>JARWLC010000018.1:54693383-55380509 GCA_033318265.1 Phyllotis vaccarum
ATGTATGGCAGTGGTGTTCATGTCATGCTTTGGGGTGGTTGTAGGGGTACAGCACCCTTTCTGTCTTGTGGATTTGCATATTTCCTTCCTGGGACTTCCTTTTCTTTAGGAGCCTCTGCACACCCTAAAGCAGGGCCATAGCCCCCAGGCAAACATCCTTACCTCGACTGTGTGTCTCACTGTGTGTCTGTGTCACTATGAGACATAGAACTCTGCTTTGCTGTATTCTCCAGGAAAACCTTTGGGATAAGCAAGGGTTTGTTACTCCATTATTTCCAAAGCTTAACAGTTGCCTGACACATTAGACAGCCTGGGAATAAAATCTGAATAGTTTAAAGTCAGTTCAGTGATAATGATGCAGGAAAGCAAGTCTACAAAGTTCCTTACGTTTGGAGATTTCATGAGTAAGAGTCAGATTGACTGAAAACATAGGAACTGACCTTTAGCCCTACTTTTTTTGTTATTATTATAGTCAGAGATCAAAGAGAAAATCAAGGTTTTTGTATGTTTGTTTGTTTTTTTTTCTTTTTCTCCTTATGGCAGAGAATATTCTTTAATTCCCATGTCCTTATCCCCTGTTGGCCTGGTCCTCAGCACCATAAAGCTGAATTATTAGGGATGCTACACAGTATCCAAACGTTTCTGTGGATGGATAGATCAAAGTGTTTTTTCCCTTTCTCACCCACAACAGTGGGTTTGTTGGGATTTACTTCTAGAAGCTGTGTGAGTGGTTTTTTAAGGGCATCTTTACACAATAATTTAGCTTAGAAGAGGTTAAGGTTAATAGACTGTGGATCCGAGGTCCCTTATTCACTTCTAGGGGTTGTTGAGGTCTTGTTTGTGTGGATAGCAATGCCCACTCATTGTAGCATGATAGATCATCAGGAAAAACCAGGGTGCTTTGCTTTGTGAGGTAATTATCGTTGTCAGTCTTTCTAGAACTGAATAACATCCGTGTCCAAGACAGAGCCCATTGATAGTAAGCAGTGAAAGAACAAAGGAATCGTTCATAGTTAGAGATCACTCCCCAATAACATGCTGCACAAAGTGAAGGTTAAACATGACTCTTATGTGCATTCATGTCTAAATGTTTTCTTCCTATTTCTAGAACTTTCCATTGTTTAGCTGTATCACTTACCATCAGCTTATGGAGATGCTTCTGCTGTACCACATAACTGTCGGGGAGCAAAGCTTGTCCACTCACTCAGAGGCTCATATACCCTAGGACCAACTGCTTAGGGATGGTTGTTGTATGAGGTTTCTGGCCTGGACTTTCTGGCTTAGCCTCGAGGTTCAGACCTGTAGACCCGCAGTCCTACAGAGACACACAAACACTTACATTAATTTTATGCTGATCGGCCTAGGGTCCAGGCATATAACTTACCTTTAAACTAACCCATGAATCTTATCCTGTTCGGCCATGTGGCTCGGTACCTTTTCTCAGAGCAGCAGAGTTGTCCTCTGCATCTGTTTCTCTGGAGTCTCTGTGGCATCTCTGCTCTGTTCTTCCTGTTCCCAGAGTTTTCTTAGTCTGGTAGCCCTGCCCACACTTCCTGTCTGCCTTCAGCCAATCAGCATTTTTATTAAACTAGTAGGTGGGACAATTATTTACAATGTAACATAATTCCGCTACAGATGGTGCCACCAACAGTGGGCTGAATCCTTCTGTATTAATTAACAGTCAAGTAACCCCTGCTGACATGCTACAGGCCACTGCGATATAGGTTATCACACTAATAAAGCTCCTCTGAGATATGTCTAGGCCAGTTCACACTGGCAAGTAAGAGGAACTAGGTCAGTGTCTTATCGAAGTCATGTGGTTTAGTGTGGTGGTATGGGGTGTGGTTTGGCGTCATTGAGACAATCTTGCTACATATTCCTGGCTGGACAGAAGTCAGAATGTCAGAGGAGTTCCAGAAAACAAGCTACTTAAATCAAAAGGATTCTTTAATATGCTCAAACTCATATTCTCTTGTAAAAATAGTCTCTGTGATAGTAGATGTGGGTATTAATAAGTACTTAGACAGGAAGTGCTATTATTTTTAATCATGGTGTGGGAAGGATCTGAATTATTATTAGCAGCTTGAAGAACTTATTTACCCAAATTTATCCAACTGAGTAATGGCTGATTTGGAACTGATTTAGTCTTCCAGAGTCTTAGTCCGTGTAATTTTGTCTGTGTAAGATGACATGTGTATGTATGTACACACGTATTTGTCCATCTGTCATCTGCCTTTTGATGCCAGAGATCAGATTCATGAGATGCTTTCTTTTGTATTATATTGATATTTGTTTTTATAACCAAAGTTATATTCAATAGCTTGGTAGACTTTATTATAGAGTGGTATTTCTTTATGTGTTTGCTCAGCTGAATTGTGACACTTAACGCTGTATTTGCTAGGTGAGAGTATGTTCATTCTTTCTGTAAATGTTTATTATCAACTTTGACCAAGACTGCGCTAGGCCTTGGGATGTAGAGATTTGAGAAGTCAAACACATATCTAGAATTTGGTCTTTCTCCAGGCAATTCACCCTAACACAGGGAGGTTCCTCTGCCCTCGTTCATGTAGGCACGTGATGCTCTTATCGATTAATTCATGCATTTTATGTGTCAGTAGTGTTTATGAGTACAGGGGATGTGCCTGGCCCAACGTGATCTTCTCTTCCATCTTTTCTTCTCAATAAATACCGTTGGCATTTGCAGCTCATTCAGGAGAGCCAGCCGCTGCATCTAAGGTCTTCAGGCTCTAGGAATGGAAAATGTACTTGTGCTAGGGAGAGGGTAGAGAGAACACGTAAGAATCAAGACAGCCAATGTTCTGTCTAGGGGCTACCTGTGGGAGGTGTCATAGTGACAGGGCCTAGTTACCTTTATGCCAGCTCTTTGTCAGCAGGACCCCGAAGTGCTGCCTCTGGAGACCATGTGTTATGGATGGAAGGAGAAGGGAGTTTCATCAAGCCTGTGCAGAGATGAGGGACACCCTCCTGGCTTGTATCATTTCTGCATTGTTCATGTGGCTCCTGTTGGCACAAAGGAAGTAGTAATCTGTCTCGCTCTATGGAAACTGCAAACACAGTGCTTTCAAAGATTTTCACTGAGTGCCGGGCCACAAACAAAGATAAGAAATTCAGAAATAGTAATGCCTATGTGTGTGAGCCTTGAAAATTTCTTCCGATTTTCTTTGGCCTAAGTGTCTAAGATGTCACTTGAATCCAGCAATTAAAAAAAACAAAACAAAACAAAACAAAAAACAGCTTAGGTTATTTGTAGAGAGATAATTTATCCATTAACACTCTCTATGTCTGTCTGTCTTTCTGTCCCTCCTCCCCAGCATTGCCTCTCTCTAACCCATGCCATTTGAAATTTCTATCATAGTTAAATAGATGTGCAGATGCCTTGTACCTTTCTTCTGGAACTGAAAATGGAAAAGTGTTTTTAGATAAGTTACAGGAGCCTGAGCTTCATGTCATGGTGTTCCTGGGACTCGTACTCACCAGCCCTGGCAGGCACACAGTGGTGGTGGTCCGAGGTGCATAGACCGTGTTTGTGTCCCCCCTCCCCCACTGGGAAGACTACATTATCTTTTTATTCTTTAAGATGGGGGTCTCACAATGAAGCTTAGGCTGGCGTTGAACTTTATTAGTCTCCCTAAGTACTGGGATTGCAGTCACCATACTCATCTTCGCTTGAAATGTTAACCCCAATGTGGAAAATTATTCCCGAGTGTTACCTGAAATGGGATTTCAGCTCTGTCAGACTTTGACAAGATACTTGTAAAGTCTTACTGATGATCTTGAAGTGTAATTAGTAGGAAGATAATTTCCCTGGTGCTGGTAAATTCTCAAAGCAGTCAGTACATGTACACATGTAAAATAAAGTGGTGGAATTAACAGGCTGCAAACTTTTGTTTGTTTTTGTGTTTTGAGACAAGGTCTCACAACCTGACCCAGGCTGGACTTGAAATTGAGAACATTTTGCCTCATCCTTTGAGTGCTAGGATTATAGGTGTGTGCTGTCCTGCCTGGTCAGGTTGGTTAATTTAGAGAATAAAGGTACATGCTTGTGTCTATGTCTAGATTTACACTGAAAGGGGCCAATGAAAATGCTGGGTCATATCTGGAAAAGAGAATCTCTGAGAAGCTTTTTTGTGCAGTGACAATTTCCCAAAGTTATAAACAATATTTGGAAAGTTTTTATATACAAAGTATGTATTTCTCCATTTATCTAGAGCTGTATTCATGTGAGAAAGCATGAAACACTAGTAGAATGCTAAGCGACTTTTTGGCTCATGTAAAATGGTGTGAAGTTCAAAATTCAAAGGAGCATAAATGAGGTTTTTAATGTATGTGGACATGAAATGGAATATTCCATCTCTCTGAAGGCAGGGAATTGTATTAAAATGGATTTCCCATGCCATGGGCCTTGCCCATGTCATTCCAGAAATGCCATGCAAAATTATTATTCTTCCCTTTCATTGTTATTATTTTACATAAATGAATTTATTTGATATGAATTTTTATATTTACAAAGTCATCTTTATTTTTCCAAAGTTGAAGCCCTATAATGAAACTATTAAGGTTGAATGTTGGTTCTCAGCCAATAACTGTGTTTTAATTTAGTTGGCTAGGTATCGTTTGTATTTACAATTAGTTAAATTTCTGGTTGTGTATTTTATGATCAAGTCTTGGTTTGGGTACCACCAGAGGTTAGACTGTGCATAGATCTATTTATTCAGTTTAAAATGAACAAAGTTCAGAAGTTGGGGTGTGCCATCTAAGCTACACTTGGTTTATGTGCACAGCTGTAAATTCATGCATATATGTGTGTAAGCAATTGAATTTATCACTTTACCCCAAATTATATTATTTTATTCTATCAGAATAAAAAATTCCATCAGAATAGCCTTGATATTTGTAGAAAGTGAGAAAACTTATTAAAATTGGACATGTTCTTTTCTAACATTCTATCTGATGTAGGCATGTTTTTTGCATGATCTCTGGCAGATGGTCATGGAGACTGCTTGGGACTAACAAAAAAAATGAGTGACAGGAAAATTGCTTGAATAAGTAGATATTACAATAAAGGCGTTACTTTGAGGAGATGAAGATAATCTAAACTTGTAAATCTTAAAATTTTGTTTTAAAGAAAACCCTGTTAGTACATCTTATGCCTCTAGGCTGACACAGGTATCTGTCACTAGAAGAGTGGAGTCAGAAAATTGTGTCTCCCAGCCCTGGGTGCCTTGCCACTTGAAGCTATAATTTAGAGACAAACCATGGTTTGAGAGCCGTGCTTCAGCTTTCTTAATCCCAAAGCTTCTTGTTGCTGAGTTTTGGTATAGGTTGAGGCAGAGACATGCCCCTTTTGTCCCCACAGTGGAGATGTTCTAGGCCTCTTACTGAGTCTTTGTGTGTACTTACATCTCTTGTTTTTCCCAAGTGCCACTGTGTCCCAGTCAGGCCTGTCTTGGTCATGCTGGGGGTGCAGTGTGGGAAAGCTTTATAAAGCCTAGAGCGTTCCTGTGTGTGCTGGGGCCACATTTTCCTAGTACCTCTGACCTTAGAACAGTGAGGAACTCTTCTATCCTAATTCTTCAGAAGTGTGAACTGGAGAAGCTACTTACTTGTAGTCTGTCCTTCCATGCTGTTTCTTCCTGGTTTGTACTCCTTATGGATTTAACATTTTAAACCATGTTCTTATCCAGGGCAGTTGGGTGAGAGTGGAATGGGGTTGGGTTACACTGTATTCTTTCAGTATGAATATACTCTAAAAAGCAATAAAGACTCAAATTGACAAAGTAATATTATATTGCTATTTTGGCTTTACCTATAGAGACATCCCTCCAGCTTCCAGAGTAATAATGTATAGTATTTGACAACTATTCGAAATTGATATTTTAAATTACATATGAAATGATAATATCTATAAATGATGCTCATAAAGACTAGAAATGAACTTGTTTTGTGTGTGTGTGTGTGTATGTGTGTGTGTAATATATGGACAGTCTATAGCCACACCACTCTGAACACGGTTGCGATGCTTATTGAGATTATTATTATTGTTACTGATGTGGTCATCACTGTTGATTGAGTCTATCAAGGCGTTGTGTTAGCTAATTTTTTTTAATCCCTGTGATAAGATGCCATGACCAAGTCAACTTATAGATGAAAGAGTTGATTTGGAGCTTTACAGTTCATGACCATCATGTTAGAGAGAAAGGCAACAACAGGCAGGTAGGCCTGGTGCTGGAGCAGCAGCTGAGAGCTTATTACATCTTGATCCATAAACACCAGGCAGAAGGGAGAGTCATGGACAAGAGTGAACTAGAGGGAGCACACACTGACTGGGATGCTTGGGCTTGGAAACTTCAACCCGCTCCCCTTCTTCAAATCTCTTCCAACAAGGCTACATCTTCTAATCCTTTCTACCTTCTGGGGACCGAACACTCACATATAGAAGCCTATGGGGGCCATTCTTACTCTAAATCAGTGCCTGTAGTAGGGCTAGGGGTAGATGATAGATTCCCGTCTCTTTCTGAATCTGTCTGTAGACTTTAGTTTTCAGAAAGGGTGCCTTGATTTTTGGAGTCTACCATTCAGCCCTTTGCTATTTATTTATTTATTGTTGCTATGTGTAGAGCATTTGGATCATGTCTGCAACTACCAGGCTTATGCATTTTCTTTTTTTCTTTTTCGAAGCTGTCTCTGGAATTTCTGGGAGTGTTTTCATTTTTGTATTACTTCCTTCTATATCCACAGGTACAGTGTAGAAACTTTATGGAGAAGCCATCTTTGACTGAGGAGAGACCACGGCTTTGGACTTGACCTAGGTGCTGAGTTGAGACAGTTGGTGTGTGGAGCTGCTCCAGGCTCCCTCTGAGCTTTAGAAGAAGGTTCATCACTGTCTAGGTGTCAGTGGGTTCGATAATGTAAAAGCACGTTTCAAGGCCATGATCCATAACATCCTAACTTGGGATAGTTGATCCCCAGATACCTCATTAGTACTAAAGCAAGTGTATTTTAAAACTACTGTATTTTCGGTGTACTTTATACTTTGAAACATATTGATATGCATTTCAATTACTTTTTTATGATTATGAATTGGCTAAAAATATCTCTATATTTTGCTAGAATGTTTGGTATAGAATATACAGTTTGGAAGTTTTGATATTTTTGAATATTATCAGTGTATTATAAAAGAAATTCATCTGAAGATTCTCTAGGCTAGTAAAACATAATGTTAACCCAACATTTCCTTGTTACCCACAAGGGCTGGTGTGTGCTGCCTGCCTAACGATGTAAATACGGTGAAATTGCCATTTTACTCTTGAAAACATGGCTGCTATGGATCTTCCCCTTCATCATCATCTGAGATAACAATGAATTTGCAATTTGAAGAGTGTGACTGATAATTAATATGCTGTAACAAGAAGAAAAAAGTCAGCCTCGAGAACAAAGCTTCTTGGGCAGTTAGGTGGCACTGTTTCCCTTTTCCTTTCAAAGGTTTGACTAAGTGTAATTAAAGTATGAAGAGGCTCCGTGTGGCTTCTCTGAGCTCCAGTCAGATTGCAAACAAATGGGAGAAGTGCACCGGAAAGCAGCCGGAGGCAGAGTTAGCCTTCTCCCCAGGTGATATTTTTGTCTTCCAGTTCACTAGTGGAAAGGGAAAGTGACTGGTTGCTTTATGGTTGCTGAGCACACACTGGCGTTTTCTCTGGGGCCACTCAGGGCCCAACTTCAAAGGTCACATTCAGATGCTGTCAGTGTGGCAGGTACTGTGGACCCTGGTTGGTGCAGTGGCCTAGATGTTAGAGGGACTGGTGAATCTGAGCTACCTGGGGTAAATACACATCATCAGGTCTGCTACTGTACATTAGTGCTCTTTGGAAATCTTGAGATCCTGTCCTCCCCCATTGTGCCCCACATAGAAGTCTGAATTGTAGTTTTTAAAAAAATGCATGTGTGATTTCTTATTTTGCTTTTTAATGTTTGCGCGCTCTCTCTCTCTCTCTCTCTCTCTCTCTCTCTCTCTCTCTCTCTCTCTCTCTCTGTGTGTGTGTGTGTGTGTGTGTGTTTGTGTGTGTGCTGAATGTTTAACACAGAGAAATTGTTTCCTTCTAGGAACTTTAGTTACAACAGGTAAAGCAAAAATATAACTGTAGGAATTTCAGAACAAACAACCAAGTCTTTACATTTTTAAAACATTCTGAAACATATCAAGAGTAGTAAACACCATGGAGGGTCTGAAAGCCTGCCCTGGTCCTAGAGCTTCTGCTTGCTGGTGTCTCAAGCTGAAGGTAGGCTCCACTTAGCCCCTGCTGGCAGGAAGAGAAGCAGAGTAGCCTCATAAACAAGGATGATTTCCACTGTCTCCACCACGGGCCGCCTCCCTCTTTCTGTCCTAGGTACAACTAATGTACTGTCCAGCATTCCCTACTGCCATAAATTAACTCACAAAGAGGAGGTTTATTTTAGCTATTGGTTTTGGGAAATCCTAGTTCATGAACATGGCTTTCCATGCCTGGGATGGGGGAGGAGGAGTATGGGGGGTGGGAGTACAGCAGGGAGCCTTGATGGGGGTGCTTGGGGAACCAAGTAATTGCATTATCAACTGACTGCATAAAAGCAAGGAAGGGGTTGAGCTGCATGTCAAGGGCATATCCCAATCCATAGGACCATTCACCAGGCCCACTTGTTAGGGCTCTGCCACTTCCCAAGAGCTGTTTATGCAGAGACGATGCCTTGAACATATGGCTGTGGTGTTGGAGAGACACACGAGCAACCTTATACTTGAAACAGAGACCCTCAGATTTGGGGCCCTTCTGGCTACTGGTAAAGCTGTATGAGTTTATTGAGAATTACCATCTTTTAATTTCTCACATACACACAAAACCCAAACTAAGGACCATGCATTGGCCTCTCCTAAGGAGATTATCTTAGTCCTGTGTGTAGGAGGCAGACTACCTCAGGTAAAAAAAATGAAGTTCATGCTGGAAAGGATGGGCAAATGTAGCAAACAGACGCAGCGTAAGAGGAATTACTGTGTTGTCTTCTCAGATGTGAGATGTTGTGATACTAATTTGTAAAAAGGTTTTAGTGATGGATCACTGGAAGCAATTGTCTCTCTTGATTTAGTTCACATTTATTCTTTGACAATATCCATTGCTCATATCCATTCCTAAATCCTTCTATCCACCCCCACACTTCCTCAAGAGCTTTCCCCCACCTCACCTTTCATGTTTTCCTTTTTTATAAAATTTAATCTACTGTGTCTGATTAGTGCTTTCTGCTGGATTGTTGATTGACGATTGACTTGGCCTTGTGAAGGTGACCAAATCTTCAGCAAGTTCATGAAGACAATGGAATGGCTTTCCCAAAGACAGAAGCCAACATCCCTCCACATAGTCTTGCATTCTTTCTAACCCTTCTTCTTTGGTGTCCCCTGAGCTGGAGGGACCTTGACAAAGATATCTCATTCAGGGATTGAGAACTCAATGGTTACTTGGTCTTAGCATTTTGGCAAATTGTAGATCTCAGCCATAACTGCCGCCCCGGGTAGAGAATAACACTGACTAATGGGTGGAATTGCTGGTGTAGCTGCACAGAGTTGAAAGATGAAGCTCTCAGATCCCTCTTAGTATCTATAGTAGGCTCCACCTGGCACCCTGTGTAGGGTGGTACTTTGGAGCCATTGGTCTCTGCAACTTCATACTTCTTGGGTTCTGTCCTTTGCGGGTCATTCCCTTGGACACCTTCTGGTCCCGCCACTCCACTGTGGCCTCTGTTGTTCAAAGGTTGGAACCCCAAAAACTACTTTAATTTTGAGTCTGTTTGGGGGACATTTTTTTGTTTTAGTCTCTTTAGGTATAGCCATTTGAAGTAAAGATGGGATGGATGTCCAGTTGTCCTCACACTTTGATGATTTTCATGGCTGTTGAAGCTGGTGACATGTAGCAAGAGTCAACTTTAGTTTGCAGAGTCTTGCTCATGATAAAGCACAGGCTCTTTGTTGGCCTCAACTGTCTTTGCAATATGACACTGTGCTTCTGGTCTGCTTTCTGCTTCCGGCTCTGAGTGTGCAGAGTCGCAGTGCCTTTGAGTATTGACTTTCCTGCTGATGAACTTGTGAGGACCTTGCCACTGTCCTTCCTTCCAAACAGGCCTGTAATGATTCAATGTTACAAAAATCTCTTTTTCATTCTAAGAGATTGAAATCTTTGCTGTACCTCAAAGCCAAAGTTAATAATACACCTTGAAACTACTTAAGACTCAAGACTACTGTCCTACTGTGCACTCTAACTCCGTTTAACCTGCTTTTAGGAGAACAATTTTGCAATCAACCTTACTTACCTTGGACTTCCCATGTAATCAGATTTTACAACCAAGTTAATGCATAGCTGCAATCTTATCATCCATGCCTGACCCAGATGATATATGTGTATCTTTTGCTGAAAGTAGCAAATACAAAAGTTTAGATCAACTTCCTAAATCTACCGGAAGATTGAAAATGGTCATGTATGGATACTGGTTGATAAACAATGATGTTTTTGACTGGGTCACTTGGGGTTTTTTTGAGCCAGTGACTAAGAATTCTGTTAAAGAGTCTGTAAACCATCATATCCCTTCCCCATCTGATTATTTCTGCGCTGTTGAATAAATACAGAGCAAAATCCTTGCTAAGTACAGACAACAGCATTCACATATACAGACACACAGTCACACAACAAAGACAGACAGACACAGGGACAGATTTATAAGAAAACCTTCTTCAGGCATGCACAGAGTCAGACTCATACAACAGAGGACAGAAGACACAGGACTCATGACAGAAAATTCGCGTGTGGACTGACTGTTGGTCTAGCAGCTCCGAGGTGGTGGGGGTGCATTTCTTTCTTTAATGTGACTAATGAGTTCGTGGTGACCTTGTGTTATCTGCCGCTGCTTCCTTGTCTTTGCTCTCTCTGCTCATCTAAATTTGGCCATTGTCAGTTTCCTTGCTCTGCTCATGCGTTATCAGCTTTTCTTTAATTTAGTTTTTGAGAATTTCCAACATCCATTTTTACACCTAAAACAGCTGTATCCTTGGTTGAACAAACAAATGTTTAAAAATGTGCCTGTTTGGCTCTGGCCGCTGGGTTGACTTTGCGTAGCTGTGTGAACAAAGTCAACATAGAGTTTTTTTCTTTTTTTCAGATGTAAAATCAAGGCAGCAGTAGGGTTGCTGTCAATATTAAATGGAGTTCTAAGCACAAACGTTTAGCCTATGCTCCAAAGATAGACAGTGTTTAAATAACTGTCAGCAATGGCTCGCTAGTTATATATACTTTTATGTATTATATTTCCCTGAATGGGTGATGCCTTTTGCTACTGAAGAAATTATATGCTTCTTCCAAATAAGAGGAACTGAACACACGATGAGACACACATTCTATTCTTAGGGAGCACCTTTACCTGTCCATACCTCAGGGTTGCTTCCTACACCATCTCGGTGCTTGCTAGGTCTGTTGTTAGTGGCAGACCTATCGAAGCCAAATGTTTCTGGCCTTTATTTGTAGAGGGACATTTAGACTATGATATGCGGACTGAGAGTCACCTAGCACTGACTAAGGTCCAGCTGACCTGATGGGCAGTGATTGGTGAGGGTGTCAAAGTTGCAGTGACAGCTGTGTCACCCTGTGGGGACACGGCTAACTCAGCTGCCCTGTATCATAGCCTGAGGTCCTGAGTGGCCAGTGACGTCCACACTGATCTATGTGATAGACTTTCCATGAGACTTTTGATTGTCCATGTGGCTGCACTTTACAGATTAAAAGAAGGGTTTATTCTCAAGAATGATGAGACTCAGTTTGAATCATTCGAGATAATTTCTCACGACCACTTAAATACTTTAAAAACTCCTTAGAATGCGAGCCACTGCCATTCAGACCAGAGTAACACTGTGTTTTCTTATGTCTTTCGTACAGGGTTATTGTTTTCTACTTGAGTGCTCCAAGGTATGATTCAGTAAAAGGCTTTTACTTTTTTTCTTGTAATTGAAAATATGAGTGTAGAGCAAAGGAGAGAAAGTAGTAGACTGAAGAGGAGACTGGACTTGGCCTTGGCAATGAGTAGAGAGAGAAAGGGGAACAGAGTAAGAGAGGAAAAGAAAGAGACGACCAAGAGATCAAGGTAAGAGATCAAGGGATGAAAATATGAGGGACGACATAGCTGAAATATCAGGGTTACAAGGACAATAGAAACGGGGGGGGGGGGGGTTCCTCATGCTGGAGAAGTTTAGGGTAAGTAAGGAAAGGGCAGGGTGAGAAGAACCAGGTGCTGCATGGGCTCTGAAATGTGTAACAGGTACTTGTGATACAGAGGGAGCCTGGAGGCCAGCATGTGCTTTGATATGCTAATAGACACCACAGATAGCCACTTAGCCTCCTGTCAGTGATAAAGAAATGTGTCCTTTGGTAGAGAAGAATTGGCTTTACAACTTCCAGAGGACTCCTGGCGTTTGTCTACCTACCAGAATTTGGTCGTGACAGTTTTAACCTGGGGAAAACGTCAGTAATGTTCATGCATCATGACTATGCCAGTGTTAATGCTGAAGGTGGCTGGGTTCAACTTGATCTTCTTCACTGTTACTGTAATAGTCTGGGGAAGAACTGCTTTCATAATGCCATGTTATTTTCTGCTTCTTTATTATAGATAATATCCTTTGAGGTTAATTATAAAGGCACCAAAAAGAAAACTGAATGTAGAATAACCATTTGCCATGGCTACATATTTAGTTCCTGTGCAGAAGTGATATCCCTACCTTGATTTTTATTGGTTAGATATGATTTTACTACCCCAAAGTGAGAGTAATGTTAGGCTCTCAGATATTTCAAACACATTGAGGTGTGTATTTTTAACCCTGGGAACAGTAAATTGGTTGTGTAGGCTCACATGTCACAATTTTACATCAGAAACATAATTTTAATAATAATACTTCTTAAAATGAAGTATAACATTCTCTGACCCTAGGCTGAACTACTTTCTTTATAAGTTTCTTGATAAGGGGTATATAGTTTCTCCACCCATCCCCCCCATGTCAGCAACAGTGGGTGACTATTTCTGTTATCCTTGCCAAAAGACTTTGTAATGTAATATGTGGGGAGCAGATGGAGAGAAGGGATAAGATTTGGCCAGCTCACCTGCTGAGTTCTGTGATGGAGGCCGTGAGTAAGACCATGAATAAGATCATTTGTCAGTATCAAAGGCAATTTAAGGAGTAAGTGTGTTCATGCACTTTTAGGAAAATAGAAATATCTCTTATGTTCAAAGAGACTGGAACTTATGTTAGGCCTCTGAGCTGAGTGAACACTACACGTTGGAGTGGAGTAGATCACTTAACATTGAAACCCTGCTACACATTCAGCCTACTTAACTTGCCTTTAAGAGTGTAACAGCTAACCTTATTTGCTTTGGATTTCCCATGTAATCATTTTTATAACCCAAGATAATGCATAGCTTTCATCTTAATTTTTGTATTTTTCCATACCCCTGAGCTAGAGCCCAATGCATATCTACCTTATGTGTGATATAGTAATAATTTGCTGAAAAGAGCTAGCAAGTTGAAAGCAATAAATATCAACTATAAGTTCTGAAAACAGCATGCAGGTCCTGTTTGACGAAGAGTATGTTTACAGTATCGTTAGTTATTTTGGTGAATTGGAGTTACTGATTTAATCCTTTGTAAAGCTATTATGAAGATTCCTATGAAGTATTCCTCATTCCTTCCCCCCTGTGGTAATTTCTGTACTGCTCACACAAATATAGAGTGAAGCATTTTATGAGGGAGAGACATAAGGGACAGAGACAGTGGAGAACTTACACTTGGGCTTGCTTTTGTTCAAAGTCATCCAAGAAGTCTGTGATCTCCTTCCCTAATGTGAAGCAGATTGACGTGATGTCTCTGAGGTTGCTTCAGTGAATTAAACTGGTACAAGTGAGAATCTCGCAGTGTTTTATAAAGTAAGGGAATAGACATTAGTGAAAGACG
Source organism: Phyllotis vaccarum (assembly GCA_033318265.1). NCBI lineage: Eukaryota > Metazoa > Chordata > Mammalia > Rodentia > Cricetidae > Phyllotis > Phyllotis vaccarum. The sequence goes on from JARWLC010000018.1 coordinate 54,707,410, forward strand.
TACACAATCACATCAAGCTATTAAGAATGATTACCTTTATAAGGAGTGAGGTATGTTCAGGAATATACATTATCCTTCTGAGGTAGCATTCACAAATGCTGTAAGCAAATATATTCCATTTTTACCTCATAGAATCTCACAGATTTAAGCTAAAGAAACTTAAAATGGTATGTAGAGGGAAGACTTAGAACCAGTATATTCTATATTGGTGGTAAAGTGAATTATTTTTCTATAAGAGTTCCAGTTTCTCCTCCAGTACATTTAGAAAATTAAAGTACTAAATAAATTGTTCGAAGTAAAATAGTTTCACATTCAATAAATAAACAGCTTAAAGTTTAATAAGTAGGTATCTAATACCTAGTTTCTTTTATTCATACACTAAGTGTTGTGTGCTTAGATTATTCAAGGTATTGTTTGAGCACTGGACAATCAGCAAACCAAATGGGTGCAGATCCTATGTGAAGCCTATATCTGAGTAAGGAAGAAGCCATCAATAAATAGTGAACAATACATAGTAGATTGTTTAGTGGCTTGAAAGATGATAAATATTGTGTGGAAGTAAAAAATAGCCAGAGTGGAAAGTGCTGGATGTGCTGAGCTATAGGTAATGTCCTGTATTCCAATAGTTGTTTGCAGAACTTGCTGAGAAGGAGCAGGTAGAACAGATTGGTCTGTGTGAGTGGAAAAGCATTCAAGGCAGAAGAGTAGTTAGGAAAACAGGGTTAGGCAGAGGGTGGGGATTTGTTCAAAGGACCATAAGGAGACATTGTGAACACTGAGAGAAAAGAAGGCTGGGAGCTCAGAGAGGGGAGGAAGGAGGTGCAGGAGAAGAGACTTTGTCTGCTCAGCAGTTGTAAAAACCTCCTGTGTGCTTCCACAGCAGGGGCATCCCTGGTAGGGGCTGGACAGAGGACTGATAGGTGTGGACTTTGTAGTGGTCATCATTATTGCTGGCCAAGGGAAATGTTGTTGGTAAATCGGAGGGATGTAGAAGACTTTAGTGTTAAGTACCTCATGTTGGCTTTGTATGCAAGCAGTGTTTAAGGGTTGTAGAATCATGGAAGCTTCCCTTGTGTTTTTAAAGGAAGGCCTGGAAGACAAGGATTGAGTGTAGTATTGGAGTCCCTACAAAAGGTTCCTCACAGGGAAATGCCTGAAGCTATGAGGGTGGAGCCTCCCTGTAGTGGAGGCTTAAGGATCCTGAAGATGTCAGTGTGCTGGATGGTTTTGTCTGTCAACTTGACACTATCGGGAGTCATCAGAGAGGAAAGAGCCTCAGCTGAGGAAATGCCTCCATGAGATTCAGTTATAAGGTATTTTCTCATTTTGGGTTCCCTGAGGAAGGACCCAGCTCACGGTGGGTGCTGCCATTCCTAGGCTTCCGGTCCTGGATTCTATAAAAAGGTGGGTCCTAAGGGCCAGGGGATGCAAGACCGTAAGCATCCCGCCTCCATGGCCTCTGCATCAGCTCCTGCTTCCAGGTTCCCGCCCTGTTTGAGTTCCTGTCCTGACTTCCTTCAGTGATGAACAATGATGCTGAAGTAAACCCTTTCATGACCAGCTTGCTCTTTGGTCATAGTATTCTGTCGCAGCAAAAGAAATCCTAACTAAGGCACCCAGAAACGTAGAATGCCTGCTGAGGAAGTCTGCAGGCAGTGGGGAGAGCCAGCTAAAGAGAAGCCAGTGTTTGTTGCAAAAGGTAAAGCCATAGGAATTTTGCTGCTCAAGTTTTTTGTCCTCAGATCATGATGGCATATGCTCTAATAGCAGACATGGAGCCACAGTATTGTTCTACTGCGTCTGGCCTTAGCTCTGATTTTCTCCCTTCTCTGTATACTGCCATCATTCCCCCTTGGAATAGGAATACTTACTTCATTAGACTTAGAAATGTTTTCATTTTTTACTTTGCAAGAATTTATAGCTAAGAGTTTGGCTTGATCTCAGGAGAGACTGAATTTGGCTTTTGAATTTCACTGGATCTGTTAAGACTATGGGGAATTTTAAAGTTGGACTGAATTCATTTTGCATTGTGAGATGCGCATGAGACTTATGTGGGACAGGGTAGACGGTTATGGTTTTAAACATGGATATTAAACATTCCATCAAATCCTCGTGTGTTGAGGACTTGGTTTTCATCTGGTTATGCTGTTTTGGGAGGTTCTAAAAATTTAGGAGGTATAGGTGCCAGGCATTTGGGGGCACAGTGCTTCTGGTCTCTTGATGTCACCTCCTCTGCAGTGAGCAGCTCCTCTGCCACACACATAAGCTGCTGTGACATTTAAATACAATCAAGCAGCCAAGATTAAGCTTTCTGAGACCATAAAAGAGAATAATCTTTTCTCATGTAAGTTGTTTCTCTGAGACACTTTGTCAGAGTGACGAGAAAGCCAGTTAATAAATAATATTTATATAACATTTTAAATAACTCTGTGTACGGTTTATGTGACATTTTTTTCTATCTCAAGATTTCAAAATTGAACATTTCAGATTTCACATTTTTAATTAGGAATGCTTAACTCGTAGCAAAAGTCTGTCTTGTTTCCTCTCTCTGTACCTCTTTTGTGCTTTCTTAAGAGCTGTATGGGTTTTCACGAGATTGATAATCTGTCACCACATCTAATTTCCTTCTGTCTTTGGCACTTTGTATCACTTTCTTCATTTTTACCATATGGTGGCCTGGATGAGGATGGTTTGTCCCCATGTAAGGGTTTCTATTGCTGTGAAGAGACACCACAACCCCAACTCTTTTAAAGGACAACATTTAATTGAGGTGTTGGCTTATGGTTTCAGAGGTTCAGTCCATTATCATCATGTCAGGGAGGATGGTGGATGAAGGGATTGCGGCAGACATGGTATTGGAGAATTCTACACCCTGATCCAAAGGCAACAGGAAATGAACAGAGTCACTGGGAGTAACTTGAGCATATATGAGACCTTAAAGCCCATCGCCACAGTGACACACTTCCATCAACAAAGCCACACCTCCTAACAGTGCTATTTCCTTTGGGGACCTTTTTCTTACAAATCATCTATCTATCTACCTACCTACCTACCTATCTATCTATCTATCTATCTATCTATCTATCTATCTATCTATCATCCATTCATCCTCATTGGTGGAACTGTTTGGGAGGGTTTAGTAGGTGTGATTTTGTTGGAGGAGGCATGTCCAGAATTATTTCCTGTTAGCTGTTTTATGTTTCATGCATGTGGATCAATATGTGAGGTTTTAGTTACTTCTCAAGTGTCTCATGCCTACCTGCTTGCTACCATGCTCCAAGTACATATGATCATGAATTCTAACCCTCTGGAACTGTAAGCCCCAAATAAACTTTTTAATAAGCTAACTTGGTCATGGTGTCTTATCACAGTAATAGGAAAGTAATTAAGAGGCAGCTGCCCTTGTACTGCTCCTTATGTATGGGTGATATACTATGGCTTGCAGCAAAAGCTGAACTTGACCGCACACATGCCCACCACTGCCATCAGCATTGGAAGTGTCCCCTTGCCTTCTGTTAGCATGGTGACATCCTCCCAGTATGGTCCAGCTACTGAGTGACTGGGGCCGCCATCACTAGGCTACACTCAAGGAACTGGAAGTAGCCAGGTGCCTCAGTGTTAATATGCAGAGCTGCTGGCCATCATTGAGGAGTTGAGGAAAGAGATCAGACCCACACATGCAGGGAGCAAGAGCACCATGGAGAGTCTAAAATGAGGCATCATTTATGCCCGAAGCCCGAATGCCCTTCAGGAGTGCTTGGCTGAAATGCCAGGTTCTAGCCTATTGCATGAATAAATGAGACTCAGGGATAGATCTCTGAAGAAGTTGGAGATACTAGAGGGAATAAACACGACAGTCAGATCTTACCCAGCTGTCTTATAGCTTCCTCAGCCTGGATTCCCTTGGAATGCATTTCTCTGTGTTTGAATCCCTTCTTAAGTATTCTTTCAGTAATTAAGGCGTGGCCCCACCACACCTGCTCGGGAGCCTGGAATTCCTTCTATAATCTGAAGTGACCTTGACTCAGTTAGGATTAAGGGTGTAGGTCACCACTACCAGGATACTCCCTGTGCTGGGATTAAAGGTTTGAATCACCACTCTGATTTTCCTAGACTGACTGTGGTTAGAGCTCTGGGACTTCTGGAGCTTTTACTAACACCCCACATAGACTGTGGGTAGATTCCCTCTGATATCTCCAAAACTTCTGAAACTTTATTAAATCCCTACATATCCCCTTTTGTGTCAAATTAAAAAAAAGAATGTGATAGCTAACATAAGAAAAACAATATGCAATAGGTACAATAATTATATACAATATATACAAACAATAAATGAGTAATTTCCAGTCCATTAACAATTGACAATTCCAATAAAATATTTCATAATTATCCTATTTTGATGAGTCCAAAGGATTATACCTAATTCATTTCCTTTCTAACTAAAAGCTATTATTTTGATGTCTCTAAAACTTATAAGCTTTAACTTCAAAGTTTCTTTTCTAAAACTGTCATTAGAAAACTGTAACTATAACTATCTCATCTTCAACTACCTCAGAGACCCAAGAAGGAAAAAATATTTACCTAAATAACTAGGAAGTGCAAGCAACTTCCAAAAACTAGAAATGACAGAGATGATACCTATCTGCCTGGACAGTCACCCAAAGTTCCTTTATAAAGTTGGGGCATCCATCTTCAGCCTATAGGCCCAGAGTCTCTTTTCATCTCAATGAAGCAGAAAATCTGCTCTGTCCATTTTGGTGTAGTTCAGTCATTTCTCCTTGTGTCCTGAAGATTGAAGACTCTCTTTAAAGTTCTTTTCAACTTTCCCTTGCGGTACTTGTTGGTTATTGGTCTCGTGCCGGTATTTAGCTTTAGATGAAGTTTACCACCACTTTGGACTGCATTTCCAAGCACCTTGACTCCGGGAAGATCCAGGCCCAGTGCCAGGGGCCTCTACTGGCCTCATACCATCCACGGGCCATCTCTGACAGTTTTCTCTGAAAAACAGGAACCTGAAGGACCATCTCAGCTTGTTCTGTCAAAGTTCAAAGGTCATTTTCTGAGGGAACCTGCATGTCCAGTTCAAATAGCACACTGTCAAGCAGTCAATACACGAACAGGTTCTTGTCCAATGACTAACTGTTGCCACAAGGAAAGTAGATTCCATATGGAGTTTCTTCAGTGCCCTTTTTTCTCTTGAAGTATATTGGGGCTGCCAGGAGCCGACCTGTCTCACTGTCCAGAAAAGTCTTTAAGTTCTAAAAATATTTTAAATGCCATATTCTATGGATCTCTGAAGTTTTTGAAGAAGACCTGTTTATCTAAAATATATTTGTTTGACCTTGAAAACATATCTAACATGACTATGTTTGAATGTAATCTCTAACTACTGACTTGCATTGCTTTATATTCTAATTAATTGGAAATAAAAACTTTCATGGACTAGCAATTTGTATTACAATGTTAGATAAACTGATTAAGTATACTACCTGAAACAAGCATAGAAATATTTGTATAATGACACAATTAATCTCAAAATGCACAATTTGTATACAGAAAACCAATGCAATATAAAATATTTAAAGCTAGCAAATCCTTTTAAAAGAAGATTCCATAATCTATCTTTATATCCTATATAGCTGTATCCCCTTTTTCTTTATATTTTTTTTAAACACAAATCGTGAATCTAATCATTCTTGTTTAACTTTTTTCTAACCATAACCATGAACAATTTTTAACCAATTAACCTAAACAATGACAATCATCCATAACCGATTGAACAACCAACACCAAACCACCCCACCACTTGGGGACCAAAACCAACCCCCCCACCACCACCACTTGGGAGTGTGGGCGCTGTGTTCTTAAGTTTACTTCCTGCTGACTGGGGGCGATGACATCTTTTGGGGATCCTGAAAAGAAAAGTTTTGTTAAATGTCAAGTCCTGAAATAAGTAGCTGTGTCATTTGTTGTCCAGTCTTGCACAACAGGAAAGTACATGGCTTGTCTCAAGTCCTGGCTATCGCAATCTGTGAAGCTGGTTCATCTCATCGAGCTGCTACAAAATTGTCATGAGCAGTTTGTAGTCCAAATCTGATCTTTGATTGGTGTTTGTCAGCCTAGTGGCTTTTTCAGAGTTCATGTGAAACCATCGTTTTGGGGCCCCATCTTCCTTTTGGATATTTCAAGTTAGCAATTAGGCCTTGTCCTGGATCACTGCAGAAAACAGATAAGAGACTAAAAACCAACACAATGTACAGGAAACTAAACATATAACTATTTATTGAGCATAGGATTAGTAACAATAGAATAGTCCCTTATTTTTTGTTAATCTTCTCTCCCATATCAGGTGGCTCTTCTGATATGATACAGAGATTTTATTTTCCTTTAACAAGTATGCCTGAGTTTAGAGAAGGAGAGAGCCACAATCCAACTCTAAAGCCAGCTTTAAATTATAATTAAACTGGGACTTTAACTAATAAAAAATTTTGTAAAGGTTAAGTAATGAGATTTTACCCTATTAAGTATACTGGTACCAATAGTTACCATATTCTTTTGTTTGCAAATTTTCCTGGATAGCCTCTTTTTTGCTTTATATTTTTTCCTGAATTTTTTTCTTTGTCTATAAATTTTCTATCATTTAGTATGTCTTTTTAAAATAGGTTTTAACCTTTTTAATTGTTCTGGGAAGGTGTTTCCTCCACAATGGCAGGGTAAGACTGGATTGGACTTGATATGGGGGCTTTTGAAAGCCCCCTTGGGGCGTTTCCCGAGGGCAGAAAGTTACCTGACCTAGGGGTTTTTGAAAGCCCCCTAGGAGCATTTCTCAAGGGCAGAAAGTTCCCTTGTCTGTCTCTTGTTGACCTGCATTCGTTAGTCCAATGTCTTCCTTTTCCACACCTTCTGCATATTCCAGAAGGGAGGGGTGTTCTCTTGGGATTATTCCTACCAAAAGCATTGTTTCTGGGAATACCTTGTTTACAATCTCTTTTAATGTGACCTTCCCTTCCACAATTATAACATTTGACATTTTGATTTTTTTCTTATACCTCTTGAAATAAGCCCTCCTACCCAGTTATCATCACTGTCATAAGACTCCATATTAATTGTCTCACGAATCCAATCCTCCAAAGGGGCTGACCTTGCTTTTAAAGGTCTAAGTATTTTTTTACATTGTGCATTGGCATTCTCAAAAGCCAGTGATTCAATGATTATTCGCCTGGCTTCTGAGTCTGGTACCATTCTGTTTACTGCTGTGGTTAATCTGTGCAAAAAATCTGTTAAATCCCTACACTAGCCTCTGGCCAGTCTGAAGGCACATCTCGATACCCCGTGGAGGTGAGAGGCTTTGTTCAAAATGGCAGTTTTCCTGCCATGGTCATTAAGCTCTGAACACACATTCAAAAAGATTGGGAAGTCATTCTGCAGTTCCGATGATGTGTATTTCAAGTAGTTAGGAATGATCCAGCTTTTTTTCCTTTTCTAAGCGTTGATTTGAAAGATGCTTGTGAAGCCACTTCACAGCAAGCCGTTGTTTGCCCCCAAATATTAGTGTCCCCGTTAATCTCCCTTTGGATACATTTGACATTTGTATCAACCCAGCTGGCTTCCATTCCATGAGCTCACCTGCCTCTGAGGACTTGAGTGCAAACCACAGCACATTTGCTTAGTACCTGGCCCACCTGTGTACAATGTAGACCCTGCTTCACGTAGCTTCTCTGCTTAAGCGTTTGCATGACCGAGTGCTTTGAAGTCAATCTTAAAAATGTACAGGTTATAAATGCAGAAGAAAGAGCAATCTACCCAACCTACCAAGCGCCCTGCAAATGGCCATCCTGAGACTGGAGATCTCAGTTCCGTGTTCACTGTGGGATAGTCACAATATCTGGAAGAAACTGTTGCATCCCTGTATCTACTGCTTGATGTGATAAAGCATATTTTCATGAAAAAAAAGAAAAAAAAAAGAAATTAAGAGATAGAGCTACTCCAATGCAAGGGCAGATGTGACCACATCTCATCTTGATACTTTATTCCTCTGTTTTACTTATTCAACAAACAATTAGCTAGGGCCACTGTTCTAAATGTCAGAGGAAGGATATGCTGATGAATAGAAAAAGTCACCATACCTGACTTTGAGGAAACTGCAATGAAGACAGGTTAGGTAGATCTTAAGTATGCAAAATCATTAATTCTGTAAAGCAAGTTCTCATCATAAGGCCCAGGATGGTTCGGAATTTGAGACCCTTCTGCTTCACTCTCCTAAGTGCCTGATTTATAGTTATATAGCACTGAACATGGCTCACATTCTTAATGATAGAATTGAGGCTGATATGGTAGTGAGTCAGAGGCAGACATGTGGGGTGGCTGACATGATGGACAGAACATTCTCTGTAGGGGTATTGTGTTGTTTCATGGTAAATAATTGTCCCACCCACTGGTTTAATAAAAAGCTCTGATTGGCCAAAGGCAGGCAGGAAGTGTGGGCGGGGCTACCAGACTAAGAAAATCTCTGAGAACAGAATGCCAGAGGAAGCAGAGGACAACCATGCTGCTCTAAGAAAAGGTACCAAGCCCCATGGCTGAACAGGAAGAATCATGGGTTAGATGAAGGGTAGAGAGCTAGCAAGTTATATGCCTGGGCCTGAGACTGATCAGCCAAAAACTATTGAAAGCGTCTGTGTGTCTCTGTGGAACTGTGGGACTGCGGGTCTGCGGGTCTGTGGGTCTGTGGGTCCTAAACCTTGAGGTTAGGCCTGAAAGTCTGGGCCAGAAACCTCCTACTACAGTTCTCCATTTGGAAATGAGACTTGATGAGAGACAGGGAGTCTAGTGAGCATATAGCTTTCATATGCTGGGCAAGGCATAGGTTCTGAGGACATTTTTCTGGGTAGTGGAAATTCACTATAACTAGAAGGGTGATGGTGAAGAAAACTTGTACAAAATGATGTTGGAGACCTTGGGAGGACTGGGAAATATGGGCCTATGTGGGTCTTAGTAATATTTTTTGGGTTTTACTTAATGTATTGACAAGCTTTGTATGTCTGGAGCAGAACAAGATGTCTTCAAACTCTCAAATTAACCGTCTATATAGAGACCTCCCATCGTTCCTTGAATTTGTTATATCTGCCTATTTATTGATGAAGGTAACTGCTCATGTCTATTCCGCCTCCAAGTCCTGCTTGGTTCTACCAGGTTATCTTCCGTGATCATTGCTGCTGCCTCAGTTTAATTGTTGCCGTTAGGCTAATCTTCTTCTCTTCCTCTCATAACATAGATCAATAGTTTTTGACAACCTCCTATGAGTCATTATTCCAAGGACTTAGGCACAGCACCTATTTGTAGTGTATTAACAATGACAGATAAATAGACAGTTATGAGGAGATGTGCCAAATAGTGATGTGAGAAAAGCTCTGCCTATGAAAGCATTTATCCATCTTCTTGGGAATGGAAGCAACCACAGGATTCTTCCTAGAAAGTAATACTTGACACCTGACTGGCCAGTATTGAGGGTTGGAAGCTATAGGGAGTGAGAAGAGAGTAAGGAGTTAGTTTTGAGCATCATTTGTCTAGGGTTAGTGTGGCAGCTTGGATAAAAATGCTCCTCTCTTCATTTATTTGGATGCTTGGTCATTAGGGAGTGGTGGTTCTTGACAAGAATTAGGCAGTATGGCCTTGTTGGAGGAAGTATGTCTCTGCGGGTAGGCTGTGGAGCTTCCCATGTTCAAGCCAGATCCAATGTCTCTCTCTTCCTGCTACCTGTGGATCCGTATGTATAATTCTCAGCTACTTCTCCAGCACCATGTCTGCCTGCATGCCAACAGGCTTGCAACCATAACAATGAACACTAATCTTCTGAACTGTAAGCCAGTCTCAGTTAAATGCTTTCCTTTTTAAGAGTTGCCATGGTCATGGTGTCTCTTTACCACAACAGGGCACTGACTAAGAGACCAGGTGCTAACTTTTGTGTTTGAAATGTCCCCACAGCCTCATGCTCTGATATTATGTTTCCCAGCTGGTGGTGTTGTCCTGGGAAGCTGTGTTGCTGCACAGAAGTGAGGATAGCTGGGTGTTGCTCTCTCAGAATCAGGACCACCATATTCATGAAATCACCATCATAATCAGGCCTCCTTAAGACTAGAATGGAGAGAATGTGGGCACTCCTCTCATTCATTAGTATGTTTTCTGCCCTGATTGCATGTGACCTTGCAGTCTCAGGAAGGCATCAGAATATATACACTGAGGAAGACTGGGGAGAAGGACTCTATTTTGGCAACTCTGGGAAAGTTATCATCCTTTCTGGGTGGTTGCTTTGGGGCTATCTACTCTCCTGTTGATAACTCCTCACTGATGCTCTGTACATAAACTCAATAAATCCACTGATTCTCCAGGGTGAACTATGGTGAGTTACTGTCTTAGGGAGGGTTTCTGTTGCTGTGAAGAGAAACCGTGACCATGGCAATTCTTATAAAGAAAAACATTTAATTAAGGTGGTGGTTTACAGTCTCAGGTTTAGTTCACTATCATCATGGTGGGACATTGCAGCATGCAGGCAGACATGAGAGGTCGCTGAGATCTCTACATCGTCTGAGGCAACATGAAGTGGTCGGAGATACTGGGCAGTATCTTGAGTATAGGAGACTTTCCCTCCCTGTGATAACTTTCTCCAACAAGGCCACACCTCCTAATAGTGCTGTTCCATTTGGGGGCCATTTTCTTCCCAACCATCACAGTTGTACTTTGCTTTCCTGTTAGGACCTTAGGAGGCAGGGCTGATGTTACCCCTTCCCATCAGGGAGAGAACGTAACACTTCAGCTCATGAAAGTGGATCACCAAGGGTCGGCCTTTGATTGTTGCTGCCGGGATCTTGGTTTTAGCCTCATTTTCTGCTTCTAGGTCTTCAATAACATGAATTGTCTGCCACACATTCTCACCACTATGATCTGAACTCTTCCACCATGCCTTCCTCACCATGGTGACCTGAAATTCTGTGAAACTACAAGCCAAATAAAGCTTATCCTTCTTATAATTATGTCAATAATGGCATAATCTGAATCATCTGAGAAGGAGTCTTGATGGATGATTGTCTAGAACATATTGTGCAAATGGATGTTTCCTGTCCCAATTGGCTGTTCGCAAAGACACGGCAGCTACTTCTCAAATTACCACTCAGAGGCTTATATTAATTCTAAATGCTCAGTGAATAGTTGAGGCATATTACTAACTAGCGTTTATGTTGTCTCCGGAATAAGTGCCATTCTGGGCCTTATGGCCCATCCTCTTCCCCTAAGGACTAAAACCTTGTTTACAGGGGGAAAAAGGAACTACAAATCTCCTTATCGCTGCCACCTGCTGAGTGCTAGTCAGTCTCTTGGGATCCTCTATGACCTTGGGCGTGCCCGGATGAGGAGGCAGGGTGTGTAAGAGAGTTAAGGTGACAGAGAGCTGAGACAAAGGAGACACGAGGAGGGACTCAGGCAGAAGCTGGGGACAAGCATGGATTAGAGTCAGTGTGTGTGAGCAGGAGCAGAAGGAATCCAGCATGGCGGGAAGCTAGAGGGGAAAAAGCTAGGCGAGATGCAGTGGCAAGACAGAAGCATGGCTAAGGGACAGACAGGTCTAAGAGATAACATGTACTGAATAAAGCTCAGGTCTCTCAGTGTATGGAGAGCCTGAATGATGGAACCTAAACGACTCCTGAGTGTAGATTTAATTAATCTTGACGCTCCTCGCTCCTCGCCTGGGACAAAACTCAGACCACAAAGAAACCGGACGCGGTACGTTTACACTTAGATTAACGTATAATTTTTATCTGTGTCTAGTCATGTGGTTTAGAACCTTTTCTCAGTTCATCTTTCTCACCTTGCTTCTCTGCTTTGCCAGTGACTCTCCGACTCTGCCCTTTGTCTTCCCAGAATTCTCCTAGTTTGACCCCTATGCTCAATCTCTTCCTGCCCAGCTACTGGCCAATCAGCTTTTTATTAGCAAATGAGAGTAATACATATTTGTAGGGTAGAAAAAATTGTTCGACAGCAATATTGGCCTGTGGAGGATTGTCTTGACTATGTTAATTGAGGTGGGAAGACCCTTTGTATCTCTAAATGTGGACAGTACTCTTGGGCTGGACCCTGGACTTAATGGAAAAGAGAGGGAGGTGAGTAGTAGCATACATGCTATTGTTCACCCTTCACTCTTAACTATGTGACCGATGGGACCAGCTGCCTCAAGTCCCAATGTTCTGACTTTTCAATAGCGGGGATGGTAGCCAGGAATTGAAAGCTAAAAAAAGCCTTTCTTGTGTCTTTTCTCAAGTTATTTTATTACAACAACAGTAAACAAAACCAGGACATTTCCTTAAGTTTGTGCCAGGTGTTTTGATTAGAGTTGCACAAAATTAACCAGTACAGTTGGTTCTGTGGGATGTGAGCTCAGGACGCAGCTGATCACTGTAGTCCAGCTTTAGCATAGTGGGAGACATTGATAGAAATAAGCAAGGAAGAACTAAGTCTGAAAGGGACACTTCTGTCCACTTTTCCTCCTTGGCTAGAGGACAGTTGCCATCATGAATGACATAGTAACAATCCAGACCAGAAGTTCAGACTAACTGTCAGCTTCAGTGGAAGCACATGATCACTGGTACCCTTCACTCTGGGAAATTAGCAGCACTAACGACAGAAACTTGGGACAAGCTAGCCCACATGTACAAATGCACACCAGATGTTGTCTTTGTACTCAGATCCAGAATTCATTTTGGTTTTGACAACAGGAAGCTTCAGAAGCTTCTTTGGATTCTGCAAAAAGAATGAGTGTGAACACAGACTTGAAAGACATGGCCTTTATGAGAAGAAAAAGACCTCCAGGAAACAGAAAGGAACACAAGAACAGTATGAAGGTCAGGAGACTGTAGAGAACAATGTTTGAGCTGGTAAAAAATAAAGAGTGGGGATATTTCAGTGATGGGATGTGCTGTGATGGTACAAATTTCTAAGAGAGGATTAATAAAAGCTGTCAAAACTTTATATAAATCGAATTTTTTGAGCACACAAAGGCTTTACTGAACTGGGTTGGGCATGAATTTCATTTGAACAATGAATTAATTGATAGCTTTATGTCTGGATGCATTTTCATAGAGTTCACTCTTCTTTATAAATCTCATTTGGCCTTGCGTTTTAATATTTAATGTTAATAATTAATAAGAACAAATAAGTGAAGAGTTTGTGTTGAAGGAACTAATGGTAAGAGGTATAAGAGAGCCTTCATGGGAAGTGGGCATCCTCATTATGTGGGAGGTGGAGCATGGAGAGATGAGAGATGCCGTTTGTGGTTTTCTAAGGAATAGGATGGTCTGTAAAAGGGAAGAACCACTTAGTGGCTCAGTCTCAAATTTTCCACCCTGATGGTTTGAATTTAATTACGACCATTGCAGTTTAAAATACAACAATAAGGAAAGTCCCCTTCCAGCTCCCCATCCACCTCTGATATCTGTTCTGTTTCCCCTTCATGGTGAAATTCATGCATCCACCCTTGAGCCTTTTTTGTTACTTAGATTTTCTGGGTCTGTTGATGTGGCATGGTTATCCTTTACTTTACAGCTTACATCCACTTATGAGTGAGCATATAACATGTTTGTCTTTCCGAGTCTATGTTCCTTCACCCAGGGAGATCTTTTCTAGTCTCATCCATCCGTCATGAATGTAAATACAAATATACTCGATAAAACATTCACAAAATGAATCTAAGAACACATTAAAAAGATCATCCACCAAGACCAAGTGGGTCTCATCCCAGAGATGCAGGGATGATTCAACATATGAAAATTAGTAAATGTCATCCAGCATATAAACAAATTGCAAGAAAAAAAAAACCACATGATCATCTTATTAGATACTGAAAAAGCTCTTGACAAAATCAACACCTCTTTATGATAAAAGCCTTGGAAAGATCAGAGATATAAGGAACATACCTAAACATAAAAGCAATATATAGCAAGCTGACAACCAACATCAAATCAATTGAAGAGAAAATTAAAGATTCTGCTAAATCAGGGAGAAGACAGGCTATCTACCCTCCCCATATCTATTCAATATAGTGCTTGAAGTTTTACTAGAACAGTAGACAACTTAAGGAGATGAAGGAATACAAATTAGAAAGGAAAAAATCAAAGCATTGGTATTCATAGATGATATGACAGTATGCATAACTGATTGCCAAAATTCTACCTAGGATCACCTACAACTGATAGACACCTTCTGCAAGGTGGCTGGGTATATAATTAACTCAAAAGGTTAGTAGCTCTCCTATATATAAACAATAAACAGGCCGAGGAAGAAGTCAAGGAAGCAATATCTTTTACAGTAGCCACAAATAATATAAAATATCTCAGGGTAACTCTAACCAAGCAAGTGAAGACTTGTATGGTGAAAAAGTTTAAGTCTTTGAAGAAAGAAATTTGAGAAGATATCAGAGAATGGAAAGATCTCCCATACTCATGTATCAGTAGAATTAACATAGTAAAAATGGCCATCCTACCAAATCTACAGATTCAGAACAATCCCCATCAAAATTTGATCACAATTATTTACAGATCTTAAAAAAAAACAATACTAAGCTTACACAAAAAGGTAATTTTTGTAGGACGTTTATTTATTTTTTTCAGTACTGGAGGCTGAACCCAGGGCTTTCTAAATATTAGTCAGGACCTGTGGTGGGATTTCGGTGTCAGCTGATAAGGTCTGAAGACACTTATTTAGGGTCTCGGGCTCTTGAAGGGGGAGTGGCCAACCCCATTCATAAGGAGCTGTTGAGATTTTAAGATGTCTGTTTTTTGGTTTTTGAGGGTTAGAGAGACTAGTTTGGCATTTCTTATTTATCACTTAGATAATTTAGTCTATCCAGCACCTATATAAGTTGTTATTTATATTATAAATATTAGTTTATATTTTAATAAATATTAATCTTAAATTAATATTTTTTAAAAACACTTTTGTCTTCATCTGGCGGCCCAAGATGTGGTGGGATTCAGATGTCAGCTGATAAGGTCTGAAGATGCTTATCATGGTCCCGGGCTCCTGAAGGGGGAGTGGCCAACCGCATTCATAAGGAGGTGCTGAGATCCTAAGAGGCCTGTTTCCTGGTTCCTGACTCCTAGAGAGACCAGTTCGGCATCCATCGTCCACCACTTAGATAATCCAGTCTATCAGGCACCTATATAAGCTGTTACCTATATCATAAATATTAGTTTATATTTTAATAAATATTAATATTAAATTAATATATTTTTTTAAAAAAACCTCTGCCTTCAAGGACCCTTACCATGGAGCTGTATCTCTACTTTCTACTTTTATTTTTTGAGACAATGCTTTGGTAACTTGCCTGATCTCCCCATATATCTTAGGCTCACCTTGAATTTGAATTGTTTGTGTGTGTGTATTACTGTAGTTAATAATCACTGCAATTGATAAAATGGTTAATGTTTATTAAAGGGTTTATAGGAGAATACTCAGTGATATAAGAGATTAAATAGTCTTATAGTTCCTGGAAACCTGGACTGGTCCATGCTGCTTCACTCAGCAGGTCAGGTCCTCTATCCAAAAATACAAGTGAGAGCAGGAAGAAAGGCCTTCTGTGTATGTATGTGTGCCCTGATCTTAAACTCACCTTCTGGTCATACACTGAATACTGGGACTCCAAGGCCAAAGGTGATTTGCAGATCTATGCTGGCCAGGAGGCTATGCCTCTAGATCGAGGTGATGGTACCTGCTCTCCACTACCCCCCTCTCTGTATAATGTATATGTATATATAAACTTCTTACAGTAGCATTTTTTAGGTCTCCATATGAATTTTTCCAAATGTGTGTAGAGTTGCTTGTTCTTCTCTGTATCCCTCCCTCTACCCTAACCACCAGTCCTCTACCCCACTTTAACTCTTCCTGTGCCATTAATTGTCTTTAAGGTTCATATCACTGTTTTCTATCTCCCTTCCCTTGGTTAACCACTTACTAATTTCTTGGCCTCTGGATACAGCACATGATCCAGCTAGATCACTCTTAGGCATATACACCAAAGACTCTATCGTACTTAGAGATACCTGCTCATCCATGCTCACTGCTGCTCTATTTCCATATTCGGGAAACAGAAGTAGCCTAGCTATCCATGAACTGAGAAATGGATAATAAAAATGTGGTGCATTTACACAAGAGAATATTATTCAAATGAAATTACGGAATTTGCCGGTATATGGATAGAACTGTAAAGTTCTGAGCTAATCCAAAAGGATGAAGGTGGCATGCTGTGGTGGGATTGTGTTGTTCCATTTTAAATAATTGTCCCAACCACTGGTTTAATAAAAATGCTAACTGGCCAAAGGCAGACAGGAAGTATGGGCGGGGCTCCCAGACTAAGAAAACTCTAGGAACAGGAAGAACAGGCCAGAAATGCCTCAGAGTTGTCAAACAGCCTGAGATATCAGAGGACAGATCCACCTCCTGCAGTCTTTATTGGTTTTTTTTGTGTGTTTGTTTTTTGTTTTGTTTTGTTTTTTTTCCAGACAGTTTTTTCTGTGTAACAGCTCTGGCTTTCCTGGAACTTGCTTTGAAGACCAGGCTGGCTTTGAACTCACAGAGATTCTCTTGCCTCTGCTTCCTAAGTGCTGAGACTTACAGTGTGAGCCATTGGCAACTCTGAGGCATCTCTGCCCTGTTCTTCCTGTTCCTAGAGTCTTCTTAGTCTGGTAGCCCTGCCCATACGTTGTGTCTGCCTTTGGCCAATCAGCATTTTCATTAAACCAGTGGGTGGGATAATTATTTACAGTAGAACAACACAATCCCACGACGCATGATTTTTCTCTGTTGTGCTTGTAAACTCTTCAGTTTTCAAATGGAAGCTTCATTTGGAATATGCACAGAGGTCAGGCTCCTGCTACTGTTTTCTAATGGTTTGTAGAACTGGCACAGTAGAAGTCTTTTACTTTGTTGTCCTAACCCACTTGACATCTGGGCAGATATGAAGCAATTTGTAAATAAGGCCTGCACTCAATTTCCTTTTACTTCCTCTGGGATTATCCTGCTATGTCAGACTAGAAAATCCATCTTGTGTGGTACCTCATCTGTTTAATATAGAGCTAACTTTGCCAACTCTGACTTGGCTTCCACGTGTTACGGGTCATCACAATTTGGGTGGAGTGACTTCTGTTTGTACTTTGTCAAAGCTCTAAATTCTTTCTATGGGTGGGAGGCTGTGTGTTTGAGAGCCAAGTGGCTGACATAATTTATATGAAAGTAGGAATGGAAATGATCTTCAACCCGGTGGAGAATGCACATGTGGATTGAGGAATGGTTGGTTCCTTGCAGCATAGGAGACAAGTTGTCCAAACCCAGTGTGGAAAGGCTTGTAGAGATGAGAGTGTGCAAACTGGATGGCTTCCAAGCACCTGTAGTCACATAGTGTACCCTCATTATTTTCCTCCTCAGAGTCCTGTGGGGGTGGAGGGATCAGTCCTTAAATCCTAATGAATGAATAATGAGTAATG
Source organism: Phyllotis vaccarum (assembly GCA_033318265.1). Classification (NCBI taxonomy): domain Eukaryota; kingdom Metazoa; phylum Chordata; class Mammalia; order Rodentia; family Cricetidae; genus Phyllotis; species Phyllotis vaccarum. The sequence goes on from JARWLC010000018.1 coordinate 54,724,935, forward strand.
CTTTGCTAAAGAGAACGCATGTTTAATAGTGCTTTGCAACAATAAAACACAGAATGACCATTATTGATGTCCTCCTTGGATAGGTTATTGAATTTAAAACCTCCTTCCCATTATTTGCAAAATACAATTATCATAGGTTAAATTCTTAGCGGAAAATGTGAAATACATTTTAAGTGAAAAAAAATTAAAGCCAGCAGCCCGTGCTTTCTCTTTTCTTTATTTTTTAAAGCAAGTAAACTGACAGAAATGATTTCAAACTAAAGATTGAATCAATTTGCATATTTTCAGAAATTTTGTGCCCATCCACTGTTTTCTAACTAGAATGATCAAGTAATGTAGACTCTAGTATGCATTGATGCTGGTTTGGAACAGTTAGCCAGAAGCTGTAAAATGAGGTTGTGTCGGCAAAGCAACTTTTAGCATAAAAACAAAAAAAAACCCCAAAACAAAACAACAACAACAAAAACCAGCTTGTTGATATTGCAGAGAAAGAGGAAGTAAAGAACTGCAAGGTGTAGGGGGATTATGTTGTTCCATTGTAAATAATTGTCCCACCCACTGGTTTAATAAAAAGCGCTGATTGGCCAAAGGCAGACAGGAAGTGTGGGCGGGTCTACCAGACTAAGAAAACTCTGAGAACAGGAAGAATAGAGCAGAATGTCAGAGAAAAGCCAGAAGAAGCAGAAGACAACTATGCTGCTCTGAGAAAAGGTACCGAGCCCCATGGCTGAACAGGTCATGGGTTAGATGAAGGGTAAAGAGTTAGCAAGTTATATGCCTGGGCCTTAGGCCAATCAGCCTAAAACTATTGTAATCATCTGTGTGGGTCTGTGGGTTTGCAGGCCTAAACCTTGAGGCTAGGCCCGAAAGTCTGGGACAGAAACCTCATACTACAGCAAGGTTTATTTAATATTGAAGAGAATTTGTGTTATCTACGAGATTTAATTTTTGCATTACAAACAGATTAATGTATTAGGTGATTACTGTTTTAAGAATGCAGGAGAAAACATGGTGCCTTGATCAGGGGCAGGGTCCCTTACAGCCAGAAAAGTGAGCATAATATGACTTTCTTATGTCCCATAGGTACTCAGTCATGTACAAGGTAGAGCTGTCCCTGTGTGTCTTTGCTTCACACCTCAATGATGCACTAAGGGCCACCAGCCATTCTCAGAGCCTGTGGAAGGAACATATGATCATCAGGATTTTTCCTGATTGCTACTTACTGGTGATATGACTCAACTTAAGTCACCTGAGAAGAAAGAGTCTCAATGGAGCATTTGCCAGATCATGTTCATCTGTGTCTATGTGGGGAGTTGTCTTCTCAGTTGTAGAATGATTTGGAAGGACCCAGCCCAATGTGGATGGTTCCACTCCGTGGTGGGCTATTCTAGATTGTATCAGAGAGCTGGCTGAGAATAAGCCGGAGGAAGGGAGCCTGAAGGAGCATATTCTTCCAGGGTCTCTGCTTTAGTGCCTGTGTCCCTGGGTTCCTGCTCAGGGCTCCTCCCAATGGTGGACTGTAACACTTAATCTGAAACAAAACCTTTCCTCCCAAGATGTTCTTGATCAGAGTGTTTCATACTCTGTTGCTTTTGCTCGTGATGTTTAGCACAGTTGCAGAAGACAAACTAGGACCTTTTGGGTTTTCTTGTTACAGAAAACCCAAACTAATAGAACACACATAGGCCACCGCTAACCCCCATGCATGCATACACATGCACATGCATGTACCTTAGGGGGAATTCACTGACTCACATGATCAGTGCTTAAATGGCTCAACGTGACTGTCCCCTACAGAGGTGGGAAGGACGGTCACTTCCTAGTCCGAGCAGCCTTAGAATGAGAAAGAGGCAAATGCTGTGGTCTCAGATAAGAGGTAATAGTCATAGAGAGCTACTTACACTGAAAGCCAGAGGAAGCTGGTGCTTTAATGACAATAGCAGCTATAAAATACACCCTGTCCAACCTGTGCATGCTTCTCCCATCGATCTTTAACCTTTTTTCCATTTTAATTCCATCTGGGCTCGATCTTCTTGGATGGTGACCCCTGATTTCAAGGTGGGTCTTTGACGTCCAGTGTGTTGTCTCACATGACAGTCTTCTCTGAGCCACATCAGAAACCCAAAATCAACACATTAGGAGGTTTTGACTCGGCTGGGGTTGTAGGTAAAGGTGGAAAAGTCAGGGGAAGCATACATTTGCCTCACTTCTAAGGTTAATATTGCATAAAGGTTAACTAAGGAATGACCTAAGTAAAATGATAGCCCGCATCCTGTATTATTAGCATTGATTATCCAGTCAGATACGTGGGAAGGATGAGCGCTGTTGGTCTTCCCAGCTGTACATGGTTAAGAAACATATTGTCGTGGTGATTTCAGGTTGTGATTATTGGATTAGAGCAGAGGACGGAGAAACAGTGTTGCATGGCGCCTTGTGTTTCTATATGGTAACACTTAAAGGACGCAGCCAGAAATCAATACAAGGACTCCCTACAGTGTTCCCAAACCAACAATGGGATTGAACCTTCATTGTCTGCTTCATTGTGGGCTGGTGTTAACATCAGTCAAGTGACATTTTCATTTTTTAGCTTAATAAGGAGCACACTGTGAACACCATTTGCCTTGAACATGCTACAACAGTCCTGATTCACTATGTTAGAGCATCGTGGGACGGTAAATGTGAGAGCCTGTGTGGTGCTTGTTGACACTTTGGACACAGGACCTAATTCTCGGTTTAACCAAATCCCACTTTTACTTAGGAAAGTGAATTTTCTCTCACTTCCATTACCCAACTGGGCTCTGGATTGGGTTACACACTCTGTTAGTCTATACTTCAGCTCATTGGTTAAGTAACAGTATATTGGAACACCGATACACATATTTGCTTGTTGGTTTTGTTTTGGTCTCTGACTTTTATCATTCTACAATAACAGAGTGAAGCAGTTATAAAAAAGCCCACATGACCCTCAAAACTTAAAGAGTATTGTTCAAGTACAGTGGTGCACACCTTTAATCTCAGCCTTGGAGAAGCAGAGGCAGAGTGATCTCACACCTTGCTTAATAATGCTTTGCAGATCCATTTATTTTATTAATTCATTTTTCTTAAAACTTAATCCCAGCACTTAGGAGGCAGAGGCAGGCAGATCTCTCTGAGCTCAAGGCCAGCTTGGTCTACATAATGAGTTCCAGGACTGCCAGACCTGTCTTAAAACAAAGCAAAATAATAAAAAAAATGCTCCCACAAAACAAATAAACAAAATGTATACTTGTAATATATGTGCAATGGTATAAGTATGGATCTAAAAATGTAGGAAAGAGACAAAGAGAAAGTAATATTAGGTTATGAGGGAGGGTGGAGCTGACAGAAAGACACATGGGACATGGGATGTCAAAGATGAAAGGAATCAGGAGTTGGGAGAGTTTACAGTAGAGGGTTGTGGAAACAGGAAGGAGGGAATGAGAATGGGAACCATGAAAACATACATTATGATATATTTAACACATTATGTGTTGATTTAAAATAATAAAGTTACAATAAAAAAGAAATTTTTGATGTATATTTGATGACTGAGTAGTAAATATCTTGCTGATGAAATGCTTACGGCGGAAATCCTTTTCCCAGCCATGTGCACCTTTGGAGTATGTTTCGTTGTGTGTGTAGAGAAATTATACTAACCACAAAGGACTCAGTTGGGGGCGTTTAATGGTGGGAAGGCTGAGATTGATTTTATCTGAGTGGAGGCAATGTCTCTTCAGTCTCATGCCTCTAACATTTCATATGTTTTACATCACATACAGATTGCCAAGGCTGCATCTCTCTCATTCACTATCAGGGCTGCAAATCTGCCTTTACTGTGTGTCTGAGATGGGAGGAAGCACTGTCTTTTCTTAGTTTGGGCCTCTATGAATACCACACAGAGCTGTATAGGAAGCTGGGTTTCCTACAGTCACTCTGACAAAGGTCAGGCGTTCCATTTGGTGTTGGAATAATCATCCCGATTTCTCTTATTTTCTGGTCTCTTTAGAGGTTGGTTGTCATTTTCCAATTGTCACTTTGTGAAAGTTTTTTCTTTGTACGAGAGCTTCAGAATGCAGTGACCATGTGACATGCAAATCCATTGTGGTATGAGTCCGGCATTGTTGCTATGGCAGCATGCCTTTCACTAGGCATTGTCCTGAGTATACCAGGAAGCAGCAGAACAGAACAGCACCTGTCCAGTGGTAACAAGAGTAGTTTTTCCCTTTGTAACTCACTTTATTACTTTCCACCCTTTCCAAGTGCTGGTCTCATCTTTTGATTCTCCAAGCAAATCTACGAGTTAAGTTCTGGACTATCACAGATCCATAAACTTGGTTACAAATACCTCCTACTTGCTGAGCCATCAACCTGACCCTTCTTCAGCTTGGGAAAAGGTAAAACATGCCAAGTTCTCAGGAGTCCTTGGTTTATTGTAATCTCATGTTAAACAGCTGTTTAGTTGTGGTTGTTATTCTTTAGCATGAGGTAGTAAATCCAATGGATGACAGTGTTATTTGTACCCTGTTAGGGAAGTTACTGGAATAGGAGCATGCGGACTGTGGCTTTAACAAAGGTATCCTGGTGTTTTCCCTCTGATACTTTCACTCCAAGAATTATTCTACTATGGAAAGTAGTCAAAAGTTAAAACCAAGGATAACTCTTACTCATAGAAGAGTGGCAGAAAGCTGGTAACGAGTGGACAAGAGTGATGGACGATAGTTTGGAATATAAAGGACAGCCATACCTGCTTGGCCATTGGTTTACCCAGAGTTAGCTTGTTGCACATTTGTGCCAACTACAGCTTCCCGTTTCAGTGTTTTCCGAGGCTCAGCATGTCAATCATCTGATTCCTAGGATGGCACTATTGGGGAGAGTTAAATCCTTCATAGGAAGTCCTTTGGGTCATGAGGGCGTGTTCTCAGAAGGGTCATATGATCTGCCAGTCTTCCTTGGTTTGAGGTGTGACTCTTCCTGTATTCATTTTTCTGCTGCAGTTTGATATCCTTACTCTCACTGCAGACAAAACCAGTCTGTCCCTCCAATCCTGGACTTCAGTCTTAGCTAAATAACTCTTTTCTTTCTGCAATACTTACCTTGCATTATTTTGCTGTAGTATGATAAAGATAATGCAGAGTATTTTCTTCTCTCCAGATAATTTGCTTTTGAAGTCCAGAGATATGCTGATACACAGTATCATTGAGTTGCTCAAAAATTAGTCTTTTTCTTTCAGTAAAATCTTTCCTTTAAATAATTTCTCACAGCCTTGGTATTAAATTTCTGGTTTAGTACTTTGTGTCTATGTGGTTTCTCTGTAAATTGCAGGCTCCAGTTTCTTTATAAAAGGGGGATGGGAGTGAGGACTGATTTGCAAGATGCAGTGTTCATGTTTTGTTGGGCAAAGCTGGAAGGTTGTAGAAGCTTTTTTTGAATGTGAAAAAATGCTTTGCACATGCCTTTCTGGAGAGGGTGGGAATCTGGAATCTGACAGTGGCCTTGCTTCAAAGTGCTTCATCTGAGAATATCCTGCCTTATGGGAAGCAGCTTCCAGAACATTCTGAGGAACTGGCACAAGATGTTACTACTGGGTAGAGGGTGTGATAAGAGGATTCCAGGGACTGTCCTGTATTCAGCTTTCAAGAAGCTTAGGTACCTTTGTCTTATTTAGTAGGGAAACGCCAGTGCAAGGACTAGCAAGCTTCTCTTGGACCAGAGAGCAGTGGGAAAAAGTGCAGAGCTGTCTACTGTCACTTACCAGACCCAAGGTCTCAGCTCCAGCCCCTGGAAGAACACCCTGTCTGAGCAGTATGGATGTGGGGAGCCCAGTTAAGTTTGAGATGGCAGCTGGAGACCCATGAGCCTCCTCTTGGCCGAATGGACCGAGAAGGTAGGTTTTATTGCTGGAGAGGAGTAGTCTGGATAATTGTAAGGGAGTCAGTGTTTGACTATCTCAAAAAGACTTATTCTAAGGACCCATAAAGAAGGGTGATTTCTAGGGTTAGTGCTCAGGTCTTGGTCTGCTGGCTTTTTCCCCTGGTACCTGTGGGGGGCCTTGGTAGGAAGAAGTGTTTTCTGTCTCAATTGGGTTTGGTGAATGTTTCCACCAAGTTCTGCTGTTTCTCCCCTTTGTCTGGAGAGATAATTTTTATGGAGTGTGACTTCTTTAGCTGGAGTAAAATGTCTGTGGATAAATGCCAGATTCACAGGTTCCTTTCGAATACCTGCTTTTAGGACAAGGCTCTTAGGTCAAGGTGAAGTTTGTTCAGCCAGGATCTTTCTGTGAATAGTCTTTGAGGGAATATATGAAATGAAACAACCATTTGAAGTTGTTATAGTTTCAATTTATGATGTTAGTGTGTGTGTATATATATAAGATCTATGAATATAATTTAGCATTATGAACTTGTGGTTTCTTTTTTAATATAAGAAACATTCAGGTCCTCACTGGGTTCTGTTTTATGAGTTTTTAATATTATTGCTATTCTGAAGATAACATCATTATTTTAAAATATAAGTTTTCTGTTTTCATAATTCAGTGACACATTGAACACTTTCAGATGTGGGAAGATAACCATAAACTAGACATTTATGATACCATGGTCATTATCAGCCATGACATTTACTGGTATCCTTTGTTAGAAAGTGTGAGCTGTTTGGCCCTAGAGGCTTCTAACCTCCTGAGGACCAGCAAGCCTCAGCCAGTTTAAACTGGTTACAACCAGTACCTTGAAGCATATGCTTATCGCACTTCCTCATAAGATATGAGGGCCCCTTGTGTGGGCACTTGCTCATAAACTGTCCTGGGGTCTGCCTTGGGGGCCTTGGCAACAGAGGCAGAGTCCTCATGTGAGGTAACCTGGACCAGGGAGAGATGAATAAGCTGGAGCAACAGATGCCAGCAAAGCACAGCCCTTCCCCCAGGCTGAGAGGAGGGTATATAAGTCTTGCTCCTTCCTCAGTAAATTGAAGTTATGTCAATCTCGCCCCTGAAGTCTGTGTGGTTGACTTTGAGACTACTTGCCCCTTCCTGCAGGGGAACTCGCCAGGTAAGATTGTGCTCATACTTCTGTGGACAGGGAATTTTCATTTATTACTATATTAGAAAATAAATATTGTTAGAAGTTGAATCTGGACTGTCACCCACCTCTCTTTGTGCTCTCTGATCTGTAGTGGTATGAACAGCCTCTGTCACATGCTCCTAAGGCCATGCTTTCCCAGGAACAGGCTACCCCCTCTGAGACTGTGACTCTAAATGAGCCTCCCTTCCATTATTTCTATATGTATAAAGGGATTCCAAGTTTCTACTATTTTTTTTTTTTAAACTTAGTGCAGGATTAAAAGGTTAGAAGTTACATTCATCATCTAGGTCACATTAGTTGGATTTTCCACAGTAAATCTACCAACTAAAGAAATGCAGCCCATGTACTATGACCCTGGTAAGGTGACCTTGGCCAAGGCTGTGTGATCATTTCTAAATTTGTATATACACCCATAGCCTCCTCTTGATTTAATTCAGGTGAGTAACCTTACTGGTTTCAATGCCTTCTTAGTAACATTGTGAGTGAAGGCAGAATTTGGTGTTTCTGCAAGAATAGTGATAATTCAAACAATAACAGCATTTCAAGTCCCCTTTAAAGAGATGACTTTTCACTTTTTATTCTGAGGAGACAAAAAATCCAAGGAACCAGTTTGATGCTGGGAGATAGTAGCCTTGATTTTTATTATTTCTTTGACATTATGCACTTTTCTTGATCTTTGGGATTTTTTTTCTTTGCTTTATCTAGAATCAGACAGTTTAAAGCACACTGTGGTCACTGCCTTATCATTGTAAAGGAACATCTGTGCAATTTAAAAAACCATGATTAAAATGTCTATTTTCAAATGGAAAGTTGAGAATTTTCCTCCCCTTTATCCTGAGAAGGAAGCAGACAAAGCACTTTAAAATCAGTGAAAATTAGTATCAAGAGTTACCATGTATACTTACGACTGACACGTGTTTCAGTACTTTGCAGTCACAGTGACATAAAGAAAATAGCAGCTCTTTAGACACCTGCTGGATGGTGCATTCTTTGTCAGTCTTTCTCTCTCTTTTTGCCTGTAGAAAGCAGTGTTTGCATATTTTGTGTTTATGGATTTTGTACTCATTAATGCTTTCTGCCTGAGAAAGCAGAAACCAAGATGATCGCATAATGGTACAGGACTGTACTGTTGTCACAAGTAACATACTCCCATACAGTCCTGTACCATTATGCGATCATCTTGGTTTCTAATAGATACTTTTGATGGTGTTTGTGATTCCATTTATTCTATGTATGTAAATCATCTAATTGAAGTTATATAAGGTTGTAGACATACAGAGTTGAAGCAACATGAATAGACAGTTTGAAAACTACACTGTACTTATGTTTCTGTGTATTTAAAAGATAGACTACCTTCATATTAGTTTTTGTAAATGTTATTTCATGTCACAAAGAACTAGGTGAAACAATATTCCTGGTGAATTTTTATCATCCTCTGTTTAAGTAAAACTGAAGTTTTAAATTTTGAGCAGCAGGCTCTCTGTTCCTGTAAAATTAAAAAAAAATAGTATATATTCTTAAAGGTTTTGTCTCTGGACTCTGCTATGCCATTAAGAATGGTTGAAGTCCTCAAAGGTATGTTTAGAAAATGCAGTATTTATTTTTATTAGTAAAAATAAAAATATAAATTATTGTGTATATTTTTAATATTATATTATTGATTTTTATTAAAATAAAAATTTTATTAGCAATTATAGGCAAGTAACAATGTTTCAGCTTATTTAAAACAATAGACATGATTTTAGGTGTAAATTGTATCTACACTGGGGAAAACTATTATCTGAAATGAATTATTTTTCAAATTTTTCCATTTTACCTGATAGAAGAGAGTTGCTTTTTGAGTCTGCCTCTTTCTGCATTTAGTGAATTGTGGTCACAGTGTGAAGAAAATTCAAACAGGCCAGGATGGAAGGGAAGCAGTAGGGAGATCCTGGATGACCCCTCAAGAGGACCAGGGAGAGTACAGGCCAGAGCACGTGTTGACAGTCCTTGTTTAAGATGATATCATCAATCTGTAAAGGTATCCTTTGTCCCCAACCCCTTTCTTTCTTGACATTAGAAATGAGTGACTGTGGTAGCCATGAGAAGCCATGTAACCCCCCTGAAGTTCAGTTGACTTATCTCTATATCTATGATGTTTCCTCATAACAACTGTGAAAAACTCTTCACTCTGGGATCCGCTTTAGCCTATCGGTCAGGTAGGCACTGGTACCCCAGACTGCCTCTACTCTGATCCCTTTGCTTACAGCTCTACCAGTCTGCTTTGTCACGTTAGACCGTTTCATAGTCTTTCCTTTCTGCTATCAGTAGTCTCCGTTTCTTGGACTAGTGAGGTAATTTGTACAAAATACCTCATGTAAAAAGTCTTAAAGTCTGGCGTATAGTGAGAACTTAGCAAGCCAGCTATTATCATCATCTAGTTACCTCCGGGTTTCTGAGAGTAGCTTTGCAACATGCCATTGCTTTACCAGCTTTCATATCAGAGTAGAATGGAGGTGTTGTGGGAAGATATGGGTTCTGGAAGCACACATGGGTATCTGAGAGGCCTGAGTTGGGTAAGCAGATGTGTGGACAGGGTTTTCTTGTAGATGTTTCAGCTGTGGTTTTCTATCCAAGGCTTTGTTGGAGAAAAAGGCCTCCAAGTTTAAACAAAGTGTGAAATTCACTTGCTGTTAATGGTCACAATTTACCAGCTGTGAAAATGGAGACTTGATCATTTTGGGGGGTGATTTTTTCTCTTACATGTTTTTCCACTAAGGATAAAATGTCTGTGTCTAGCATTTAACTTTGTTCCTGACATTTGTTCTAGGCCATTATCTCTGTGAGACTTCATCAAAAACAACTTCTTTATTTTCACAGAAATTGCAGGAAAGTTGTTTTAGAATAGGCTGTTCTCTCAGGGTCCATGGGCAGCAGAGTGTGGTGATTTCCCAGAAAGAAAACACACCTCACCTTCCTTACCCTTCCCTCCCTCCTTCAACATTCCTTCTTTTGTAGGAGCTCTGGTATTGCTTCAGAATTATGGTTTAATCATCAGTAATAAAAATTATAACATTTCCCCATATTTTGTATCATGTTTCTTTTGCCACTGACTTCTAAAATAGCAGGTATAGAAAATTGTCAGAAAATACTAGTTAACCAGTTGCTGTTAAGATATATTAGTTTATAAGGGATAGGAGCATGAAGAAAATATTTTAGCACTGAAGAGTCTTGGGTTAAGTTACTGGTGTAGTTCATTGTTAAAATTTAGGCCAAGATGCTTAATTTCACTGAACCTTGAGTGGAGAATGGTTGTGACTATAGTTCACTGAAAAGTTGTAGAATTCCTTAGGCTACATTGTAGAAGGTAGACATTCTCCAAGAGACACACAGGCTATCTGGGTATGGAAGGGAATATTCCATCAGAGAGGAATATAGTTAGCAGGAGAGAGAGAGACATAAGGAGGCAGATATGGAAATGGTAGATATGAGGTCTTCTCGTGGAAAGATTGTCCCTGTCCAATTTTCTTTCTAGCGTAAGCCATAATAACAGACCCTCTTCTTGCTGTCGTCATATTACTTAGGGCTCTTTAGGGGAATGTAACTGTAAGAATGTATACACTATTACAAAGAGGAATACTGAAATTGGCTTACAGGATATGGGGTTGGTGTTCCAACCAGTGGCTGTCTGGATGCTCAGAATCCCATAGCTGCTCATCCCATAAGACTGAAGGGCTGGGAAATCTCTGACACTAAAGGCCTGGAGCATTCCTGGGCAACTTCCGGTCTTCAGTCCAAGCTGAGAGAACGAGGAAGCTGGGCTCTGCGATCAGGGAAGGATGGTGGCTACAGGGTAGATGCATTCACCAGGAAATAAATAGCAAGACTGCCTTCCCCTTTGACCTCATTATATCTGGGCTTCCATCAGAGACTGGGGGTTCTGGAGGAGGGACTTTCCTCTTTAGTTTGTCTTTCCTAGAAATACCTTTTCAGACTCAATCAGAGGTATGTTTCTGAGCTGATTCCAAATCCAGTCAAACTGACAATCAAAATTAGCCATCATAATCTCTTTTCCAACAGTTGCGTCATATCCCTAGGTTCTGTACCCATGACTCGTGTCAGCTATGATTGGGCATGGGGAATGTCTTGTATATGAAGTTGTTCAGCAAGTCATTTGCTCAAAGTTGAGGTAATCTAAACAGACTGGAACCCTCTGAAGGGTGCTCGGGAAGTAATACACAGGCAGGACCCAGGACCGAGCACAGCAGAGGACTCTCCTTGCATCTCTCTTTACATATATCTATTGCTACCCTCTCTCACTGTGGTCTGGTTTGCTGCATGTCCACATGTGTAAAAAGGATACTTCCAATGATTCCTATCCCAACTGTCTGGAAGATTGATTCCTCAGCTTTGCAGTACTTCCATATACATTTCTCAGACAGGAATCTGATTTGACCAGCTTGAGTCTAAAGTCTGTCCTGATCCATCCATATTGCCAGTTATATAGTCTTGTATCTACAGAACAACTTCCTATGTACATGAATAGCAATGGCGGCCAGGAAAAGAGCCGGTAGGGAGATGGAGCAGTTCCTCATCTAGAAAAGGGTGTTGGGAGGAAAGTCTGGTGGATGGCTTGTGCTGAATATGTGGAAAGAGATGTTTTCCTTTGAGGATGTTGAGTCTTGGTTCTGGTACTTTGAACTGTAGTAGTCCCGAGCTTTGCTCTCAACAGTGGAGTTAATCTCAGTGCCCTGTTTATGTCATATGCTTAATATGTTGTGGCTCATGGAAGAAAAACTAATAAGCTTTGTTGGTGCTGCTGTTTCCATAACTAACCCTGTGGTCATTGCCACCACTGTCTAGTCTGTCTTCTATTTTTGCTTATACCATCCTTGAAATCATAACTAGCTAACCTATGTGAAAGGAACATGACCACCCAGACACATGCTATAAGGTCTGGTGACATTTTAACTGCCATCTGCTAGTCCAGTGTCTGTCTCTTCACATATCTTGCTTAATATCTTGTATTCAGAAGTTTCTGTCCCTTCAAAAACTCTCCAATAACCCTGCATCTGCTTCCCACATAGTTGACTCAGAGGCTTAATATTACCTATAAATGCTCAGCAGTAGCTCGTTGTTACTAACCAGCTCTCTTACACTTAAATTAGCCCATAATCCTTATCCATGTTTAGCCACATGCCTTGGTACCTTTTCTCATCTTGCTTCCTTTGTATCTGGCTGGTGACTGTTTCTCTGCCTTTTCTCTTCCCAGAATTCTCCTAGTATGGTTGTCCCACTTATACTTTCTGCCTGGCTACTGGCCAATCAGTGTTTTATTAGAAGTGACAAATCTTTACAATATACAAGAGCATTATTCCATAGCAGCATCTCATTTCACAGTTTACCTATTATAGTATTAGAATAATGAAGCCTTATTCTGAATTAATTGATTTTGTGTTGTCTGTGTAAAAAGGCTAGAAAAATGGAAGCCTCTAGACTGCAGAACAACTGATGTACTCTCCTGGCTTATATTCTCCTGCTATTGGTCTGTTTCTATATTAATAAAATATTATTGATATACAGTATAATAGCACATATATATCAATATGCATACATTATTACAATATTAACACAGTAACATACAGTATACATTTCTCATATACATATATGAGATAGAATTCCCTTTTGCTTGTTAACTTGTTGATATCCACATGGTAGTTTTGAACTATCCAATAAGACTTAAGGGAGGGGAAAAAACAAGGAACATGATTTCCCAGTCCACACATCCTTTATGCCACCTTCTGCTGGCCAACCAGAGATTGCACAGTATGCTGTATGTCTGAGAAGCCCTGATATGTTCTTACTTTATTTCTTAGACCTGTCTTAGCCTTCTGTGCATTTATTCCCTTTCGCTCTATGGCTATGTTTTTAAGTGTTAAAATGGATTCATTATAGTATTTCTTTTAGAAATCTATAAGACAAACTTGTTTAGAGTGCTTTAGTAAAAGCATGGTATTGGTGTGTGTGTGTGTGTGTGTGTGTGTGTGTGTGTGTGTGTGCGCGCGCGCGTGCACGCACGTGTGCATATGTGCATGTGTTTGTGTATGTCTATGTCTGTGCATATATTAAGATAGCCTGGAACTCATAATATACCTGCCTCAGCCTCAGAATTACAGATATGTTTCACTATGCCTAAAGTAAATTTGTTTTAAAATAAATTAAGTACTCCTTACATGTCTGGTTAAACTCTAGGATGTGTACATTAACTGGCACAAAGTGGAAATGTTACGTTTTAATCAGTAATATGGAAAGTCCAGATGCTAGCCTTTGCCAGGTCTTCTTAACTGGAAAGGATTAAGACTGTCCATTGGAGTGTGCAACATGTTAGAAGCAAGACTTTAGAATTCGCTTGGTTAGCTTCCTACTTTCTACTTCTCACACATCTGCCCAAGGACTTTTTTTAGAGTCCTCAGAGTGGTGGATATTCTCCCACCTCCCCTCAGTGCCAAGGGATTGTCCTCCTTCCTGTCCTCTGAGTGCAAAAAGAGCAGCTGGAGTATTTGTACAGTCAAGTGTGCTTCATGAGTATGTTATAAACATATGGGACACAGATGCTTCCCATGCTCGTGCAAGGTCAGATCTAGAAGGTCATGGATTTTGTGTGAAGAGCAGTGGAAGAAAGGACCTGAGAGCAGAAGCTGCTGGCTGATGAAATGATAAATCTTGGATCCACAAAAGCATGAGAATTTTGTGTTCTTCACAGTAGGTGCTCAGATTCCTCTATCTGATTCTGTTCTAAAATTCTGTGTAGTTTTGGGCAAAATCTGATTTGAAGGGTGGTAGCATCATTTGGCACTACTAAGGGAGAGATTTTATAAGGTGTTGGGTGAGGAGCAGAAGTCCCCTCGGGGTCAGCTTGCTGTATGACCTTAGCTCAGCTGTTTGAGCTTTATTTTCTTTTGCTGTGAAGGAGGGAGTTCAGATAGAGCTGAATCCCCATTTTTAAAATCATGTTTCCATCAAACTAGTGTTTGCTTAGGAGACATGTAGAAATGGATGTTAATATCGCACAAATTCTAATTTGTCCTATAATAAAACCCAGGAGCCAAATATTGGGGGACATGGTAAAAGACCAGAGAGAAACAAGCTACAGCCATGCCTCACCTTGCCAATTCCTCATCCTAAAATAGAAACCCTCTGAGTCCTCAGCCTAAGGGGAGTATAGGGGGATTGTGTTGCTTCATTGTAAATAATTGTCCCACCCACTGGTTTAATAAAAAGCGCTGATTGGCCAAAGGTAGGCATGGAGTGTGGGCGGGGCTACCAGACTAAGAAAACTCTGAGAACAGGAAGAAACAGAGCAGAACGCCAGAGAGAAGCCGGAAGTAACCGGGGACAACTATGCTGCTCTGAGAAAAGGTATCAAGCCACATGGCTGAACAGATAAGAGTCATGGGTTAAATTAAGGGTGAAGAGTCAGCAAGTTATATGCCTGGGCCTTAGGTCAATCAGCCTAAAACTATTGAAAGTGTCTGTATGTCTCTGTGGGTTTGCGGGTCTGCGGGCCTAAACCTTGAGGTTAGGCCCAAAAGTCCGGGCCAGAAACCTCATACTACAAATGGTGTCCAACGTGGGGCATATACAAGGTCTGCAGGTTTAAACCTCGAGGCTAGGCCCGAAAGTCAGGGCCAGAAATCTCATACTACAGGGGAGGAGGGTAAATTCCTGTCTCTTCCTGCCTTAAATTCCTGTCTTCACCCACTATCATTTTCTGCCTCAATTTTTCTAGTACTGGAATTAAAGGTGTGTGTGCTTCCCAAGTGCTGGTAGCAAAGACATAGGAACTTAAATGCTGGGATTAAAGACGTGTGCCACCACTGCCTGGGGTTTCTCTTTTAAACTGGATTAATCTAATGTAGTCAGAGGTGGCCTTGAACTCACAGAGATCCATCTGCCCCTGCCTTCTAAGTGCTAGGATTAAAGGTGGCTTTAATCACTGCCTGACCTCTGTAGGTAACTCGGTGGCTGGCTCTGCCCTCTGAGCTACAGGCAATCTTTTTATTAGATCACAAACAACATATCACCACATGATATAAACATAGAAAGAATAAATTAGACATGGAAAAGTCCTTAAAATTGTCTGCTAGGGAAGTTTAACCCAGTGATGTTACAAATTCTGTCACTAACTTTTAGTGCAGCTTCCCTGTTTAAAGCTGTGTAATTAATAGTGAGGTTGTCTTCTCCAAAGGGTAAGGTAGGTGAGATCTGAAGTGAACCCAAACGAACGTTTTTCATGAAGTTTCTCAGGATTTTTTTTTTTTTTTCATCTAACAATGTCTTGTTGAGGAAACTTTTTCTTAGCTCTAGTTTGTGCCTTCTTATGATGGTTGCATTGTAATTTATGTGTTTTTACATAATCTGTTATATACTAAACACTGGTTTATTCATCAAGTGACCAGAAACACTCTCTGCCTCTGTCCTTATGTCCTTCCTACAGCCTGACTTTTCCTCTGTAGATTTTTTTTTTTTTAAGGTCCTGATTGTTTGTAATTGGGACCCAGAAGTGAAAGGAATTTTCACAATTGCTTATGTGTCTGTGGCATTTTGATAGGGCAATTTAAAATCAGGCAATCAGCATGTGGAGGACTCCTGCATTCCCATTAAGACAGCAATCTGTCTTCCGCTGGGATCTCAGTACCTGAAATTAGATCATTAGTTGAAGGTGGCAGCAGCCCGGGAAAGGGAGGAACTGGTTTCATAAATAATGCTAAAATTAAAAGAATTGCAGAGTGGAAGAAGGTTAGGAGTTTTTGTTTCACACATTTCTGGATTTTCTCTTACGGCGTTCTTTTCTGGAAAGATGTAGAGATTTCAATATTATTTCAAGGTTTGATGAGAAAAAACATGAGAACAAGAAAACATGCGGTGTATCCGGCAACTTCAGCTGGTCCTTACCATTTCTTTAAAGGATAAGTTCTGTTTTGTAATTGCATGGTTTTAGTTTTTACTTTACTTATTCAACACGTCAGAACAGGGTTTAAGGTAGGAGTGAAGCTGATCCCAGAGCTCTGGATCTCTTGAGAGTGAAACAGGACTGTTAAAAATCAGAAGAAAATCTATACTCAAAGGAGGACATAGCAAAGTGAAGCTATTGTTCTCAAGGGCTGTCTTAGTGTTTTCTGGGCATATATCAAAGGCCATTTCTTCTCTGCGATCTGACTGTAGTTTTTCCATAGGTGCAAACAGTTTTCTCTGCTTGCCCCTTGTAGTATAAATGTTTCCTTATATCAGGATGACATAGTGGCTTTGGGTTGCTACAGAAGACATTATGGAATTCGTTGGATTTAAGAGTACATGGGCACAGAAAGCCTGTGTGCCTTGCAGATCTTTTATTTGTAGGTACAAATAGAGTATGGAGCGAATAGCACAGTGGGAAGGTAAATAAAGGGAGTTAAGGGTTGTTTTATAACTAGAGCCCAGACCAGCGTGTCTGTTTTTAAATGTGTGTGCACTGCTTCTCACTTTGTTATGGTCAGGGTCTCTTGTTAATTGCTATGACATCCAGAGCAGTTGGCTCAGGGGCTTCTGAGGATTCTCCTTCCCCATCTCCCATCATGCCTTCAGAAGCCAAGGATTATTCATGTGATGTTGCATTTGGTATTTGTGTGGGTCCGGGGATTCAAACTCAGCTCAGGTCCTTACACTTCACCCACAATTTATTTTCCTAGCTCCCAATGTATAAATCCTTCCAGTTCGTGGATTTTAAAAAAAAATATTTCAGGTAGTTGATGTGTAAACTTGATGAAATTTAAGTCACTGAGATGAGCATATTGAAAAAATCAAGTGATAACATTTGTAGCAACTCTGCTTTCTAGACTTTTGTTTGTGGGTAGCTGCCCTTGGTTAGTGGGCTGTTCCTGTTGATAAGAATTCTGGACATCACTGGACAATACACGTTGCTGTCTATTGTGTTTGGGTTCTCAATTGCTTCATAGTCAAATTGGAAGGCTATTGCTTCCCAGAGTTTCAGATGTCATTTTTCCTTGTCTAAAATAAACGGATGAAACAGAGTTTTGCCTCAATAAGTGTTCTTCCCTCCCCCTATGATTATGGCATTGAAAGTGAAGAGTTAATTTATGAAAACTATTTTAAGAGCCTTCTTTATGGTGTTCTTGGAAGACTTTGTTTTAGAGACTCCCTCGGACTTTTATACTTTTATTTTATCACATCTGCCCGACTAAATAGTCCATAGAATTCTTTTCTTGTCACACACAGAAAAATGCAGTAGTAAGAATGCTCATTGACGGCAACAAGGAGAGGGTATGCGCGTTCGGTCGCAAATGCCCATGTACACTCCTGTGCTTTAAAGAGGCTTTTGAAGGCTGCAGCTGGGCAGCTACAGCGCAGACAGTTAGTTGGTTTGCTCATTCTGAGTGATGCAAGAGACAGTCTAATTTCTTCAGACTGTTCGTTTGTGTTTCGTAGATACAAAATATGTTCAAAGCCTGCGAGACAGAATGTATCCTTTTAAAAAGACTCCAGTCTTTACTTGTGGAAAGTTGTAATTTGCAAATGTTTTTTTCAATTTACTGAACACTGTAATTTTGTTCATTTATTTTAGAAGGCCACAGGAGATACTTGTATTTTGAAATGTGAGTTTGCATTAGTTCTGTATGATAACTAACTGTCCTTTAGGAATATACATATATACATACATATATACATATATGATATACATATATACATATACATACATATATGATACACACATATATACATATATACACATATATACACACACATATATACATATATATACATATATATACACATATATACATATATACATATATATATACATATATATATATATGCAGTGGGTTAAGAGAAAATGGAACCAGAAGAGGAAAATACTTTTGACACTTTAGAGTTCTCCCAAAGCTTTTTACCAGCTTTGCATGTAGTGACTATTTCTCTCCTTTTTAAGCTCTCAGCATATGGAAAAGATAGAGAGGAAGCAGAGAAATTATACTACCTGTGCTCAGGCTTCCCTGTCTCTTTCTCTGGGAAAGCTGCTTATGCCCAGCCCTCAAGGGAGTGTGGTGTGGGGTTTCCTGGCCTCTGCCTAGGGAAAGCACCGTGTGGGAGCAAGCTGGAGGATTTGGAGCTATGAGAAGCAAAGGGTCACTATAGACGTTTTAGATAATCAACTCATTTTCTTTTTCCTAGATTAGGAAAACAAAGGTTGAGATGGAAATTTTCTTACCCAGTGTGAGAATATTTGCCTTTCCCTTTGATCATTGCGGGGTATTCATTTTGGGGTTAGTTATAATATAGTTTTAAAATATATCAAGAACTTGCTGCAGGGTGAACTATTCTTGGTGAATTTATTAATTAATCAAACTAAATAAAAAAGAAAATCAGTCAACTCATAAAAAAATAGCTTTGTTCTGGGTGAGAGGTGTAATGGCCTGTGTTAGGATGATCGGCTATGAGTTCTAAGTGATCATGCATTCCAGATTTTATTATTTGATATTGAAAGCCAAATGTGACTACTCAGGAGTGTCTATTAAAAGGCATGGGAAGTAAAAGGAATCATTTACTTTTATTAGAAATTCAGATATAGTCTGAACTATTAGCATAATGACTGAGAAATTAAGAGATAATGAATAAACTCTAAAAAATCAGCTTTAGAAAGTCTTGGAGATGGCTTGTTCAGTAAAGTATTTGTGCACACTCAAGGGCCTGGATAGGATCTTGAGCATCCACATAAGAAACAGGCATGGTATCACGAGCCCATAATCCCAGCATTGAAGAGGTTTGTAGAGGAGTATCCCAGCCTTGCTGCCCAGTTAGTCAGGCTGATTTGGGGAGCTTCAGTTTGAGTGAGAGGCCCAGGATCAAAAGGAAGTGGAGAAAGGATGTAGAGATGTTTTCATAATTAAGAGTATTTATTATTCTTGCAAGGACCTGGGCTTGGTTCCCGGCACCTACATGTCAGCTCACAACTGCTTGTAATTCTAGTTTCAAGGGATTTGTTGTCCTTTTCTGGTCTCCTTAGGCACCTGTGCTCCTGTGGGTACCTGAACATAGCCCCAGGGCACTTTTAGATGACAATGTCATGTGGTGATGTCAAAATGTTGGACACCACTGTTGGAAGATAGTTAGAGGTTGTAGTCATCAAGTACATGCTCCTAAAGCACACAAAGAATCCATGTAAGACATAAGCATGCAGTGACTCATATGATTGGGTCTTATAATCACATATAGGAAGACAAGATGCTTCTTTCTCTTATTTGAGTTTTCAGATAGTTGGCAGGTGTTCTTAAGGTATCCTCAAGGCTACAGAAACTTAAAAGGGACAAACTGTATTCTAGAGAATAAGGTCTTGTTAAGTTCGTGAGTTTGTAAAATCTGGATAGCCATCTGGAAGCTAGACTCACCTAGAAGCTAGACTCTTCTGGAAGCTAGACTCACCTAGAAGCTAGACCCAGCTGGAAGCTAGACTCTCCTAGAAACTAGACCCATCTGCAAGCTAGAGCCATCTGGAAGATAAAGCCACTTGGAAGCTAGTCCCCTCTGGAAGTTACACCCATTTGGGAAGCTAAATCCATTTAGAAGCCAGACCCACTTAGAAGCTAGACCCATCTGGAAGCTAGCTCTCCCTGGAAGCTAGAGCCACCTTGAAGCTAGACTCATCTGGAAGCTAGCTCTCCCTGGAAGCTAGAGCCACCATGAAGCTAGAGCCATCTTGAAGCTAGATCCATTTGGAAGTTAGACCTATTTGGGAAGCTAAATCAGTTAAAAAGCCAGACTCACCTAGAAGCTACATCCATCTGGAAGCTAGACCCACCTAGAAGTTAGACCCACCTGGAAGCTAGAGCTATCTAGATGTTAGACTCATCTGGAAGCTAGAGCCATCTGGGAAGTTAGACCCAGGGAAATAATTGATCATTGTTATGACTCCGAGCTCCTCTTCCCATTCCCCATACTAATCTCCAGTACCTCCCAGGCAGGCTTTCAGTGGTGACTTTGTATTATACAATTTAACTGAATTTATTTTTTGGTTCTGCAAGTATTTTGGTGGAATTTTAAGGGCTTATGTATCATATACCTGTATGTAATGAGAGATAATTTTACTATCTTCTCACCAATTTTGATGTAATCTCTTCCTTTATCTTCATTAACTACTCTGGTTAGGACTTCAGTTCTACACTGCATGGAAATGACTGTGTAGTAAAGAGTGAGATCTTTGGTTTTGAAGAACCTTCAGCTATTCACCCCTGCAAGGATGTTTGTTGTGAACTAGCTAGTTAGAGGTGGCATGGCCTTGTTTGCCTTGTGTTCTATTCTTTCTGGATATAATTTGCTGAGAATTTTATTATAACAGTTAAAACATATAAACTTATTTGAAATTAGATGTATAGATTTATGAGAGTTCTCATGATTTTCTTTTGATCCTTGGCCTCTTTGTATAGCCCTGACTAGCCTTGGACTTGTGAGACAACCCCCTCAGCCCTGTGGCTGCTGTCACTTTAGGTGTGTTCACCTGAGTGTTTACTGAGTTTATACAATTTATAAAGCTTCATTCGATTAAAGTGGTGCTGTGAGTGTTTTGACATTCACATGTTGAAATTCTTACATACCGGTGGTAAGTTCCACGTGACAAGACTGTCATTTTCTAAGATGCTTTACGTTCAGTTTGCTTGTACGTAAGGGAAGATTTTTGCTTTCATACTCATCAAGGCCGCTGGCCTGTGATTTTCTCTGGTCTAGCTTTGGTAACAGGATAACGGTCTTGTAAAGCAGTGTGAGCTTTTCTTTTGATAGGAATCTGAATCCATGTGATTCTGGGCCTTTCTACTTTGGCATTCTCCCCTCCCCTCCCCTCCCCTCCCCTCCCCTCCCCTCCCCTCCCCTCCCCTCCCCTCCCCTCCCCTCCCCTCCCCTCCCCTCCCCTCCCCTCCCCATTTGTCACTTCTGACTATGATTTCAACAAATTAGCTTAGATTTGTTGATTTCAATCTGTAGTCCAGCCTGGCCTCAGATTCATAGCGATTCTGCTGCTGCTGATGTTGAGATTTGACCATAGGTTAGATCTTGTCACTGGTTTGTTCGGATAAGCTGTTTATTTATGTTAAGTTTTGGTAGGCTATGCATTTTGGCAGTGTTAGCTATTTACGTGAGCTGAGCCTTTTAGGTGGTAAATCACTGTTGAAGGCTGCTGTGGGTCATGTCTGTAGTGTAAAATGTTTCTTCTTTTATTGGTGGTTGATTTGGGATCATTTTTGCAGTTAATTCCATCCTTGGTTATCATTTTGTCTATTATTTAAATATAATAACTCCTATTTTTATTTTTTCTGCCTTTCTAATATCTTCTTATTTTTTATTTAATGTTTTATTATTATTATTATTATTGGTACAAAGTTTGGGCTTAGCTCTCTTTTCAAACTTTTTGTTGTGCAAAATTAATTCTTTATTTGGGTTTGCTCTTTACTAATGATGGCATTTATTGGCAAGATGTCTTCCTTACCTGCCTTGTGTACATTTCAGTGGCTTGTGTATTATGCTTCCTTTTGTTAATATGAAGATATATTTTGATGACTTCATCTTTGGCCTGTTGAGTTTCAGGAGTGTGTTGCTTGTCTTTCATGAATTAAGCAGTGCCTTGATTGATTTATATCTTCTTATCCTGAGTAAGACTTGTTTGATGGCCTGACATGCACATATCATGCCTGTGCATGTGTGTATGTGCCCTAGTGAATTTTCTGAGTGCTTTAGAAAAATGTAGGTTCTGTTGCTGTTAAATATTGATATGGGGGTGTCTTTTTGTACACTGTAAATATGCTTATTACCATTGGTTAATAAAGGATCTTTCTGGCCTATGACAAGGTAGCTTACAGGTAGGCAGGAAATCCAAGGAGAGATAAAGATGAAGAAGGGCAGAGTCAAGGAGATACTGCAGGTGTTGACTAGAAATCAGGATGTAACAGGGCACAGGTAAAGCCTTGGAGCTACATGGCGACACACAGATTAATAAAAATGGGTTAAATTATAAAGGATAATTGTTAATGAGCCCGAGTCATAAGCCAAACAGTTTATAGTTAATATGAGCCTCTGAGTAATTATTTTATAAACAGCTGCAGGACTTCGGCAGGTAGGAGAGCTTTGTCCTGTGGGCCCAGACAAATCACAAAAGCTTCTGGCTACAAAATATGATGCTTTATATGGCCTAGTATATTAAGCTTTGCTATTTCCTTGGCTTTCTGTATATAGACTGTGCATTGCAGTAATTGGGTTATTATTATTGCATTGTCTAGTCCCCCTTCCATGTAGCCCAAGTCAACCTTAAACTAGTGAATCTCCTGCATTAGCTTTCCGAGTTCTAGGATTATTGGCTGTCCTACTATGCCCAACTTAGTTAAGTCCTCTCATAAGGTGCAAGGATTTTCTTTACAACTTACAGTAGTTTTTGACTAAAAGTCCATTATTTATTCTACTTCTCTTTTTTGGTTACCGTTCACTCAGGAGATACTGTGTCATCCTTTTACCCCAAACTCAGTGTGACCTTTAAGGCGTTTCATCAGAGCCCACAGTTGGGATTTATGTTTTAAAGACATCAAGTTACTCTATTTAGTTTAGTTACTTTGTACAAGGAATTTGCTGTGAAAATGGTTTCCTAGGAATGACAGAAGGTACAGCCTTAGTGTCACCAACTTTTAAAAAGTTACCTAAACATGAGCCGGACAACTGACAGTGGCAGACATGTCTAAGTGGAGGGGGAGAGCCCTGGAGGTTTCAACCCTACAGAGACTACAGGCAACTAGAGAATGCTGAAGTGGGAGATGCAGTCCCCCCAGTGTAGACGTTTAAAATAAATATCAACCAGTAGGGGCTGAGTGTGCTCTTTGTTACTGCCCTTCCTGTTGTAGTGGGTTCTCTCAGGTCCCGTACGCCAGAGGTCCCAGACCCACAGAACTGCCGCCCGGGACTGCTTTGCCGCCCGCCGCCGCCTGGGTCCCCAGAAATGACTCAGACGCTTCTATTTACTTCATGCTGTTTGGCCTATGGCTCAGGCACATTGCTAGCTAGCTCTTATATCTTAAATCAACCCATTTCTATTAATCCGCGGGCCACGTGGCCCGTGTGGCTCACCCGTGTCTCCTTACATATTGCTCTTTCGGCGCTTCAGCTCGGTCTGCCTTTGACTCCGCCCTGCTTCTCCTCCCTGAACTGACTCTCCTCCCACTTTTTCTATGGTGCCCGCCATGACCCATCAAACAGCTCCTTTATTTAAAGATACAGTACACACAAATGCATTCCCACATTTCCCCCTTTCTCTCTAATCAAAAAGGAAGGTTTCAATTTTAACATAGCAAAATTACATATAACAAAATAGCTATCAAGCAAGAATTACAGTTACAATATCTAGTCTATTTGTATTTAGCAAAATTAAAGAAAATACTCTATCATCTACCTTATCTTTATGAATCTAAAGTTTTATATCTAATATATCTTTTAAATGACTAAGAAAAACTGTACATATAACTATCTAATCTTCAACTACATCAAAGACCACAGAAGGATATAATATTTACCCAAGTAAACCAGAAGTGCAAACGACTTCTAAAATCTAGAAAGGACAGAGATGACACCTATCTGCCTGGACAGTCACCCAAAGTTCTTTTATAAAGTTGGGGCAACCATCTTCAGCCTATAGGCCCGGAGTCTCTTTTCATTTCAGTGAAGCAGGAAATCTGCTCTGCCCATTCTGGCACAGTTCATCCGTTGCTTCTCCTTGAGTCCTGAAGAATGTCTGACAGTTTTCTCTGTAAAGCAGGAACCTGAATGACCATCTAGGCTTGTTCTGCCAAAGTTCAGAGGTCATCTTCTTATGGAACCTGCATGTCCAGTTTAAACAGCATACTGTCAAGCAGTCAATATAAAAACAGTTTCTTCTCTAGTGGCTTACCATTACCACAAATAGATGAGACTCTATATGGAGTTTCTTCAATGCCCATTTTCCTGTTGAAGTAAATTAGTGCTGCCAGGAACAGACCTGTCTCACTGTCCAGAAAAGTCTAAGCTCTTAAAACATTTTAAATGCCATATTCTGTAGGTCTTAGAAGTATTTGAAGATTATCTATTTAATTGAAATATATCTTTGTATACCTAAAAATCCTAACTAACCTAACTATAAGTTTGATTATCAAAAGTGACTATTAACCTTTATTTCTTAATTATACACTACAATTTTAAAACAGTTACATGAACATCATACCTTAAACAAGAATAGAAAAACACATACAGCATAATAAAATTGACTTTAAATTTGTATCAATAAACCAAAATCTATACCAATGTAAAGCAGTTTGAGATTAACAGCTGATTACCTGTAAATTTAATAATCTAATTTTTTAAAAAAGCATTCACATACCATATCCCCCGTTTTTTCTTAGAAAGAGATTGACTATGACCATTAACCATTTATAATGAAAACAAACATTTAGAAACAATATTTGGGGAATTTGGGCGAAGTTATCCATTACTACTTCCTGCTGATTAAGGGGCGTTGAAAATCTCACGGTTGTTGAGACTGGGTCATAATCTGCAGCTGTGAAGCTGATCTGGCCATCTCTTCTCTTTTTTCAGGGGGTCTTGGTTGATGAAACCATATTTGCCTGGAAGCAATCCACAGGTTCTCATCTGTGGAAACAGAAACAGAACTCTTCCAAAGCAATAAATCCTTAGACACAAATTTCAAAATCAAAATACCTTTAAAATATATATTCTTGTTTAACTTAGTAGCCTTTGCAATCCATTGTCTTTTTGCAGTTAGCTCATTAACAGTTAAAAAATTAAAAGAAAACACAATAACAACCAAAATCCAGATTTTGTGTCTATTTTCCATCTTTACGTGGCTTATTATATTTTTATTACTCTATTTCTCGCTTTAAAAACTTTTTCTAACCTCTTTATTTTCTCTCTGAAACCTATGTACCTTTTATAAACATTGTAACCCGTTTACAGGTTTTCTTTTTATCTGAATCTGTTTTATTGTGAATCCTTAATCATCTTCTAACCTTAAGAGCTTTTAAAATACATTCTCCAAAAAGAAGCACAGTTTTTGCAAATTAGGCTGAATCACTAAGTTTTCTTAAACGGACCGTAAACAGAGCACACCTAAGAAAATGCTGCCACGAAGAAAATTTGTTTTTCTTTTGTTCAAAATAAGCAGAAATCTAAAATCAATCACATGCTATTTAGTCTTCTGTGAGACTGGTTGCAGCTGCAGCTCACACTGACTGCCGACAGCCCGCCGGCGCCATTTTGAATGTGACCCGGAGGGACCATGCTTTCTTTGTACAAAGACCCGATTTACATACACAATTTGGAAGCTGCCTTTGCTCAGTTTCTGCGATCTAGAACTCTTTTTAATCTTTCTCAGGCTCTAAGTGGATAATCGGCCCACGTTGGATGCGCCATCTGTTGTAGTTTGTTCGCGGGTCCCATGCCCCAGAGGTCCCGGATCCACAGACCTGTCGCCGGGACCGCTTATCTGCCCGCCGCTGTCCGGGCCCCCAGAAACGACTCAGACGCTTCTATTTACTTCATGCTGTTTGGCCTATGGCTCAGGCACATTGCTAGCTAGCTCTTATATCTTAAATCAACCCATTTCTATTAATCCGCGGGCCACGTGGCCCGTGTGGCTCACCCGTGTCTCCTTACATGTTGCTCTTTCGGTGCTTCAGCTCGGTCTGCCTTTGACTCCGCCCTGCTTCTCCTCCCTGAACTGACTCTCCTCCCACTTTTTCTATGGTGCCCGCCATGACCCATCAAACAGCTCCTTTATTTAAAGATACAGCACACACAAATGCATTCCCACACCTTCCTTCTTACCATCTTCTAATTTGATGGCCTCACTTTATTTCTGTCCCTTTTTATCAACCACCAGGTTTTGTCACTTCTCTGAGGCGTATCCAAGGCTCCCAGTGTGTAGCTTTAAATCTATGTTATTACTTTCCCCTTCAACTCTGTTTTGTGTTAGTTCAACTTGCAACTCGAAATACTTTAGTTAGACTTTCTCAGTTACACATATTAATTAACGACGGTTATTGTGCTATTTTAAATGTGCACGCAATGTATCCTGATCTTGTAAAACAAACTCTTTTTATGGACGCTCCACATGTTGGTAACTTTGGTGACTCCATTCTTTTCCTCCTCTCACAGCATCCTCCAGCCTTATTAATTTTGCTACAGTGTTGCAATTTACTTCTTCTTCTGTTTATGTACCACTTTTTGATTGCCATTCGTTGATAGGGACAGATGCTGTTTTAACCATGATATGTTGTTATGGTCAGCTGGGGAAGCAGGTATCTCTCTGCATGCTAATTTCATATCTATATATATCCAGATATGAGTAGTGTCACACAGACTGTCATGTACAAATTCTGCATTTCTGCTCCCTATTCTCCCTAGCTTTTAACATATGAAGTTAATAATAAGCTGTTGTGGAAAAGTTTATGAAAATGGCACAGAGTAAATTAGGTAGTCATTGCACACATACATTTCATTTGGATGGTTCACCACAGAAGTCATTCTAACAGAGTCGAGTCATTGCCAGCTTTGATGGTGACTGTTAAGCACCTCTTCTTAGAAGTTATATGAGAATGGGAAAGTACTGCCCGAGTAAATTTATGTCAAAGGTTAGCCAGGTTTAAGGCCCTTTAAATCCAAGTTCTGAAATACAAATCTACGCGGTCCCTTCTGTTTGTGTCTGAGTTACATGTACTTTCCTCCAATGTAGGACCCCGAACTTCTCGTTTGAAAAGTCCAAAGTGGAAATACAGAAGACATCAGTAGAATAGAGGTTGTATTAAATAAGGCACCATAGATAGCGTTAATTGTGATGTAGTAAGGAACCCCAAATGTTTCAGTTGTAAACCTTATTTGTCTATTGTAAATGCACACCTATGCTAAACATTAGGTACTCTGTGCAGCCATGATTGCATCATTTACTGATGATGCTAAAACACATCCTTTGCACCTCTTTGTTGTCAAACCAGTATGGAGTCCCACCCTCTCCATTCCATTATAGGAGCATCACACTGCCGTCTTCACCAAGTTGTCAACCACAAACAATTCAATGTATGGAAGGAAATAAAAATGGGTTAGTGCATATATGGGAGGTGACGGACATTATGACCTGCACCTGGTTCAGCTGTGTTAACCAGACAGCCAGGTTGCTGTGAAGATCGTGTCTATGGAGGAGGGTTCTGTAGGGTGTGTGATCAGTGCTAACTTCGCCCCTACCTTGTTTTTCACTCTCCTTTAGAATCATTGCAATCCCAGAATCATCTCTTCCATCATTTCCCTTAGAAACCCGAGCTGATGATTTTCCTCCAGATGAGGACTTTGCTCTTCATGTTACATCTTCAGCTCTCTTTGGACCAGTCACTCCCCTGCATTTCCCTCTGTGTTTCAATAGAGGAGGCTGCTGTAGACATCCCGGGAACTGTCCTCTCTGTGCCCAAGGGATCTTGAGTTCCTCTGTCCTGAGATTTGGAAAGAGAGCTTGCAGTTTTAAAAACTAACCCTTTCCCCTCGTCTCTCTTGGACTCTTGAAGTGCAGTAATAGATTCACTTACTGCTCTGGAAGGCTGAAGACTTTCTTTGGTCCTTTCCATTTTTTTTCCCCCTCTGGATGGGTAATTTCAAATTATCTGGATTTTCTTCTCAATTTTTAATGTTAGTTTTACTCTATGTGAATGGGTGTTTTCCTTGCACGCGTGTTTGGGCACCGTGTGAATGCAGTGTCTGTTGAAGCCAGAGAGGGTATTAGATCTCTTGTAATTGAAGTTACAGTTGGTTGTGAGCTGCCATGTGGGTGCTGGGAATCAAACTGCTAAGCCAGCTCTCCCAGCTCAAATGATCTGTTCTTGAGCTCGCTGATTTTTCTTCTGTTTGGCTGGATCAGGCATGGAGTCGCTGAGTAAAGTTTCCTTCTTAAGCGTTGTTGTCTCTGGCTCCAGATTTTGCCTGCTTCTGTTGATGTCTACTGTCTTTACATTGGATTTCTCATTTTGTTCATAAACCGTTTTCCTGACTACACGGTGTTTTTCTTAAACTCTTGCTCTCATATGCTCACTGACCTTTTAAATGGCTGCTTTGTTGGAGAGTGTGTTTTATACAATATAAAGCGTCTGTGAATAGGCTCACTGCAGATCTTATGACGTGCACCTGAGAGGTTTTCCCCACCCCTAACGCCTCCCCGATCCTCCCCATTTTCTTCCCTGCCCGATTTTATGTTTTTTCTTTAACAAACAAACAAGCGGTGGACTCCAAGAAACAAAACAGAAAACACAAACACAAACCCACAAAAATGAAAATCAAAGCAAGCTATCAAAGGACCGAACAAAGCAGAATGAAACAAGTCCACACACCACTGAGATTTTTTGGTTTGGACAATCGCTCTTGGGAGTGAGGCTGCCTTGGAGTGTGGCTGATGTTTTCAGGGAGACTTCACTGGAGAAACACGATTGATTTCCCCTTTGCTAGTGGGTATTAAGTGCAGATAAACTCTTGGTTAGAGGCGGAAACATTTTCCTCTTTTGGTGCTGGACCCTGTCTGGCTTGAACCTATGCAGGCTCTATATGTATTTGACTATGTGAGGGTTTTTTTTTTAGATAGTTTTTAATTCTTCATCGGTGGTGCATGTGTGTGTGTGTGTGTGTGTGTGTGTGTGTGTGTGTGTTTGTGTGTGTATATGTGTAGGTATGTGTGTATGTGTGTGTGTTTGTGTGTAGGTGTGTGTGTATGTATATGTTCATGTGCGTGTAGGTATGTGTGTGTATGTTTGTGTGTAGGTGTGTGTGTGTGTGTGTGTGTGTGTGTGTGTGTGTGTGTGTGTGTGTGTCTGAGATGGGAGGGAAGAAGGGCTGTGTATATATTGGGGGGTTTCCTGGTGCCTGTGTGAGAGGCCAAAATAGGACTGTGGATATTCTGCTTGGTCACTCTTCTCCGTAGTTCCTTGAGACAGTTTATGTGTGAACCTGGATCTAGACTAGGGGTCCACTAGGCTTGATGCTTACACAGAAATCTCTCAGGCACGAAGCCATTTCCCCAGCCCCACTCCACTTTTTTGGAGTCAGTTGCTAGGGTTGGTTTTGTTTCATGGTAGTATCTAACATCCTGAGGAATTGCATTGCCTCCTTTGGAATCTAGTCAGTCCATCTAGTCTTGTCTGATTGGTTTCAGGAGAGGAAAATCTCCGGCGAGCCTATTCACAGAAGCTGAGGCCTTCTCAGCCACCTCTCTAGATAGTGCTAGTGTACTGCTCTCTTGTGCCTTTTTATGGGGGTCATGCCCTGTGATTGTGTGCATTCTCTGTGTCCTCAAAGTCCAGTCCTGGTGTTTCAGCCTTCCTGTTCATTCTTGTAGGGAAGTGCCTTGTCCTTACGTTTTGGGCCTTCTTTAACCCAGAAAAGATGAAACTCTTAATGATCATATTATGTAGCACGGTTCCTATGAAGCCATGAATGATCATCTACTCACCCAGTAGGAAACTGGTGGCAGATCAAAGGAAGGATACTACTGTAGTCCAACTTGGTGAACCAAGAAGTTGTATTGGAGTTACATACTGGTGTATGCATGGTGGTCCCAAAACTAAACTATACTGTTATATTATTTAGAGGGGTCCTTACAGGAGCATTGATGACTTTAAAACAGTGTGTCACCAAAGCCCTGAAGCCCAACCCAGTCTACAGGCAGCTCCTCAGCTTGGAGAGTACCCAACCTCCATGCTTTACATTACTCTTTCCTATTACTAAATGTTGCATAAAGGAATCATCTGATGTGTGTTCCGGCTGATAGCTTTCTTCTGTCAGCGTGTGTGTGATGCTTGTGTGGACATGGTCTTTTCCATGTCTGTACAGTGTTGCTCATTCTCATGGATTACTGTCCAATAATCGATCCATTACACTGTTGCTGAGCATTTCCTTCTTCAAAGCATTTAATGACTTTTCATTCAGATTACAGACGCATCCATCTCCTGTTATACTCATCTGTCAGTGGTTTCAGATTTCTTTTCCAGTTCGGGAGTTTCCACTTGATACTCAATGCATACTCCAAATAGCTCATTGAAGTATTTCACCTTCATTTATTTGACATATTTTCTGTGATTTCTTTGGAGAATATTAACTGCAGTTGTAGTAAAGTTTTTGGCCATTAACTCAAATATACACATCACTTAACAGTATAGTTTAGTTTTAGGTTGTATGATCTTACTCTTAGGCCTAGTATTTGTGACTGGCTAAAAGAGATTATACATGAAAGTTTTGGCAGCTGTGCATTTTAGAAATTGTTGTATTTCCCTAGAGTGGGCTTTCTATTTCCTCGGCAAAACTGAAACATTAGACCACTGACCTCTGTAATTATTTCATTATAGCTTTCAGCTACGAGGTTTAATCTAATGCATAATTATATGTTTAGGCCTAAGGTCTCCATTTTTAGCCCTAGCATCTCACAATATTGCATTCTTCTATCATGGCTTTTGCCTTGTGCAGATGTAACAAGGAAAATGAGGCAAATCAATAATTTTATCTTTCTGAAGCTCCACTTTTTGAAAACATGAAGATAATATTACTATTGCATGAATTCTATCTGGTATTCTATAATGGTTTTATAATGCCATTATAACAAGAACCTGGAGTCAGATATTGGGAAAAGCTGGAATATCAGAGAGACAGGAAATGAATGACAACTGATTCCCATCCCTCCTCTCACTGAGTGGGGTGGGGATGTCAGTGGACGGCCATTCAATATAGAGATGCCAAATTGGGAAGCAGTGATAAAAATTATGAAAAAGAAATCTCTCACCCTAAACAAATCAGCCCTTCCAGAAAGTAAAGATTATGATAGCACCAGCCCTATTCTGTCACACGAATAAATGAGACTCAGGGATAGATCTCTGAGAAAAGTCGGAGATACTAGAGAGAATAAACACCACAGTCAGATCTTACCCAGCTGTCTTCCAGCTTCCTCAGCCTCGCTTCCCTTGACTTCCTCTCCTGTCTTTCTATCCCTGCCTTAAATACCCTTTTGGCGTGGCCCCACCACTGCCTGCTTGGGAGCCTGGAATTCCCTCTATAATCAGAAGTGACCTCGACTCAGTTGGGATTGAGGGCGTAGGTCACTCCCTGTGCTGGGATTAAAGGTGTGAATCACCACTCTCTGATCCTCCTATACTGACTGTGGTTAGATCTCCGAAACTTCTGAGCTCTTATTGAATCCTCACACTATTCTGCTTCTAATCAATGAACTATTACTTGTAAGACACTCTTCTTTTAAGTACCATTGAGAAGAAAAATATTGCCAATTAGATACTTACATTTTCTTATTCCAAGAATCCACATTTATTAGAAAGAATCTTACTTTATTGTTTCAAAAATTTTTATTTCTCTCTCATATGTATTTAAACTGCAACATATTAGTCTAGTAAGTTAGATGTGCTTTCTAAAGCTTTATTGTCTTTGAGTCTGAGCACTGAATCAGCTTTGACTCAGCCGTCACTGCCCTGTTTTCCACACATTGTCAGCCTGTGTGTTACCAAGGGTATCAATATTGAACATTTTTTAAAGGAGTGTTTCAGTCTGTCTCTGAGCTTCTCTTCCATGGCATTGTTATTCAGTCTCCACATTGGATGACATCACCGTACAGTTTGCCTGACAACAGGTAAGATGTGTCTTGTTTTTCCTTCAAGTGGCCTACTGATAATAATATGTGGATCAGTGTAGCCTAGGATTACACCAAAAGGCTGCCCTCTCACCAGGCAGGAGAGACATGCTAACACACACAAGGGTGATGAACACATAGGCCTACTCTCTGGCTGACATAGGACTGTTTTAATTTAAGAAGCATTAAAATGTACATAGCATGGTTTGTTGGTAGACTTTGGAGAATTCTAGGACACTTCATATCTGGATGTTTTATGCATGATGTGTTCTTTATTTGGGGCCACAGATAATATGTGTCTTTTTGCAGACAAAATGTAAAGACTAGTTGAATTCAGTATTTGATATCAATCCTTGACACTCAAGGATATGTTGTAGCATTATTGAGTATTATCACAAGTAACCATTACTGGCAACTGATAAAGAAGGATTATTATTTACTAAGAGTTCAGAGGGGAACACGTATTACTACAGGAGACAGAGGATGACAGAACCATGTCTTGTTTTCACAGGCTTCTCGGGGAGGTGTCTTGAGTGTCTCATGACTGCTGTTACAGTGTGTGTTACTGAAGCATGCACATGAGTGTTCTTCCCTATCCCCCACGATCTTTTACCACAAGCTTACTTCTTTTTGCCTATGCACCATCAAGAACCCATTTATTGTCATTATTATCCATTCCTGTTTTTAAAGCTTTAATTGATACTAGCCAATATATTTTTCTTTTTCTTTTAATTGAGGCACTCTCTCTTTTGCCCAGAGTACCTTCATATTTATAACTTGAATAGTCTCTTCCACCAGAGCCTTTCAAATAATGGAGGCCCTGAGCACTTGTAATCATGCCTGGGCCAAAGGATATTTTCATGCTGTGGCATCTTTTAATTACTTAAATATTCTAAATATTACGTTTTCTTATACTTCAATTAATTTATATTTAATTAATTGATTTCAAATAAACAAGTTAAAAATAATTTTGTTTTAGTCTGCTTCCAGTCTTGAGAGACCTTTTAGTGCGGTTGGACGATCTGTAGACCATTGTAAAATGAAGATGTGGCTTCCAAAGTAGTGTTAACGAGTTGGAAGTAGGGTTGACGAGTTGAGGATTATTGGGCTTAGCCTCCAAATCATTTTTAGTGTTTTTCTGAGGAGTTCTTAGGGAGTAACTGTGCCCTTGTTGTCCTTGCTACTTCCTGCTTTTAAACTTTTTATTAGATTTGACTCTTTTAGTTACAAAGATAGAAACACAACTTGACATGGCTTAAACAGAAAGGGAAGTTATCCGCCCAAAGGTTGCAGAGCCCTGGGCTGGTGTTGAATGAGCAGTGGCTGCATCTAGGGGCTCCTCACCCCCAACACTTAGTCTGCCTTTGCCTGGGGACTTTGGTCTTAGTGAATCTTCCTTTACTCGATGGCCTGTGTAGATCCAGTCTTACATTTGACTAACCTAACAGTTTTGGGAAAGAATTATCTTGGTTTATTATCTCCAGTGAAAGTCCTAGAATCCGCTGGTTTTGGTTTGGTTACATATCTATCCCTCAATTGATCATTCTGGCTACAAGGATGGGTTTTCTTGAGCTAGCCCTTTCTTGGTTACTTTTCTAGCCTGAAACTTTGTAATCAGAGTGTGGTTCTCATAAGTTGAAATCAAGGAACTGTATAAAGGAGGTTACTTGGGTTGCTTGGTTTGTTTCTGATGCACAAAGAAGGGGAAGTAAAGACCATAAGGGTGAATCAGAAATTTAAAAAAGTAGATCCCGAAACTTGGCTCTCATTTTCTCAGACTGGCAAGGTGACAGATGGTATGATGAAAGATATGTCTGTCTAAATTAGAAGACGTTAACCCTCAAGGTGTCTAGAGTTCCATGTGTGACCTAGGTTTGAGAATATAGGTCAGTGATCATTTTATGGGGCAAGGCACCCCTGGGTGAAGAGGGCAGGGTCCTGTCTAGTGAACTTTCTCATCTCCCATTTCTCTATCTCTTATCTTATGAACCTCCCAGCTGAATGTATGTTGTAACATCACAGTTTAACTTCCAGATAGCTCCTCTCTCATACCTTTTAGTACCCTTACCTTCTCTCATAATTGTTGGTAAATGTCTCATGTCTGAATTCCAGTTAACCAGTTTTCACTTCTAAATAGAACATCTATATTGTCTGTATTTTTTACTATTTATTATATTTTTCTAATTACTTTTATTCAATTTTACTTTTGGAAGAATGTTTTATTATTTTTTTTTCCAAGGAGTCTATGTTTTCGTCTATTTCTTTGAGAGCATATGTGTGTTGCTTTCTGACATTAAAGAGGTGGGGAATGCTCAGGTTAGCATGTACACCTGCTTTTATATTTCTCTTGATCTTTCGATTACATATTACAAAAGTTTCTGAGATATTTGTTCCTTGCATCTTGCTTTTTCTGAATTTTATGCTAAAGATTTCCTCATGATATATATATTTATTAGAAAAGTTGTGAGCTCATCTTTCAGGAGGCTTTCTTCCCTACGCATTCAGAGGTGCTGATATGTTTGTTGCTCTGGAACAGTTTTGCTGCCATGGCTTTGGAATCTGTGTTGCTGTGTGGAGGGAGGTGGGTCCTCTTACCCGCTAGTTGTAAACTTCAGATTTCTGATTTCCAGGTTAGTGTTTTGTTTCAGAATTTTAATAAAGTAGTCCTTTGTGTGAATGCCTAAGATGTTAGGTGGAGGCTTCTCAATTCTTAA
Source organism: Phyllotis vaccarum (assembly GCA_033318265.1). Classification (NCBI taxonomy): domain Eukaryota; kingdom Metazoa; phylum Chordata; class Mammalia; order Rodentia; family Cricetidae; genus Phyllotis; species Phyllotis vaccarum. The sequence goes on from JARWLC010000018.1 coordinate 54,759,455, forward strand.
TCAAGGAAGAAACAAGATTTTCTTAGCCCTTAGCTGTATGGATATAACAGTTTTTAGCTTCAAACAATACACGCAGCACCCAACTTTCATTTCCAATCCTAGACAAGAATTAAACAGTCAAAACTTTTGTCCAGGTTCCATTGCCAATAACATGTCCAAATTCATGTTTAGTTTTTAAGGATGGAATTTTACTCTTTACGTTATTTTTTGTATGTATGGAATGTTAATATAGGACAGAGCAATGTGATCAGACAAGGGTATGGTGGCAATGGAAAGTTGTATGCTTGGAATAAACTTAGCATTTAACAAAGCAATTCTGTTTCTATAAAATGTAAAGACCCTAGTGTTCAGGACTGATTTCTTCACCTCACTTTTATCTTTTATTTTTTCACGTTTCTATCTCTTGATAACTTAGAACTTATTTATACAATACAAATATTTTTGGTATTTTTTTTCAATACGTTTTCCCCCACTGTTTACAATTTGCCCCAAATCAGCTAATTGCATTTTTCTAGGTCTCAGGACATGGTTAATCAAAAAAATCTACATTAACTTATATATAGATGTACAAATTTAAAATTTTATTTTTTATTCTGAAAACATAGATTTTATCAATTTAATAAGATTCACAGAACTAACAGAACTAACAGACGAAATGAGAGTTGATGCATAAAGGGAAGAGATGAGTTTGCTTCATGGTCATGTCAGAGTTTGTCAAAGAAAATTTAAAATACTTTCAAAATAAATATGTACTCTGGGAGGAAGATTTCTGGGTCTCTAAGATGTGTACTCACTATTCATTAGAGCCAGTGAGGCTTGAAATTGAGGACATGGTAAAAATTGATATTAATTAGATAATCTTATAGTAACTCTGGATTATTCAGACTGGCTTGAATAATCATGTGATTCCTTTATACATGGAGGAGGGGGAATCAAAGATCACAGTTGAGTATTCTCTTCAGAGAAGACTTGAGAGAAGTTAGGAGATTAAATATGAGACTCTGAAGCCAAGGAGCACTGACAGACACCATCCACAATGTCGTAGAGGCAAAAAGAAAAATCTGCCTCCCCTGTAGCTTGCAGAAAGGGATGCAGCATTGTGGGAGCTTATGGGGATAGGTTTCAAATATAATAAAAACCAGTCTGAGATATCAGAGGGATCTACCCATAGTCAGTCCGGGAGGATCAGAGAGTGGTGACTCACACCTTTAATCACAGCACAGGATGGGAGTGGTGACCTTCACCCTTAATCCCAGCAAATCTGAGTTTGAGGTCATTTTAGTTTACAGGAGTATTCTAGGCTCCCAGGCAGGCAGTGGTGGTGCCACACCTTTAATCTTAACCTGGATATGAAACAAGTGGGTGAAGAGGGTATTTAAGGCAGACGTAGAAAGACAGCAGGCAGTAAAAGCCTGGAGGAGCAAAGCTGAGGAAGCTGGAAGACAGCTGGGTGAGATCTGACTGTGGTGTTACCTCTCTTTGGTATTTTAGCCTTTCCTGAGATCTGGCTCTGAGTTTCCTTTATTCGTGCAGCAGGAGCCTTGACCCCTTTTTCTGTAAAACCATAAATCTTTGTGTTTTAAGCCTCTGACTTTGACTGATAGGAAATCAATTCACATACTCCGATTTGGGAAATCTGTATAATTATGGCCCTAACAAAACTGAACTGAATGTTTTAGCAAAGAAATATCATAGAATATTTAATTAGTGCTATTTTTAATACCCCAGACCTGAAAATGACCCAAATGCAGATTAGTAAGAAAATGTATATATGAATACTCTGCAGCAGTTAAGGCTGGACAAGAACATTCAGAATGGCAGTGTGGTGCCTGTCGCAAGCATGACTCCAGCCTTGATAAATCATGCATAAGAACAGTGTGTACTGAGGAGTTGAGATAAACAAGATTACCCAATGGGTGGAATGGGCTAGTAATGTTTAATCTTGATCCAGGAGTTAGTTACATGCCCTTAATGTGTAAACATGTGGAACCATATTCTTTCATGCACTGTTCTGCATATATGCTATCCTTCAGCTGAGAAAAGACAACATCCCTATACACTGTCTCCTTTTCCTCAAGAACTTCTGCATGGGTGTAGCTTCCTAGGCTGTGGGGCACCTTGGTCTCTGCTGGTGTAATGATGTGGCTCTGGCCCAGCTGGATTCTTCCTCATCCCTCTCGGAGTAAGGAAGTCTTTGTATTAGCATTGGTTTGCCTGATGAGAACTCACTCTAAAGTGTTCACAAGGGTCTGCTGCTGTTCAGAAGTGGAAAGTCACAGCTAACAAAATGGTTTGATTTCTGCAAAAAGGTGAGTTTTTGTCTCAGCGATGTAGTATGCTATTCCAAGAGACAGTACTCAGGATCCAGAGAGCTAGAGGATTGAGGGTATCCTTGGGAGATGATTTTTTTCTGGGCAGTATGTAGCAATGCAATACTAAGAACATTTCATCTTATACATGACTTCAGCATGTCATTTATTGAAAATGTGTTATAATGAGTTTAGTATATCCTCTGTATAGTATGAAATTTCTTATTGTCTAAATATTACAGTCTGTCTGAGTTCTGCTACCAGCTGGCCGTGCAGCATTAAGTAAGTAATGTATTGGCACACATGCTTATTGTCAGAGGGAAAGTACATGCTGAAAGTCTGCAGATAGTACAAAGTTTGCCTCCACACTGTGGTGCAAGTAGTGACATTGTTCTAGAAATGGAGTGCCCTGAGTCAAGCCATCCAGAGTGGGAGTTGGGCAAATTCTAATTTTTCTTACCATGGCCATGTCACTTCATCTTTTTCTGCCTCAGTGGTTTGTTGTGAGGCTACAAAGATGGCAGCTGCAGAGAGCAAAGGAAGTTATGGTTGCTCAGGCTCCAAGTTTTCTGGCTGAGACACACGAGATTGAAAGCACCGTTCCAGGACCCTCTATGGATGCCAAAATCTTCAGAGGCTCACCACCCTCTGTAGAAGAAGGCCTAATGTTTGGATGAAATGCAACCACATACTTCTATCATCTCCAGACTATGCACAATATGTAACAGTCCTCACCCAGTACTTCATGTGGGTTCAGAATAGTGATTGGCATGTGGTACATTCAAGTTTTGCTCCAGCTTTGTATGTGCCTATGAGCAGACTTGGCAAACATGGTATCCACTGAACACCATCCTGCCTCTTATTCTTTTTGCTCAACATTATGTTATAGATTTATGAGGAATGAGTTATGTGGCAGTGGGGTTTCTTGGTCCCAGGCGGCCAGAGGTCCAAGACCCACAGACCTGCTGCCAGAGACCCAGCTTAGCCATCCAGCCGCCTGCCGCTCAGGCCCCCAGAAATGACTCAGACACTTATATTAACTTTATGCTGTTTGGCCTATGGCTCAGGCACATTGCTAGCTTTCTCTTACATCTTAAATCAACCCATTTCTATTAATCTGTCTGCCACGTGGCCCATGGCTCACCTGTGCTCCTTACATGTTGCTCCTTGGGAGGCTTGCATTGATCTGCCTGACTCTGCCCTGCTTCTCCTACCTATGCTTTGATTTCTCCTCCTACTTCTTCTATGGTGCCTGCCATGGCCCAAAACAGCTCCTTTATTTAAAGATTGATATTCACAGCATACAGAAAGGCATTCCCACATTAGAGTTATATATCAATTTTCCTATTGACTCTAAATGGTATGTGACATTCATTTTCAAACAAATAATAACAGATGTGTTTCTATTAATAGGTATTTAGGGTCTTGTGAAACTTGCTCACTGTAGATACATTTTACAGTGAACACCATAGATTTTGTTAGACGTTTTCTGTATCTCTAATAAGTAACAAATCCTTGCTATGTAGAGCACCCACTGGCCAGATTTATCTTTATCAGGTATTTCTGAATGCTTCACTAAGTAGCTGATCAAATGCCACTTTCTCAGAACTACGTGAGAATTCTGGTTGCTTCCATTCCAGCTCTGAAATCCCCCCATTTTTTTTTTTTTTGCTTTCAAATATTAATGTGGGACATTATCTCTTAAATATATATCACCTCGGTGTCTATTGATAGTTTTGCTTCAATGATTATTTTTGAGGTTTTCCAACATTCTTTTATAGTTGTTTTTCTCTGCACAAAGCCAAATATCACGTTATTGTCAAATCAGTTACTGTGAGAGGTAAACCAATACACATGTAATGCTTGCTTTTTATTAAAAGCCTGCCAATACTATCACTAGCAATAATAATATTTATCAGTGCAACAGAATTTTGAATGGTATTTATTTCCCCTTTTCTGTTGTTCTTCCCTTGACCCCTTCCTTTAGTATTAATGAATCTTCTATCTCCCTGATGGAAGCCACAGTTCCTTTATGTGGAGACTGATAATATCTGGAAGGCAGAATGTACAGCATGTGTGTGTGTGGTTGATGTGTTCCATGCTATTGAAGTGGTTGCTTCTCCTGAACTCTGGGTGTAGAGCTAAGGAGTATGTGAACCCACCCCGTAGGCTGTGCTTCCAGGGGTCGGTCTCCTCCTCCTACCAGGAAGCTGATGTGGGTCTCTCTACCCCTGTGAAGACACCTACATAATTTCAGGAGGACAGAGTTATTCAATAAAGAAGGGAAGGGGATTGATGGGCAGGAGGAGATAGACTCAGTCACATCTAGTGTCACTGTATGCAGGGCCCTGCGTTAGCGTCTTCACATAGTAATTTATCTCACTTTTTTGTGACTTGCATAAGAGAGTGGAGAGAAGTTCATTGAAGGGATTTTGTGACATCCATTACGCATCTTACAGCTGAAAAAGGGTCACTGAAGCACTTAATTGGATCTACATTGAACTGAGCAAGGGTGGAGATCACTGACATTCCTGTGTGTTGAGAGATAACACAATCAGGGGAAATTCCAATTACTTTTGGCCTGAAGGTGTGGCAGTATCATTAATCATTGTATTTATTATTTGTCTAGTAATTTGTAATACCTGTTTGGATAATCATGTTTTCATATGTAGCTTTCTGTATTTCACGGCCTTTTCATCTCTTTAATTGATCTGCTCATCTATCTCGTTACGAACATCGCAGTACCTAGTTACAGAAGCTCTGTGGATAAATAAGTGAGGAAAGGGGCACTTTCTCTTAGCTGCTTTGATTTACCAAGTTCTTTGGAAAATATTAAGATTTTTCATTGCAGTGATACTGGCTTATACATTAATTTCCGTGGCTTTGCCATCTTTACAATATATGGTGAATATATCACTCGCCCTGTCAAAAATATTCACTCTGTCTTTGCTCAACGACTTCTTCAATCTCTTTTCCAAATCACTTTTAATTTCTTTTTACTGAGTCCAAATTCAGCCTGTTATTTCTTTTGAGCTCTCCTATGACTTGGGTTTTAATTAACAGATGAGCTTTACTGTATTTTGTTAAGAAAATGACTTATTATTAGTAAATTTTATTCTTCCACAGTTTCATGTACTGACAGTGTACATTCTGCCTCCCCAGTTCCCTCTCACCACGTTCATCCCTAACCCCCATAATATCTGCTCCCCTTCTTTTCTTGTCTTCGTTTTGTTTGGTGAGAGTTTAATTCTGTGTACCTGAGTTTGGAACTAACCAATAGAGATTGATGCTCACCAGTGAATACATAACTGGATGCTATGCCTCCCCTAGACCCAGACTCTGTCTGTTTTCACCAGATCAGCAGTGGGTGGAAGATTCCTGGGAATCCATTCTACCTCCATGGGTGACTGTTCAGGGCTTGACTCTTGTGGATCCAGTGCTGGAGTACACTGCTGTTTTGAGTTGGCACAGCTCTATTGGTTTTTAGATGTTATTATGCAGCTCCTCTTCCCATCCTGAGGCTATTACATTATTTCCACCTTATGTGTTTTTTATTCCTTGAGGGTGTGGTAAATGCCCTGTCCTGTGAGTGCTCAGCTGCCCATTATTCTCAGCATCCCACGTAACATGGGCTATGCTTTCCTCCTCACCGCAAGGAGAAGCTATTCTGTTCAAGTCTAAGAATTGTCTTTGACTAGCTGGAATCAGGCCCCAAATGTTTGTCTTTTTAATCCACTCATTTCACAGTTGGGGGTGGTGGTGAGATTGGGGGGGGGAGTGAGAGGAAGGGGGGGATCTGTGATTAGTATGTTAAATAAAAAAGAAATCCTTTAAATGATAGAAAGTAAAAAGAACTCCATTGAAGTATAATGATTGATGCGCTTGTGATGCACAATTTAGTGCTTTTTAGTACAATGTGATGCTTATAGCAACATAACTTGTATCTATTTCATTTGCCAGAAGTAGAAGCTGAAGTTCATCTCAAATATAAAATGGTGGCAAGGGGTATTTTGCAAATGTGACTGGACCAACCTACGTTTTACTTTTGCTGTGTTCTTGCTAGCTTTTTATTAGTTTTCATCTCTGGTAATATAGTCATTCTAGCTGGGGTAAGATTATATTTCATTTTAGCTTTGCTTTGAATTTATTGGCGCTTAGTACATTTACTCCTTGGCAAATTACAAATATGTTTTTGAGAAATGAAAGGCTACATTTAAAAGCAGTTTCACTCACTAGGTAACAAGGAGGACCCTAAGAGAGGAAAGGTAAATAGATAAGATCTCTTGGGTGAATTGGAAGGGTGAGGGGGGTGGGGGATGAGAATATGAGAACAAGATGGTCCAGTTGGGGGTAGGGACAGAGAGGGAGAGTAAGGAAATAAATACCTCGATACAAGGAGCCATTATGGGTTTAGGAAGAAATCTGGTGCTAGGGAAATTCCCAGGAACCCACAAGGATGACTCCAGGTAAAACTCCAAACAGCAGTGAAGCGAGTGCCTGAACTGACCTTCCTCTGTAATCAGACTGATGATTATCCTAATTCTCATCAGAGAACCTTCATCTAGAAACTGATGGAAGCAGATGCAGAGATACAGCTGAGCACTGAGCCGAGCTCCTGGAGTCCAGTCAAAGAGAGGGAGGAGGGATTATATGAGCAAGAGGGTCTGGATCATAATGAGGAAACCCACAGAGACAGCTGACCCAAGCTAGTGGGGGTCAAGGACTGTATTGATTGGGGAACCCACATGGAAATGAAATAGGCCCTCTGTATGTGGGAAACAGTTTTGTGGCTTAGACAGTTTGTTGAGCCCCTGGCAGTGGGGCCACAATTTAATCCTAGCACATGAACTGGCTTTTTGGAGCCCATTCCCTCTGGTGGGAAACCTTGTTCAGCCTTGATGTAGGAGAAAGGAGCTTGGTCCTGCCTCAACTTATATGCAAGACTTTGTTGACTCCCCAAAGGGGGCCTTAGCCTCCCTGAAAAGTTAGGGGAGGGTGAGTTTGTGGGGAGTGGGCATGCAGGGAGTGAGAAGAAGGGGGTGGGGATCTGTGATTAGTATGTTAAATGAAAAGGAAACCATTTAAATGATAGAAAATAAAAAGAACTCCATTGAAGTATAATGATTCATGCACCTGTGGTGCACAATTTAGTGCTTTTTAGTATTTTCAGTTCTGTGGAGCCATGTCTGTGATCCACTCTGAAGACACACACCAGTCAATAGGAGCCAGTCCTCTGCCCCTCATTCCAGGCCGGGGAGTCAGTTGTGCGGATGTGTTGTTCTTTCACAGCTGGTCCTTGATGAGGAGTCCCCGTGTTTGTGTCCTGCTGTCTTTTAATGCATCGCTTCCTGTTTCTGTTGTTTCTGTTGGTTGTATTCCAGTTTCAGACCTTTGGTGGTTTTTCTTTGGGCTGTTGTAAGGATGCTGTAACTCAAGTACAACAGTCTAGTGGACCCACTCACGTTTCATCTTTCTTGAGGAAGGCTGCAATGAGACTGCTGGATCACTTTAATTTTTCAGACGCTGGCATACTGCTTTTTATCTACATTATTGTTATTAATTGCGTCTACTATTGCTGTTATTATTGTTGTTTTGTGCACCCGCAATGCCTGAGTCTTTCCACATTCCTGTTCCAGTCTACATTTTTAAATTATCCATACTTAGCTGGTGAAGTTCCCCGTTTTTATTTCCATCTCCCTAATGGTGAATGATAACGAGCATTTTTGGTGGTTATTAGACATTTGTATATCCTTCTTAGAGAAATATTTGTTTAGATTTGCTGATTTTCAGTCACTATCTCCCAGTAATTGCAGTGTAAAAGGTCTTTTATGGTCTAATATGGGTCCTTTAGACATCGTGACATCTATCACTTTGCCCACTCTATGGCCTTTCTTTCTCTTTATTAAGTATAATTTACAGCCCAACGAGTTTTAGTCTTGATTTATTCCACTTTAACTATTTTTACTTCTATTTATTATTTGCATCAATCACATGATATTTAAGAAGCTATTATTCTAACCCAAGTGCATAAGGGCTTGCCTCTTTGTTTCTCCAAGATTTAAAAATTTCAGCTCATAGAGTTATATCTGGGGATCATTGAGTTATTTTATTTTTTATTTTCTCTATTGCACAGAGTGACTGAGTATACTTGTTGAAAAGACTGAAATTTCCTCATATATAGCCTTTACACCTTGGAAAATTAATTTTCTACAAATGGATGGTTGAATTCTGAATCTCATTCTTTTTATTTAGTTTGTGTCTATCTTTAGGCCAGGACCCAATTGTCTTGCCTACTGTAACTTTGAAGAAAGTTTAGGATTCAGGGATCGTATATCCTCCGACTGTCCTCTTATTTTCCAATGTTATTTTTAGCTGTCTTGAAGCCCTTGCATTTCCACACCAATTCTAGGTTTATTTTATCACTGTGTGCAAGAAATTCAGCTAGAACATCATTAGCAGTTATGTTGCCTCTGTACGTTGACTTGGAGAGTAGAACTAACATAAAATCATTAAATCTCCTGTGGACAAGTCATATGCGCTTCCTCTATTAATTTCATTTTACAGCGTCAGGATTATAATTTATAAATTTTACACTTCTTTTTGTTGTATTTATTCTTGAGCATTTTATGGTTTTGATATACTACACATGGAGTCAATTTGCATTTTGTTTTCATTTATCGTATTTTGCTTGTGGGTAGAAAGACATGAGCTTTGTATATATTCATTTCATTTTCTGCATCCTCACAGGCTTACTTATAATCTTTATCACTTTTAAATGTGTTGTTAAAGGTGTTTGAAACACCACATTATATAATTGTGAGTAGAATTTTCTTTTCCCTTCTTACCCAGATGCCTTCAATTTATGGTTCTGGACTAATTCTCCAGCCAGAGCCTCCTGTACAGTGTGGGATGGAAATGGTGACTGTCCTTGATGGTGATCTTAGGAAGGAAGTTTAAATCTTTCTCCATTTCATGCCATTAGGTTATGGGCGGTTTAAAAAGTGTTTCCTCTGGCTGATGGAATTCCCTCTAAGTGCTCTTATGTTTACTGGTTCATGGCCTGTTACTGAGGGCCTTTTGCTATCTAGATGGTCTGAAGTCCACTCTTTCATTCTCTCAGGAGCTCTGTTTTTTACTTTTTCCTCTTTCTGTTTTGCAGCTGTTTATGTTCCGCTGGCTTCGGTTACACAGAGCTGTGTTCAGAATTTTTAGTTTATTTATTGTTTCCAAATCAAATCGTTAGTGAGAATTCTTACTCACTTGTTAGATTTTTTTCTTTACCCATCCTTTGAACACCTTAAACTCCCTGTTACTAGAGTGTTATGAGGACTGAGTTCTTTGCTGGATGGTAGATCTCATGATTCTTCACCTTTGGCTCATAATGCCTTTGGAGAGGATGCTTTGTGCTCTTAACACGTAGACCCCACTCCTATGGCTTTTTGCCTTTGTGTGTTTCCTCTTGTCTCCTTAGAGGTACAGTTATAACCACTGTTCCTCATATCCATGCCAAGGCTCTGTTTGAACCCTAACTCATCACCCAGGGTGTAGTTTACCCTGCCCGGCTAGTCCCATATCCATTGAGTCCCCAATAAACACACAGAGACTTATAATAATGCCATGATGTTTGGTCTATGGTTCAGGAATATTACTTCCTAACTCTTAACTCTTAAACTAACCCGTGATTCTTTTCTTGTTTCGCCACGTGGCTAGGCACCTTTTCTCAGAGCAGCGTTCCCGTCTGGCTTCCTCTGGGTCGGCCGCCTTCTCTGCTCTGCTCCTCCTCTCTCCAATTTTCTTCTAGTCTTCTAGCCCTTCCTGTGCTTCCTACTGGCCACTCAGAATTGTATTAAACCAATACAAGCAACAAATCTTTACAGTGAACAAAAGCAAGATCCCCAGCACCAGGGGGTTTCTTGTTGACCATCTCTTGGCTTCAAGGGAACAAACTGATGCTGTCCTCCCGGCCCTTGCTGGCCTCTTTAGGCTCCGACCTCATGAGAACACATGTCTGAATATTCGTTCTTTTCATGCTCTGGGCATACTTGACTCAGCATTTTAGCTTTACTGCTTTATCTCTGCTTTGCTACTCTTTTACAAAGAGTTATTTTTAATTTTTAGTTATTTATATTCTATGCATGTATACTTATATGTGTTTACATGTATGTTTCTATACCATACATACGAGGATACCCATAGAGAGTGTCAGTTTCCTTGGAGACTGAATTGCAGGCAGTTGTAAGCTTGCCTAACCTGAGTGCTGGAACTGAACTCGGGACTTCTGGAAAAGCAATAGGTGCTGTTAACCCTGAGTCATCTCTCCAGCTGCCAGTGAAGGATATTTTCATGACTCTCTTCTTTGTTTAGAGAGAAGGAATGCCTGGAAACAAGGACTCAGTCTAAACAGATGCCCCGACAGGAAATAAACTTCCAAGAGACGCTGCCTTATGACGCTATACGTGCTAGAAAGAACTGAAAGAAGGTTGGCCTTAACATGACACACTAGGCTGAAGACAGGGCTAAGGTTCCTGTTCTCAACCTGAGACCTTTATTGCTCCTGCTATTGTAGTGTGTGTGTGTGTGTGTGTGTGTGAGAGAGAGAGAGAGAGAGAGAGAGAGAGAGAGAGAGAGAGAGAGAGAGAGAGGAAGGGTGGAGGGAGAAGAGAGAGGAGGCTATAGTTCTGGTTATTTGTTTTGTTGTAGCAGCCCTGCAACAGGAAGGGCTCATGTTTGCAGGTTGTATGTGAATGTGCTTGTTAGAGCTGCATGATATCTTTCGGGCTCTGAATCTTGGCACTTCTATGCTATGTTATCATCATACATACATAAGATTCCAAAATGGGCAAAAGACTGACATAATGAAGTATCTGAGCCCCAAGAGAGGTAAAGCAGCAACAGGATGACATTCTACTGAGAAGCTCAGCAAGGGGGGTGGAGAGTTTCAATTTCAAAGCACTAAACTTAGATCACAAAAGCTGCTGTAATGTTTGAAAGAGGGACTCTGGAACTGTGCTACCTGGGCATGAGACAAGTCACCTAACCTCTCAGTGTGTCTCCATCTGGAAAGAGGAGTATTAGTACCACATATGTCCCTTGGGGAGTCTTGAAATTACCTGTTATAGAGATGACTAGTATGTGAGCACTTAGGTAATATTTGCTCTTGTCATTAATATAATGAAATATAATATTTTTTGTGTAGGCAGTCATCATTATTTAATTATAATCACCTATTAATTTATTTAAATACCAACCATTTTGTTTTGTTGACACAACAAAGTGGATGAAGAAATGTTAGCCTGAATGCTAGTAAGAAATCAGGGTAGTAATCCTGTATTTTCATTCAATATTCAGATATTAAATTCTCATTAAACTCTTAGAAGCAGCTGAAATTCCTTCTCTGTTCATGTTGTTGAACGTAGTTTCCTTCTGGGAACATTCAACCCAGAGCACTTCACATTTTTAAATGATGTGGACTGCTGTAGTGGTATTATGTTCTGGTACATTGTAAATATTTCTCCCTCCTACTGGTTTAATAAAAAGTTGATTGGCTGAAGGCAGACAGGAAGTGTGGGCGGGACTACCAGACTAACTCTGGGAACAGGAAGAGCAGAGCAGAGACACCAGCAGATGCAGAGGAAAGAGGACAAGCATGCTGCTCTGAGAAAAGGTACCAAGTCACAAAGCTAAATAGATTAATGGAAATAGATTGAGTTAAGATGAGAGAGCTTGCAAATTACATACCTGGGCCATAGGTCAATCAGCATGAAATGAATATAAGCTTCTGTGTGATTATTTGGGGGCTAAGCAGCAGTGGGGATGCAAGTGGATCAGATCCTCAGGGCTAGTTTGTAAAGTCTGGGCCAGAAACTTCTTATTACAGACTGTGTTTCTTACTCATAGAGTACCATGTAGGTAATTGTTTAAATTGGATAATTGGGGGAACAGAAGGTGGGCGTATTACTATTTAACACCATGACAGGGGACACAGAGAGAGGACAGACCTTGTCTGTACTATTCCAAGTGTGCCGTGCATGCATGAGCCTTTCTGTGGTATTTGAGGAAGCATCTTTATGTTCCATAAGGAACAGATGATAACAGGTTACCTAACAGCATTGGAACATGGACATAGATTTAATCTGAAGGATTGATGATGTCAAGATGTCCTGTCAGTGAAATCTTGATATTTCCTCACAAGTAAAAGGGTCAGGATGACAAGCGTCTGGCAGCGTGTGACTAAGGGTTCCCAATGTGAGGAGGAAAACATCTGATGATCAACTGGAATATTAACAAATCGTTTCCAGTTTTCCTTCAGTATACATATACTTTTTAATACATTTAACTGTCTCACTTTTTAAAATGTGAAACATTATTTGGAATGTTTTCTAATTAAAAGCCCACTGAATCCCCTTATCTATTACAGATAATGACTGAGTTTATTACAAGTCTACTGCATGACTCAGTCTGGTCATCTTTTGATAATGTGCTTTGTAGTTGTACATTGTTCTTTTTTGAATTTAACAACTTTTTACTCTCTTAAAAACAAGTATAAAGACAAATGGCCGATGTGCTATTTTGGATCCCTTGGGGGGCATTTATCAAGGGCAATCAGAATAATCTATATAGTTAGGTCCTGTGCCAAGAACATAAAGTTAGATTTCTGTCAAAAGAAGTATTCTCTCTTTTTGACCAAAACAAGTTTGAGAATTGGTTTTCTAAGTGGGTATATGGACCTTCTCTGTAAGTCTGTAAGTATGCCTGCATATCTGTCAACTACCTGTTATTTGTGTTCTCTATTTGACACTATTTTATTTTGATTCTCTTATTCCCTGAAAACATATGGGTTTCTGGGTATGTTTTATATTTATGCTTTATTATTTTTAAATTTTAAGGAAATTTAATTGTTATCAAATTTCATTTTGAAACTCTTTGGTATAGATTTAATTTTGTTACTAACATAATAGTAAAAATTCAGACCTCCATATTGTACACAAACCAAGGTTGCTGAGATAATTACCAGGGACTAGCAAAGCAGATCACCTTGTTTATGAGCAGAGATATCAGGTGATTCTGGTTTGAGAAGCTGTGGGGTTTTAGTCACAATAAAAGACAAGCCAGCCTTGCCAAAGGCTTATGTCTGGCATAGCAATAATCTGCTAAAGGCACTCTATCTATGCTGTTTGTTTGCATAGATATTCACAATCTTACCTGGAGCTAGGCATGATGAATTATACATCTTACCAAATGAATGCTATGATATTTAATTTACTAGGTAAGTGCCTGGATTCAGAGCATACTATCTGACTAGAAGCAAGTGGATATGATGAATTGGTTAGTTTGCTTGCATTTTGTTTTGTTTGATGTGTGTGTGTGTGTTTGTGTGTGTGTGTGTTAAGGAAAAAGAGATGAGTTGAGTATGATACTCTAGTCATACAGCATTCTGAAAGGTAATGTTTGAATCAAGGACTGATATCTATTGGAGTAAGGGCTCTAATGTTCAGTTTAAATTAAGGAGACAAGGTACTCAGTTAAACCTACCATATATGAAGAGTCTGCTATGCGCCAGGTATAATTGGGTAATGGAAATAAAGGATGGACATCTCACTGTCCTTGTTATCAGGATGCTTGTAGCCAAAAAGAAGGATATATGAGGAAATAAAAGAAAATGTAGCTCAAAGTATTAAATGCTGTCTCAAAGGCATGCACAGTAACCATGAAGTGTAGAAAATGTGTGCAAGATCCATTTGAGACAGAAAGTAATCCAAGAAGGCTTTTCTCAAGAGTCTGAAGTCTTCTTTGTAGACTTATAAAAGATGAGGATGTAGTGATAGGTAGAAAAGGGCAATATGCAGGAAGAAGGTGGGAATCCAGACACTTAGTGAGGGTCAGCCGAGGGTGGAAATGAGGAGGTGCACATTGTGTTAGAAAAACACTGTGAAATCCTTCAACCGAGTGTAACATAATGTTAAAGATGGAAAGACTTTATATATAAGAAGACAATTCAAGAAATATTTGAAGAGAAAAAGATAGGCAGACCTGGAAACTGTGACCTAAGGGATGAAGCAATAAATAGTGAGTCCACACTTGTGACTCAGGCAAAGTCAGAGCTGCCATTAGCCCCAAGCATGTCATTGTTAGAAAGGATTCATTTTCTTAGGTGTAGGTCTAGGGAAGCAGGATAGTGTGTACTGAGCACAGCTGGATTCCAGCCTCTGCTGGCTGGGCTACTGCTGTCTAGCAGTGCACAGCATGAACTCTGTAAGGCAGATATGGGAAGAGGAGGGATGGGAGCTCTTGAGGGGAAGTGATGAGCTTGTCTGTCTTATTTGTCAAAGACAACTAAATCTGTTTTAGGACTGGCAGTGTTGTACGTTAGCTGTTAAATATCAGCAGTTAGGTTTTAGAATGGTATCTTCTGTGGTCCATGGTAGTGCCGATCCTTGATTCTCATCTGGTTACCCTGCTAGGTTAAAAAAAAAAAAAATCTCAGCTCAAATCTTTTTTTTTTTCTTCAAAGAATCTCGACTGCTTTTTGCTAATATGCAGAAGAACCGTCCTGATGGTTGACTTGTATTCACTTTGATTCCTGTTTTACAATGCTGTGCTGTGTCTCGTGTTGTTCTGTCGTGGCTCGTGTGCATAGTCAGAGACTGAAGAGAGGTAGCAGCCAGCGAGTTCTATGTCATCCAAGCAAACAACTCAACAGAAACGTTTATCATAGACAAGGCCAAACACAACAATATCTATTTTCTTATGAAAATTCAGGGTAGGAAATGAAGTCTGTCAGCCCTCCCATTATTTCATTTTTGTACTAAAAGCTTTAAACAAATAATATAATTTTGTCAGCAGCTAATTATAATAAATAAAATTAAGTATGTATATTAGTTGGATTATTTGCTCTATAATAAAATACCTGAAGCTGGACACATTTTTATAAAGGCTTAATTAACTCACAGTTCTTGTGTTCAAGGGTGTGGTCTGGCATCAGCTTGGCTCTTGTGAAACTCTGAGGACAGACAGCAACACCTTGTTGGGAGCCAGAGATGGACAATAACTCCCTAGAACCATGCGAATCCTTTTCAAGGCCAGTAACTCAAGTGAACCTGCTAAGCTCTGCTTTTAAAGATTCTCTATGTATGAATCCTTGTGGGGCAAACTCCAACTATCTAGACTGGGGCAGCATGTGTTTGGAGAACTCCCCTCCAGAGTTTAATGTGGCACTGTTTTACAGACAGCTCTGCTAAGGGGCATGAGACAGCCCAGGAAGAGGAAGCTCATCATGGTGTTCAAAGAGCATGTGAATCAGGACAGATGCTTGGTAAGATGTCAGCCTCTGCTTCCATCCTGCCAGCTGGTGATCACTGCTGAAATGCACAGCGGGGTGGTCCTGCTGGTATAACCATACCTGAGGGATCCAGCCGCTCAAAGTTACTTGATTATGGTTGTTACTCTAGAACGTAAGTGTTCTTAATGTCAGGTATATTTTAAAATGAAATACTGTTTATTTGCTTTGCCTTTAAACTGACACATCGAAGCATAAAAAGTATATACTGGATCATGTTGTTTTAGCCTTATAGTTTCAGTCAAGGTAAACATATCTACTCAAACATTTGTTGTTTCTTATTTAAGAGTGGGTGTATTTGTCCATGTTCATGTGTGACTGTAGGAGGAGAGCTTTAGATATTATTCCGTAAATACCTTCCATGTTTGGTTGGAGGCACTGTCTCAGTTACTGTTCTGTTGCTGTGAAGAGGTACCGTGACCACAGCAACTCTTATGAAAGAAAACATTTAATTAGAGCTGGCTTACAGTTCAGAGATTTAGTGCTTTGTCATCATGGTGGGAAGCCTGACGGCATACAGACAGACATGGTGCCGGAGAGTAGTGGAGTGTTCTACATCCACAGGCTGGGAGATATATACTGGGCCTCGTTAGAGGCCAAGGCCCACCCACAGTGACACACTTCCTCCAGAAAGGCCACACCTCCTAATCCCTGTCAAGTAATGCCACTTTCTAATGACCAAGCATTCAACTCTATGAGCCTAGGGGTGCCATTCTCTTTCAAACCACCATAGTCATTGGTCTGGAACTTTATCAGGTAGAGTCAGCTACCTGGCCAATGAGCTGCCATCTCTAATACCCTTTCTATAGCCATGCTTTGTGGGAGTCTGAATGCAGTTGGCCTTCATAATCTCAGGGAATGGCACTATTAAGAGGTGTGGCTTTGTTGGAGGAAGTGTATCACTGTGGGGGCGGGCTTTGAGGTTCCTTATGCTCCAAATACTACCCAGTGTCCCATTTGACTTCCTGTTGCCTGCAAGTCAAGATGTAGCCAGCACCACATCTACCTGCATGTCACCAGGCTCCCCACCATGATGATAATGAACTGAACCTCTAAAAGTATAAATGAGCTTCCCCAGTTTACCTTATGAGTAGCTATGGTCATGGTGTCTCTTCACAGCAATAGCAACTCCAACTAAGACGCCCTCTGTGTAATGTTGCCTCTGAGCTTGCTTTCGTGTATCTGTTACTCAGAACCTAGGTGTCCAGTGTCCCAATCACTCTCTTACATCCTATCCTTCCCAGACTCTCTTTATGATTCATCTACTCTCAAATTCCTTGAGAACAGGCCCTTCTAGATTCCACAGGAAAACAAGATCACAGGGAACTTGTTTTTGTTCCTTACTTATTTAATGTAGTACAATACAATTAACCAATTAATACAATTCTGTATGTGGAGAGAAAACAATTTCTACAAAGATACCGGCCAATTGGATATTATCAGGAAAAAGAAAGGAGATTATGAACTGCAGATATTTTATTAGAGGTCTTCAGAGAATCATGGTTAGCACTGTATCTATCCATCCATCTTTCTAACAACCTATCTAGAAATTTATGTAGAGCATTACTTAAGGATTTGACTTGTGCAATCATTGTGGCTACCAAGCTGGAAATTTGTAGGGCAGGCTGGAGGCCCGAGTCCCAGGTCTATTTAGAGACAGACTTCTCAGTGACCTCTACCTTCTCTCAGCATCCCCAGTCTTTTGAATGTACCCATCCTAGATCTGCTTTTCATCAGCATCTACTGATTTCAGTGTTAATCTCACCTTAAACTACTTCACAGAAACACGGACACCTTGAAGGTATAATGTTTATCTCTACTTCTTTGGTTCATGCTGTTTCCTTAAGAGAACTTTATGCCTTGTGGAAACTTAAGGTGGATAGAGTGGTCTGGAGCCCCCTGTGATGAATATTTTTTTTCTCTAGTGGCTGAGATCGCCACAGACCAAATGTGAGTTTCTGCATTAACCCCCATTGACTGCTCAAGGAAGCTTCCCTGATGGGTGTAAGAGCTGCACTAATCTATGGGTAGACAGATAGGAATTTATAGGGAAGTTTGATATTGTGTAGCAGAGAAATAGTAGTTGGTTCACTTCTTTCTATTATCCATCATCTTCTATTTCATTCTTCAGTGTCTAAAAGTTTTTATTGCAGAGATCCCTTATTTTCATAGTTAGGCTCATTTTCATATACTTTATTAATTTAGGAGCCCGTGTGGAAAAAATTCCCCCTCCTGAATTCCTTTCTTGGCAAATTTGTCATGCACGTTAGAAAGCTGCGGACTTTGTATGATGATTTTGTGTACTCATCCTTTGCTCAAAGAGGATTTCCATTTCTAAGAGTTTCCTGGTGGGTCTTCACAGTCATTTAAGTGTACCATCATGGTGTCTGCAAATAATGGTAATCCGACTTCTTTCTTTTCACGTTTATTCCTGTTGTTCTACCTAAGACTCAGAACATCACATTGAATAAAACTGGGTAGAAAAGTACTCTTAGATTTTAGAGGGATGATCTCAGTGCCTATAATTTGCCATATATGGCCTTTATTATGTTGAAGAGTGTTTGTTTCTTTTATTTCCTAATATTTTTTTTTTTTTGAAGCTTGTATTGGGGAGTGCACCCAAGGCATCACATCATCGACTCAAACTGCCACTGAGCTACAACCCCATCCCTCCCAGATTCTTCAGAACCTTTATCGTGGTGAAGGGATGCTGACCTTTGTCAAATGGCTTCTGCATTGCTTGAGATAACTATATGATTTCTGTACTGAATCCTATCCATGTGGTGCATTACACTTACTGATTTCTATACATTAAACCAAATTAGCATCCCTAGAATGAAATGAACTCTGTTGTGGTTGGTGATTTTAATTTGTTCTAGAACTCTGTCTATAAGAATTGCATTAGCAATTATTGTTCTCTATATTTGTTAAAAGATTGTTCTGTAGTTTTCCGTTTGTTATGATTTTATTCACTGTTGACATGCAGGTCATGCTAACTTGACAGGATGGATGACTGTGGTAGTGCTTTCTTTCCATTTTGGAACAGTTAGAAGAACATTGATAGTATCCTTTATTTAGTTAATACTAGAATTTAATAGTGGTGGTTTGTTGATACGACTGTAGCGATAATGTTTAATTCAGTTTTTATTGATATCACATATGCTTCTATTAGCATAAATATTTTATATTATTACCAGATATTTACATAATGTTTATAATGTGTTTTGCTCAAGTTCACCCCCATTCCCTCCCTGGACCTCATCTTCTATCTCTGCCCACTGCTCCTCCCTTGTTCTCCGGCAGCGGGAGTCTCAACCCCCCCCCCCCTGAAAAGGAGGGGCCTGTGAGGTGGTAAGGACATGTGGTCCTTAAGCAGGCCACTAGAGGTTGGATGGAGTCGGTGGCATGAGTTTGAGATGTCAAATTCAAGAGGAGGGACGGTCAGATGGGCACGGGGTGTGCAGTCCTTAGCAGGCAACATGTGGTAGCAAAACATGCGAATAGCTTTCTACGTTAACAAGAATAGTTTTGCTGGATATAGCAGTCTACGTTGGCAGATAATTATTTTCACTAATTAGCATGTATCATTACACGTTGTCCTTCTGACAAGAGGAAGGGCGCTACTTTGCTGTGTGTTGGTGCTTTTTTCTTACATCCTTTACTATTTTTTATTTGCTCTGTGTTTTCAACGTTTTTATTGTATTGTAGGGATGTTCTTTGCCATGTCCATTTGAGTTTTTAAATGCTCGCGTTTCAAGGTCTACTTCTCAAGATTTAGGGAAATTTCTGTTGTAAGTTCACTGAATAAATTATCTTTGCTCTTTCTTTCTGCCTCAGCACCTTTTTCTCTCTTAAGGTTTCTTAGACTGGGTCTTTTGATTGCCTGGCCACTAAAGTCATGTTCTCCTGTTTTACCTCATTAAGACGTGTGTCTAGTGTTTTCTCAACCTTCTCCTCCATTATCCATGCTTTTTCTTCTTCTCAGGTGGGTCTATTGATGATTCCTTATATTGTAGTTTTGTTAAAATTAGTTCCATTGAGATTTTATTTCCAGAATTTCTGGTTTTCTTTTAAAAATCTCAATCTGCTCGCTGATTTTTTTTTCTTGAACTTTTGAAATCCCCATCTGATATTTAGCTATTTCAGTGTCTTTGAGTTAATTATGTAACTTTGGTTTGATTTAAGTTTTGTGTTGCAACCTATGAATTTTTTGTTTGGACATCTCTTCTATTTTGTACGGAATGTTGTTATATTTTTATTTTTACTTTTTTTTGAGACAGTAGTTACATCATTTCTCCTTTTCCTTTCCTCCCTTCAACCCTCTCACATACCCCTCCTTGCTTTTTTATTCAAATTCATGACCTCTTTTTTCATTTTTAACACAAACACACACACAAGCACATGAACACACACACAAACACACACAAGCACATGAGTACACACACAAACACACACACACACACACACACACACACACACACACACACACACACACACACCACACACAGAGTGTATTCCTAATTCCGATGTGTTACCATGTGTATTTTTGGACTGACCATGGTACCGGATCACCAGTCCTTTGCTCCTCCCAGTAGACAAGGCTGTTTCTCCCACTCTCAGAATCCTTAGTTGCCTGTAGTTCTTTGTGAGGGCTGGTGTCTTAGGAGTTCTTCCCATCCACATAGACATATCTGTTAGTGTCATTGGTATGCAACTCATGTTTGGGAAATCCTGTTGGCAAGACTGGATGACTGTAGCTTCTGACGTTACTGGGAGACAAAATCTCACATCAAACTCCCTGATCCTCTGTAAGAACCGTCTCTCCACCTGCTCCTCTGCAATGTTCCTTGAGCCTTAAAGGTAGGAGTGTTTTTGAGATGTATCCATTGAGACTGGGCTCTTCTGGTTGGTTGTAGTTTTCTGTAGTTCTCCCTGTCACAAAAAAAAGTTTCTTTGATGAGAGTTGAAGACAAAACTTGTCTGTGTGTATAATGACACATGCTTATAGATTATTGTTGTAGATTATTGCTGAGGACTGTCCTGGGTTAATAAGTTGCTGGTTGTAAATTCTCATCCAACATCTGTGACTTCACTGGCACCGAGTAGTCAGCAAAGTTTTCAGTACCAGGCATAGACTCCCTTTTGTTGAGCTGATCTTGAGTCTAGTTAGAGAGCGACTGGTTACTGCCACGTTATGTGCACCATTATAGCACCATGAGTGTTATCATTCCATGCTAGTTGTTGATGTGGTTCATAGGTGTCAAGGCTGGATAGGACTGTTAGTTGCCTTCCTCTTTTGGAAGATTTTTCTACAGAGCACCTTGGTATCATGAAAACTAGTCCTCAGTGAAGACACATTCAGGCCAGCTCTAGTCCAGGAGTCTCTGAACTTTTTCTGAAGTGCTACCTTCCCCAATAGGGACTTACCTTTTCCCTCTGGGGAGTAACCAAGGGCAGCATATACTAATACACTATATGTTGGGAAGTCTTAGTAAACAACTCAAAAGAGACCTTCTCATCATTTGTTTGTTTGCTTTTATTTGGCTTTTGGAGAAAATGTTGTTAGTCTAGTTGAGAAAAGCTTATTAAAATTATATATGTGTATTTGTACATAGAATTACCTATAGAAGGACTTTAAGGCAAATCATTAATAATATTATTCCTTATGGCTTTTAAAGATGTTCTTATTGTTCCCTCCTTCCTTCTCTTGTATTGACTTCCCTCCCCAAAAAATACTTCTTTCCCATTCTCCATCAGATTATTCATGCTCCGACATTCCCCTTCCTCCCCTCCCTCTTTATCTTGCACTTGTCTGCCTCTCCTTCCCAAAAGCCCCACCCTTTCCTAATTTTGTGATGGGATTATTCTACCTCTGGCTTCCCCCTCTCTGTTGCTTGCCAATGGTCCTGTTTTCTACAGTCATTTCAGGGTATGCACCCACAGCTAAAGATTTATGGTGAGGAGCCCCGGATGGAAAGAACAGGTGACATTTGTCTTTCCGAGTCTAGGTTACCTCACTCAATGTGATCTTTTCTGGTTCCATTCAGTTACCTGCAAAGTTCATTACTTATTTATTATTGCTGAATAGTATTCCGTTTTCCCCACCACCCATTTACTGGTGTTGAAGGGCAGTTAGGTTGCTTATGTTTCTAAGCTCTTGTGAACAGAAGAGCAATGAACATGATTGAGCCGTATCTGTAGAGTAAAATGTCATTTCCTTTGAGCCTATAGCTGGGTCACATGGCAGAGTTACTTTTAGCTTTCTTGGAATTTTCCCTCATTGATTTCCATGATAGCCGCACCATTTAATCTGTAATCCCACCAGCCATGAATGGGGGCTCCCTTGTCTTTTAGCCATTTGGGGTTAGTTTTTAGACAGGATGATAGATGCAGGTCTGATTTCCTTGTTCTGAATATGGCCATCCATTTTCCCAGCACTGTTTCTTGAACGTGCTTATTTTCCAACCTGTGTGGTTTTTTTTTTTTTTGTCAAATTTTAAGTGGCTAATGTTATTTTGTTCCTTTGTTTGACATGTCTGTTTTTGTGCCAGTAGCATATTGTTTTTGTTACTGTAGTTCTATAATGTATCTTAAGATTGTGAATTTGTATTCTATACCATTTTTCTTTTCTTTTTTTTGCTAAGGATTGATTTGGCTATACAGGGTCTTTGGCTCCATAAAAAATTTAAGGTAGTTTATTGATAAGCAGTGGAGAGTGACATGCTTGTCTCATTCTTGACTTCAGTGATATCACTTCAAACTTTTCTCTGTCTAAGGAAATCCAGTTTTTATTGTGTCAAGTATGTTCCCTCTAGTCCTGCATTCTAAAGGACTTTATTTTATATAAAGATATGTTGGATTTGTCAAAGGCATTCTCTGTATCTATTGAGTTGATCATGTAATTTTGTCTTTAAAACCATTTGTTAATTTATTGCATTGAGTATGTTGAACCATTTTTGTATTTGAGGGATAAAGCCAACTTGGCCATAGTGGGTCATCTTTTTGATGGATGTCTGCATTGTGTTTGCTAGTTTTTTATTGGCCATGTTTGAGTCTATGTTCATTGGGATATTGGTCTGCAAATTTTGTTTTTGTTGTGTCTTTACTTGGCTTTGGCAGAAAAGTGGCATGTTAAACACCCTTTGTAGAAGGTGTTTGGGAGGGCTTCTTCTGTTTCCTTTTCTTTGAATAGTTTAAGAGGAATTGGCTATTGATCTTTGAATGTCTAGTAGAATGCTGCTTTGAATCTGTCTAGTCCTGGACTTATTATAATTATTAGCTGGAAGGCTTTTTATTACTAATTTCTATCTCGTTTGTTATGTAACTGTTACTATTTAGGTTGTTGACTTCTTCTTGATTTAATTTGGATGAATTGGCTGGTTCTTGAAATGTAGATAGACCTTTTTCTTTTTTTGCCTTTCCAGATTTCTGGAGGGGATTCTATTATTAAGTAGGCTACTCTTTGATGGTTCAAAAGTACAGATCAGCAAAGACAAAGCAAAGTACTCTGTTAGCAACAACATCAACAAATTGAAAATTTTCTTTAAATAAGATTACAACTTGATAATTGGAAAAAGATTCTGTTGGTTAGGTTTTTGCCAACTTGACACAAACTGGAGTCATCTGAAAGCGGGATACTCAATTTAAAACATCTCTCCCATCAGACTGGCTTGTGAGCAAGCCTGCAGGTCATTTTTTGATTGATGATTAATGTGGAAGGACCTATCCCACCCAACTGGGTGTGGTGTTACACTTGGGCATGTGGTTCTGGGTTGTCTAAAAAAGGTGGAGAGCAAGCCACATAGAGCATTTCCCTAGGGCCTCTACTCCAGTTCCTGCCCTGACTTCCTTAAGTGTAAGATAAAATAAGCCCTTCTTCCCAAGCTGCTTTTGATCATGGTATTTATCACAGCGATAGAAACACCAGTCAGGATAAAATAAAATAACAACAACAAAACCAAAAAACCACGAAAGCATTTTGAAAAGTCAACAAAGAATTGTCAAAATACAGCTTAAAGTAGGGAAGAAGCACAGGAAAAAAATGGAAAGAAGACATATGTAAAAAACATATCGCTGGTAATGAAAATATCATTGGCACAAAGTTAAATTATATATTTGCATATAGGGATAAAAAACATGAATATTTTATAAATGCAATAAGTAAAAATAATACTAAGTGTAATGAACTAAGATAAAAAAGATCACAAGGCTTAAACAAGATGAGATGGGTGTGGCGGCCTCGTTCTGGTCCTTTGAAAGCTGGAGACTACCATTATGTGTATGGCGTTCCACTGAATGTGTACTGCAGAGCTAGCTTATGTCTTTAGCACTGTCTTCATGTTCAAAGCGTTCCTTCCTTGTGTATATGCCATGGGCCTCTGCTGCCTACACTCAGCTCTGCACACTGTGGATGGTTCAGCTTTTGTCACCCTTTCCAAGACTCCTCAAAGCCGGGGGATGGCTCCCATGTACACTTGGAAAATGAGAAGTAACCATAACACTGACACTGGCACAGGTAGAGGGCCTGTCTTCATGCTTTCAAGGACTTTTGTATGTTAATCACCCTGCTGTGGGATACAGCTGCCAGTACCACATGTACCCTTTCTGCTCGCAGAGATGCCTTGTCACACCCTGCTTCTTGCCAATATCTGACATGAAGATCAGTTACATTTTAAGTCCCCTTTGCTAGCTTTTTCCACCCAGAACCGTGAGAATTGTCTAACCTAGTGTAGACACAAGGTGACTCGGAAAAAATTAAACATGTTTCTCAAAGTGATTTTTATAGATGCTTGATGTATATAGGGATGCTTTGGATTTAGTAACCTCAAAACAATATGTAGGTTATATAATTTTAAATTCCCCCCTCCAAAAATTACGAGCTTCACAATTTTTTAAAGGGATATCTTACTTAACTATGTAAGAACAGGATATATGGCTTTCAATTGTATATATCAGATATGTAATCTAGAGTAGATATTAGCTGCATTTTTCTTCCTTGGGACTTCCCCAAAGTAGCAAGCCTCTTTAAGTATTGAGTCTTAAATTTTGAAGGTTTGGTGAATAATGAGACTGTAAGATGTCTAGGGCAGGTCTGGGTGGCCCCTCCCAGTTTGTTTTCATTGCATAGCTGAAGAGGTTGTTACCTGATACAGTGGCCACTGGCCTTAGAATAAAGATACCGGAGAGCCATGGTTGACCTCAATTTCTGCAGGATGAAACGAAATCTCATTATTACTAATCCTTAAATAGATTTTAGGATATGCTGTCCCCTAGTAGTTCTTAATTCTTTGCTATTTCATGGCCTCACATGAGATTGATGCCATTTTG
The DNA here is from genome assembly GCA_033318265.1 of Phyllotis vaccarum. Taxonomy (NCBI): domain Eukaryota; kingdom Metazoa; phylum Chordata; class Mammalia; order Rodentia; family Cricetidae; genus Phyllotis; species Phyllotis vaccarum. Next base: position 54,784,427 of record JARWLC010000018.1, read on the forward strand.
TAATCAATTAAATTCATTTACAGGTAAACTCCAGAAAGATGTTCCTAAACTGCAGGAGGTGTCAGCCTTTGCTTTGGTATATGCCTTGAAAGTACTTTATTGATTCCTTTTGGAGACAGTATCCATATTACCAAGTATTTTAAGTAACTGGAAGTGCTTCTCTTCTCTTTGATTATATATAGGTTTTAGTAGAACAGTGGAGAGGGTTCCCATATATTCCTACATTATTTTTCTCAAAGGTTAACTTCATTTATCTTTGGTTCATATCTCAAGAGGGATCAGAACACACAAGAATTTGGAAAGTGTGTTTGAAGCAGTAGATAGAGCTCAAGTAACAGTTTGTTGCTGAAATTATTCATCATAAATCCACATTTCCTGCAGTTCACAGAGCCAGTATGTGTCATCCTCAGGCAAGTGTCAGTTGCTGGAGCAGGGATCCCAAGGCTCTCAAAAGCCCTCCAGCCTTCCAGGGACCTTTGTCCAGCAGCAGAGGTGCAACAAGGACACTGTAGGTATAAGGACAGCTAAGAGCCTTTGGCTGGAACCCCTAGACAGACACAAAGGCACTGGCTAATTAGAGGTTGCCACTGAACCTCTCCTCAAAGCACAGCATGTGTTCAAGGCTATAAGCAGGGAATAGCATGCCTGGTTATTTCGGTCTCTCAATCCTCCCTTCTCAAATGATGGATTGTTAGTGGGGATGCACTATAGCAAATCTTATTTTATATTTCTTCAGCTATCAATGCTCACTTTCCCCTGGACATTGTTCTTGTTTCCCTAACGATTCAGCTTTATTCTGAGTTTTTAGAACTAAGGTTTTAAACATAGGAGATCACAAGAGTACTTCTGCTCCCTTCAGCCTATGCTGATTTCTCTAGGTCTATCCAAAAGGGGGGAGAAGATGTAGTGTATATTTTCCCCATTAAAATGTATTTTGCCTTCATTAATAGTAGTGTAGATTCATTATTTTTGTGAAGTAATTAATTAGTCCAGACAGAAATGAAGAATATTAAAGCTCCAGGAAACACAGAGAACCTTTAGTCTGATCACTATTTTGGAAAAATAGAAAATTCAGTTTAAGAAAACTCAAGTCTGGAGAATATAAATCAATAATTTCAGTGTAAATATTTATTGCTAAGTTGGGATTTGATCTTAGGTTACCTGGCCTCCAATTCAGCATTTTTTTTTGACTATGTCATATGGTAGTAAGCACTTTAAAACAGTAGAATAAGTACATTATAAGAGAAATGTAAATTGACCTGCCAATAAAAATTCTATGTATAATTGCATATGTATAATTATATGTATATGTGTGTGTATGTGTGTGTGTGTATGTGTCAACATATTTAAAACCTGGGTTTATCTAAAGAATACAGGGAGTTTGGGTAATGTATGTCTGGAGTGAGAAGTAATGATATTTTTAAACTTCTTTTCTTTCTAGGTAAAATTCCAATAGCAAATAAATGTGTGAATATATCCTAACCCAGCCGCCTAGTGATGGATAGCACATTATAGATTTCATTTTTGAATGACACAGTGATTGCCAATGAGCTCTATCAGCTCTCATCTGAGCACAATTAGCTCTTGAGTCCTGTGCCTTACATCATTTTGGTTCTACTGTACAAGAGTTATGCTGTTTTGAATTATGCAAATTCCTCGTATATTGACTGAGGAAAGAGGTTTCAAACAGGGATAAAGAGCTAACTGGAGAAAATTCGGCCTGATTTGAGTGTTCATCTCAGACAGAGAATGATAGAAGTCAATGCGATTGGTTTGCCACAGCCCTGCTCCCTCTCCTTGCCCTGGTGAAAGGTGAAATTCCCATAGCTCTCACGTCGTCTATATGCTTTTGGCTGGAGCTGTCAAACTGCATGGATCCTCATAGGAATCTCAGCCCCAACCCTTCCGTACCATGATGTGCATGTTGGCCAGATTCCTAGGTGATTCATATGTATGTTAAAGTGTGACGGACTTTGATGTACTGCACCTCTTATTAAGTCACTGATTCATCAGTTGCACAAAGATATCCATCGTGACTTTGGATGTGACATCTGCCAGGCAGGAGAGAACTGCTCTTGCGCCTTGCCTTCATATCTTCCTTCAGCAAGTCCTTGTTGAGTTGGACTCAGCACTAGGTTATGTAATTGGACCATGTGCCAGGGAATGAAAACTGGGAATGAATGGTTCCACTGTCTTCCTTCTGTTGGCTCACGAGAGTTGGGGAGAGAAAGAAAAAAAAAAAACCAGATCAATGCGGTGCAGCCCAGTAGAATTTGGACATCATAAAGTTCCTCGGCTCACATGGCTAGAAAGGACAAGGGAAACTGGGATGCTTCCTGGGTTGATGCCTATGGGATATGTAGAACCTACTATGCTTTTCATGGTTGTGTATGATGCCTCAAATACAGCACCTCAAATGTTCTTCTATTATCATTGTATAGTCTCTGAAAGGTCAGGGCATGGATTGAATGCATTCACTGTCTCAGGGCGACATCCATGATGGCCTGGACAAATTTCTCCTTGGATCTTAGTGTCATTACAAGGTGCCTGTGGTTGGTAGCAGGCATGGTTCCTTGAGGCTGGAGGACTGACCTTTTCAATAGCTATCAGGCAGAATTCACTCAGCTTCTTGAGGCTACATGATTCCCTGACAGACTCTCTCCACACTGTGATCCACATTCTCTTTGCTGGCAACTGTAGTAGGAGGTTTCTGGCCCTGACTTTCAGGCCTAACCTCAAGGTTTAGACCCACAGACCCACAGACCCACAGAGACATGCAGAGGCTTACTATAGTTTTAGGCTGTTTGGCCTAACGCCCAGGCATATAATTTGATAACTCTGTACCCTTAATCTAACCCATTACTCTTATCCCGTTCAACCATGCGGATGGGTACCATTTCTTAGAGCAGCATAGTTGTCCTCTGCTTCTTCTGGCTTCTCTCTGGCATTCTGTTCTGGGCTTCCTGTTCTCAGAGTTTTCATAGTCTGGTAGCCCCGCCCACACTTCCTGCCTGCCTTTGGCCAATCAGCGCTTTTTATTAAACCAGTGGGTGGGACAATTATTTACAATGTAACAAAGTAATCTTCCACAGGCAGCAAAGTCTCTTAGTCCATATGATGAGTTGTATCATGTAACACAACCAGAAGAGTGGCTTTTACCTTGTGATACAGGTCACTTTCCCATCTAGAGGATCCTTACTGGGTCACCTTGAACTGCTGAGATATCAGAGCAGGAAGTTGTGTAAGTCAGAAATTTTGAGCTGAGGAAGCAAAGAGACTTAGAATATAAGCTAGGGAATTCACTTTGGTGATCATGGGATGGCAGGAGATTGCTGACATCTCTGCAGTTGGACTTTGGATCTGTGTGTAGAAACTTAAAGGGAGATACAGACTTGTTGGCAGTTGTTTTGGTGACAGAGAATGGTCTGTGTGGTATGGAACTGGTGGAGTAAGGGGAAGACTGGCACAGTGTGATGGCGTTGGAGCTCTATTTAGAACAGAATTTACAAAGAGCACAAAGGAGAACTCAGGTTAGGTAGGAAGGGCAGCAGTGAGCATGTAAATGTGCATGGACATCATGGTCATGGACATGTTACTAGGAGATGGAAGAGCCAAAAAGCCGATCTCTCCAATAGCATGAACCCCTGACATAGCCTGGACACTATGGCTTACTTGCCTTTAGGTAACCACAGTGATGAACCCATAGTAATTGCTGGATAGATTCTTTTAAAGGACAGATTGACCTGGTTGTTAGATTCTTGTTTACTTTCCCCTAGTGCTTCTTTCATGAGGGATTGTGTTCATTTGAGGCACATTTCTTTAGTCAATAAACACAAACAGGCCAACTAATTTAATTTTAAAGTCCCTGGATACATTATTAGCAGGTTGGAATCTGGCAAAATAACTGATTATTCCAGCTGATTGAAAGTCTGCCATGTGTCATGTGCTAGGCTGAGGATTTTATCCACAGGTCTGTGAACCTCAGAAAGTCCTGTAAAGAAAATGTGACTTCTTGGTTAAATATGTCACTTGCCTAGAATCATACGGATAAGGAGGGCAGCACTGGGAATTTGAGCTTTTGCCTGTCTTGATTCTAAAATTTGTACACAAACGGAACTCTCTTACTGTGTGCAAGAGTTAGGTAGCCTAGAAAGCATATGAAGCCATAAGGCTTCAGTAATGGAAGCAGTGTGATACTGGTCATGAATAGACAGATAGACAGACAGACAGACTAAACAGATGAGGAAGCCGGAAATAGGTTGGAATGCACAGCTCTCTAAGGCCAATGGGGCATGAAAGCTGTTAGGTAGGGATGTGTAGGTAACTTCCTGGATACAGTGCTCTCACTTCCTGGATGCAGTGTTTTCACTTCATGGTGCTCACCTAGTACGTGATACTGAGAAGTTCAGAGATGTGGGGAATGAGCCACAGGGATGCAAAAAGGAAAATTGCCCTTGTCATCTCAGAATAAAAAAAAGCATTTTTAACTTTTTCTCAAATTTATGCATCATAAAGCAAAGAACAAACATTAAAATTATATCATAATAGAATTAAAAATAGAAATGACAACCTGGGAAAAATAAAATTTATATATAAACACAACAGAATACGCACATGCATGTGCTCGCACACACTTATTATGTATACACATCATAACAGATATATATATATATAGCTAATTTTTCTATATTAATATCAAAAGATGGGTAATCATTACAGTGGGGAAATAGATCATTGATAGGAAGGTATTTTACTATCCATGAAATACAAACTCTCTTCCAATCAGTAATGAACGAGTCTTCCTCTGTCCCACTAGCTCCAAATAATGACACAACACTTCTTAAAAATTGTGTAAGTGTGGTCTTAGCTTAGACTTGTTCCTAACGGGCGGTTATAACTTAAATGAACACATTTCTATTAATCTACATGCTGTTATGTGTCTGGTGGCCTTTTGCCTCTCCTCCTGCCCGTACTGTTGCCTCTGTGTCTAAGTGGTGACTTTTCTGTTTTTATTCCCAGAGCTCTCTCCATCCAGATGTCCCACCTATACTGCCTGCCTAGATAATGGTGGTTTAGCTTTTTATTAAACCAGTAACCTTGACATATCTTTACACAGTGCAATCTAATATCGCATAATGCAATAATGTGACCTCTAACCTCTTTGTGATGGAACAAATGCTGATAACAAAGTGAGATCTCAATTCGTCACTGTGCTGTGCACCCCCGACTAACAGGGCGAGCTGTTGAGATGGACATGGAAAATTGAGCACTTATTAGTGTCTTGGACTTGGAGTGAAGCAGCTGAGGAGAACTTCCCTCAGCACCATCTAGCAACACAAGGGTTCCTGTCTCCTTGGACTGCAGTCATTGCACAAAAACTTATAGGTGTGCAGAGAAACACATATGTAGATTTTTGCTGCAGCATTGTATATCTAACCAAAATAGGATGGCTAACAACCTAAATATTTATAAACAAGAAGCTAGATAAATCCTGACATTCCCATTTACTGTAATGCTGTGCAGCTATGGATGATGCATAAAGCACAGTTATATAAACCTGCTTTGTCAAAGAAAAGAGTACTATAATAGGATACTTTTGGAGACAAAAGCAAGAAAATAGACATTCATGTTTCATTGTATTTTCATAAGTAAAAATTTGCAAGGTTATATTTTTCAAAGATATACTTATAAACTAATTAAAGTGTTTTCTGCTTAGGAATGCCAGGCATTAGCCATATGGAGGCAGGCAGGTGGCCATGTTTTTATTGTAAAATTATATTCTGTATATGTACACATACAGACATAAAGACCTGGGTTTGGGGCTGGAGGGAGAGAGAAAGAAAGACAGAGACACACATACAGAGAACAGTAAATTGTCATCCACATATATGTCGGAGCACATGAACTCAAACACAACATTATCACCTTAACTAATCATACACAGAGAAATACACTGGGCTAGAGCATGTCCAGGAACTATCAGTTATAACAGCACGAACAAATGGCAGCCTGATGCTTCCATTGTCAAACTGTTACGGTTGCTCAGCCCATTGTGTTAGTTAGCTTTTCTTTCCTGTGACAAAATGCCCAAGGTAAATATATGGAAAAGGAGAAATGTTTATCTTGACTGGGAATTTTAGGCTATTCAGTCTGTGGTTGTCTGACTGCTTTGATGGTGGGCTGGTAGTAGGACACAGTATTCTGTGGGCCGAGCACAGTGTCTTCCCTCACGGATAGGGTGAGCAAGAGCAGAGATGGAGTTAGGTGGCAGAGAGAAGGGCATGGTGAAGGGAAGAAGAGGGTGAAGGGCAGCCTTCTAGTATCACCTCAACTCTTTTTCCTGAAGACTCCACCATCTTCAAGTAGGACTGCAGGCTGCTTCCCAACCCTTCAACATGTGGCCCTCAAGAGACCTTTGATGGAAAAATAAAAATCCTCACTAACAAACTCCAACCACATATCTGTATATGCTTAAGGTCCGTTGACTTATGATTGCACAATGGCATGTCATAGCATAACCCCAGTCTCAAAAATACCAAGACTCCAATATAAAAAAGTAAAATTAACAGCATTTAACAGTTTAAGAACTGGTTTAATAGTTGTCGTAGCGAGAGTGACCAGTCATTCCTGTTTGACTCACATGGGGAGGTTTCCCTAGATACAGCCTTCTCATTTCTACATCCGTGTCAGCCCTAAGCAAATTGGGACAGTCAGTTTCTGTTACAGCTTGATGAGATACAGCCCAGACTTACTTATGAAAAACTTGAGGAAATGATTGTTGCCTGAACTTACGAAATCATCAGACTCATTTTCTGTCATCAGTTACTAATTATGAAAGATTTTGTGTAAATCACCTGCTAAATTTTCATCTTCTCTGATGACAATTTGCTTGGGAACTAATCAAGAGGAATATTTCCAAAACCATCTTTCCAAAAATGAATTAAGACCCACTCACATCCTTTATGTAGAGGATTCTCGATGGCATTAATTCTATTCTTCCTTTGTAACTTTTTACACACTTTTGATAGGTAGCATACATTGTGTATGCCCAAAAAGCCATATAACTAAGATGTACGTCTAGATGCCTACTTAAAAAATGGCTCTTATGCTTGGCTGTGGGTGTCTGCATCTGCTTCCATCAGTCATTGGATGTAGGTTTCATGAGACAATTAGGGTAGTAACCAATCTGACTACAGGAGAAGGCTAGTTCAGGCCCCCTCTCCAGCACTGCCAGGAGACTTAACTGGGACCTGGTTCCTGTGGACATCCATAGCACCGAGTTTCTCCCCAAGCCCATGATAGCTCACTCTGGATACATTGTTTTTTAACCATTGAGTAAAACTCCAGTGTGTAAATATGCCATATTTTCTTTATCCATTCATCAATTGAAGGGGATCTAAGTTTTTTCCAGGTTCTAGTTATTACAAATAACTCTGTTAGAGATATAGTTGAGCAAGTGTCCTGTGGTCGAGCATCTTCTGCATATATGTCCAAGAGTGGTATTGCTGGATTATGAGGTCGATTGATTCCCAATTTTTTTTTTTCCTGAGAAACCACCATACTGATTTCTAGAGTGGCTGTATAAATTTACATTCCCACCAGCAATGGAGGAGTGTTCCCCTTTCTCCACATCCTCTCCAACATAGGCTGCCATCTGTGTCTTTGATCTGAGCCCTTTCGGCAGGTGTAAGATGGTATCACACAGTCATTTTCATTCACATATCCCTGATGACTAAGGATGTTGAACATTTCCTTAACTGTCTTTCGATCATTTGAGATTCTTCTGTTGAGAATTCTCTGTTTATATCTGTACTCCACTGTTTAATTGGGTTATTTGTTTTTTGAATATCTAGTTTCTGGAGTTTAGTTGAAGAAAGGAAGGAACAGCTAGAGGAGGTGGGGGAAGGTAGCCATGCGCACAATGGAGAAATCCACAGGGACAGCTGACCAAGCTCCTGGAAGATCACTGACTCTGACTGACACCTGGAGAGCCTGCATGGGACCGAACTAGGCCCTCTGAATGAGGGTGACAGTGCTCTAATCAAGCTGATAGCCGCTCCTGGCTATGGAACCAGGAAATATCCTGGTTACATGAACTGGCTATTTGGAGCCCACACCCAATAGCAGGATGCCTTGCTCAGCCTTGATATAAAGGGAGGATATGGGTCCTGCCTCGACCCGATATGTTAGCTTGTGTTGACTGCTCAAGGGAGGCCTTACCCTTATTGAGGAATGGATGGAGGGTGAGGTTGTGGGAGGTGGAAAAGGTGGGGAAGCAGGTGAAGGGAAGGAATAACTGTGGAGGCTATATAAAAGGAATTTTATTAATAATTAAAAAATAATAAAATGGAGCACCAGCATTTGTTGAAGGCTCTGCAAACCCAGGGGATGGAGATCAGCATGTCTGGTGAATGTTGTGACTATGAGCAAAGATCAGGTGTATCTCTGGTTCCTTGTGATTGTTTTGTGTGCCATATTCTATCTCTGCTGTTGTTTTTCTCAGGGTTCTTCACAACCATATGTGTATTTTGGATGGTTAGTTTGGTTACAGTTAGCTAATCTTATTTTAATTGAGTATGGACAGAGTGAGGTTATCCAGACCATTGAAAGAAGAAATGAGAGCTGAGCTGTGGTAGTGGGCAAACCTCCTCCAGTCACCACTGTTATACTGGACAAACCTCCTTCAGTCACCACTGTGAAGCCCTCAGACACAGCTGTGAAGGATGTGTGGGCACCATCTGTTTCTACCTTTAAATTCAAGGCTGTTGAAGCTCACTTTCTCTGTATGTATCCAATGAACAAATGAAGCTGTGTGAATGAATGCATACCACGAGAAGAGATGATGGCACCCACTGGAAGGTGCAGGCTTGATGACTAACCCTCAGTTACATGGATGTTCACAGATTTGCTATCCTTGAAGCTTAAGTTTTCTGTGTTGAAGCAGAGTGCCAGCATTGGGAAGATAAGCCTTTGGGACATGTGTAGCAGGTTTGCTCTGATTGGGTTAAGTAAGGAAAGACCCCAACACCCTTCCCTACGCTTGGATACAGGATCACTGTTGCCTGATTTCTGATGGTAGATGCAATTTGACCAGCTTCCTCAAGATCCTGCTTGTCATGCTTTCTCTACATTGACAAGCAAAAATAAACCCATTTTTTTTTTCATTAGTTTCTTTCATTAGGGAATTTTAGCATTGCAACAGGGGAAATGGTTAATACAACACTTATAGATGAATAATTATCTAAAACACATTTTCTCTATTTCAGGAGAAAACTGAAGAAGAAGCCTAGAGGCGGTGCCACAATTCTAAGCCAAGGTAATTATCACTGTCTACTGCAGTTTTAATTTACACAACTTTCACATGAAAATTTGGTTAGATTGTATTTGTTGTTTTGTGCTTCCCATCTTATAGAATACTATTATCTACAGTTTACTCATTGTCTTAATACTCTGATGTAGACTTTATCAATGTCAGCTCATGGTTTTAGACATATTAAGAAATACAAGTCTGCGGCTTTTATTTTTGTATGTATTTCCTAGACAAGCTGTATAGGAGGCTATTTCCGGTTTCTCTATCCATTAGTGATTGAAGGTGATACTGAGCTTATTCCTGTTTCACTACTTGATTGTTTAAACCATCTGATATTTATGCTTGCTCGCTCCTGCTGAAGCCTTGTTGAAGAGATGGTACATTTATTCCTCATGGTTATTCACACATTGGTAAACTTTAGATATTAGCTTTTCCAGTATTCCCCTGGTTTTCAGATGCATTAAATTTAAATGAACAAAGAGAGCTGCTGCTCTGTGACTGTTTCCACAAGACAATTGCTTTAAAATTTCTACAGAATGCAGTTGAATATCCAACATGATTTTTGCAGTTCTCTGGGAAATTTGATAACATACCTCTGAAAAACTCTAAAAACACTACAGGTATTTAGCTGAATAAGGTGTTTTTTTTTTAAATTTTAAATATTAACATCTAAAATATTTTGTATTTTTAATATTTGATTTCTAAAAGAGTGCTTGCTATTGCTCAAGCTTGAAATACGATATTGAAAATCTGTAACCTTAAAAGTGTTTTCTATTACAATAAAAAATGAATGTTGCTTTAAGTGGATAATCTGTCGCTGCCACCTGAGGCCTGTCATGCTCTTTGCTGAACAAGCAGAATAGGATGCAGGACTTTGATCATTATGTAACCTGATGTTCGGATCCACTGAAATATACTTCAGTTATACAACACTGAAATTTTAGAAATGAAATTGGCCTGCACATGGCCTGAACAGTAGGGTTTTTTCAACATTTTTTCATTCCCAGGGATTGGTTGATATTTATTAAATTGTCATTTCCCCCGGGGCTATATTTTCACACTAATATAAATTGAGTATTTTTTTAAAATTTTGTGGTCAAATCATTCCTACTGGAAGAAGAAAAATACTTAGATGAATACTGTAAGACTTTCAGTTCCTATGCTAGGATTCCTTTCGCAATTGAGTGCTTGCAATTTGACTACATGAAAGGATTTTTTTTCTCTCAAGTAGTTTTCCAGGTTTCATGGAAATTCACTTTGTCTCATTGTTCTTTGTCTGCTGCCTTGTTCTGTGGTTAATCATTCACTCTTAAAAGTCTTCCTATGCTCTGCTCTGTCCCCAAATTTGACATTATTAATTGATTCTGAAACATAACTAAATGTTTAGAGGAAGGATTAGCTTTGTTTTATGTGTGTACATGCTATTAGTTACTAATTATATCAGAAAAGGGTCATCTGGAGGGCTTAGGAAATAATATATATTTTTACCACGTTCAATGGAGAGAATGTAATATGTCTCCCATTATCATATTATGATAGCATCTTAGAAGGAGATTTTTTATGTGCAGATTGTGGAATAGTCAAAATTTTCCCATAGAAATTTTAATAATCTGAAGAAACTTGGCCACTTATTGAGAATCTTAGGAATAATAACAAAACCAAACCAGAGTTGTTCATGTATAAATAGGTATGTCTTTGTGCATAGAAAAATTAAAGTGAATATAAACATGTAATTCTTTGTATGGGGCTTTACATGTAGTGTGTGCTTCCTTGGCTCTTGTTTTAACAGTCTGCGTCCCCAACCTGTGCCAACCTGTGTTTAGGAGCTTTGAGTGCCATTTGAATTTCTCAGAATAAACTTAGCAGTGAATCCAAGATTTGAAACTGTATTCAATAAGTTATAAGGCTGAGTTCTTTCTGCCCTATGCATGCTTTTTCTATGTTAGCATCTTCTTTTGTGTAGATGTTAAATCAGAGGTATAGAAAACTGCAATATTGCTCAGAGATGGTCTGGGGAACATAGCTGCTGATAATGTATTAATGGTACCTTATATGCTCATAGGTCCTTGGAGATGAGTTGAGGTATATTTTCCTTGAAGCAGCCATTCTTTGAGATTTATGTTTTAGTTCTTTTGGAAACTCTTTGGCAAAAATTCTCCCTGGTGACTAAAAAAAGTTATATCACTCTTCTAGATCATTCCCCGAGAGAAGGCTTGTATCAGCATGCATTTGTTAATATTCACTTGTCAATAATTGGCTGTGTTAAAGTCAGAGAATTATTCTTGTCAATAAGTATAAAGCTCAGACCTGTCTGCTTTATTTTTGACATCTCCAGAATAAAAACACCCAATGTCTTTGTGGAAACAAATGATCTGGAGATTTCTATCCTTAATTTATAAGTGTCTTTTAAAGTGTTGTTTGGTTGCACGTTGGGACAGTGGGAGTCTTATGGACATAAAACCATAAATGAAGAAAGTTTTAAAGAAAATGTAGATGTACACATATACATATTAACCTCTTATGTAACATAAAACAATAGTAATAAATCAGAGATAGAAATACAGAAAATACAGATACAATGAAGAATAGGCCATTAATACATAAAAGAATTAGATAAAATCATCAAATGTACTGTGATCTCAGTCATTACCAGTCAGAAGTTACCATATATTCACCAACGAGGAGATAAAAGTGACTAAAATTAATATACTGAAAATATCAAATTTCAGTAAATATAAAGAAATACAAGCTTATACAAGTAAAAGCAACTCTGAAATACCATCTTTCACCGGCCAAAGCTTCTCCCTTATCACTCTTGCCATAGGCTGCCTGTTGCCATGTTCTGTGACCCCCAAAACCAATAGACATGGTTTCCCTCTTTAGTTTTTCCATATAACTTCTCTACGTGTTTGCCAAGATTCATGTCTTAGATGTCCTGTGAATTTTTTCCCAAAAAAACCCTCTTACTAAAATTTCCATTAAACTTTCTTCTCAGTCACTTTTTAAATTGTTTTTTTAATCAATGAGACTAATATCTCTGAGAATGGACCCCACTTTCTTCATGGTATGAGGTAACCCAAGTGGAGCTCCCTACAATTTCCTGTAATATGTGATGACCAGATAAGGTCCCCAAAGATGTTTATTTTTCTGAGGACTAAACAAATAGGTGAGCATGCTTCAGTTTTAGTTATTGAATTTGCTCCTTGTTACTTAGGGACAACCAACCACCTCTGGAAACCTCTATGATTATAGACGCCTTTCATGGTATGATGGTTTGAAGATACTGGCTCCCTTAGGCTTGTATATTTGAGTGTTTGATCCACAGTTAGTGATGCTCTTTGGGAAGGTTTAGGAGGTATGGTCTTGTTAGAGGAGATGTATTGTTGGATGTCTTTCTGAACACTGTGAATGTGCTTTATTGCCATTTGTTCTGGCTATGGCAATGTATCTTAGAGGCAGGCAGAAAATCTAAGCAAAGAGACAGGAGAGGAAGGGCAGGGTCTGGGAGACATGAGCCAGTCACCCAAGAAGCAAGATGTGAAAGTACTGGTAAGCCGTTAGCCACAGGGCAAGATAGATGAATAGAAGTGGATTAAGTTATAACAGCTAGTTGATAATTAACCTGAGCTATAGACCAAAGAGTTTATAATTAATGTAAGCCTTTGCGTGATTATTTGGGACTAAGTGGCTGCTGACTGGTGGGTTTGGATCTCTGGGCTAGGCTGGGCCAGAAACATTCCAACTCATTCCAGAAACATTTTACTGAAAGTGGGCCTTGGTGATTCAGAAGCCATTTCCAGTTTGCTCTATGTTTCTTTTGTGCTTGCACATCAAGATCTAAGTCCTCAACTACTGCTCTAGTGTCACGAATGCCTGCCTGCTGCCATGGTCCCCACCATGATGATCATGGACTCACCCTCTGAAACTGTGAGCTCCAATATAAACACTTTTCTTTTGTAAGTTGCTAGGGTCATGATGTCTTATCATAGCCATAGAAAGAGCAAGTCAGACATATAATATACTCTTTCTTCCCTTATTTGCTAAAGAGGACTTAGAATAATTTTGTACTTATAGAAAAGCTACAGTTGTGATAGTGTAAGAATAGATATGAGTATTCTGTACCCAGTTTGTCTTAACATTGACAGGTTTTATGGTCATGGAATATTTCCCAGGATTTAGCAATCAACACTGCCATTTTACTGTGTATTATAGACTTTTTAAAGGTAAAATCAGTGTGTTTTTAAACCTATATTCATTTTTTATAAATGCCAAGATTCAAAATACTACTGTGGATTTCGTATTACAGGTAGTTTCATTTGTCCTCTATGTTTTTTAAGCTTCTCTCAGGCAAAGCACACATTTCTGGACAGGCGTAGTGTTTCCTAACCTGCCATCTGCTGACCGTGTTTATCCCCATCCCTGTTCTACACTCAGCTTGTCCTTCACACTCCTCTTGTCTAGCTCACTAGCGTCCAATGGAGAGTTGTCAGAACTGTGTTAGCTGAATGGAACTGTTGACCTTCCCGATCAATAGATGTTTCCCACTATTATTATCCTCACTCTGTCCTCACTCTTTTACTTGCATATGCAGGCTGATCATGTCCTTGTTTCCCAGTGTCCAATGTGCTTTGCTGGCAGTCCACTCCTGAACAGCACTGTTATGGACCAGTCGTCAAACCATAGTCCCATATTCACCCCATTTCTTACCTACTCGTTCCTAATACCAGCCAAAATCTGGTCATTTTCACTCAAACTCCTGCTTAGTAAGTCTAAAACAACTCCCTAGTTTGGAATGGTTCTGGTGATTTAGAGCTACCCTTCCCCCCCCCCCCCCCCCCCCCCCGTCTCTCTCTCTCTGTATTTTACCCTATTGAAATCCCTCTGGATTTTCTTAGTAGACTGCCTTAACTGCTTCCTTTGGAATATATAGTTAGAGGTATCTTACCACATCTAGCCATTGCCTGTCACCTGCTGCCAACCACTTTGTTCTTGTGGGCTATCCAAAAACCATCATCCTTACTTATTCATCTGAAGAGTCACCTTCCCTACCTGCCTGGAGGTCTTTCTTCTGGAAGGCTCCTTCAAAATATGTTCATACATTCTCCTCCCCCGTATATGTGTTTATATTTTGGGGATGGTTTCCATATCTTAGGGTATTTGGCTTTAAAATTTTTTCAGTGATATAATATGACATATCTCCTCTAAAGTTCAACATACTTTTAAAGGGCATGTAAAAGACTTACTGTTTTGTGAGCTGACATAATGTGGTATTGAAGTTCTTTAGTATTAATTGGCCAAATGGCCTGGAGAAAAATTAATATGGGTAAAAGGGTGCTTCACTCACTTCCAAGGGTTAGTTTTGGTGCTTGAGGGTGTTTCTCATTTAGAGGTTTTAACAGCTTAAGAGACGGGACCCTCAACTGTTACTCTGGATTTCTTGACCAGGATCACTAGCTTTCTATCTGAGTATAGTCACAGAACTGGTTTCTTTCAGAATAATTGTGTCATTGGAACTAGAGTGTCTACAACTGCCAGCCTTAGTGAGAGACTAATCCATTCTGAGTGATGTTATTTCTCATCATAATGGATGGCAACACCATGGAAGGGGAGAAGAAATAGATCTTATTTTATTCAATGCCTATTAATATAGATGGCATTTAATAATCATTGAGTAGTCAATTAAATATATAGTCATTTGTTGTTTAAACCTCAAAAATTAAATTTTACTGTGCTATGATGTTTCTTGGAGTCTAAACAGATTTTTTTGTTGTTAATTAACTTTTCTTGGGGATCCTATAATAACTGAGAAAATCATGTGTAGTAAGAAGTTTCTGACATGTCCATTCTGGCCTAGCCCCGAGGTTCAGACCTACCTGCAGCTCCACTGCCTCTTAGCTCAAATAATAACTCAGCTGCTTATATTAATTACATGCCGTTTGGCCTATTGCTCAGGCTTATTGCTAGCTAGCTCCCATATCTTAGCTCAATCCATTTCTAATCCATTTTTATTTATCTGTTTTGTCACATGGCCTGTAGCTGACTTATTCCTTTACATCTTGCTTCTTGGATCACATTTTTCGGACTCTGCCCTTCTCTCCCTTTATCTATGCTTGAATTTTCTGCCTGATTCTAAGAAGCCCTGCCATAGCTCAGAACAGTTCCTTTATTAACCAATGATATTCACTGTGTACAGAAAGACATCCCACAGCATTCATGTGCACTTTAATGAAGAGCATTACCTCTTTAGTATGTAATATTTTTCACATCCTTCGCCTGTCTTCAGTAAGGGCTTATGAAAGAAGCAACTCTTCCAACCCACCTTGTTTAGCTGCCAGCTTCTCTGTGGCCTCCTGACAATTCTAGGTGAATTAATGGGGTGTGAATGTAGGGACAAAGAAAAAGAACACTTGTTCTTGTACTAGAGAAAGTATACCTTGTCAGGATTTGCCATTGTGAAGTTATTTTTTCTTTTGACTAAAGTCTAAAAAGGAGACAATTAAAAATTGCAAATTTACTAGTTTTTACCAATTTCCCATTTACTTCCATAGGAACTCAAGGTTCCGTGTCTCATTCCATGTATTTTAAACCGTGTCTGTCTTTATTTTCCTGCTCAGGTTGACCCTATTGTAATTTGGACAGTTGCATCCTGTTCGCTGGTCTTCTGTCTCTTTGGTAGGTCTCTATTTTTCTTTGAACACTGATATTGGGGCATCACAGACTGCGTGGCTTTTCCTCAAGAACCCAAAGCCAGAGGAACCAGAGATGTATTCTTTATGCTCTGGCAAATTTAAATGTCATTTCCCTGTCTCAGCTCATAGCCTTATGCCTGCAGTAACTCAGAGTGTTCAGGACTGAAATCTCATTTTTCTGCCGATTTCTACATTTGTGATAAGCATCACTCACATTCTTAAAAGACACTAACTCACAATTACAATTGTTTAGTGTGGTACAGCTGTATAGGATACTTAGAGAAGACTATGTAGGGAAGAAAGGAGGGAGGGAGCGAGGGAGGGAGGGAAGGAGAGATAAAGAGCCACATAGAGACAGGCAGTTTGAATCTTGACTGTCTAACGAGGTCTTTGTCTTCAGCCAAGGGTAAATGTTCTATTTTATTATATTTATATTATACATTTGTTTATGGAACTAGATGCAGACATTCTAGGCAAATTATGTGAATATATATTCTCTTATTTCTAGAGAATTTTTTTTTTTGCTACTTAAATGCAAACATAGACTATGTGCTTATAGCTAGGTCTTGCTGATTGATTGGCCCCAGTAGTTTTAAGGAATCATTTATCTTCTTAAACCTCCATTTTCTTTCTTAGCAATGGGAGAAATAGATAATATTAGTTGGACGTGAAGTTGTCAAGATTAAATGAGAAAATGTTTGTAATGTCTTGGCCTCTGGGTAGATATTATATAAATGGGGTATTTTGTGAGTGGCTTAAGTAGGGAATTTATGTATTGTTTTTTAGTTAACTGTTAGGCTGTTTCTGGAATGAACTCATATTTTGCTTTGGAGATTCCTCTAGGAGTAATTTTGAGAATCATAAGCTACAGAATTGGTACCAGACAAGATTTTCTCTTTAGCTTTTATATTGCTGACTATCTTGCAGGGATGAAGATGCTCAGATCTTGGGCTCTGGGGACCATCTTGCTATTGTTCCCTTCCTCACAGTCTTGTGCTATGGAAGTCCACAGCTTTTGTCTAAGGAGTGTATCTACAGTCTGTCTAATTTCTATCTTGTACCTCTTCTGCTGTAACTGTTGCCCCACACCATGGCTTCCCAGCTGGCTTCACCAGACCTGCTCTTGATATGACTTCATGCTGACATCACACTACAGCTAGCTCCTTCTCAGAATGTAAGCTGGACCCTGTGGATACCTCCACCTTTTCTTTTCTGAAAAGTTTTCATCTCTCTTATTGCTGTCAGGTTGGGAAAAGGACAAAATCTTAAGTCCTCAAATCCTTAGGTTCTGGCCTTTGGTGGTTCCCTAGTCTTTCTGCTCATGGTCTGTCTGTTTGCCTCTGTGTTCTAGAAGTTATGTTTTCATTTGAGGCCTGGCCAAAGGGCTCTTGTCCTTACTGCCTCTTCTGTTGGAAATGTCCTCCCCTCTTCTCCATATTTATCTTTTGCCTGCATTGGAAACATGAATAGCCCAAAGCTTTAGCTTTGGTGCCGTTTGTTAGGGAAATTCCCTTGGTCTTGTTGACTAAGGCTCTTAGGACCCTGTAGTCTGGAAGCTTATGATAAAGCTTGCAGTATTTGACTCCTCACTACATTTTATAGTTTGTAATAAGATTACTATTGTTTCTACAGAGCGCCGTAATATTATTTGTAATATTAATAACTACAGAGACCAGTTAGTTAGGCTGAATACTGGAGTTGGGCTCCAAGAACAAGGACTTGTGTGCACTGTACTAAGTAATTTGGATATTGTCCTATGGCTAATAAATTGAGTGTAGTTTTGCATATCATTTTTTTTTTTTTTGCAGACATAAAAGTTGCCAGGAATTGTTCAAGTGAATTTTCTCAGAGGGCTGACAGAATCCAAAGAGGTTCAGGAGGAGGGGCCCTGTAAGTCACTCACTGATGTAGATCTAGGGTCAGACTAGAAAGCCAACACCGAGGTGATGTTTGTGCAGAGATTGAGGACCTAGGAAATATATGAAGGGTATGTGTCAGAAGCTGTGGAGAGATGTATAGAGATGCAACTATTTGGGGTCATCAAGTACAGATTAGCTATTGAACCTGTGAGTACAGGGCTCTTTTGTAGAGGAGCAGGCTTAGCAAGGTGACTAGACACCTTGGGGTACATAGAAGGGTTACCTCTTAAGTGCATAGAAGGCAACTCGTGGAGAAGGCAGGGAGAGTAGGGTTCTGAATGCTGTGGATATGGTGTGATGCCAACTCTGAGATGCTGTTTGATTCTCCAGAGTTGATATCCAAAGTGAATCTCTGGTAGGAATCGTGAAATAGAAACCATGTTTCCAAACAAGGCTCAAGTTATATAAAGTGATGTGTGTGGATGCTATGGCTCTGTCATTTTCCTTTTGCTGTATGTTGACAAGTATTCTACATAAAGTTGATGGTTTTCTCTGTACCCTTAATTATTTAGTTGTCTTCACAGCACATCAGATTTTAGGAGAAATTATTTTTCTCATATTGTAGTCATGCTGATTATGTAATAGCAAGCTGAGTTCAGTAATTCAGTAGTTAAGCTGACAAGGAGGCTCTATTTTACTGATGATTTTTAAACATAAAGGATGCTTCAGATTTGTAACCAACTTTTCAAGTTAGCACACACCGAAGGCTTACCAGAGTAATTGGTCCATGAAATCAGATTTTATGCCATAGATAAATTTGGGAGAAATCACGTTTTTCACTTTAAAGTGATTAGCTGTTTTATTAGATGCATTTTTCCCTACAGGTATGTGACTACTCAACACTGGTTTAGAGGGTTATTTTAGTTGGTGCTGCATACACAGAAATGATGGGGCAGGAGAGCTCTCTGAGTCTATAGGATCTATTACAAATTACTTTCTTGTCTACTGTGAACCTTAGTTCAAATCAGGGCACATCACCTATGTCTGGTAACCATTATTTTAAGATAATTTACTGTTTATGGAGTCCTTCTGTAGAGAAGATAAATACAATTGTTTGGTTAATGTTTCTATCTCTTGAACGTTTATAAATTTTCTCACTCCTGCTCTGTAGCCCTGCTAATGTCCTCATGTTGTTGCCATAATGCAAGCACTGCCTTAATATGCTGGGACCCAGAAGAAGCTGAAGGGCACCCACAATGTCCAAGTGCATCTCAGTCACAGTCTTTGCAGCATCCCCAAAGGAGCCTCAATCCATTGACTCCCTGAGTTTCTACAAGCCTCCTGCATTCCTTGGCTGGTGGCCTCCTCCTCTACTCCCAAAGCTTTCAAAGTCCCATCTTTCAGACTCCTGTGTTTTAGTCATATCCTCTGAACATAGCCACTGAACGACCTATGGGTTCCTCTAGATTTCCCCACCCATGCATACCTTATCTCCAAAGTTCATTTGTGTGTGTGTGTGTGTGTGTGTGTGTGTGTGTGTGTGTGTGTGTGTGTGATATAAAGCAACAACATTCATAGATTTTTAGAGATAAGGATGTAGGTATCTTTGGAAGGGTGCTATTCTACTTATCATAAGAAAAGTGTGTTGGGGGAATAACACCATAATCATATTTTTTAGCACACAAGGCAGAGTTTTAGTCAATAGTTTAAATAGCTGCTGCATTTTTTAAAGGTCTCTTTATGATTGTCCTGGGGGAAAGCCATTGGTAACTAAGGTTGTGGAATCACTTGCTGCTTTGAATGTAATCTCTAGGAGTTTTATGAAGCTGTTTTGATGTTTATACATTCATTTTTTTTTCCTTTAAATAGTCCTAATTACTCTCCTTTCACCCTGCTTAGTAAACTGAAGTTGGATTTCAAATTTGCCTTTGCCAAGAGTGACTAGTGCTCCAAAGCTTAGCAACTGTGAGTAGCTGAGATATGATTTTAAAGAATTTATTATAAACAATTTTAGTGTTAAGAGAAAAGGCAATCTTGGAAAACATTTAAAGTGTATCCATTGATTGGAGCCATCAGGGGATATTGAAAATAAAAGGTCTAAGTTTGAGGTTGACAGAGTTATTGAAAGTAACAACAGACAATGTATTTAACACATTATTGTAGATGTTCCTGGGATACACTGAAGAACAAAGGCCGGGGGAAATATGCTGCTAATCACTTTATTGAGGGAACATTGCCCTTCCTCTAATAATAATGGCTGCTAATTTGATGGCTTACAGGGTAGAATTCATGGGAGAACATTTTAATTTGAGCCTCCTAATTATGTGGAATCTTTTTTTGTGTGTGTATGTGTAATCTCCGTGATGAAAGTTGTGTTCATAGACCTTCTGCATATTTACTAGCTGTCAAAGGAGTAATCAGTTAACGGGGAGAAGCTGCTTGCAGATGTGTTTCTACCATCAGTGGGCACCTCTGAAGATGTCAGAGAGAGCTGGATTCTTAATGCATCATCTCGCTGCACAAATAGCACGGTGCAATCAGAAGCCCTGGTCTTCCTCCAGAAATAGGGGTGCCATCAGAAATCCTTGCAGAATTTTTCCCCATGGTGGAGATGACCTCACATCTGTCTCAGAACCGTCATGCGGATTTGCCTGATTTGACCTCTCGGTGAAGAGGCTAACACTGCCCCTCCCCCCTTTTTTCCTTCTCACCGATCCTTTGTTATTCCTACCATCTTACTTCTTCATTCTTTTCTTGATTTTGGGTCTCATTGTGTATTTTTCTTTGGTCTTATATTTAAGATGTAGGATTTATCTGAATTTCACAGTAATACACTTCTTATTTAGCAATTTTCTTAGGTGATCTCCATCACCATTGTCATGTTGCTCCGGTCATTTCTACTTCTATGCAGATCCAGGTCTTGTCTATGTGATGGAAGAGGGATCCACTTGGTCACCCTCACACGGATCACCTAACCCCTCTTCAAATGCTTTTTTCTCTGTGTTCTTGGCCACCTTTATCGCTGTCACCTTTTCCTGAAATCAGTAACCAGGAGGGACCATGTGATCTTAAGCTCAATTACTAAATAAGAAGGAAAAATGAATAATATGAGACTTAAGAATGTAAATATGAAGAAGTATAACATTTGCATTTTGATAGAAACACATTGAAAAGATTATCAAAATGTATGCAAGCAAAGGTACAAAATTCAAGTAGATCAGTAGAAGAGTCTAGGGGTAAAGGCACACAGAAACGCACACTTTGTTTTGAAAGAACAGTGAAGATGGTCAAACAGTTTCAGGCAATAGAAGAAGATGTAATTTCCTTCATCGAGGACAGAGCACAAGTATGAACATTGAGACTCTAGATCACAAGTGCATGTTGTGTTTGAACAGCTGAAATTCTAATTATCTGCAGACATAGCTCAGCCATGCTTCAGATAGTCTACTACCAAAGAAATTATATTAATCATTAATATAATAACTAGCAACAAATCAGGGTTCAGTATTGCAAAATCTCACACAAAGTTTCTATATTAACAAGTTCAAAGGACCATGCTATGCATGTTTCTGAATTGAAGAAGTTACTGAAAATTTTTTTGAAAAATCTCATGTAAAATATGATCAAATCTAGCAGAAGTTATTTTAACAATTTAATACCAAATACACTACATAGCAAAACATTAAAACATTTTTCAATTCAAATAACTTAAAAGGAGTGTCTCACATTGAGTTCAAAATCGGATGAATGGTACAAGTTTAGAAAGGGGGAGCTCAAACCACACAGACGTTTGCCATCCCTGTGACTTCACAAGAAACTAATTACAGGAGCTCACAAATAACACAAAAACATTGAGGTATTTTAAAGCATTAACTTTTCTATATTCCAGACATCTTCTCTTAGAAACAGAAACAGGAAAAAAAACCCTATCATCTTCCCAATAGCCTATGAGAGCCTAACACATTGAGAAGGAAACAGTGAAAGCCCCACCTGAAGAACAGTAGGATATTGTATATCAATATCTGAAATCACACCAAGATTTATACCCTTCAAATGCAATCCTTCCCAAATGGACATTTAATTCCAAATTAAGTCCCTTTTGATTTTAATGTGTGTTTGGTACAGAACAATTTTCTACTGAAATTGTCTTCATTCTGGTGGCATAGGGATCAACCAAGAGTCTGTGAGCACATTAGAGAACCTGAACTACAGTATCTGACATTGTGAGGCGTGGGCACCCGCTAAGAGAGTGGTCCTCCTCCACCCAGCCTTTGCCCACAGAAAAACAAATTTAAATGAAGATTACTTTTGAAAGAAGAAAAAGCTTTTAAGATTATTTTCAGTGTGGTGAGGGATAACTCTTCAATGGCAAAGGGGGTTCAACCCAGAGTGGAAACCTGTATCCTGCCAGAGAAATGATGCACATACCAAAAAAGTCTGTTCTTAATTTGAAATTTGCTCATTTTACTCTTAGATTTTTGTTAAAATTTTATTTTATGTATACGAGTGTTTTACCCACAGGCACTATGTCCATTTGTAGTGCCCCCAGAGCCAGACGAAGGCATCGGATCCTCTGAAACTGTAGTTATAGGAGGTTATGAGCCACCATATGGGTTCTGAGAATCAAACCTGTGTCCCCTGGAAGAGCTACCAGTGCCCTTCACGGCTGAGCCATCTCTCCAGTCCTGTAACTCTCACTTTTGGAAGCTGTTTTCATTGGCTGTGTGATTCTTTCTTGATATTTCCTTAGATCTCAGAGCTTCACTGATACCATTGCATTGTCTTCCTAACTCCAGTATTTCTGATGAATAGTCACTATATTCATAAACACCAGGATCTCCCTTCTGTCAGTGTTTCCTAGCCCCTCCCCTGCTGTTTTCTCTATGCTACTCTTCCTGCTGTCTGGCATATTATGTATTTATTCTTTTATTTTCTGCCTTTACCTGGTATAATTTATGGTGATAAAGGCAGTTAGGATTTTGTGTATTATAAGCTCCTCACACTTAACAAATATGCTCTTAATATTTGCTGAAATAAAATGAAATCAAACTGAATGAATAGCATCCCCAAGACAATACAGATTGCCTGATTCTCTACACTCATCTCTTTCCTCGTGTTTCAACAATTGGATTTTTATGTCTGTATTGTGGTAGTCATCTGTTTTCCCCAGGAAGCTGCAGAATCCTCAAGGCAAAAGATGTGTCTTCCTTCCCTTTGGATCATGTACAGTAACACAGTGTCTGTCTCATAAAAAGTGCTAAGAAATGGATTTTGAATCAATGTGTACCAGGCCTGAATGGATTTGGTTCTTTTTCTTGGTATGCATAACTAAACTTTGAAGACTACTTCATTAATAACCAGCTTCTGAGTCTTTGACTTGTTCCAAGTTTACCATGCTGGGTAGTTTTCTATGGACTTGTCACAAGCTATCATTGACTGAAATGAGGGAGCCTCAGTTGAGAAATTGTCCCCATAAGATCCAGCTGCTGGAGATCCATCAGGAAAAGGAGCTAGGCCCTCCAAGTGTAGGCAACTGTCGACTGGCATGGGCAATATGGGAACCTCAAGGGGTGGGATCAGACTGTGTTCCTGTGCATGGGCTGGCACCTTGGAGCCCATTCCCTGCAGAGGAGCACCTAACCCAGTCTTGATATTGGGATGGGGAAATCAGACTTGCCTGGAGAGGATGTGCTATGCTGATCTGACACACCTTGGGATTTCTTGCCTTTTTGGGGGAGGGGGTGGGAGGACGAGGAGAGGCAAGGCTGAAGGCTGACTGGGAAGGATTGGGTGGAGGGAAGGGAGGGGGAGCAGGGGGATATATGGATTAAAAATAATTATTTTTTTATTTAAATAAAAATAATAGAATGAAGAAAAATCCCATTATAACCGCTTACCTCAACTCATCATGATTATATATAAAGAACATTTCTTTTGCAATGACAAGGAGTATAGAATTGCACTGAGAAGTGAGCTTCCAAACAGCTCTGCTGATGAGAGTGTTTTAAGCTAATTTTTAGTACCTAATTAAGTGCCTTTATTGAATAGGGAAAACCGGCACATAATGTGTTAAATGTGTCTTTTTCTTCCTGTGTCTAGATTCCCATAATATTCTGGGTTATTTTAATATCACAAATTAATAGAAAGTAAAGGATAAGAACTCAAAAAAAAAAAAAAAAAAAAAAAACAACCAAAAACGTAAGATCCAGCTGTAGGACATTTTATTAGTTAGTGATTGATGAGGGAGGGCCCAGCCCATTTTGGGTGGTGCCATCCTTTTTCTATAAGAAAGCAGCCAAGAGGGCCATGAGGAGCCAGCCAGTCAGAAGCACCTCCTCCTTCAGTTGTCAGTTAGTTGTTTTCTGATCTCGCTGGTTGCAGGATTAGGTCCCCTCAGATATTCCATGTACTGTTCTCCTGGGTTATCATTCTGTAATCACCGACTTCCCTTTATTAGCATCCAGATGTCTACAGACTCTGCCATCTGCTCTCACTTCTAGAGTGCCAGGAGCTGCTGGAAGGGTCCCTCGGTGGATCTGGCTCCTTTGTAATATATAATTCAGTGAGTGGATGTCTCAGTCTTGCCGACTATCCCCAACTCTCCCCTTCCTCATGTGTTCGATAGTGCATAGTAGCCTTCCATCCTCGATGGCCAATCTTCTGAGCCGAAGGTCGGGGCCAGGGGATGTCATCCCTTTCCTGTTCTTCACTAGCGTTCAAAATTCTTCGTTTTTATTTTCTTCACTTTAAATTGAATCTCGGCGTGTGTTAGCTTTCTTTGGCAGTTATGAGATATCTGAGGTTCACATCATAAAAAACATAATTGTTTGTTTTATTTCCTGATTTCAGAGTTCCATATTCTCTCTCTGAGCCTGTCTGCGGGTAGGTAGAATGCCTTTACAGCAGAGATATGAGGTAAAAGTGATGCTTACCTTTCAGTGGCCAAGAAGCAGAGACAGGGAAGGAAGGAGGGACGGGAGTGTAAGATCTCATACAAGGAAGAGTTTTAATACCCCCATTTAAATTTTTATTTGGTATTTTATACATGTTTAATAATTAATTTGAGTTACTTTTACACCCCATTACTCTCTCTCAATGAAACCTTTCTCCTATCCTGTTGGTCCTTATGCAAATTTTGTGCCGTTTTAAATAACCCACTGTGTTTAATTAGCATTTCTCGTGTGAACATTGCAGGGTAATATTTATTTGAGAGGATGGGACAGGTGGCAGGAACCCGTGAGAGCAAAGAAGGGAGTAAACAGCATTGGCTAAAAGAGGCTTTTAGTTTGTCAGCTTCAGGAATCCGAGAATGGAAGTTGGGAAGCCCTTAGGTGAGAGTCTAGGGGGACATGAGGCCTTAAGAAGACAGGTAAAGTTTCCTGTTATATTCAGGCTGTGAGCATCCCCCTTCAGAGGCTTGTGTACTGAAGACTTGGTTCCCAGCTGATGGTATTATTGAGGGGGAGGGAGGCTGTTAGTAGGTGAAGATTAGTGGACTTGAATTTGCAGTGGCTAATACCACTGAAGAAAATGGTAGCTTTAACTGCCTCAAGCAGGGGTGAGGCCTATATCATCTGCTCTCCTATTCATGATGATAGGCTTGATATTTTTCAGGTCTTGAGCAGGTAACTGTATCTGACAGAGTTCTTAGTACAATGACTGTGTCACAGCCAGAAGGCATCACTTTAAAACACTCCTCATCTTTGAGATCTTAATCCTGTTTGCCCCAGGCTTCAAAATGTTTCCTGTGCCCTGAATTCAAAAGTTACTTATTCTCAACCCTCTGGCCAGTGAGGGGTCTCTGCACCTACCACTGCTCTTCACAAAAAAAGTTTCATTGGTGAAGGTTGACAGTGTCCCTAATTTATGAGTGTAAACATGCAAAGTTAGAAGTCAGTTTGTCAACATGAACATTTGGCCAAACAATGGTAGTAGGTAGTAGATTACCCCTCTGTTCTATTGCTGTGAAGAGACACCATGACCGTAGCAACTCTTGTAAAAGGAAGCATTTAACAGGGCCTTGCTTACATTCTGAGGGTTAGTCTATTATCATCATGGTGTGAGGCATGATGGCACGCAGGCAGACACGGTGCTGGAAAGGTAGCTGAGCGTTCTACATCTGGGTCTACAGGAAGCAAGAAGAGAAGAGAGACACTGGGCCTGGCTTGAGCATCTGAAACCTAAAAGCCTACCCTCAGTGACACACTTCCTCCAACAAGACCACATCTACTCCAATAGGGCCACATCTGCTCTAACAAGACCATACTTCCCACTGCTGTTCTCAAAGCATTTAGATGAACGTCTATGGGAAGGACATTCTCACTCAATCCACCACATCCCTCAACCTTTGATGTCATGGTCTCTTGACCAGGTAGGAAGACACAGTATCAGGAATGAGTTCCCTCTGTGGAATGAATGCCAAGTCCTGTCAGGAGCCATTTGTTACCCACATCATGGCCCTATTAGACCACTGAACACCTCTTGCTCAGCAGGTCTTCGTTACAACTTGCAAGTTCTCAGCTCGGTGGGATTACTGGACTTTTCTCTGCCTACAGCTTGTAAAGCACATCCTGGCACTACGGGAGCTCATCATCAGAGAGAACCAATCTAGACCGGTTCCAGCTCGGTTTCTGTAGGCCCAGCCACCAAAGTGTGTGACGTCTTCAGCAGTAGCGTTTTTCTAGTTCTAGTACGAAAGGGTGGCGTTCCAGTGTCCAGGCATCTGCAACAGTGGGCTGGTTGTAGTTATCACTGCAATTTTGATCTGGATGAATGTTGTGGCACGAACATGTCTGGAGTTGGGAGATCAGCTGGTGGAGTGATATTATATTCCTTTGTCCTTTGTTTCCATAACTATGATAACTATGATCAGCCACTCACTCCAGTATGTTTTCTAAGCACTATCTTACCCAATATCCTCCTTGAGTGCATGTACCTAATGACTTAATTTCCTTCTCCTTGTTTTTACCTGTGAAAGGCCCCACCCCTACCCAACAGCACTATCAACCTGGGACCAAGTTTTCTACACAAAGGCCTCTCTGGGGGACAGTCAACATCCGGACCATGACGAAGTGTTTTACCTTGTACTCTCAAAGCCTGTCTCCCTGGCCTCTCATCTAAGAGCATCAATGCTCTTTCTTGGGTTCTCAAAGCTCCTGAACGTAAGGGCTGTTTTATCCATTCTGTTGAGTTTTCTTTGCCTTTGTGTGTTTCTGTCATCACTCTCCTTCCTTTGCTCTTGCAAATCTCTCAAATATGGATGGCTCTCGCCCCTTAACTGGCATGTTCTTTTCATTGTTGGCCTTTTAGGCTGACCCATGAGCTTGTTTGTCTACGAGCCATCTTCTACACTGTCACAGTGACACCAGTGCTTCAGATGCAGCAGCTGCTTCTCCAGCCTCAGCCTGTCTTCTCCAGGAACATTGGATAGTACTGACCTCTCAGTCTCTTCAAGCATCTGCCACCTTGGCTGTGACACCTCTCTGCATCCTGGCACTCTGGTGTGCTTTGCTCTCTCATGCTGCTCCCTAATCACCTTCAGTAGAAAAAAATGAATTGCTATTTATATTACTATAGATTATTTTACATGCCTAAAATTTAGCATATCTGAAAACATTCATTGTTATTTTTCTTCAGCATTTCATGTTTGCACACATTCATTTCTTCTTGAAATCTCAGAATGACTCCTTCGGATCATCTTACATCCCTCTCTCCCCTACTCCCTACCCTACTGATAGACAGTTTCTGGCTGTGGCCAATACAATATCTACACTGTCCCTTAACTTTCTTCCTACCTGTTCCCAGGGAACGTGCCTCTGGCCCTTGCCTATTCTACACCTTCTCTTCCACCAGCCCCCCCCCCCCCCAATTCCGTTCTTGCCTAGTGCTCTCCCCTAAGTTCTGCTGCTCTCAAGCCTTCCGAAGTCCCCAGTGGCTCACCCTGAGAGTAAAGGTCAGACTCCTGTGGCTGACTCTGATCTTGCACAGTTTCCCTTTTCCTCTTCAGGTGCGCTGACCCAGCATCTGTTCTGAAGACTCCGATAAGATTTACGCTCAGCGTGGCTGAGATGGTGATATTTGCAGAAGCCATTCCTTATTTTTCGTCTTTGCTCAAGCTGCATGCTGCTCCCCACTGGGTTACAGGCTAAATTAGTTTGTCTTTACGAATGGTGACCTCTGACCTCCCAGACACTTTTCATGATCAGAATGAGTCTTCCTTTTGTGTTGTTTCCAGATACACTGCTTGAATTTTTAACTAGTACAAATTAACTCTGTGCATCATCTTTCTCCATTATAACAGTCACCACATTGAACCGTGTGTGTGTTTGTGTGTGTGTGTGTGTGTGTGTGTGTGTGTGTGTGTGTGTGTGTGTGTGTATGGGCGATGTTGATCTGACCATAGCATGCCTCTCCTTCCTCAAGAAAATCATAGGCACAGACAAAAGTTAGATTCTCTGCATTTTACAGCATAATTTGCTGGGCTCCAGGTAATGAATAATTTTTAAATTCAGAAAGTCTGCAATACAAAAACCCAGCTTGAATGTGAATATGCAAATGAAAAATATTGTAGATGGAGTACAGAGAGGTTTGTACTGGAATGACTTGACAGAGGTATTAAAATGAAAAAAGCATGCCTACAATTGAAAGCTTCATACCTGCCAGTGATGCGCTCTTTATGTGGGGACTGTACCAGAAGTTTCTGGACCATCTGGCTCAAGGTCCAGACCTACAGTCCCAAAGCCACTTAGCCCCAAATAATCACACAAAGGCTTATATTAATTACAAACTGTTTGGCTTATGGCTCAGGCTCAATACTTTCTAGTTCTTTCAACTTAATTCAACCCATTTCTACTAGTCTGTGTTTTGCCATGCGTCTCATGGCTCACCTGTACTTTTACATCTTGCTCTTTTGGTGGTAGCTTGCAGTGTCTCCCTTTGCCTTCATTCCCCTTTATCCATTTTTGAAGTTCCTGCCTGTCTATAAGCTGCTTTGCCATAGGGCAAAACAGTTCTTTTATTATCCAATGGTAATTCACAGCCTACAGAAAGACATCCCACATCAAAGGACATTGCATTCCTTCTCTTGAAAGGTTCATCATTTAGAGCATTGCGTCATGAGGACAGTTCCTGGAAATGCCACTTGTTCTCAGGTATTCTCTGATGAAGCATTGTCATTTATCCATTCAGAAACAGAGCTGAAATATTGCACAAAGGATTGTATTTATGGCAAATTGAGTTAGAATGCAACTGTTCTGAGATAACGGTCTCATTATTTATCCCCTAATATTTTCATTGTCGTTCAGAAAGTTGCTATGAATACTGTGTGGTTTTCTAGCACTGGGTGTGCCTGAGTATGAGGCTCCTTTCCCACTGACATTTCTGTCACAGCATGGAGAATCCAGAGTTCTGCTCATATACCATGTGCATTGGGCTCTAAATGGAACATTTCTGTAAGTTAAAAATAGAGTCACATAAAAAGAAATTTAAAATTTAGGAAAAATACGAGGCTAGATAATTACAAAAGGCTTTGTCCACGTTTTAACAGCTTTTTATGCTAAGAAATTTTGTGATTGCCTGTGTAGTGTATGTGTGTATGTACATGTGTACATGCATTCATATGTGTGTGTGTGTGTGTGTGTGTGTGTGTGTGTGTGTGTGTGTGTGTGTGTAAATGCATGACACAGGAGATGTGTGGAGGCCAGGGAACAACTGATGGAGTGATTCTCTCCTTCCACTGTGTAAGTTCTGAGGACTGGACTCAGGTCTTTAGGCATGGTTTGGCAAGCATGCTCGTTTACTGAGCCATCTTGTCAATCTGTATTAGAGACTTTTGTAGGAAGAATAGAGCATAAAAATGTGATTTTACACATATAAGTCCTATTTGTTTGAAGAATTAACAAAGTAAAGATTTTAATTAGTGTAAGTAGCCTCAGTTATTCATAATGATAGACCTGAAGTGGTAACACGGACATGGCTATTCTTTGTATAATCTTATAAGCCCTTAAAGGTTAAGATGTTCCTGGCCAGAAATGGATAATGCTTAGTTTGTGAACTTCTTTTTGAAGTGTGATAATGCTATCCGTGTCTTCTTTTTGGAAGAGTAATACTCTGAAGGCTGAAACTGTTCAATGGTCTCCATTAGTAAAGACATGGCTGGGCTGGGGAAGTATGCCTATACATTTGGTAGTTGGAAAAGTGAGTACCTCTGAGATCATCTCTTACAGCACCAGCCTTCTTCCCATGTTTACCATGGATTCTTCCCTTCTTGCCTTGGGTTCTAAGCTGGTTATTTTACCACATCCTTAGATATTTCTCCCAGCTGTCAGCTCCGTGCCCCTGCCTAGTTCAGCACTGGAGTCTCTGCACCCTGTTGTTTGTGACCCGCTGTGCATGGTCTCAGAAGTTCTCTAGCTGCACTCACTCAGTGTGGCCCTTCCTTTCACTGGTAGTTTCTATGCGTTTGCACCTTTGACTCAAGAGCATGAGTCAGTCAGTCAGTGGATAACGCTGACTGTGGCCACTTAACGCATTTTGCCATTTGAAGCTGCTACAGAATATGAACATTCACAGCCACCTTGCCTCCTGCAGTCAACAGAACAGAACATCCCAGCATTCCTAGGCAGTGTGGGCTCTCAGTGCTGCTTTGGTCAGTAACTTCTGCTGCCTATTTCTTTCTTTCTTGACATTTTCCTTGGAGTCTCTTACCCTTTTCTCCCAATACTGTGCTTTCAGTTGTGTGTGTGTGTGTGTGTGTGTGTGTGTGTGTGTGTGTGTGTGGGTGTGTATGTATGTGAAATCTGTATTCTGTGACTAATTCAGGGTGAAGCTGTCATTTCTTTAAACTTTTACTCAGTGGAAGAAATCACTGTGGGGTTTGCTGGATTTGGTTGAAGTTAATTACACAAACACGTCAGCCTTGCAGATGAAGCAGAAAGCTTTTCAGATGCCTCAGCTCATACATTTGGTGGAAGAAAAAGATGACTCTGCTTATTTCCATA
Organism: Phyllotis vaccarum; assembly: GCA_033318265.1. Classification (NCBI taxonomy): domain Eukaryota; kingdom Metazoa; phylum Chordata; class Mammalia; order Rodentia; family Cricetidae; genus Phyllotis; species Phyllotis vaccarum. The sequence continues at coordinate 54,815,283 of JARWLC010000018.1, forward strand.
CACGAGAGACATTTGTATTGCTATTATTTAAAAGCCATACTCAGCCAGTTTTATAAGAGAATGACTTCATCATGGAAACCTGTTAACCTTGCAAGTCACTACATAGACCAGGATTTAACTGTAGGCCACTTACGGATCCCTTGGAAAGCTCCAGGGTCCTCTGGTATATGAGAACATGAGAGATGGGTGTGTACCTGCTACTTCATGTCTGTTTCTCCCAAGCCCAGTATTTCCAGGTGCTACTGGGAGACAACTGACCTTCTCACTCACCCTTACACACATCTTACTCACCCCTACATACCTCAGCTCTGATGATTTGGAGACTTTTTACATCACCCATATGGAGATTCAGCTGTGGGTTAACTAGATCAGCATCAGGGCACCCCTCACCAAACTGGATGCTGTATCATACAGCATTAAAGTGACCCTCACCAGCAGGATGCTGGACAACACAGCATCAGAGGGTCTCTCACCAGCAGGATGCTGGACCATATATGTTGCAGGGTGTGGTCTTTGATTTATAGCACTTTATGGATGGGGTGCGGGATTTTGGCTCCTGAAGCTGTGTGTATAATCAGCTGACTACATACAAAGAACAACTCACTTTTCCACCTGCCAGAAGCATGCAGTTTGATAGTACTCATCACCTTTGTACGCAGTCTGTATTCCATTGTTTATGCTTACCTTCTTGTGTAACCATGCATACTTCTAAGGAAATATGCATATAAACTATGTTTGACTAGATCTAATGAATATTTGCAAATTGACAACTATGTTCTTGTCATAACCATACTTGTTTAGTATAGTGGGATTATGTTGTTCCATTGTAAATAATTATCCTGCCTACTGGCTTAATTAAAATGCTGATTGACTGAAGGTAGACAGGAAGTGTGGGTGGGGCTACCAGACTAAGAAAACTCTGAGAACAGGAAGAACAGAGCAGAGATGCCACAGAGATGCCAGAGAAGCCAGAAGATGCAGAGGACAACTAGCTCTGAGAAAAGGTACCGAGCCCCATGACTGAACAGGATAAGAGTCATGGGTTAGATTAAGGGTAAAGAGTTAGCAAGTTATATGCCTGGGCTCCAGGCCAATCACCACATAATTAATATAAACATCTGTGTATTCCTGTGGGACTTCAGGGTAGTGGGACAGCAGGTCAGAACCACAGGGCTAGGCCAGAAAGGCTGGGCCAAAAACTTAATACAACAGTTTAGACTTACCCTCGTATATTTTTGTTTTCTCTATTTTTTGTGCTATTTCAAAGGCTGCATTTATTCCCTTTAAATTCTTTAGAATAAAATACTGGATTAGGATTGAATAGATCAACAAACATTAGCACCTCTGGCTATAGACATGTGTAAACTGTACTTTCAAAACTTTTAATTAAATTCACAAAGCCACCACCAATGAGTGAGTTCATTAATGTGTCTACAGCTTAATTTTATAGTGCTGTTTCGCTAAACATTAACGATTGGGTGCGCACTTCTGTGATATCTTGACTGTATATGGTAAAGTGAGACAGTCCTGTCAAGTTGGTGTGGCTGGGCTAGGGACAGTTTATGTCAAAACTTTTTCATCTGTGAGACTTCTCTAACATACGTATCTTACAACTACAGATTTGAGTTATTAATTTAATGATCCGTGTGGAAGCCAGGTGCAGCATTGCGGAGTCTGTTGTCCCTCAGACTCAGTAGACAGACACGAGAACACGTAAGCTCAGGAATGTCAGCCAGTCACAGTTCTGACTCAAAGTAGTGTGCCAGGACCTGCCACCCCCTCCCTCCTTCTATACCCTGTTTCTCTCTCTCTCTCCCTCTCTCTCTCTGTGTACATACATGCATACATGTGTGTGGGTATGTATCTGACTGCCTCTTACACATACATATGCACAGTATTAATGGAAAGAAATATATACATATATATATATATATACATGTATTCTTGTGTACATTCACGTGTATCACATCTGTGCTGCAACTACATAGTTCTCTACCTAACACAGATGAGTATATTTCAGAAGTGATAGATAATATACAATTAAAGATATTTTGTCCAGCAAACTTTATTTACCAGAAGGCTAACAATTAAAACAGTGGATGTGATAATTGGTTCTTTCTCTTTCTAAAAGCTTAAGAGTAATTAATTGGTCAGTTATCCATGAATAATTCTGCTTGCTTAATTTTTTTTTTTTTTTTTAAATGAGACAGAAGCCTATGCTGTCCTGGGTCTCATGTAGTCTAGGCTGTCCTGGAACTTGCTCTGTAGCTGGATTGTTTTTAGACTCCTATGGTTCTCTTGTTCCCATTTCCCAGGTACTAGAATTATAGGTATGTGCCATTGTGCCGAGCTCTTGAATACACTTTTAAGGCCCAGAGTGGTATTAAGCCTGCCTTTGCCTTTACGTCATTAGACAAGTGTTTATGGCCAGGCAGAATAACAGCTTGCAGTGTGGGGAAGAGCAAAGCCAAGGACGTGCTATCTTCTTAGTGGCTTGTGTTCTGACTCAAAGTAGACAAACTCAGCTGGTACATATCTGTAATTCCCACACTGTAGAGAAGAAGCAGAGGGATCCCAATTTCAGGCTTGCATGGGCTACACAGTGAGACCCTGCCCGCCTCACACAATTAACAAAGTAAATACACTGTTTAGTTTTAGCTAATGCAAGTCTTGTGTGAACTAGAAAAAACATGTGATGGGAGACAGAGAGGGAGCAGGTGGTGGGAGAGGGCCTCTCCCCAGGCTGTGGTGCGGGCAAGCCAGCATGCATTCTATTTCCCTTACAGGAACCATATTACTGAGTAATCCTCTTGCTCTACTAAAATATTTAATTCATTGGAAGTTTCTATTGTCTGATTTTAGGTATTCTTTTTATGATGATCATTAAAAGGTTCTCTGTATACTTGTGTAATCATAATAGGAAGTCTTAGATATGATTTACTTTGGGCAAAATGATAATGTACAACAATCAGAAATATGATTAAATTGAGAAATTACACAGAGTCTTTTTAAGAACCCAGCTGTTGGAGAGAATGAGATATCTATATTTGCTTTTGCATCTCTGCTGCTGGGAGGTTTTTTTTTTTTTTGTAAAGCACATAAAATGCTTGTGTGAAAACAGGCAAGTTGAATAATCTTACTGGAACATCACTGGGGTTTGTCACATTGCTTTCTCCAAGGAGCAAATGAAAATGTCTCATATTGGGAGATACTGAGTAATCACAAAGCTTTTTAGCAGCGTAATGGCCAAGAAGCTATAGGCTCCTAGATGGGTTCACATTAGGGTATTTCAGGAAAACTAGAAAATGTACTAGGCTCAGCTCTTGTCTGTTTCATTTGATAATCAAACTGCTTTCTCATACATACCCCAGCAGTGTTTCTCTGCAGCAATACCAGCGCTGGTGCTATAACGAATAGAGGATGTTAACGTTCATGCTTTTGGTACATGTTTTAGACATAAGTAAATCTGCCTGAATTTAAATGATTCTCTCTGTTGTCAATGATGTATATGAGTATTGGAGGAAAATAGTACATACTCTGTATTTTCCATCTACTGGACCAGCTTAGGGTCACATCAATTTAGACATTGCTCCTCTTTGTAAAGTAGGAGGTTCACACAGAATTTAAATTTACATATTAAAAGTCTGTGGATCATCTCTGCACACCAGGTTGAGGTTGCTGTCGGTTGTATTGTTCTGGGAGATTTCAGATATGGGGCTTGGAGGATGAGGCACCCTCCCCCCAATCCCCGTGTGGATGTAACATCTCCGTGTGTGTGGTGTGTGTGTGTGTTTTAAAGTAGTAATTCTTGTTATACTATTTTATCTGCAGAAAATGCAATATGGAATGAAATTTACTTTAATACCACTGCCCATAAACAACTTCTGTTTATATTTTGCTGTTTCTTTCCAATTTAATTTCTGTGTATGTATGTTTGCATTTATTGGCACACATATGTATGTAATGCCTAGCACAGAGAAGGTGTTTTATAAATATGTGATTAGATGAGTACTACATAATACACGTACAGACATAAATATATACATATATATATACATATATATATATATCTTATATGTTTATTTTTCTGTTTTATTTTTGTCAATCACATTTGTTAGGATACAAATATAATTTTTACATATATGTGTATGTGGTCATATGAGTACATGTGGATGTGTCTGTGTCTAGGGGCTAGTGGTCAAGTTTGCTTGTCTTCTCCACCATTTTCTACTGTTTTTTTTTGAGGGGGGGGAAGACAGAGATTTTTACTGCACCTAGAGACCCAGAGACCACTGTTTTACTAGGCATGTTCTCCAGCAAGTTCCAGGGATATGACTTGCTCTGTCTCCTGGCCAGTGGGTCTACAGGGACTTTTAAAGTGTGTTAGGAATCATACTCAGGTCTGCATGCTTTCAAGACGAGCACTTTACAACTCAGTGTTCTCCCTGGCCCACATGGGGATGTTTTGATATGTGCTGATATTGAGAAAGGATTCAATTAAGATATAACAATTTATCATCTATATAGTTACCATTTTTAAAATATAAGAGCACAGGACATTTCTCTCTGTGTGTTTGTTTTTTATGAGCTTTGAAGTATGAAAAATATTAACTGTAGTCCCCACCTTATCTGATAGCTTTCTAAAACTCGTTCCTTCAATGTATCTGAAACTGTAGCCTTTGACCAGCGTATTTCTTTACCCATCTCCTGTTCTCCAGCTCTGGTTAACACCTCTCTGCTCTCTGTTCCTGTGGTTGACTATTCTAGACAACACACATAAGTGGGATCATACCATATTTTCCTTTCCATGCTCACCTTATTTTATATCTCACATAGCAAAAATATGGGCATGAAAGACCAGATATACCACTTAGTCTTTTTAAGTTTCTTAATGACACATTTAATTATCAAAACATATCATTAAGTAAACACAGGATTTGATAATCTCTGAGTCACATGCACATAGAGATGCACACACACACACAGACATGTGCGCACACACACACAGACACAGAGTGACACACCCATGCACACACATAAACACATGTGTATACACATCTACATACATACACATTCACACACGCATAAACACACAGACACACACACATGCACAGACACACACACACATGCACACACACAGCCCACACACACACAAACACACAGACACACGTAAAGACAGGCACACACATATACACATGCATACATATATACAAACACACACATGTGCACATACAGACACACACATGCACACATGCCCACATACACATGAATATTCACACACACATGCACACATACACCCCCCCACACACTCACACATACACACATACAATCACACACACACGCACACATACACACACACATCAAGTGTGTCTTGCATTTCTCTTGCTGTACGCTTTTTTCTTTAACTTTTATTAGTTCAAAGCTAATTTCTTGCTTAATTCTGGAGGAGACTTTGCTGAGGCACAGGCGGTGATTTTAAAGCCATTGTTATTTTTTCCCCTAATTTTCATTATTTAAAAATGACAAGTTTTTATTTCAACTATCAAACATCCATCTACAAAATTTGAAAAGCAGAAAAATCAAAGTAATTTTTTTATTTTTGTAATACCTAAAGATGACTTTGTGTGAAATATGATTTCCATAATTTTTATCTCACTTTTAATCTGCCACATATTTACCAAAAAAATAGTTTTGTTGCCTAAACGCTCCTTCCTTAGTGTATTGTTTCTGTGATCTTTGCATATCGTAACTAGTATGTCTTTATAACACATTTCATTAACTCCTTGATGATATTTAGTTTATTTCTAGTGTTTCGTTGGTTTGTGGACTACTGACAGAAATCCTGAGTTTTGTCCCCTGGGTGGTCTACTTTGAGTTCATTAAGACAAATTCCTAGAATAAGAATCAGCACGTCCAAAGTAGAAGCACATCAAGGCTGTTTGACAAGTATTGTCACATTAGTCACATTGCCTTTTGAGGCTTATGCCAACCGACACCCACCACATGGCAGCACGGAAGTGAAAGGGGAGGTTTAAAAGGCTTCAGCCCATTGACCTGAAAGTCGATCAAATCACTTTGCTGTCTCTGCTAGCATCTTTGTGATGTCAACTACAAGTGATGTGAGGCACAGATTTGAGGGGTGTCCATGAGTGATGCATGAATAAAGGAAACTCGGAGCCAGATCTCAGGGAAAAGCTGGAATATCAAAGACAGGAAACACCACAGTCAGATCTCACCCAGCTGTCTTCCAGCTTCCTCAGCCTAGCTCCTCCTGGCTTTACTGCCTGCTTTGTCTTCCTATGCCTGCCTTAAATACCCTCTTTGCCCAATTGTTTCACATGCATGTTAAGATTAAAGGCCCAGCACCATCACTGCCTGCCTGGGAGCCTGGAACTAAACTGGCCTCAAGCTCATATTTTCTGGAATTAACAGTGTAGGTCACCACTCCCGGATATTCCTTGTGCTGGCATTGAAGGTGTGAGTTACCACTGTCTGATCCTCCTGGATTGACTGTGAGTAGATCCTTCTGATATCAAAGACTGGTTTTTATAAAGTTTGAAACATCCCAACACATGAGCTTGATTCCTGACATAGAAAACTCAATGTGGAGTCAAGGATGAGGAAAAACTCCCTACTGTGTGCAGGAAGTGAGGGAGGGACAATGTTCTTACTAGTATGGCTCTTCTGATCCTCAACTTAATCGGCCTTTTTTAGTTTATTTCCACTACATTTTATTCTATTTTTGCTCCACCAATAATTGCTTCAAGGTAAATGTTATATTTTCTTTTCTAGAAGCTTCTGTGACTACAGGGAAAACCTGGTCCTGGGATCAGTACTTAAAAGACTGCAGTGCTATGGCCACACCCATTGAGCTGTTTTCCAAGGGAATTTTTTTTATAAAACATTAATTTTTTTCAAGGGAATTTAGTTAGGAAATTTAATTGAAATGAAAGCATTTGCCTTGATAGCTTGCCAATTAGTAAATTTGTGGGCAGGGCTAGAAAATGACCCATCGAAGCTAATCAGACCTGACTCCACATTTAGTGTTTCAGAGTGTACACTGGAGTTGGGTTTAATGTCCATCACTGATACTCAGCATCTCTGTGATTCCCCGGACAAGTCATTCAACCTTTCTGTGCCCTGTTTTCCCCCCATATATACTTGGAAAGATACCTGTCTCCTTCGGTTTTTAGAGGGCTAGACAAGTCAAACACATAAGATACATAGAATATAATCTGCCCCATAATTATCACTTTCTTCCTTATTAGTTGATATCATTTGCATATGTCTACTCTAGGGTTATGATATGCAGATCTATTTTTGTTTGTTGACTGACAGTAATAGATTAAGTGGGATGTTAAGAAAGAAAATGAGATCCCCAGATTACATCATTCTGGCTAGCAAGGTATGCTGAGCAGCCAGGACAGACTCATTTAATTGACTGCTTGGGCACTAGAGCCTGTAGTTGTGTACAAGGAATCTTCTGTACTCAAAATCTACACCATTATGTTGTATTTTAACTGACCATGATAGGTGAACCTTGTGCTTGCTACATGTCTCATGACTCTGCTTCCGTGGTGAAAAGATTCGTATTTCTAACTGGGATGTAGTGATGGGTAGGGAGAAAAGGCCAGTAAAGGGTAAGACAGAGAGAGGCCAAGTCCTGGCACATCACAGTAAACAAATACTCAACACTTTAGTGGCTTCCATAGCAAAATAATGGGAAAGGATGAATCATGGAAATGGGAAGCATCTAGTTTTAGCTGAGCTTCATATCACAGAGAAAGTGCTCAAGTGCTAGTCTTTTTGAGATCTACCAAATCAGAAGCTCAGGGAATACACAGGGAAACATGTAATCAATCAGGAAGCCTCTGTTCTCTGTGAGTTCTAGGGTCTGCTGTTCTGGGACAGGTAAGGTTTTGTAGGTCCTGCTTAGTGGTCAGGTCTCTACCACCCTTCTTTGCTATTTATCCCATCAAAATCACTGTGCCATAGCACAAATGCTAGGCAGGCACATTTCTCTTTCTCTTGTGTCTCTTTATATTTTCTGCGCTGAGCATGCACGTATGACCTCATAATATTGATTGGCTTTTAAGAAAGTCTTTCTTACTTTGAAGTTACAGATGGTCTTAGAGAAGGTGGCTTGGACCAAAACATTCCAGTGTCTCCTACGGGCCTTTACTTCTCTGCCTGTACCCCTCTCCTACCCTGGCTGTAGAATTGTTGAAGGCCCATAGAGTATTCCAGCAGGGGTTAGACTGCCTGAGTGCAGAAGAAGCCTGGTCTACATCCAGGACATGATGTTTACCTAAGGACACAGCTGGTGACTCTACACTTACATTTGATGGCATTACTATATAGAGTCTTTCACTATCCAGAAGGCAAAGATGAAGGTGCTGCACAAAATCTAATAGGCATTAATAATACAAACCTGGAGCCAGATATCAAGGTAAAAGCTAAAAGATTAGAGAGACAAAGGAGCCAGCCACTAGAGAGACTTCTTACCTCTATCGAATATTAAGGCTAAAAAGGCAAGATACTGTCTCTACAAATCCTCAGACTGAATGGGCCTGACGTCTTGTCTCTAGCCACCTTATATTCCTGTCTCCATCTCCCTAGTGCTGGGACTAAGTGTGTGTGCCACTCCTGCTTGGTCTTTACCTAACTAGTGGCTGCTGGCTTTGCCCTCCGAACTTTAGGTAGCTTTATTTGTTAGAGCAGACACAAAATATCATCACATGAAGAGATAACAATTGAATTAGAACTTACATGTGGCCAAATTATCTGTGGAGAACATTATGCTTTAGGAGCCAGACGTGTGCTATACCCTCAGATTGGCATTCTAGAGCCAGGAATAAAACATTAGATATCTGAGCACTGGGGTACAAGGAAGGCATTTACAAAGCAAGGTGCATTTAGGCTGAATGCAGCAAAATGTCAGACGCTCTATCCCTCTGTTGTGTTCCTTCAGCCCAAACACAGAGCATATTAATGTCATTAGTTTATTCTGGAATATTCTTTAAGGTCCATCAGCCATTGCATAAATGTTCGCAGAGTGAATCCTCTAGATTTTCCCTCTTGTTTTGGTGTTAATAAAAATGACACCCAGGAAAGAAAGGATGGGCTTTTCCACTGAAGTAAATCAGGGCATCTGTGTTGTGAACCAAATTCTTAGGCTGCTGGGCCTGAAGTGAAGCTCGTGTTCCTCAGTTTTTAGAGAGGAAGAAGTGCTACACTTAATGAAAAAAAGGACGGTTAGGATTCCCGATGGAGGGAGGTAAGTGACGGCTGAGTGAAAGTGGGTGGTCAGCACAGGATGCTCTTCATGCTCCTCTGGCTGATGAGATGACTGTGAAATAGGATTGAACTTTAACATTTGTCAGCCCTCAGGATGACAGCAAAACACTAGTTTATAGCAAACAGATCCGCTGGACATGCGGCTGCCTCTATCTCACCTCTAACCTGACAGGAGCCACTCACGTTTCAAGGCTCTGAGCGTAGAGAGCACGGAGCATAGGGAGTTAATAGCATTTCTCAGACTCTTGTTTAGTTGGGGAGAAGACATTCCCTAAAATATGTTATTATGCATTTATGTATTTATGAACTTATTTATGTGTGTTTAAAACAGTAATAATTAGAGAAAAAGAAGCCATGACTAGGAGAGAGGGAGGGAGGGAGGGAGGGAAGGAGGGAGGGAGGGAGAAGACATGAGAAGACATGGCGACATGGGATGGGCTAGAGATAGTAGAGGAATGAGGAATGGGGGATGATGTTTTGGTTCATTCCTGAAAATCATCAAAATAATTAGATGGAAGAGAACAGGAAGCACAAACAAGCCTCCCACCATGGCGAGACAGGACGTTACTCATGGGCCATGCATTATGTGTTAGAGTTAGGGGCTTGTCTCACCCCCAGTGAGGGAAAGAAGGAAGTGACTGGGTTTTTTCTTTGTTTGTTTGTTTGATTTTTGCTTCGGTCTCTTAGTAACTGAAGATGCCTGTGCTCGAGATCTGGTGTGACTCCAGCTTGACACTCGCATTTTGAGATGAATAAACATGCTTGTAAGTGAAATGTTCAATCTCATCAAAAAGACAGAAGGTTGTGTCAGCCTTCCAAGAGGGAGCTGATCTCAGTTTTATATTGACATTCTTAATGGTTAGTGTTCCTTTCAGTGTACAAATATAACAGTGTTGTTCATGGCAGTCTCCATGAATGACGTTTGTCAGCTTCTTAGTGTTAAAAATTAGAGCAACGTAGTTTGCACTTCTTGACTAGATTATTATCCTAAAGACATTTAAATAATAGTTCACTGCAAATGTTTCTAACCTAATATTCAAATTTTAGAAGATATACCATGAGGACTACATGAAAATTTACACATGCATGCATGCGCGTGCGTGTGCGCGCACACATACACACACAGATGCATGTACACACACACACACACAATTCAACTCTGAAAATCAGATACATATTCATCCAAGAAAATGTAATTACATTACTTTGAGGAAAACATTCCCATTTTATTAATACTCATATTTTTGCAAATCTACCTGTCTATTTTAAATTTCTCTTAGTAAAAGACCAAGTCAGTTGTTTCATATTTTATAATTTATTTCATCATCTGGGGTAACACATAACCAAGAATATAAATAAAAGAATAGAAACACCTGGTGTTGGCCGCAGATTTCAAGACAGTTTCTCTTGATTACAGGTGCAATGTCTACCTTGATTTTATTTGAAAATTGAAATATTTTTTCTTTTGTTGAGGATGGTATTGAGAGTATTTTTTCCTATCCCTCATCACCACCCTTAGCAGTACGTCTTTCCTCAAATTTTCTTTTTACATCTTCGCTCACTGCCCCCTCCAGTCCTCATATTCACATCTGTATGGAACCAAAGCTCTTACACTGGGGCCCAGCTTCTTCTGGGCCGACAGGGCTGCTCCCAGCACCTCCTCCTGCTTGACTGTTCAGTCTTTATCCAACTTTGTGCTGTTTCACCTAGAAAGTCTCTGCCCTGCTTCCAAACCCTCTCTCTTTCAGGAAGCTTCCCCAGACAGCTTGCTCACTCTGGTTTCTCCACATAGACTTACCAAGAGCCATCAATGCTCAGGTCCCTCAGGAGGCGGTGATGACCTGGGGAGGCGGTGATGGCTTGGGGATAGCATCCTTACTATTCTGTGGATGTAGCAGTGAGACAGGTTACCAGTGCCTCTGTCTGCCTCCCCCCCTGCATCAGTAAGCCATATACTGCCCGTTTATGGAAGTACATCTGGCCCTCAACTGCCTATACTCCACATTTCTGTCACTCTCTTAAAGGCCAGTTCTGCCTTGTATCCTCATGCGGCATTCCTGTCTTTCCAGCCCATGTTGGGTTGCTAAGAAAATGGGCAAAATAAGGAATTAGGTAAGTAAAGGAAGGTACACTTCTGTGTTTTTGTTTTCTTTTTAAAAAAACATAATAAAATGGGTGTTTGAAAATGAAATAAAACTTTTCATGGGAAAACTTAAAAATCTGTCTTCCTTGCATTTCTATGGTTTAGCAGTAGAGGTTTATCTCGACTCCATGTAGCTAAGATGCTATAACCTCATTGCTGCTACGGCAAATTACTGCACACTCAGGGGTCTGAAAGTGCACAGGCTTATTATCTGACAGTTTGTAAGGTTTTCCTTCCTTCTGAAACTCAGAGGGAGAGTCCTCCTGCCTCAGTAGGTCACTGACCACCCACACCCATTGGCTTATACGTCAGATCTCTGTTCTCAGTGTCCTCTCTCCTCTGCCGCTCCTGTTTCCCTCTGATAAGAAGCCTTTGATGGTACTGGCTCACCCCAATAAGCCAGGATAATCTTCCCATCTCGGTGTGCTGCAGGTAATCTCATCCAGCCAATCCTGTCAGCGATGAATGATGACATAGTTAGCTTCTTGGATCAGTGTTTGCTCAAAACTTTGGTGCATCATCTTGCCTTGCTGTCCCTACGCTGTGTCTGCCCTGGCCTGAATGACTGCTCATGAGATGGCCCTGATCTTTCGAACCCAACAAAAGATACAACTTCCTCAGTAGCTGATGGCCCTCTCCTCTCGATGGCTAGCTTTTATAGCTGCTTCTCCCTGGTCCCCCTCACCAGGTCGTCATCTCTCGCCTTCAGGAAGGTGAATAGACTTGGTGCTCTCTGGGTTTCCAGCACTTCCTTCTGACCTTTCTGTTGTATCCCAAGGAGGAGTGTTTTGTAGTTTATGCCATGTTGTTTAACTGTGCCTATGTTCGCTTCATGAGAAAAGCCTGTGAGTCTGTTGCTGTATATGGCTACTACTGTGTCTCTTGCATTGCTAATATCTTTGTCCTTCACTCTCTTCTCTTGCAGTCACGATCTCCCCCATTTCCTTGAACCTTGAATGCTTCCATGGGACCACTAACTCCTTCTTACTTCCAGCCATCTCCTCCATGCTTTTGTTCTATACGCCACAGCTGAGCTCCTTCTGCAGCAGTGAGCCAGGGTCGCATTACCTGATACACCTGTGTAGTTTGCTTTGCCAGGTTCACAAAGCACTAATTTTTCTTGGAAGACTAATAGTTCCTCTACTTTCTCTCTGCCTTTACATTTGTCCTGACCAGCCTCAGTGGCTATTCTCTTACTGGGATCCTCAGACCCCTTGTCAGTTTGTTATCATCTCCCATCAGGCTCCACAGCCCTTTCCTGGAGGCTCATGCCCACTCCAGGTATTGCACATTGCTGATGAAGACCACAATTTTTGCATGTTGGTGGCACGGTAAACCCATGAGCTCAGATGTGTAGGTGCTGTTTGACTTTCCCCTTTCCTTCTGGATACTTAATCTGGGCATCCCTTGATGCTTAGAAGGTAGCTGTTTGTCACTGGGCTCCTAGTTCTTCCATGGTTTCTACAAGAAGCCATTGATTGGTTTATGTATAGGGCGTGGCCTCCAGCCTCCTCTTGCCTACATACCGTGTCCCTCACAGCACTTCCTGGCCCTGCTGTAATGAAAACAGTCTTATTCTCCTCTGACTAGCCCTTCATGAGCTCCTCCCAATTCACCGTTTACTTGGTGCCTTGCCTTCTGGTGTTTCTTTTCTCTGTCCTTCCTCATAATCTATTCTGTTTATGAGGCAGATGCTGCCCTGGACTCTGTGCATCCAGCCTCTTGAAATTTTATGTCTCTTGTTCGTATTTCTTGAATTTTAAAATAATTTTTTTTTACTCTAAACTTTGCATAGAGGTGTACGGTTGCTCATGCTGTTGGCAGAAACCATCCTTTAGAAATGACCTCAGGGTCCTGTACCAAGGTACACATTGAGCCTCCTCCATTAAGCCCCTCTGGAGACCCCAGCTGCTCTTGGCCTCTAGCTTCACTTTTTTTCTTGTCCACTCCTCTTCCTTTCCTTTCCCAGGATTTCATGTCCAGGTTGACTGTGCACAGCCCCTGGAGCACTTATATCTTCCCCGTGTGCTTGCTGTAGCATGTAGTAAAGTCTCCACATCCCCTCTAGGACTCCCTACCACCTCCCTAGGTACATGAAGCCCTCACCCTCCATATGCAGTGCACAGACCATAGTTAGCTCTGTCTCCTTTTGATGAGTTGCCTTTCCAGGCTCCATGTCTTTGTGAGTGGTCATGTTCTAGGGTTCTGGGTGACCAGCTTGAACACGGTGGAGATTGATGGGCTCTTCATGTCTGTCCGTGAAGTCTGCTCAAGGTCTGACCTGTAGCTCAAGAATCACCTCTACAGCCTTAATTTAGGAGTGAGACCTTGATCTTTTTGTATACACATCTTGAGCTGAAGATATTTATCTTTCTCTATAAACTCCAGCCTTTATTGACACTATACATTTAACAGCATGTACAGTTATGTGTCACTGTGTCTCAGCACATTTTGCTACTTGCCTTTGCTTTGGTATATGTGTGCATGCCTGTGTGTGCCCTTGCACACATGCATGCAGTGGCTAGAAGATGGCATTGGGTCTCTTCCTCAACCACTGTCCACAGATTACTGAATGGAGACTTTCACTGGATCTGGACTTCCCCTATTTATTTTGGGCTGTCAAGCAGGCCCCAGACATCCACTTGCTTACTCTGTCCCAGCTCTGGAATTACGGCCATACTTCTTTACTAACTGAGTCAACCCCTGAGCTCAGGTTTTAAAGCCTCTTGTAAGTTGTACTGAGGATTTTTTTCCCTGTGGCTGGAGCTGTAAAGTCCATGGAGACCAGCTGGGTTTCATTTCCTTCCTCTTCCAGCTCTCCTCCTCATCATCATCTTCCTCCTTCCTCATCTTCCTCCCCCCTTCCTCTCTTCCCCCTTCTTTTTTTTTATTTTCTTTTTTTCAGGGGAGATAATTTATCAAGCCCCCTAGCTTCTCTTCTGTCACTTTATGGAAAAAGCATGTGACACACCTCTGACCTCCCACCATTAGCTGGAAACACCAGAAGATTATTAATGTTCTGACCATGTCCGACCCAGGCTTCACTTTGATAAGCGCAAGGATTTTCTAGTCTTTCTTTCGGCTCCAAGTCCCTTGTTCTTCTGGGAACATCTCAGTGAGCTCTGCGTCTGGTTCATTCCCACCATCAGTCCGGAGCCATCTCCTGATTGTCAGGCCCCACTCTGTTTGGTCACAGTCTCTTTCCTGGCTGGTCTGTCCAATCTCTGATCAACATTTGGATGGAGGGTCTGATATGACCCTTCCCTTTTCACCTCATCTAGCACCTCACCGCTGACAGCTGGACCCTCCTGTCAGGGTCCCCTCCTCACCGAGCCCCTCTCCTGTCAGGGTCCCCCCCCCCCCAACTCCCCGGGCCCCTCTACTGTTTTTCCAGATGACCACATGTGGACCTTCTTCATGCTGAGATGGGAATTTGTTCCTCCTCACTTGATGCCTTTCTTTATAAACCCTGCAGAAACTCTCCCTTCCACTCTGCTATCCCTACCCTCTGTGCTACTGTCTATTTTTCTGTCATGCCATGTTGCTATTAAAATTTGTTATAATGTAGCATCATTTTGGAAATAAATACACTAAGCCCTGTTAACGAAATTCCAGTCTTCTCTAGAGTAATGAGTTTTAGTCATTTGGACTCCTTGGGGGCAGAGACACCTTCTGGATCATCCTCCTGTTTGGTCACATGCCTGCTGTTTCAGTCTTCCCCTCTGAATGATAAGAATGATTAGGGCAGAATGAAGAGCCCCATTAGCCAGAATTGACATCATTATTCAGTATGAATTATATTTTAAAAATCAAATTTTTCTAAATATGTCTGTTCATGAAATGGAATCTGAAAAAGTGTGTGTGTGTGTTTAAAAAATAGAGTCCAGGTGTGTATTAACTGTATAAGTCTGAGTTTATATTTAGTTCTGTAGATATAGAAAGATATTAATGTCAAAGTTTCTAAAACTACCTGAGACTATTAGAATTTTTCCGTCTAAAACAATTCATTGTGATGTCAAGCTTTTGTGTTGTGAACGCACTTGCCAAGGATTTATTTGATGGCATCACTTGGCTAATAATGCAGATCCCTCCTAGATACCACGTTAAATATTATGAGCTGCATGGTGACTGTGCATCGTTCCCATGGAAGTTATAAGAATTTGTGAGAACTGCTGTGTTATAAGAGCTGGTGAGAAATGTCAGTGATAAATGAACTGTGAGGAGAACAGTCTGTTACGTGAACCGGTGAGAACTACCTGTGTTACAGATGCTCTGAAGAAATTCTCATCCCAGCCCATCTTTCTGTTTGGCCCCCAGCATTTACTTCTTTGTTTCCTTTGTATTTTTCTTCTTTATGTATTTTCTTGACCTTACTTTGAAGATGATTTTTTTTGTGTTTAGCAGTTTTCCTTGAAGAGAAGAGTCAATAAATGTCATATGTATTGTATTCGGGTGTCTCACTGATATTTAAATCAAATGCAGTACCTTTAAAAACAGTGTGCTGCTCCATGATGCAAAGTCTTCAAGCTGATTAACAGCAAAGGATCTAATCTTCAGAAAGGTCCATTTCTCATAGTTCTACAGCCTTCAGTTTTTGTGCAAAAATGAAGAGATGCCCTGAGCTTATGGCTCAGTTACTTTTCAATACCTAGAATTTCCTTCTCTGAAATTACAAGAGTTAAAATACACAGGCTGCTGTAAAATAGCGGATGTGAAACTCAAGCCAGACAGTCAACCAGGGGCATACCTTTGTTCCTAGAAGGGGTTCAAAGCTCTTATGACAGTAGCTTATCTATACCACCAGCTGGAAGCAGAGTGTCAAACCCAGAGCTTTTCAGAAGAATTGAATATTAGAGAGAGAACAGAGTGGCATCTGGAATCAAGAACAAAATGGCTCTCCCCTTGTAGCTGAAGGAAATGTATATTAGCTGTATCTTTGTCCTGTATAGCTAAGTGACCTCAAGCAAGGAGGGATTATTGTTTTAGATACCAGGTCAGGGTTGCTTACAATACATTTGAGGAATAGTGAATTATCCATCATGGAGTTATTTAGAATATTAGCAGGCCTTGCTATGTGCATCTGGACTCATTTTCTTTGTTGGGCTCAGATTGCCTGGAGCCAGCAGTATGCTGCCTGTTCTAAAATGTGTTGTCTTTGCTTCTCAGACTGTATCTCACTCAGTAGTTAAGATGCATATTTAGAGGCTTATTGTATACCCAAATTTATGTGGAAATAAGGATTTGGCACGTGAGATTTCGACAAAATGAATCCTCAAAAATCCAGTCAGAATTGCACTAACTTATTAATTGAACTATACTTTTGCTGGTTCCTGAATCCCATGTTTTCTACTAGGGGACATCTCTTGGCAACAGTTTGGGATTCTGAGTTTAGAATTAACCTTTGAAATATGTTCAGAATAACAGAGAAGAATCTCTTAAATTAAAGCTCGAGAATATGCAGTTGACCATTCTGAAGCTCAGTAGCTACTTGTGTTTGTTATAAAAGTCATCATATTTCACTATTTGTTTAAGCTGTAGATGGCAAAGAAGATGCTACTTCTAGAGAGCAGAATTCAAAACCTTTAGCTACTTTACCCCAATGGCTACAATGATAATTTACTATGAAGTTCTGGATGCTATGTTATGATAATGTGTATACCCTGTATGGTAGCAGATGGTGATGGAGGGGGGCTCCTTGCCCCGTGCAGTATGGTGGAAGGTGGTGTGGCAAGAGACACCTATACTGGGCCCATGTGGAAATACTTTATTGTGAAAGGGAGAGATGGATAGATATAGAAATAGATAAGAAAAGGGAGGGACAGGGAGTCAGAGTAGATCCACCTGTGGCAGGGTGAGGAGGAAGAACAAAATGGGAGGGGTCACATGTGGTAATCTTTCTTGAATTTGCCATCAGAACTGGGCAGAATCAGGCTGATTGCCATTGACCAGGGCAGAATCCTAATGATGGCTCCTTTTATCTACCAAATATATTTTGTAGTACGTGGATAGATTAGTGACACATGCTCTTGAAGGTTGCTCATATGACTCTATTCTGTATGTGTCTGTGTGTCACAGACTCTCTGGACATCTAATGAATGCTATTGATGATAGTTTTAGTGAAACATTTATAGTCATCTGAACTTAAACCTGTAAATGAACTTGGTGGATTCCTAGAGTCCATGAAGACATGAAAGAATGCTGTCACCATGTCACCATCAGAAACAACTGTACAAGGTGTAGTCTGAACAAGAGTAGAGAAAGTCATTTAGTGCATGATAATGGCCTACGTGCTTATGTGTGTGCTTTTTATCAGCTTTTTGAGTTCTCATTTTCTTTGTGATAAAAACAAAACAAAGCAAAACCCTAGAAGATGTAGTATGATGTTTCTGGTCGGGACTTTAGGGCCTATGTCTGAGGTCCTGACCTGCAGACCCGCAGTCCCACAGAAACACACAGATACTTATATTAATTCTATTCTGATCAGCCTAGGGTCCAGGCATATAACTTGCTAACTCTACCCTTAAACTAACCCATGATTCTTATCCTGTTTAGCCATGTGGCTCAGTACCCTTTTCTAAGAGCAGCATAGTTGTCCTCTGCATCTGCTTCTCTGGTGTCTCTGTGGCATTTCTGCTCTGTTCTTCCTGTTCCCAGAGTTTTCTTAGTCTGGTAGCCCCACCCACACTTCCTGTCTGCCTTTTGGCCAATCAGCTTTTTATTAAACCAGTAGGAGGGACAACATACCAGAACATAATCCCACCACAAGAAGGATTTTAATGGAAACATCTCTTTGTACTTATAGGGCTAAATACAGACCCAGACTTTACCCAAAGAAAAGCATGCACAGGCTTTACAGATTTTAATTAATGTATAACACTATTAGAAAAAATAAGATTTTATAAAATACCTTAAGTCCTGGGTAAGAAAGCTGAATTTTAGTACTCTGCAGCAAGAGTAACTGTTAGCTTAGGTAAAAAGCATAAAACTTCCAGAATATAAAGGTGGGAAGGCGTGACTAACACATCCCAGTCTTCTGCGACCTTGCAGCAAGAGGACTTTTTCAAAAATATTTATTTTGAAGTATTCAGAGGAGCACTAATGCTCTAGGGATGTACCGCAGGGTTAGAACTGAAAAGAAGCTACACTGATGTATTTGTGGGCTGTTCAGGGTCTTTTAAAGCTCTAGTAGATTTAATGCACATTGCAAAAAGTACAAATTATTGCAATATGGAAATTCTGTGCATCTCTCCCAAGCCTCAATGTCACTTGACACCTCACTGCTGGTCATTTCCAGTTAGTTAGGGCCAGTTAGCTAATAGCATTCATTAGATGTCTCTTACCTCCTGAGAAGAAAGGGATCCTGTCTCCTTCCCTTGTACTAATCCCTGCTCTGTGCTAATCTAGGTCTTCACATCTCTAGTATGTGCCATTGTACCTTTGTGAAATTCTAACATAATAGTGAAGTGGATAGGGCAAAGTTTAAGTTGAGATCCAAAGCACTTGTGTGAACAGGGTATATAAATGGAGCAATTAGAGAACTCAGAGCCTCATTTTATCTGTATGTTCTGGTGTTCTTCCATGAAGTGAAACACAAACATGCTCATTTATTCTATACATTGTATTTGCTTCATATTTTTCAAAGCTGTTTGGTGACCTCTGCAGACTCAGGTCTGAGCCTTGCCTTTTTACATATTTTGTGGTAGGCGAAATTTATCCTAACTTCCCTTGCCAGATGTTTAGCTTGAAGGCCTCAGAACACTTGTCTTTGTTGTACAATCTCACTGTATCATTATGATACACCCCCATACACACACACACACACACACACACACACACACACACACACACACACACACACGCACGCACGAACACAAATTCTCTTTAAAACTCTTCATATACTTTTTCAAATGTTAGCATCTGTTACCACTTGATGGCCATATTAAAAAAAATTCAGGTGTTAATTTTCTATATTTATATAGCTAATTATAGTTTCAACTGTAGAATAAAAATTTAAAATGATATCTTTAATCAGTGATAGTAATGATGGTCAATATTGCCTACATACAGTCCATAGCAATGAGCTAGCACTGTGACTATTTAACAGCATGCTGAGAATAGATACACTTGAATCTTGGCCTTGAGCACTTCATTCATAAAGTGTGCACAGTAGTTCTACAGGGCCTTGATGTAATTTAGTATGCAATTCTCATGATGTGCTTAGAGCCATGTGTGGTGTGTAGTTTAGTGCTATGTGAGTGCTTGTGTTCAAAAGCACCTCTGAACAATCTTATCATGTATGACTTGGCCATATGTATGGTCTTCTTTTCCTATTCTTGTTAATAAGAAAACTAAATATTACCATCCTGGGTGACAATAAATGTTAACTATACCTCAGACGGTTCTGGGTACTCTTGTATGTTTGGAATACAGAAGCATGAATTTTTTTCTTGTTCCATAATATAATAACTTGACCAACCTGGCAATCTGTGTCTCCTGCAAAAAAACCCCAGCTGAGACTTTCCTGATGGCCTTGGTCACCTATCTTCCCCACTCCTTGCTGACTCATAGGTGATCATGATTCTGTATGTTAAAGGACACAGTCTTTCACTCCTATACTGATTGTCCAGATCTGTGAATGTGCACCCTAGAGACTTTACCTGACCACAAAACTGTGGTGGCACGCATGTGTCACACTGATAGCTCTTGTACCATGTGACATTGCACAAAGGAACTTTGGTAGCAGTTTATCTACCTTTGCTTCAGCCACAACATCCCCCTCACTAATAATGCCATGACTCATGACTCATTTCTGCAAGCTTTTAAAATAATAGCATATAATTTGTACCTGATTTTGCTGTGGTTATGGAACCTTGAATAATACTACTTCTCCATCATCAATGATAAAATGAATCAACTTCATAGTAGTAAATATTATTTTGTGAGTTTTCTTGGAAAAGAAAATGAGAACACAAAACAGCTACTTTGATCCAGGAGCACAGGACATCTCCCTGTGGCCATCCTTGTCTGTCAGGCGGGCACCATAGCTGTGTGCCAAGTTTCACAGTGCTTGTTTTGTGCCAAGTCTGTCCCCGTACCTGGAACAAAGTGGGAAGGCTTCCAGAACTTGACTCCTTGGTTATCTGCTGTGCTGGTTTCTGACCTTGAGGAAGTCCCTTCTCACTTCTCTAGGGTAGAGTTTATCTGTAGAACCTTTCCCCAGGTCTGAAAACTGTAGGACTTTGTAGGAGATAGTATATTACATGCAGTGTGACTCTGTTGACCTAAGGAATGTGACTCTGCTTGTCTTTTATCATCATAGAATGTACGTTTGTTGGCATGCTATCGGTTATGTTCAAGAAATACAGGACCTTTAGAGAGAGAGATTTAAAATTATCTTATCACAAATAAATCATTAAACAAGAAAGACAGATTGAAGGCATGGCTTTTTTCCACTCTTGCCTTTCAGATGGTTAAAATAGAAAGTTTATTTTGATTTGAATTCTCCAAGGACTATTTTATCTTTTAGCCATATTATATTGCTTGCAGCATTTGAGAAAGCTTCCAGGTTTTTGGAAATTCTGTAACTGGCCAGCATCATCTTCCCTTTGGCCTGTGAGCTGTTGCCCAACTCCTGTATCTAATAGTCCTGTATGACCAGACTAGACACCATAACAAATGTGCCATAGCATCGGCACTTCCGTACCCAGTCTTGCATTTTTCACCCTTGTCTAGTCAAAAAATGCTTACATTTATAACACTGTCTTATTTTTATTTGTGTGTGTGTGTGTGTATGTATGTGTGTATCCCCACCATGCCTGGTAGCTGCAGAGGTCACATTGGATCTCCTGGAACTGGAGTTGCAGAAGGTTGTGAGCCAAGATGTATGTTGTAGGAGTCTAACCTACAAAAATAAGAGTGGTCTTATTGCTGAGCCATCTTTTCATGGCTCAATTTTGAATTATTAATACTCATTTCCCTGCCATCTATCATTTTCCTTTGGCTTTTGCCAGCATATTGTGTGTGTATGTGTTTGTATGTGTGTGTGTAGTGTGTATGTATGTATGTGTATGTAGTGTGTATGTGTGTAGTGTATGTGGTGTGCATGTGTGTGTGTAGTATATGTGGTGTGTATGTGTGTGTATAAATGAGTGTTTGTGCAGCACCTTTGAAATATACTATGAAATGTCAAAGTAGTGAACAGGAGGCAGACACACAGAGCACGTTCAACACAGTCTGTTGTAACTGAGTATATGTAAAAAGAAGCCTGGGAGAAAACACACGTGACATTTATTTTTGTAGAAAGAAGATGAACCTGACAGATCACTCATTTTTGTTACCAGTTTTTAGCTATTATTATTTTTTAAGTTTTTCTTGGAATCTTTCAAAATCATCTGTGAATGTATCATTCTAAAGATATTTACAAGCCAATTCATGAAGTTTCAAATGGTTTCATGTTTATATAAAAAGCTAGGTATCCAAATATAGCTTTAGAGTCATGGCGCCTACACGTAGTGAAGCCCAATGCAGCTCTAAACAAGAATATACAATGTCTGAGGCCCTAAGAGTCCTGAGAAACAGTCAGCAGACAGGAAGCCATGTGCACAAAGAATGTGAGCAGGCTAACTTGGGAAGGATGGAAGGTAAGCAAACCACAGCATGGTTGTCTACTGTTAGTTTGAGAGCTGCAGCACACAGGATTCTGGGAGAAACTGACACCTATGAGTTTGGTGTTTTTGTTTTGTAGGATTTTTTTTTTTTTAGTAAGTTTATTTATTTGTTTGTTTGTTTGTATATTTAATGATAAAACATCCAAGCACTGAGAATGGAAAACAAATTGAATCAAATAAACTGTATGTTATTAAAAACAAACACCGTCACAATCTAGAGCAGGAGGGGGCATCTAAGTCATTCATCTATCTGCATCTGCATGACAGGGAAAGGGACTGTAAACAAATAGTTTTTCGGTGATATTATATTCGGTGATATTATATAAGATCAGTTCTGCACCCCTAAGAGATACCCTGGAGACTCTAGTGAAGGAGTAAAGGGGTGATGCCTGAAGGGAAAGGTCACAGGACTAGAGGAGAAAGAATAAGCCCCTAGAGTTGGTTAAAATTGTACGTGTTTGTTGGAATATGAGATTTATAAAGTATGTGCACATGTGTGGTTGTGTTTATGTTTATGTCCACACATATTTTATGCATAACCAAGCTGTTATGCATAGTAATTAACATGAACACTGCCACTAATACATGGAGGGTCATGGTGCACCTCTGGGTATGGTATCCTGAGCACATCACTCCTGTAGTATTCTGGCCACTGAACCTTAAGAGACATCAGATCAAAATGATAAATATTCTAATTGAAAAGTTAGAGGAGGGGCTATGTTTTTAAAAAGTGTTATCAAGATAAGAGACAAAGACATGTTCATGGAAACTGTTCCAGACCAGGGGAGACTAGGGAGATGTGTCAGCCTTAAGTTACATCTAATTCTAGATAGATCCATTTGCAGGGTTTGGGGCACTGTTAGGAAGGAGAGTTTGGTGCTGGGGAGGCATTTCAGTGAGTAAAGTGCTTGCTTGCAAGTCTGAGAACCTGAGTTCTGTTCTCAGAACCTGTGTCACAAAAGCCAGTGTGGTGGTGGGCACATATGGGAGGCAGATGAGGCAGATTCTGGGACTTACTGGCCAACCTAACTTACTCGATGAGTTTAAGGATGGCAAGAGACCCTGCCTCCCCCAAAGGCTTCCAAGCAGCAATAACAAAACATGTTATCTTAACTGTAAACAAATGCATGAGCATATGCATCCACACATACACATGAATACACGGGTGTAGTCAAAAGCTTTTCTGTTTTGCCCAGCTAATCCCCCAGCCATTTATTCCCAAATAATCATGCAAAGGCTTACGATAATTATAACTTGTTTGATCTATGGCTCGGTCTTATTACTTGCTAATGCTTACTCTTTAATTAACCCATGATTTTTATCCATGTTTAGCCACGTGGCTTGGTACCTTTTCTTCAGTGCTGCGTTCTCGTCTTGCTTCCTCTGTGTCCAGCTAACCTCTACTCTACTCTACTCTTCCTCTTCCCAGAATTCTCTTTCTCTGGTTGCCTGGCCTATGCTTCCTGTCCTCCTAGCTTCTGGCCAACCAGCATTATATTAAACCAATATTTACAGTGTACAAGAGCATAATCCCATAGCATTTCCCCCTTTTTTATTTTTAAAACAAGGAACTCAGTCTAATCTCCTTTGTATAGTTTTGTTTTCTCACCTTTATCTATAACAACTTGTAGCCAACAAAGACAATTATCCATAATTATGTTTTTGAGAGGAATGTGGATATACTTCTCCAGGCGACTTTCTGCTTATTAGGGGTGCTAGTAATCTTATGGGGGGACCCAAGGAAAATGTAGGATTATCGTCAAGGCCTGACTGGAATATTTTGTGAAGCTGGGTCATCTCAGCCAGTCTCCCTGATGCTATTCTGGATGCAGAGCTCAGAGCAAACTGCAACAGAAGTGTTCTGAAATGTTGGATCATCTGAGCCACCCGTTTTTATTGGAGGTTATTTAGGGGCAGGGAGGAGGCTCTTCCTTGATCAAACCATATTCCTTAACACAGAATAAGTCCACAGACTCTCATTTTTTCCTGGAAATAAAATCAAAACCTCTTCTCCAAAGTAAGATATCTTTTGATTTCAATTTTGAGTCAAGGTATTTAGAAATCAAGGCATTTTGACTTCAATTATGAAGTCAAGGCCAGCAAACAGAACCCACCTGAGAAAATGCTGCTACCAAGAAGCTATGCTTGACTCTGTTCCCTTTTTGTCTGTATAAACAGAAATGTTGTGTTTATACTGAGGCTTTTGTGAGACTGTGAAAACTTTCCATGTTGCAGCTTAACTCTGAAAGCCACAGTGTCTCTGAACCAAGGCCCACTTCAGAGACATAAGTAGGAAGCTGTTTTGGGCTCCATTTCTGTGTTTTAGAATCGTTTCCTGCTTTATGTGGATATACATGCACTATGTTAAAATGCCATTTGTAGTTAGAAATTTCTCTAATCTGCCCAGCCAATCCTCCAGCCACTTAGTACTTAATAATCACATAAAGATTTATATTAATTATAAACTGTTTGTCATATGGCTCAGGCTAATTTGCTAACTCTTACTCTTTAACTAACCCATGATTCTTATCCATGTTTGATTGTGTGGCTTGGTACCTTTTCTTAAGTACAGCATTCTCATCTTGCTTCCTCTGTGTCTGGCTGGCCTCTGCTCTGATGTTCGTCTTCCTAGAATTTTCTTTGTCTAGTGTCCTATACTTATTGACTGCCTCACTTCTGACCAATCAGCATTTTATTAAACCAATATTTACATTGTACAAGATCATAATCTCATATTACACATGAACACATACATATAGGTACATACACATGCGTATACATATGCATGCACAAGCCTATACTGTCATGAACACACAAATATAATCACACACCAAAAAGAGAGAGAGAAAAAGAAAAGAAGTGTGCTTTGGGGGAAAATGGACAACAGTGCAATGTGTGAGTAGAAAACTAGCCCAAGTATAATATAAACTTATAACTAATCTGTGGTGATATGAGACACTGTTCTATTCATTAATCAGGAAAATGTATAGCTATGAAGGAAAGATGTTTATTATGCAGGGACAAAGAACCTGAAGATGCTTCTGAAGATGTACATCTGTCACATGTACCCATTTCTGACTATTTATAAAGGCAGATGAGAATGAGGAAAAAAATGAATGAGTGGCAGGTAAGAGGCCAGGCTATGCTGGTCCTTTAGCCACTCAAGGCCCCCTTTATACTTTAACTTTCTGTGAATCCTGGTATTATTTACAAAGGAAAATCTAATAAGAATAAACTCACATAAAAAGAAAGACGACATTCAGATGTTAAGCATCAATAAGCAGAAATACCATGACTGCTTAAAATGCACCCTGGGAATTATAGAACTGGAGTCCAGTCACCATTTTCTTGATGTTTTTATTTGCAACGAAGAGCAAATTGCTCAGGAAGACTCCAGCTGCCCAAAGCTAGCCTTAATTTAGAACAATAATAATGAATGGTGTCTACTGTAAACATTTTCCATTTACAGCAGCAGTGATCACTAAAGAGTTTTAATGTGCTTTAAAGTTTTTACATTAAAGTCCAAATTCAATCCATCCTGAGTTGACGTTTGTATATGAAGAGACTCTATGTCTAGTTTTAGTTGTCCTCATGCAGGCATCTAGTTTTGTATCCCTATTTCTTCCTCAGTAGCTGTGCTTTCCAGAGTTATTTGCTAAGAAAGTTGACATTTGTATAATGAATGTTTGGATGTAATTATATTTCTTCTTTTTATATTTGTAATCTTTGGTTTTATTTAGTTGCTGTTTATGTCACTTCTCCATGACTGACTGGAACCAAGATAGACTTTGGGCTGGTGATTTTGGAGGAGAGAGAGAGAGAGAGAGAGAGAGAGAGAGAGAGAGAGAGAGAGAGAGAGAGAGAGAGAGAGAGGAGAGAGAGAGGGAGGGAGGGAGGGAGGGAGGGAGGGAGGGAGGGAGGGAGGGAGGGAGGGGAGGGAGGGAGGAGGAGAGAGAGAGAGAGAGAGAGAGAGAGAGAGAGAGAGAGAGAGAGAGAGAGAGAGAGAGAAACAGGGCTAAAACCAAGGCCTGTCTGTGGCCCTCAGAGGTCTACTTTCCAGCCAGGCTCCAACTCTTTTAAAGAGCCACCTCTGGGCAATAAGCATTAGAAACAGGAGCCTATGCAGTTTTAAACCATAACATTTTCCCTTTGCTCCCAAAGGCCTTTGCCTGTCTTGTAATGCAAACATTAATCCAACATTGAGTCTCAGACTCTGGGGAGGCAGACTGGAAATTATTAATTGTTAGTTCCTGTAGAAGAAAAAAGAAAAATTTATATTCTCATCAGAGTAAACACTTTTATATCACAGGGAAGAGAGGAGTTACATATAGGTTTAAACCGAAGCAAAACTAAAATCTAGCTGGCAGACACTAAATCTTTTCCATGTGGGCATTTGGGGAATATGCTGGCATTATTCCAGCCTTAGGTAGCTATGGCAGCCATATCCGTATGTCCAGCAACAGCACACACTGCTTTTCTGTTAAGCTGTCTCCACATGACAGCTACAATCCTGACATTTCCATTGCAACTATGGCTTCATGCATCCCCTTTAAGGGCTTTTATGAAGAGACTGCACATTTCTTATTCTCTCAAGCACTCCTCAAAATGTTTTTGTCTAAGTCTTGATAACACCATACTTCTTTCATTTTGCATGCTTGCAAAATCAGTAACACATGGAAACCCAGTTTTGCTGCCAGGTTGAGTAGCTACTAGGCCCTCCTTGGACTGTGTCTGTATAAACCATGGCTACATGAAATCTTAGATGCTTCTGCAGTTAAGTCTGCTGAAAGTATTCTTATGTGATTCTGCTTGAGAAGGACATTCCTGCAAATACTTAATTTTTAAAAGATACCTTTCAAACAATTTTTCATTTTATAACTTGGAGCCTTAAATGGTTATGATCTTTTCAAGGAGCATTTTCTACTGTCCCAAGGCACAGAGAATAGCTTCTCTTGGATGGCAGGAATCTCTTCAATAGTTACAGTTGCCTTGTTTTAATCTGTATCATCTGAAACACTGAATGATGTGGGATGTCTTTTTGTATGCTGTGAATTACCATTGGATAATAAAGGAACTGTTTTGGCCAATGGCAAAGCAGCTTATAGGCAGGTGGGAAATCTGAGCATAGATAAGGGGGAAGGAGGGTAGACTCAGGGAGACACTGCAAGCTGCTCTCAAGAGAGACCAAAATGTAAAAGTACAGGTAAATCACGAGCCATGTGGTAAAACATAGATTAGTAGAAATGTGTTGAGTTAAGATGCAAGAGCTGGAAAGCAGTAAGCCTGGGCCATAAGCCAAATAATTTGTAATTAATATACGTTTTTGTATAATTATTTGGAGCTAAGCGGCTAAAGGACTGCAGGTCCAGACCTCAGGCTAGATGGGCCAGAGACTTTAGACTACAATCAAACATGTCCTTCCTTCTTTTATAGTCAAACTTATATGTATCTCAAATTAAATTTTTTTAGTTATCACCAGAAGCCTCCTTAAAACAAGCCTGCAATAATATTATAGTCTGAATGCTAGCTTGAAATTGCCTACTCTTTTTTTTTTTTTTAATTCAGCCTCACTTACATTTGGGGGACATGGATAAAGTGTATCCAGAATGTCAGTGGCCCCTAGTTTAATCTCCACCAGAGTCCTGGTTATAATCTGAGACCCCCATGAGCACCGCTTTGACTGTCCACGTTTCTGTGGACAATGGTATTTCAGTCTTCTGAACTCTTACTCAAATCATTCATTGTCTCAAATGATTTTCTTTTGTGGCTTATTTTGGCTAATGGGAATATGGTTTATCATGGTGAAGCAGTCAAGGCAGCAGAAGCCTGAGGCAACTGGCCACATCAAATCCATTTTTAGAAAGGAGAGAGCAATGAATTTTTGTGCTCAGCTCAGCCACCAACAGTTCAGGATCCCAACTAGCAAATCAGACTGCCTTCAGTGGTGGAATCTTCCCACATTAATTTTCATAATAACAATAATACCCATGGATACAGATGTGCCTATATGCCCATTTAGAGTCTATCAAGTTGGCAGTTAACTTCAACCATCTTATTCATTGAAAGCTGTTTTAAAAATTCTAGGATTGCTTCAGTGCACATCTTGGAAATGTTCCTCCCACAAATTTGTCCAAAGGCCCCAGAGCCACACCATCAAGCATGGCCACATCAGTGACCCCACTCCTTGTACCAGCTTTTTTTCTTCTCCTGCCTACTATATTAGTAATTTTTGCAGTACTGCAAACAAAATGCCTTTCAAAAAATTATCCATCAGGAAAATATTTATTTGGCTCATGGATTTCAAAGGGTCTTAGTTCCTTTATGGCAGAAAGTATGGTGAAGTTGATGGCACCAGAAGTATGGAGGAGGAACCAGGAAGTAGAAAGTGTGATATCAGAATCAAGTTCCAGTGGAACTGTGAAGTGGCCTGCTCTGTCTAAGCTTTACCCTGTAAATACTCTACAGCCTCCTAATAATGTCACTGCCGTGAAACAAATAGTTAAAGCACGAGACTGTGTGATGGTAACATGTTAGATTCAAATAACCGTAATTGTTTATATTGTTCTGGCTAAGACTTCAAGTACTAACTATATTTAGGAAGTACAATGAGAATCAAAATTCTTGTCTTGTTTCTTAATTCAGAGGAAATATTTTCAATTGAGTGTGTTGTTAGGTATGAATTTGTTACATATAGCCTTTCTTGTATTGAGGTATGATCCTGTAATTTCTAGTTTCTTCAAGACTTTTCTTGGGCATTGAAAGTTTATCAAAGCTTTCACTGAATTTAATTTTAAACAATTGTGTACTTTTTTGTCTTTGATTGTATTTACATGCTATGTTCTTTATTGCATTACATGTGTCGAACCAACTTTGTATTTCTGAGATGAAAGTCATCTGGCCATTATGTATTCCTATATTGTTCTGTTCGTTGTGCATGTTCTTCCTCACCACATAGTACTGAACTCACAGCCTTTTGCCTCTGCCTCTCATGTCATAGGAGCACTTACATTCAGCATTAAAGGTAACAATGACTTTGTAGTATTAGTTTGCAAGTATTCCTTGCTTTTCTGTTTTATGGACTAGTTGGAGGAGCATTGGAGTCACCCTTTATACATTTGATAAAGCATGCTGCAGCAATTATACAGTGCCCTCGATTAAAAAAGGAACAATCTTATTACTTGGTATTGATCTGTTTAATTTTCTTAAAATATAGAAATTCAATTATAGTATGTCATATGTATCTAGAAATATATCCATTTATGGGGATTTGTTCAGACCTTTTAAGGTGTTCTTTATATCAAACTAATTCCTAATCTAAATTCCTATATCTGTTACAATCTCTCTCTTTTAGTCTGATCCTATTAATAAACTTCTTTCTTTCCCTCGAGTAAGATAAAAGTTTGGCTAAGGGCTTCCCGATGTGGTTAATCTCCTCAAAGAACCATTTCATCGATCCTGTGAGTCATGCTTTAAAAGTCTGTTTTATTCATTTCTGCTCCGATCTTTGTATTTCTTTCCCTTGTGCTGGTTTGGGATTCTTCGTCTTCTCTGTTTTATTTGTTTGTTTTGTGTTTTGGGAGGAGGGTCTAAAGAAGCATCACTGTGTTGCTTATCTGAGATCTCTCATGGTGGTATGTATGCTCCCCTTTTCATTCTCTTGCCACATCTCCCAGATTCTGATGTTCATTTTCTTTTGAATCTAGGATATTATTACCATTCCCTTTATTTCTTCAATGAACCGGCAGTAACTGTACAGCCATTGCTCCAGCTCACATTCTTGTCAGCTTTCTGTTCTTTCTCTTGCTTTTGGCTTCTAATTTTACTCCATTATGATATAATGAGCTTTGAGCAATTATTTTGAATCTTTTCTTTTTTTTCATAATGACTTGGCTTTTTGCCTAAAATATGTTCTATTTTATAGAAAGTTCTACAAGCTGCTTACAAGAATGCAACTATTGCAGTTTTGATGGATGATTGTGTAGATGTTTGTTAAGTTCATTTTAACTGTAATGTAGCTTAGTGTGGAGTTTTTATTAATTTCTTGGAGCTGGGCCATTTGGTGAGAGCAGGATACTGCAGGCATTCATTATTTTTGTATTAGGACTTCTATGTTCAAAGTTTCCCTAAGCATTTGTTTTATAAAATTTGGTGTACAGGTGTTTTATATAATAGTAATTTATAAATAATTTAGCATATATAATAGTATATATAATAAATATATAGTAATCTAGCATATATAATAAATATATAGGAATGTATACTAAAATACACATGCCTTCTGTGTGTATTCCCATTACTAACATGTAGCGACTTTCATCACATTTCATCACTTGAAACCTGCTTTGTGAGGTAGGTATGAATAGCTGCGCCTGTTTCACCCAGATTCTGTTTATTTGTAATATAAATCAACTTTTAGACTGTATTTTATAGAGTACTGTGCTTTTTCAGGTTAGAAATAGAAGAATACTTAATTATAATTCCCTTAGCCAGTCTCGCTTTTATTTGGAAAATGAGGAGCATTTAAATCCGGTGCCATAATAAGGTTTGTACTAATTCGTGGCATACTTAAACCCTGATGCGTTCTTCCTTCCTAATTAATTTTAATTTGCTTGTTTTGTCTTCCAGCAGGACTTACTGTTTTTTTCACTCTTGGTGTTGCGTTTACCTTGCTCTGTTGAGTTTCCTTTATGTGCCATGCACAATATGGGGGTGGTTATTAACTGCTTCGGTTTATTCTGACCTTGGCTTCCTTATGTCCCGAAGGGTACTTGTTCTTCATATCGTAGACTGAGCTGGACGTCTGCCATCACCAGTTGTCTTAGTTAGGGAGTCATTGCTGTGAAGAGGCACCATGACCACAACAACTCTTCTAAAGGAAAATGTTTCATCAGATTGTTCTATAGTTTCAGAAAGTTAGCTCATTGTCATGGCAGGACGTGGCGGTGACAGGTAGACAGGCTGGATAAGGAGCTGAGAGTTCTTCATCTCGATCTGCAGACAGCACAAGAGGAGGCTGTGTGCCACGTGTGCCACGCTGCCACACTGTGCATAGCTTGAGCACAGGAGACATCAAAGCCCACCCCCCAGTGACACACTCCCTCTAGACCTCACCTGCTCTAACATGGCCACACCTCCTAATAGTGCAGTTCCCCGGGAGACAAGAATTCCAACACATTAGTCAACGGAGCCCATACTTATTCGAACCACCACATCTGGCTTCAGAGTTTTCACAGATCTAATGTTATTCATACACTGTCTGCCTTGATAAGGGAGTCGGCTCTTTCAGTACAGCATTTTCCTCTCTCAGTTATTTACTGTTGATATTTTATCTAAAATATAAAATGAAGTTGATATTTTTCTGGTCACTTTCCTGGGTTTCTAATCAGTCTTTGTACATGGATTTCAAGGGCAATTTTCTGGTGCCATGTCACTGAATATCTTTTCTACATTTTCTGTACCTCTAGTTTCTTTTCTTCTTTGGTCTTGGCAATGTAATCAGGGATATCAGATTGCAATGAGAAGTCCATTGTTCATTGTGTCTCTAGCTGGATTCTGTGGTAAGTTTTTCATTGACCTTTTTGTTGACTTCATTGTCATTGTCTTCTGACAGGGTAGAGTGTATTGGAGTCTGAAGTTCCTGCCTTTCTTCAGGGTCTAATAAGATCAGGACAGTGGTTGCATATGTAGACTTATCAACTGTGTAGAGTCTGAAATGGCCCGGATGTAACATAGGCTGGGGTGTCCACACACAGTCCTTTTATCTTTGTTGTCACTTCCAGAGGTGAAGTGACCATGAGAAGCCCTTCCGGTCCATCACACTCTACCTGCTTGGACATTGGTTGTTGTCTTGAGGCCTTTTCATCTTCTTTCTCTTTTTAGTTATGGTATCATTTCAACTTAGAATTGGGGTTGGTAGAATTGAGCACTATGTGCCAACTCTAAGTGAGGCTGAAATTGTTCTTTCATGGCAGAGCATCTACACAGGGCCAAGTGTGTCTGTGTCCCTAGTATCTGTGGGAGAAGAAACGCCACTAGCAGAAGCAAATAGTATTGATCTAGAATCAGAGATAAAATAAAACCAAGTACTTATTATTGCCATACAGCTCTGATAACAGCTGCCAGAGTGGTAGGGGCAGAAATAAACCTTCAGGAAAATGTTTTAAAAGATGATTTAAAAACAAAGGAAAAAAAACCCACGGTAACAATTAAGAGAGAAGAAAAATGATAAATGAAAATGGTGAAAAGTGTCAGATGGATACCACAACTATAAAAATGCACGTAGAATAAAAGAGAGAGAAATCATAAGAGGAGCAAAGCACCCAACGACCCCACACAGGATATCAAAAGGAGAGTCCTAAGAAAAGGAGCTCTCTCTGACATACCCTCACGTACCACACATACACATAAACACATGTACACATGGACAGACACACAGACACACACACATACACACACATACACAGACACACAGACACACAGGCACACAGGCACACACAGACACAGACTCACACACAGACTCACACACAAACACACACACACACAGACTCACACACACACACACACAGAGACTCACACACAGACTGACACAGACACACACACAACCCCCCCACACACGGACACACACACACAGACTCACATACAGACACACTCAGACTCACACACATACCTACACATAGAACACACATACACAGACACACACATACACAGACCCACACACAGACACACACACACAGACTCTCACACATACATAGATATGCACACACATGCAGACACACATAGACACATACAGACACATGCACACACATCCACATGTGCATGTATGCTTGCACATCAGCCAGTACAGACAGACAAATAAGCGTTAAGTTAAAATGTATTTAAACATTGTCACTGTTGGTTCAGTTGCACAGAAACAAGTGATTTCTCTCGATTTCTCTCTCTCTCTCTCT
This sequence comes from Phyllotis vaccarum, assembly GCA_033318265.1. Taxonomy (NCBI): domain Eukaryota; kingdom Metazoa; phylum Chordata; class Mammalia; order Rodentia; family Cricetidae; genus Phyllotis; species Phyllotis vaccarum. The sequence goes on from JARWLC010000018.1 coordinate 54,848,336, forward strand.
CTCTCTCTCTCTCTCTCTCTCTCTCTCTCTCTCTCTCTCTCTCTCTCTCTCTCTCTCTCTCTCTCTCTCTCCATGTCTTATTGGCCCACGTCTTCCAGGAAGCACAGTGGCTGGAGACAGTCACCCCTTGCTGTCATCTATAGCGCAGTTGGTCCAGCAGGGATGGTCTGACACTAGAGCCAGCTGTGTCCTGGCTTCACTAGTACAAGACAGAGTGAAGCCTGGATTCCTTTGATGGGATTCCTAGGAGGAAGATGTTACTGATGCCATGGCTGAGCTGGGCTGAGATTGCTGTTCATGTTGCTTTCCTGTGCCTCCTAGGCCCACATACAGGATCACACAACAGTCCTTCATGATTGGAGAGATACAACAGTTTCTGCTGTAGGATGACATGTTTCTGAGCCCCAATCCCCACCATCACTGTGCATACTTGCTTAGTGTCTACCAACTTTAGCTGCTTTCTTAAAGAGACACTGTAGTAAAAGGAAAGTCAGTTATAGTCCACTCTGTGTGCCAGAACTGAACCCCACTGAACATCATTCTCAAATGAGTTCAAGTAATATTTGACCACCAGGCAAACATTTACTAGGACAGTGTGGCAAAAACTTGCTGGGAGTTGTAAGGCACAGAAAACCACGTGCTGCTTCTCAGTACAGTTCCTGATTACAGCATGCTGCTATACCAAGACACACTAAGTGTTTCCCTTGGGACTCCATGCTGTGTCGCTCCTAGATCCTTTAAATCCAGGCTGCCTTGCTGTATTTATTCCTGTCTGAAGCTTACCCACCCTTTTTTCTCTCACCTTTCAGTTCCTCCTCCATCCGCTGTGCAGATTGGTGGCCTGAGGCTATGTGCTTTTGGCTCTCTATTTTATAACCAGAGTCTTGTTTCCTGTGATTGTCCAGTATTGAGCTTCTCTGTGTTTGTTTAGTCATCTGCCTTCCAGGGAAGCTATTTTCTCATTGTACCTTTTACAAACCACTGAGAAGCTAGAAGCCTTAGAGTTAGGGTTCCATAGGCTAGATACACAGCTGGACATAAGACTTATGGCTTCATAGATTTTATGCATTAAAGTTCAGGATGTCCCACAGGACTCGTGACATGGAAACAGAATGATCATGAATTCAGGGGTCTTCGTGGGTCACACAGTAAGAATACATTGTTGGGGATGAGGGAGGGATATATATATATATACATATATATATACACACACACATATATATACCTATATGTATATGTATATATCTATGTGTATGTATATTAAAGTCACTGTAAACAAAGTGAAGAATCCAGCTACTGACAATGGATAGCTCATCTACAGGATCAGCAAAACATTATTGTCTGGACAAAATGAGTGAAGGAGTTCTTAAGAAATTCATAAAAGAACTCTTCGAAAGCACATTAAAATCCTGCTTCCAATCTACTACTATTATTATTCTAATTGAGTACAGCATCAAACTGCCATTTAGTTGCTATCTCTACAGCCATATTTTAGCACAGTTTTCAGAGCATATAAAGAAGCTCATTTGCATAGCAAAGCAAATGAAGAAACTCACCATTTGTCACAGGGCAGAGAGCTTAGCCACCAATGTGACATCTGTGCCACTCCTGCCATGTCAGGGACAAGTACCATCATAGAAAAAGGAGCAGAAAATCTAAGAGCCCCAGGCTAAGAGGCATCAGAGCAAAACAGTGAGTGTCTCCTGGATGTAAGAGAAGCACTGTATTGGTAGGCTCCCAGCAGCTATGGTGGGCTACGTGAGAACACTGTTCAAGATCAAGCCAGCCTCATGCCCCTACCCCACCCTGCCTGTTGGAGATCTATTGACAGTTGACTGCTTCTGGATAAAGGAGATTGAGTTTTCTTTAAGGCTGTGGCATCTAGAAGGTCGACCACTTCAGCGAATGGCTTCGTTTCCTTAAGTTCATTGGCAGCCCAAGTTGAACTTGACAGATTATTAAGGGGGAAAAAAGAGGGTAAAGAATTGGGGAGGGAGGTTAGATCTGGGTTGAGCTAGGCAGAGGCATATATTATAAACATGAATCCAATTTCAAAGAATTAATATAAATATTATGTTTAAAAATTAAGCTTCTAAGCTACATGGTAAATTTTTATTAAATGTTTATTACTTCACTTTTGACAAATTATAATCACAAATAATTGTTGGTCACACCATGATGACATATTGTATATATTCCATACTATGGATATATTCATCACCTGAAATGCTTACATTCATTCCCCCCCCATCCCATCTTCTGACAGCTACTGCTCTTTCCTGCCTTTATGGATCCTGTTATTTTTAGATTCTAGATATCAGTGACATAAAATGTTCTATATTAAATTGTGAAGAAATCTCAGTGGATGATATTATATCAGGAAATTTCATAGGATCAATTGTTTCCAGAGCGTGAAAATGGATTTCAGATTCAGATGAGGTTAGAAGGCATTGATCCCCGACGTGTGTCTGTATTCTGTGTGCTTTCAGTAGCTGAGGTAAGAGGCAGTGCTATTGCTTTGGGTTAATTGTGTGGGGACAGCTTTGTAGAAAATAACACATTTCAGCATTTCCTGACATAAATGAGTTCCATTTTTGTCAATAACACCTAAAATAGACTTTTTAATAAATTTTTCCTTAAGATGGATTTTCTAGTATTTTCTTCATCAACTAGTGTTTTATCATCAAGTTAACTGGAAAATAGATCTATCCTAAAGTTGATGACAATCCAAGGATGCCACAGTGCTAGTTCCACTTATTGCAGTGATATAATTATTCATAGATTAACTGAACTAATGAATATATATTCGTTTAAATACATCCATTTTATGAAAATTATACAATACAAAGATGGCATTGATGAAAACAAATGGATTTTAAAATATAATGTTTATTCAGCACATTGTTAAATCAATAAAAGATGTCTAAATTTATAAAAGCATTAAACTCAGACATTATACTCACATGCTCTGTGGGATAATAGTGCTTATTAGAGTCGTGCGGAATGCTTGGAGGAAGTATTTCTCAGACTGCTATCATTTTCTGTGTTAAATACATTGGCTCCACATATTAAGGTCATTCTGTATCTCAGTCTCTATTCTCTTGAAATAGGAAGTAAGCCCACCAGCAGAAGTTACGTTTTCTAAAAGAAATATTTGTTAGGTACAGAATTAAGAGTCCCAGATTCCTAGATTGTCGAAAGGATATATTTCTGGAGAAAGCTATAGACACTCCTTCATCATCATTTTGTTTGAGTCATCTGTAATATTAAATATGCAGTTGTTCTCTGCTGAAAACGTTTGGATGGCTGGATCAGCTCATGCTGATGATGTTGACTAAACGTTTGAATTCATTTGTCAGTTTCTGAGCTGATTTCAATGACATGACGTCTAATAAGCAATTGTGGCCCTTTTCCATTTCAGGTGTGTGGTTACTGGATGGGACTGAATTTTGATGGCTATTTAAGCTGCTATGATTTTTGGACCAATTCTGGTTCCCCTGACATTCATTCAGTGGGGGTTGTGAAAAGACCAACCATGAGTTATATATCCCCAAGGGTAAGCGGGTGCACTTATCAGACCGAGAGAGAGACACTTGTAGTTCGGTTTTATTTTAACACCATTTCATGAAACACTAACAGCCAGGTATGAATTGTTTTTCCAAAATGAATGTTTGATCTCTGAAGATCAAACCCTGACAGTGTCTTAGAGATGGATGCGAAGGAAAAGTCCATATGTCTTTCTAAGTCAAATATTCTGATTAGGAGTTTAGGGTAAAAAATATAATTTCTGGGGAGTAGCTAATCATATATAAAGCTTATTAATCCTCATAACAAGAAATTAATGTTCAAAATGATGGTTGGAATAGAAATGATAATATATTTAAAATATATGTGATGTCTTGTGGGTATTTTGAATACTGTGCTCCTTTTATAGGCTATGGAAAAGAGAAAATTGTTTGGATGGATTACTTGAAGGATTGTAGATTGCGAGATGCTCCTAAGAAATTATTCAGGAACAGAAGTCCTGTGAGTGTCCTCTTTCTGCAAGTTCCATCTTCCCTGAGCTTAACTTTCTTAAAAGTTGCTTTATTTAATGCTGCGTTTTAAATCTAACAAATTACAAAGTGTCTTAATTGCCTTTACATTTTCCTAACAATTTATCGCAGTCTCCCTTGGACATAGAAATTTTGTTTGCTTTCCCCTTCAGGTTGCAATTAAATTCTTCAGAAAATTTAATCTAAATTAAGACTAGGAAAACTTACTTAAAATATTTTTATGGATATTTTTCCTTTTGTTGCACATCGCTTCCTTCAGCTTAAGTTAGGCATTTTTAAACGAGTAGCTATTCCAGACAAACTTCACATGTGTAGCACATATGTATCCACATGATAAAAAACGGAACACTTTTGGCAGATTTGGGGATGCCGTACCGTGATTTGGGCAGAGGAGACCCGTCATGCTTCTGTGTCCCAAGCAACTGCGTGAGCTTCAGTGGAGACTGAATGCTAAATGCACAACCATTTTCCGAACTCAGTGTCGAGTGGGCATTTTGGAAGAGTGAAGCAGGGCAGCAGCCAGAACTGGAATCTGCTCCTAGGGATCTTCTTCTTTTGCCTGGTATCGCAGCTGGCTCCTAACTAAGGGTCCTGTACCTAGTAAACATTTTACTGACATAAGTTTCACCTTCCTGATTGATATTGATGTTAGATATTTACCGTATGACCCTCATAAATTTGTATGTAAAGGAAATGGGTGTTACTTATATGAGATTGCCTTAAAAATAGAATCCACTAAAAGATAAAGAGATACACAAAGAAATCCTTCCTCCAGCCTTCAGTTTTTTTGTGTATCTTAAAGCTCCAAGGCTGTCTCATTATAGATATTTTATACAAAATTTAGAGTTATATTAACCATAATCTCTATTTTCTTGCTAGAAATTATACAAGCATTAAAATCATTTGTATTTGTATCTATATTTTTCATAAATAATACATTCTTTAAACATTGAGAAAACACTAGTTTTAAATTCCATTATCAAATTAAACCTTTTTTTTCTGTGTACTAAAATAACATAATCTTTATCATTTCCAAATAGTGGTATTTGGAAATTTCATTAGCCTACAGGGAATAGATGGTACATTTATCATTTGATGCAACTGTATTCAGTAAACATTGAATCTTAGGATATGGTCACATTACTCTAAGAACTTAACAGAGAAAAATGGAGATGCTAAGGGAAAGACAGCCTCCTTATATAAATAAAATGGAAAGCTAGTGGGAAGCTGGCTTCCTCAGTCCTTGTTATAAATGGAGGAGCCTTTGCCTGCTCCTGTACAGAGTCAGGTGAGGAAGTATTGATACTGTAAAGCCCTTGTTAGTTCTTAACGCCGTAGAAACACCCACAGGTTTTTTGTGTTTTTTTTTTTTTTTTTTTGTTTTTTTTTTTTTTTTTGGTGCCATTTTAGAATAGGCCAGTGCGAAAGGACTGAAGCTGGAGGCTGTGGACATAAGGAACTCTTGCTTGGTGTGTGTGGCTACCATTGCAGACATTGGGGAAGACCGTGTAAAAGTGCATTTTGACAACTGGCATGATGGCTTTGATTGTTGGTGAGCCATCAGTATGCATGTGCCTTGCCTGCATCCATATTTAGTATTCAGAATCCATCTTTCCAATGGTGAGGCTGTTTTTACAGTAACATGCTTCAGGAATTCATCCGTTGGCTTTTCACTGCCTCTCTTCCATGTGGATTGTTGAATTAAAGAACTCTTCCCTCACTGGTTTCCCCCATTCTATGTGAAGTTACTCAGTGATGTAGCCCCTGAAGCAACAGAAACAACCCAGGGCTTGCTCTTATATTTTATCTCATTTGTAATAGAAATAGATTTGAGAGGAGAAACTTAAGAAGTTACAGGGTTAATTTTTTTGTGGGGGGTGAGGTCTGAAAAGTATTGAACTTAGCCTTGCACACAAAAGATCCCAGAAGAATGGGAGCGAATCGTTAAAGGCCCGTGGGGAACAGAGAAGATCCGTGCTGCAGAGCCAATAAACTGACTTTGCACAAGTTAAAGGCCTTACTGGGATAAAACCCTGGAATATGGAATAGGTAGTGGCAGAAATATTTTTTTTTTGTCACATTTCCCTTGTGTGTCCTGAACAACTGGCAAATCCCTGTGTAGGCTGCAGGTCTGCGGAGGCTGATGGGGGCCTAAGAACTAAGAAGTAGAACATAGAGTAATTGTTGTATGTGTCTTATATAGAATATTCCAAATCCTTTGAAAAGTAACATGAAAAAGAATGTAGCTATCTTAGATCTGATCCGGCAGTATTGTTCACAGATGGAATTTCCTATTAATAGTTGGCCTTGTTAGTAGTAAGAGTGGATGGAAGAGACTAAGACATTTTCCAGAGGCTCACCTGTAGTCATCTCTCTGTTAGCCCCGCTTTTTTCTGTAGTTTCAAATGAAAGAAGGGAGTTTGGTCACCCACTCTAAAGTGTGGCATTAGAAGCTGCTTCCAGCTTTTGGTAACTGAAGTGCTATTCCCTGTGGGAAGGTGTATTTTGGCCTTGTCTTTGAGAGGATGGGGAAGACATGATGATGAAGCAGCTTCTGGCGGAGGCAGTTGGAGATAGTGTGGTTGTTATGCTTTGTGAGTACTCATCTAGGAAGCTGAGCACTCAGACCAAAATAAGGATCAGCTCTCATGGCCCAGCTCACTCCTGTGGTCTTATAACTGCCAGTTATGCATCATATGCAACACCTTTAAAACTGGTGCTGTAGGTGAGCATCAGGTGCTAAGTGTGTAGGCGACATGTTACGGTCTTCCCTTGACACTGAAAACTGTGACTGCAAACACAAGAATCCTGTATTTTCAGGTGTGATGTTAACAGTCCTTATGTCCAGCCAGCTGGTTGGTGTCCCAAGAATGGAAGAGGTTTGACGGTACCCCAAGGTGAACACAGTGGCGTTCTTTGAAGTCATCTCTGTGTGAGTAGATATTCCTTGTTTTCCATCATGGTAACAATATTGCATTGCATGGTGAGTGGATAAAAATACTGGGAACTGCCATCAGCCACCAACATCTGTCAAAAGTCTGCCTGGACTATGTTTATAGAATTTATTGGGCAGGTTTTAAAAAGTTGATACGAATTTTAGCTCACTCAGTGACTACTGCTTCTGAGGACTGATATTTGAAAGCATTTCCAGGTATAACTGAATTTGTTAGTCAAGTCATAAGACTAGTAAATGTCTTTTTCTTTCGAGACAAATGTAAAAATATAAAAATTTAGAGAGTAAGACTTAATGTATTCTCTGACTTGCCAGACACCTTTCAACAAGCCAGTCTAATGGCTTAACCACAGATGTAAATGAGTCCTTGCCCTAGTTACTGTTCTAAATTACAGAAATGCTGATATCTATTTGGAGACTTTCTATATAACATCTCTTGTTTTCAGATTCAACACTGAATAAAAATGGTAGGGAGTAGCATTGTGGAAAAGCACTTCTCTAGCTGGAGATCATGGGTTCAATCCCCAGTAGCAGGCCAGAATGAAAAAATGAGGTATGGATTAGACACTATTTTTAAAGCATCTTTAATACAAATGTTCAAGGAGAAATCTGTTTTCTTTCAATATGTAATATGCAAGAATAAATGTAGAAAACAAGATATAGCATCTATAACGTGGCAGCTGTTGTTTTTTTTTAGCATGAATAATTATGGGCTTTTGTAGTTTCTAAACCCTAAACAGAAATGGAGGAGATGTGGATTGGTGAGTGGGAACAGAGAGGGTGTGGGGTGAAGAGCTGGAAAGAGGAAGGAGGGAAGTTGCAATTAAATAAATAAATAAACATGTTAAAAATGAAATTTGAGACATTAAATATTATTGTATCAGGTAAAGGAGTTTTTGGACATTTTCAAGTATACCTATACTGTATTTAGATAAAACTCATCCATTTATTACTTTCTCTTTTTAACTGAAATTATAAATTTCATACAGTATATTCTGATTATGTTCCCCTCTTCAAGCTCCTCCCCATCCTCTCCCTATCCCTACTGGCTCAAATTTACACCCTTCATTCTCTCTTATTAGAATAAAACAGGAATATAATAATAATAATAATAATAAAAAAATAAATCAATAAACCAGGATAGGACAGAGCAAGCAAATCAACAGAAAATAAAGAGCCAAGAGACTCAATTCCTCATACTGAATCCCTTGGCCCAGCCTTAATGTAGGGGGAGGTGCTTAGTCTTCGTGCAACTTGATATGCCACGTTTTGATGACATCTATGGGAGACCTGCCCTTTCCTGAACATAAACACAGGAGGAGTGGATATCGGGGTGACAACAGAGGTGATTTGGGGAAGAGGGATCCAGAGGCGAGGAAACTTTGGCTGGAACATAAAATAAATAATAAATAAATAACTTAATTTAGAAAGAGCCAAGGAGAAGCACAAGAAAGAAACATACAGGCCCTGAAACACATACACACATAGGAGCATGCGTGCACACACACACACACACACACACACACACACACACACACACACACTCTCACAAAATCTATTAAAAACAACATCTAAAACCATCATATATAAGCTAAGGATCTGTAAGGAAAAATAATCAAATAATCTCCAAAGATACAATTGAGTTTGGTCTGTGTTGGCCATCTCCTGTTGTATAGGAGGCCTGCCCTTCTGTGTGGTTTTTATATCCATGAGACTATTGGAGAAAATGCATTTTTCCTTTGAGAGAGAGTAGCAGTTGGAGATAGCTTCAGGATTGAGGTTGGGGACTGTGTCTACTTTACCCCATTTCTCTGCCTGACCTGGGACCCTACCTGGCTTAGACCTTTCCTAAATTCTGAAGTCTCCATATCCCTAGACATCCATTCTTTAGCTTCATGCTCTTCCCCCGACTCAACACCAGCTCCACACATACTAGGGAAGACAGGTATTTGTTTTGGTAGGACCCACTCACTTCACTTAACATGCTGATCTTCAATCCCATTTTCCTTCCAATGACATGATTTCATTCTCCATAGTGTATATACGCTGCACTTGACCCATGAGTCTGTTGCTGTGTACCTAGGTTGATTTTATAACTTGGTTAGTATATATTGTTTTCTGATAAACATAAGTGTACAGGTATTGCTGTTGCAAGCTATATTTATTCTTTAGAATATATCCTCAGAAGCAGTTCGACTGGCTCTCTTTGTCATATTTCTATACCTAGGAGGGGAATTGCTGGTTCACACATGGTAATTTCATCTTTAATATTTGAGAAACTTTTTTAGAGTATCTGTGCCATTCTATGTTCCTGCAAAAACTGGGAATTTTTTCACTTTTTGCTACCCTTTTCTATATTCTGCTTTTTGGTTAAAATTATCTCATGCTGAAAGAAGGATAAGGTGCCAGCCAGAGGGGGAAGTTGTCTCTCAGAAAGAGATTTCACACAGTTTTAACATCTCTTCAGAACACCTTACAAAAGGACGGAAACCCGGATAGGAAGGGTGAGTAAGACCATAGGTCGGTCGACTGCTCAGGAGTACATATCTTTCGCTCCCTATCTAAACTTGGATCTCACTTTAGGACCCCCAAAATGGACCTGGGGAGGGGTCACTGGATCTCCGTCCCTCTTCCCAATGTGGCCGCGCTGGATACATCTCCTTTTTATGTTTCTTTTTTTCTTTCTTAAAACACTATCCTGCTGGCTCTGAGGTAGAATCTCATTGCGGTTTGGGCGCGTGCTTTTTATGATGTACCCTCATTGGGCAGCTTCTCACATGCATGACTGCCATCTGTGTATTTTCTTAGGAGAAATATCTATTCACGTCTTTCATCCATGTTCAGCTGCCTTGTGTGTTTATTGCTCACATTCACATGGTATTGTTGTCTGAATGTTAGTGTGCTGTGAGTGGGTGATTGTAGAAGTCAGCCAGGCGGTTTGATGTGTGTTATTTACCTTTTGATGCTTCCCTTTCACATTTATTTCAAAGGATTTGCTTTTGTGTAAGTGTGCATTTGTGTGTCATTGTGAGTATAGGCTACATGCTTGCAAGATGCCTTCAGAGTCCAGAAGAGATTTCCTGGAGCTGAAGTTACAGGCAGACAGGAGCTACCTAAAAGTGAGTGCTGGGAAGCAAACTCATGTTTGACCTCCTGGAGAACAGTGAGTGCTCTTAGCTGCTGAGGCATTTTTACCAACCCATAATTTTACATGTTTCATGTTGTTCTTTGTGTTAATTTCACGTTTCTATAATGGGATATTTGAGGACATTGATTCTGGAAAGAAAACAGTAGTATGTGCAGTCTTGGAGGCTTGATGGTATGGCATCTGAGTTGGTTCACTTCTGTTGAGAGTTCTGTTCCACTCTGTCAGGTGATGGATGACAGATGACGGTGGTTAGGAGATAGGTGGAAACAAATGTCCACAGTCTGATCAAGACAGAGAGAGGAAAGAGAGGTCTTATCATTTTAAAACAACCCCCGAGAAGGAACTCAGCTGGTCCCTAGAAAGCATCTCAGGATCCCAGTGACTTATGGATCTTCTACTAAGCCCTGCATTGCAAAGATCTGACCACTTTCCACTGTGCTTCTCTGGGGGTAATCCTTAGAGGATTGGTACCACTCTCAGGCACAGCATCCTACAATATAAAACGTTTACATTATCTGGTTTGTTTGTGGCTCTTAATTTTAGTGTTACGTCTGAGGATTTATTGTAAAGTTTCAGGTCAAAATATTTAATGTGGATTTTACACTTAAATCATTGATCTCTTATAGAACATGACACAAGACAGGGGTTCTATTTATTCTTTTGAATATCTTATCTGGTTTCCAAACACCATTTCAGAAGAGACTATTTTTTTCTCCTTTGAATAGTCTGCGCAACATTTTGAGACTAAATTTACCATAAAAAATTGGGCTCATTTCTGGAGTCACAGTTTCTATTGCATTAAACAAATGCAAGCATAATATACAATATTCTAGTGCAATAAATCAGTGCAAAAGAAATATAAACAATATTTTTATCCATTTGCCAGCATTACTTTGTAAGTCAGTTTGCAACCAGCAATTGTAAATTCTTCAAATTTGCTCCACATTTATAAGACTTTTTTGTTTACTGGGACCTTTTAGCACTCATGTGAATTTGAGGATTGGCTTTTTTGAGAGAAATAACTTGTCATTTTGATAGGGTTGAATTAAATCTGTAGGTTGCTTTGGAAAATACTGTGCTTAGTGCTGAGTTTTCCCATCCATAAAGATGAGATGTTTTCAATTTATTTAGGCTTTTTTTTTTTTTTTTTTTTTTTTTTTCTGCAGCGCTCTCTAGTCTCCAGCTAACTTCTTTTTTTCTATCTGTTTGATTAAATTTGCTCTTGGGCAACAATTTGTTTTTTTAGGTACTATTACAGATGGAATTGTTTTCTTAGCTTACTTTGATATTGTTATCAAGTTGTTAACAAGTTGAAATCTATTCTTGTGTGTTCATGCTCTACCCTTCAAATTTACTGAATTTGTTTATTCAGGTCGTGGGTAATTTGTGCCTCTGAATATTTCTGTGGGGTTTCTCAATATGCAACCATGTCATCTGTTGTAGGAGGTACTTTTATTTCTTTGTGGCTTGATTGATATTGCTGATCTTTCTTTCCTTGGCCCTTCTTCCTGTGCCTGGAGTAGAATGATGGAAATAGACCTTGTTTGATTTGTCCCCTATGAAGAAAAATTCAAGCATCTAACTATTGGTATGATGCTGGCTGTACATAATATTCTTCTTGGGTTAAGGGGATTTTACTTCTCTCTGAGTATTTTTCATTAATACATTCTGAAGGGAGCACACCCCACCCCTACCCACATGAAATAAAACAAGCTCCACCCCCATGTTCACATTATCCAATGTTTTTCTGCATCTATCTAAATGGATTTCATAGTTTTTCCTTTTTTGTTCTTTCCTATAATCATCCCATTGATTTATTTTCCTATAATGAATTATAATTTTATTCTTGGGGGAAATCTACCTAATAGTTTTATTCTACTCTCTTAATGTGTCATTGGATTGAGTTTGCTAACAGTTTGTTGAAATTTTTTGTGTGTATCCATATGGTCTCCAACTTTCTTGGCATATCTCTCAAGATTTCTTTTTTTATGGTGCTTTAAGTGAAATTTTTATTGATTTTATTTTTTGATTGTTTACTTGTTAGCACTAAAGTATAATTTGTTTCTTTGTATTCATTTTCTATCCTGCAGCTTTTCTGAATTTGTCTATTTCTTCCCGAGAGCATTTCTTATTATTTTCTGCCTGCAAAATTACAGCATATGGAGATGGAGATACTTTTCATTTGTTCCTGCGTATTGTGAGCGACTTTTGTTCTTGTCTAATTTAGCCCTTGTAGTCACCCACTGGAGAAAACTGGTAGGGTCACTCAGTTTCTGTCTCCTCAATTTTAGGAGAAGGACCTTTTACAGTTAAGCATGAGAATCACTGAGGGTTTGATCAGACCAAAGAATATATTTTTGTTTTTAGTTTAAGTAGTTTAAAAAAGATGATTTTTAATCTATTATTTTAATATTATTACATTGACTGATCCTCATACTGTACCAACCTTGTATTCCTGGGACAAATCTTACTAGAAATAATTATTGTGTGTGCATTATTTTGATACAGTGTTTTATAAATTATTTTAAAATTGCACTTCTTAGAATGTATACTGATCCTATTCACCTTCAATCCTCTCTGTCTCCTCTTAGAACTATCCTCTACCTACTACCCCTTCCCAACCTTGTGGGTTTTCTGTCTCCCTCTTATTGTTTTGCTAGCCCATGAATCTAATTTGTACTATTCCTGTCCACATCCACTGTAGCATGGCTGACCTACCAGAGACTAAATAAAACCCAAAACCATCTCCTAAATAAAACTTACTTTTCCTTGTCTAATGGCCATCAAAAGTGAGTAGTTTCTCAGCTGGAGTTGAAGATTCATGAGCTTCCTAACCCAGTGCTGGAATTAATTGATAGCCTTGGCTGACAGCCACAGCTGCAGTGAATTCATGAGAACCTTTATCTCACTGTGCCTGCAAGGCACTGTTTCACCACAGTCCCCTCTCTCCCCACCCTCCTTGGCTCTTAATGTCTGTGTGTTTGTTCTCAATGCTCCAGATCTTTGTGTGGTGTGTGTGTGTGTGTGTGTGTGTGTGTGTGTGTGTGTGTGTGTGTGTGTGTGTGTGTGTGTGTGTGTGTGTGTGTGTGATATAAATGATATAAATTTATAGTTGAAGATTCTATATCTTACTACATGAAAGGTCACTCTGCTGAGGGTTGAGAGCTAGGCTAGTATGTGGGGTGTATGAAGACACATATTGAGAAGGCAGTTTGATACATGTCTATTCAGCAAAATAATTGTAGGTTCTCACTACTACACCTTAGCCTGTAAACACCTCAACAAACGGCTCTTGGTCAAATTTATCACAGGCCTATGCATTTCTTCTTTGGAAAGGGCCTTAAATCTGATCAGTCGATGCCCAATAACATCCATGCCACTATTGCACACGTGAGCCTATCTTCCCAGGTTCTGACTCCAATTTTCACTGACTTCACAGTGCATTTGTGGTAGAGATTTGACTCCCTTGAGACATCCTGCCAGTCAGTGTGTTGATAGAGAGGTAATCATGCTGTCACATTGCCAAGACAGAGTCATCTCAGGGATCTTAGCCAGGAATCAATGGTAGGATTTTCTAGGCTCCATAGCTTAACTTCATGTAGATTTCTCTATACAAATGTTCACATAAAATAAGACAACCAAACAGAATTGGAAAAATGGGACATTATAACCAGAAGGCAAATCCTTTCTAACTGATGTGAAAAACACAACAAAGAAACTAAGAATATTCCAGTACAACTGTTCACCTTGACCTGTTCATAAGCACCCAAATCCCCTGTAACAGTACTCAGAATTTCAGATGTATCTGAAATATCTGAGAGAGAATTCAGAATAAAGGCTGTATAGAAGTCTAAAACACAGATACATAGACTAAGGGAATCTACCTAAAACCTTGACAGGATCATCTCCAGAGTGATTAAAACTTTAGAGGAGAAAGTGCAAAAAATGAAAGAAAAAATTAGCATCTAAAGTGATAAGAAAGAGCCAAATAGAGCAACTATGAATGAAAACAGTGGCCAATCAGTTACAAAACCTCATATGAGATACTCATCATAAGACATGGCCTTGAAGATCAAATTTAAGATGAAGACCACAGATAAGACAGAAGTGTTATCAGAAATAGATTCAGAAGAAATTAAGGAGTACAGCCAAGATTTCCATGAATGCTGTTGTGATGCCTGCATCACCTGAACAAACCACATATCAAGCAAGGGCCTGGAGATTGAAAGACACAGAAACACCATTCACTTTTAAACAAAGAATACAGTTTATTAGAGCTCAGGGGAAGCCTTATATACAAGGGTTGTCTTATTCACCTTCTTTAACCTTAGTAGCTCACAAGCAGCACCTGGTCTGGGTCATCTTCTTTGTTTTCTACTAACTTCCTGATTTCCTAATCACAGCACCTGCTTGAACAATGTTCCAATAATAGAAACCCATCAACTGGTTCTGGTAAGCATCACAGGACACTAAATAATGCTAAACCTGGGGGTTGCAAGCTGGCCTCCACAGATCCACCTTTCCTTTATACAAAAACGGACATCCAGACTAGGCCTGTCTTAGGTGGCACAGGAAGCCAGATTGTATCTTACCTATTATCAGAGAATTCTGCAGAACAGGGCAGAACCTCCTGTTTTAGGCTGATTACAATCCCCCCATACCTTATCTGTCATTGGCTCACCAGTCTGTTTTTAATCCACACCTTGCTAGGTGCTGAGTCCTGGGCCATAGCACAAAGCACAATTTTTTTTGGGGGGGGGTCAATAATGACTTGGGTTTGTAGCTGGCTCTGTTTTTGGAACATGAGGAGAAGCCATGTGCCTCCCAGCATTGATCCTGTCCATTTCCTAATCATCTCTGTGCCCTGATATATAACTGTAACTAACTGATTGACACTCTGGTCTTATTCACTGCAATGATATCTCTAGACAGGTGCTGCATATAATTCCCAAAACAAATCTACCTGCTCTTGCAACAATGAAATCTGCAAGTTAAGCTGTAAAATACCTTGTCTAATATGCTCATTCATATGATTCTGTCTCTAAAGCATTGACTAGTCTTTCTGACAATAAATCTAATGTGGCTGCAGTGGCTACAGAATGACTAAGGGCAATCCCTGCTGCTGGCAGAGAGGCAGCCACAATGGCAGTAACAACAGCTGCGGTGATCTCTCTTAATCTCTTTTAGGATGAACCAGGATGAGCTGATTAAACCACCAACTCAAATGTCTCACTTTTCCAGCAGCCAGTCAAGAAACAGGGTTCTCTAGAACAATTCAAACTGCTAGACACGTTGGTAGCATTTGTCACCATAAAGAGAAAAGGGAAGGGACAGAGAGTTTTCAACCCCATACTTGAATTCCAAGAAGTAGTCTCATTAAAACAGGTTGCCCGCATAATATCCTTGGCAGGGGCTGTGGCCCTACCACCATGGAGGGTTTAGCTGATATGGAGGATTTGTAATCCATTCAACCCATAATGGTGGACTGACTAGGCGGTCGTCAGGGCTCCCAGGCCAGCAATGATTAACTAGAGCGATGTGGCCAGTATGATTCTGAGACTTTTTATTTATTGGCACAAGTACAAATTTTAAGCCTACAACAGACGCATTGGAGGAGTTCCGCCCAAAGCCAGCAATTGAGGCATTGCTTATTGCAATACACCCGCTATGGGCAAGGGAATTCTTAGGAACCTGGCTCTTATCCAGTACCTTCTCAAAGCAGAGGCTCTCAGTAAGATTCCGAGTGATATAGCTTTTTCCAAATTCATGGATGCCAATAGGGTGCCGGTCTTCCAGTCAGTAGATACGAAGTAGGGCTATACGGATTATTAAGATGCACCGACATCATCATTGGGGGATACCTAACCAGTGTCCAATGGACTTATTGAACCAAGCTTGTTCCCAACAAGGTCACCCACAGCACACACCAGCTGCTCCAGAATCCAGACTGGAGATTCCGCATTCTGTGGGAAAATACAGATACTACCTTGTCCATACGCCAGCACTGGATCTTGGCCAAACTATTGTCTGGACATCATATCCCTCCATTTTACTTGAGAGTATGTGGAAAAATTTGGTTGCCATTGGCGCCCAGTGGCCAACCTCCTCTGATTATCCACAATTAGAAAATTTTAAATGTAGAAGATAAATGATATTTGATCCTAGGGGTATTATATTCTCCTTTCTTTATTTTTATGAATATATGCCTTCAGGGTATGATGTGTTCTTTCAATAATAGCTTGACCTTAAGGATTATAGGATATACCCATCTTATGAACAATAAAATAGTCCTCACAAAATTTTGGAAACTGACACTAGCGTATGCAGGTCCATTAACAGTTTTAACTAATTTTAGATCTTTAACCTTTTCCATCCTTAACTTTTATCCCATTATGAGCGAAGGCAAAATTAATTCCAGAAAAGGTATCAACAGTAGCATGAACAAATTGCAACTTCCCAAAAGAGGCAACATGAGCAGCATTCATTTGCCAAAAATGATTGGGTGATAACTCAGTTAACTCCATAGTGGGGTACAGAAGAAACTCCATGCAAATGGGCAACTCTTGACAATGGCAACAGCTTGATCTTTAGAAAGTTCGTATCTAAGTTTTTAAAGTTCCAGCATTAGGATGAAATTTTTGATGAGCCTGTTGTGCAGCTTCCAATTGTGATTTATCCAGTTTAGTAGCCTCGTCAGCTTATTGGTTACCATAGCTTAGAAGTCCTACAAGGTCTGACTGTGCTCTAAGATGGCACACAAAAAGGGAATGTTTGTGGTGCCAGAGCAGAGTCTGTATCTGTAAGAGGCAACTCGGCACTGTAGAAACAGCAGCGGTGCTTCCAGCTGTTTCTAAGGGTCCCAAAACTTTGCTAACACAAACACTATCTGTATATAAATTAACAGGAATGTCTTAAAAATAATGTAAAGCCGTAAATACTGCAGCCAATTCAGCAACTTGCACAAACTGAGTGTTAATGTTTTCCTTTAAAATAATACCATTAGCAAAGACTGCAGCCGTCCCAATAGATGATCCATCAGTAAGTAAACACGTTCACTGTCCCAACTATAGGGTGCTGAGAAACAGTTTTAGGAAAACATACAGAGTGGTTAAGAAATAATTGTAACAGTTTACAACTAGGATACTGGTTGTCAAAAGTCACTGAATTAGTGCATGAAAACCACGTCCATTCTGGATCAAAGGCCTGTAACCACTGAATGTGTTCTTGGTCAGGAATCTTTCCAAATGTGCAAAGCCCCTCAAGATAAGCCTTTTGAACAATTTCTAATAATGCAAAAGGGTATGACTGAACTGCCTTTGCCAGCCTTTTCTGTCATATTAAAGTTATTCAAAGAAGCCTGAGACCCTGTCCCTGAATCTTGTCAAAAGCCCGCCCAGCCTTGTCCAGTTGTTCTTTCACTTTTACGTTAGTACCAAGCAAGGCTTCTTTCACAAGCCACCAAAACAAAAACATAACAGTAGGGAAGTCCTCTGGCCCCCGGAGGCGAACTGCCTCTCGCAAATCAATTTTTACACGTTCCTTAACTAAATCATGAGCAGCCTGCAGTGTTTCATTTGAGAGGGGCCATTGTTCAATCCAGACAGGTTTGTCTGTCTTCCATTTAATAGGTATGGTGTGCAGCTGCTCTGCAATGGCCCCTAGGGTAAATTTCCCAAACCTTCATGCTGTCCCCTGTTTCTTTAATAATTTTATCAATTGTTCAGTTAAAATCTGCCAGGAGTTGCAGCTCCCTTGTTTCAGTTTACCCTCCTCATATTTCTGAGGGCGACCTCTCAGAGATTCCCTAGTTCCCGATCTCTGTCAAGCTGCTTTTGTTTCTGAGGAGAAGCTTTGCCTAAGACTTAAGTTGGGATGATAAGTAGGTAATAGATAGCCTTTTTCAAAACTCTTCTAACCCTGTGCAGAAGGGATGGTACTCTCCAAGGATGATAATGTCTCTCACACACCTTTGTCATCCGTGGAGCAAATAATGTTCAGTTAATAATCAGTTCCTGATGAGCATAGGAAAATCTGGTCCTTTCATTAAGTAAAGTTGTTCACAGTCTGAAACACTACAGAATCACCTCTTGATGGTTAATAGTTAGTTTTGGAGTGTATATAGAGGCCAGGGAACTAGAAAGGTAGAAAGGGGTCTGCTGGAGGAAAAGGGGGGGGGGGCTTTTAGGAAAGAAGAGAATGGTTATAGGACACATGTGTAACAAATGTTGAAATGGGAGTATTGGAGTTCCAAAGAGAGCAAGTGTGCATGGGAAGGGGGCAGAGAAATGGAGGGGAGTTAGTCAATTAACAGAAACTCTGCATGTCTGAAAATGACATCATGAAAGCTGTGACTTTGTGTGCTAATTATAAGCAAAAATAAATTTAATATTAATTTTCTTGAATACTCCGTAGATTGTCAGATGAAAGGTACTACCCCCTTCATTTCTGATATCTAGAATGGAGCTGCCATTCATAAAAATCTCTGAAAGTTTATGTGTGTGAATTTACATTGTTCTGTATCATTCAGTGTATCTTATTGATCAGATTACACAGAGCTGAGAGACTTTCTTCAACAGGCTGTGTGAATGCTGTTCTGTAGTTAATGAGAAGACCCTGCCCCCTACCTCTTCCATATGAACTTCACAGGTGGACAAGAAGCCCTGCAGGCCTCGGTGACTGTCAGGATGCCCGTGGCTGGCAGCAGGGTTGGTCTCCTGGAGGCCTAACCAGGATAGGAGGGCTTCTGCAAACAAACATTGGTGGTCACTTTGGAGCGCTTAGGGCAAATCTCTCAAGCTGGACTCTCAATGCATGTGTCCTCAGGATCTTCCTCAGTGATAAACCTTGTTCTAAAGGAGGAGTCCATTATTTTTCCAATAGCTTTACTGAAGTAGAGGCCAAGAACTACATAAGTCATCCATTTATAGATTACATAGTCAAGATTTTTACAGAGTTCCCAACCACTATCATATTTATTTTTATAACAGTTTTATCACCTCCAAAAGGGATTCCCATTATTATTATTATTCCCCAGTCTTTCATCTTTCCAAGTTCTTGGCAACTACTAATTCACTTTGTGTCTTTGCAAATGTGCCTGTTCCAGACATTTCTTGTGAGTAAGAATATACTGTGTTGCCTTTGTGCCTGGCTTCTCCGACTGAGCATAGTTTAGTTTTATCCACAATGTCTCAATCTCAGTATATCATTTATTTTTTACTTGTATTAGAATTAAGTGGACAAACCACAGTTGGTATACCTATTTATCCATTGGTGGGCATTAAGATTATTTCTTCTTAGGGAATATTTTTGAATAATACTACTGTGAATATTTGGTTTTGTTTGAACAAATGTTTTCTGTTCTCTCTGTTGTTTACGTGAGGATGGAGTTTTTGGTAATTTAGAAGTCCTGTGTCTAAGTTACCAATCACCTCACCCTGCTCTTTTTCATTCTCCTGAACAGTGCTGGAGTTTTCTATTTTTCTGTATCTTGACTGATACTTGTCTGTCTTTTGACATGAACCATCATATTGGATGTGAAGTGGAATCTGGTTGGGGGGGGGTCTCATTTTTTTTCTTGATTGCCCATATAACGGATACTTTCATATATTTGCCTGTTTTCAAGGTACCATAGTGACATTTAGGTAAAACATTCATTTCCGTTCACGGAGACCTGGTGCCAGTGAGATGAGGGACCCACCTGTATGCTGTGTTCTCTAGCTGACCTCTCAGGGCACGTTACGATTCCTTTGTCCTTCCCTTTCACCAGGCTACACAAAGTCTTACATATGGACCTTGGAGTGAGTTGGAAGGAGGACTGCAGGCTGCCATGAGGCACAGGGAGTAAGAACTTGACAATAGAAATGATGTCTGAACTAGTCTCTGGTGGCATGTGAAGTTGGAAGCAGTGGGAAAACTATCAGGCAGTAAGAAATAAAAGTAAAGCAAAGCCCAATGCTCCCTGCTGCAGAGTCAAGGCTCATTGGGATGAACACATTTGGCTTCAGGGTCTGGTTGGAAGAAGGATGAGATGAAGGAAGAAGTGATGCTGAGAATTGGTTTCTGATGGCTCTTTAAAAAGCTTTCCCTTAAATCTCAGATGTTTTAATGATTCAGAGCAGTTGTAAGGACAGTAAAAATGACCTCCCTCCCAAATTAAATGATACTAAACTGCCAAAGTCAAGGTTTCAGCTGCCATAAAAATATATTCTCTATCGAAAAACAAATAAGCAAAAATTCAAGATCACATATTGCACTCATGTCTCCTTTGGGTCCTCCGGTAATGCAAATGTTCTTCCCTCTTTTTCGATTTTATGCACTTCACATTTATGAGAACCTCAGGCAAGTTAGTTTGGAACATGATCCTCACTTCAGGCTTGTCAGATGCTTCCTCATGATGAGACAAGTCCCTGGCATTTCTACAGGGACATCACAGAATCCCTGCAGGTCGCCATGGCTGTCTTCCTCGTGTCCTGGCAGGTAGTGTACATTGCTGACTGGCTCCTCCCTGTCAGTAGGAACTTTGGCTGCAGGACTGAAGGGGACTAATCCAAATTTCTCCACTGTACAAATGCATTTCTGCCTGGTGGAATGAATCCATATCTGTTGGGAAGTTATTCTAGGATTATATCAACATTTATCATGGAATTCATACTCACTAACTTCTATCTTTCTCTGATAGTTATCGGATTAATTAGTTTGATGCTTACCAAATGGAGATGTTCAAGTATCGTCAGTTCTCATTTTCTTTTTCACTTTCTTCTTCGTCATGGACCCTGCTTTGCATAGGATGCTGTAATGTTACGTAGGTTGTGGGGAGGGAATCAGCTGCCTTCCTTTACATTAAGGCTGGCGGCAGATGGGGTCTATTTGTTCAGCTGATCTGAGATCATTATAAAAAAATAAAGTGATTAATAAATGAGCTAATATCTGTCTAGAAAGATGAAGGAATGCTTTGTGGGGAGAATTACATGGTGGGATGTAGTCTGTGATACATTAGCATACTGACAGTGGATTTGTTATATTTAAGTTCTGGAGAGAGAGAATTTGAAATGGTCTTCAGTTTAGTGTTAGAATATCAACAAGACGTTAGGAAGAGAGGGAGATTGAGCTCTCTGTTTGCAAGATCCTTTAGAGACAGTAATGAGGAGTTTATAATAAAGGCTGTGATTTAATATGTCTGGGGAGAATTCTGTTGGAAAGAACAAGCCAGTTTAGAGAGATGTAGGGTGGCATTAGGGAGAAGCACAGTGGGATGGTTATATCATGTTAGGCCCAATTATGACTCAGTATATTGTTTTCATCTGAAAATTAAGCACCACATAAGGAGATATTATTGTGCGTCATGTTGACAAGGGGTGGACATGTGATGGTTAATTTTGGTTGTCAACTTGACCACACCAGAAATTAACTAAAACCCAGGCAGCTGGACACATTTATGAGAGCTTAGGACCTTTCTTAGTTGTATTATTTGAGTTGAAACACCCACACTTAATTTGGGTTATTTGAGGTCAGAAGACTTGTCCTAAATCAGGACCACACTTCCCAGACCACATAAAAAGACATAGAAGAAGGAAGCCTTTCCGTATGTTTTGGCTCTCGCTGCCTCATTCATCCAACCTGTGTTTGAGGCATTGCTTTGCTGATGTTAGAACTTACTTTGAGATTCTTGCACATACTGAAAACTGACAGCTCTTAGGACTTCCCATGGGCCCCAGCACCAGATTGTGATATATGAGCCATCCAGTTACGTGGACTTAATAACTAATGGAGCCTTGGCCTTTCTGTTATGGGACAACCATTGTTGAACTAGCTGGACAACATTCTGTGAGCCACTCTTCTGTGTATGTGTGTATGACACAATGTATTCATACATACATGCATAATATTTTCTTCTACCAGTTCTTTTTCTTTAGAAAAACCTGACTGATATATAGGGTACGTGAACAGAACATATAGGGCCTTTGCTAGGGCTATGGGAGTGACATCAGGATGACATGGACTCTTTGCCATTGCTACTCAATTTGGAAATTACCAGGATGAAAAGTCCTCTATGATTCCTGCATCCAGAGTTCCTTGTTCTGGCTCTATGAATTGATAGACTGGGCAAATAACTATAGTTTGTCCATGGTCAAAGCTTTCTTTTCTTGAGAATATCGGTTCATCCCACAGTTTATGCATCTTAATGTGATGACAGCTACCCAAACAGATGAGAATCAAACTTGTTCTGTTCTCTGAGAACATTATGACCACCATAGAAGGATCTGTATGGACAAAACCAGAAGATGGACGAGAGTACAGACTTAGAAATAAACTTCCAAATATGTGCAGAAATGACTGTAACCAAGGTGCTAGGACCAATAGGGAAAGAACAACCATTTCAAGTTAGATTGGGAAAACTGGATACTTACATGTCAGAAATAAATAAAGTTTTCCCTCTTAGCTTAAATATCTAGAAAATGGCTTCAAGATCATCAAAGACCAAAATTTAAAACTCTTCAAAGGAAGCATAATGTTTATTTTGTATCCCTTGGTAGCTTCTTGAGTAGAACAGCAGAGTCACAGGGCACATAAAGCAGAGTAACAGGACTTCCTGAATATTAGAAAGTTCTGCATGCCCTGGATTTCCATCAACATGACAAGGGCAGGCTCTAGGATACTTAGAGGATGGGAAGGAACATGTACAACTCATATATCCAAGAATGGGTTGATTGTAAAGCAAATGCATGCCTAAAACTCAACACCAAAACCAACAAATTCAAAACTGGGCTAAATTACCTGGGGCATAGCCTGGTGACACACTGGATAGTGATTTCCTTATATGTGCAAGGTCTTGGGTTTGATCATAACAAAAAAATATCAGAACAACAGAAAGGGGGAGAAGGTTACACCTCAGATACAGGAAGAAGCATATGACGTACTGCTGAGCATGACCTATCATCAGGGAAACGCAAAGAGCTGTAATGTACATCACCTGTTTGTCTGTTAGGTAGCTGTGTTCTACAGATAAAAGTGGAAAATAATTAGAAAACGGTCAGAATGGGGAAAAATTGGAGTGTTCACATAGTGTATATCAGGTCCAAAAGTGTCTGTCAGAACTTGAAGACAGCCGTCTGTAGGGGATTGTGTTGTTTCATGGTAAATAATTGTCCCACCCACTGATTTAACAAAAAGCGCTGATTGGCCAAAGGCAGGCAGGAAGTGTGGGTGGAGCTACCAGACTAAGAAAAACTCTGAGAACAGGAAGCACAGAGCAGAATGCCAGAAGAGAAGCCAGAAGAAGCAGAGGACAACCATGCCGCTGTGAGAAAAGGTACCCATACCCATGGCTGAACAGGTTAAGAGTTAGATGAAGGATAGAGAGTTAGCAAGTTATATGCCTGGGCCTTAGACCGATCAGCCTAAAACTATCTTATGCATCTGTGTGTCTCTGTGGGACTGTGGGTGTGCAGGTCTGCCGGCCTAAACCTTGAGGCAAGGCCTGAAAGTCCAGGCCAGAAACCTCATACTACAGCCGCCTGCTTCCGGCCCTATGGTGCTGTCTGTAGACATGTCTGGTGGCTGCAGTTCTGGGTTCATTCCTCACTCATTATCGGCGTTCTCCTTTAATGGGCTTATGTCTGGGCTTTCACAGGACTGTTAAGTCAGTTTTCATTTACTGTCTTGCTTTTCAGGCTTCCAGAAATATTTGTTGACGTAGCCCATGGGCTTTTAATCTGTTTTCACGGTGACTTTATATTATTGTATTAGTTGTGCTTTAATTAATTTATTATTTTGATTATAGCATTTTATTTATAGAAGTACTGCACTGCAAAACTTGCTATTTTTGTTGCCTCCCCTTTCTCCCTCCTAGGCAGTTATTTCTTCCATATAGAAGGCACTGATGATTAGTCCCTTTTGATTAGTTACTATATTTAAAAATAACTTCAAAATCTTAATGTCTTTAAAATTGTGAACACTTCCCCTTCTGCCACAGTACAGTCATGTCTGATAAGGATCAGTGCTGTTGTTTTGTGGTTGTTCCGGGGTTGATACTCTTCAGGTCCTTGGGAGGCTTTGTGGCTACACTCAAAAGTGATTTCTTTCGTCATTTGACTTACATGCATTATTCAGCTCCAGTCACAGGACTGTACCTAACTGCAGAGGAGTCTAGAAACTGCTGATCAAGTTTCTTCTGGGAAGGAAAACATCTTGAATCGTTGGCATCCTATGCTGTACATATTTTGATATTTCTCAAATGGTTGCATGTGCAACCTTATCGGTGGTTTGTGTGTATTCTCTGCAATTAAACTGACGTGTTCTCTGTTGCTAAGCATTCCTTTAAAAATGCCTCTATTGGGCCCATTTGGCTTGCTTGGTAGTTAAGGACACCTATCGTCCAGCCCTGGTCACCTGCGTTTGATCCCCAGGTCACCAAAGGTGACCTGATTTCCACACATTTTCTCTTGACCCCACCTCCTTTACACTCACAAAAACACATAAATGAAAATGTAATAAAAATTTTAAATGTCTTTATTGATACTTGGCTACACTTAGAAAGGAGCACAGCAAGAATGTGTGTTTATTTCTGCATTTGAAAATTGTAAGCTGAACATGAGAACTTGTGAAAAAGCTGAAGGAAGGTTATTTTCTGAGTCCTTTACTACAATCCATGAAGCCTGGGTTGACATTAGCATTTACTCTCTAGGGAATAACATAGGGAATAACAGCAGTACTTTCTCTTCTCTCCCCAGAATCACCAATCGCTGATTATCAGACATAGCCTAGACGTTTGAAGAACATGTAAAATATTGTTGGTAGTCAATAATTATTTTACAGTTTCCTTTAAGAGCTAAATTATAGTATCAAAACTCATTCTAAAAAGATATGTCTTATTTGGCTTCAAGTTGGGCTAATTATTTACAGCTCAAAATTTATTGTATTGGTGGTAATAAGCTAGTTCCCGTATACACATATGCGTAGTCTATTAACATAGGTAGTCATGGATTAATTAATTAATTAATTAAATAGTTAGAAATCAAGCACCTCTTAAGACTGAGGTACAGCTGGGTCTTGAGACTGTGGTAAACTCAATAAAATGACACCGTAATAGTCGGTCATAGTCTTCTGGGAGTCTGAGAAGAATATTATGAGGTTAATGAGAGGGAAAAACAGGTTTTATTCTAAGTTTAGGGGAGAGAACAAGTTTGGCCCCGAATGGCCACAATTCATAAAAAGTGGGCAACAGACAAGGTCAGGTTCTGGCAGGAGCAAATGCAGAACAGATTCATGAGTTGTTGGTGATTTAACTAGATACAGAATTATGTTCTTTACATAATTTATTCTGCATTGACTTAAACTTGGTTCTATTTTGAGCAAAATATTTACAGAATAAGCTCTCTGAACTGGATGTAGTAGTCTAAACCTGTAATTCCAGCACCCAGAAGACAGGGGAAGAGCTGAAGGTTTGCGGGCAGCCTGAGCTACATCATGAAATCATCTCAAAAACAAACAAACAATAGAAGAGAAAAAAAAATATTGGCAATCTGTCCTGAGAAAAGCCAGAGGCACAATTCTCTCTGTGTAGATCAAAGAGTGATGGGGTACTAGGTGCCAACAGGACAGCCTGTTAACAATCTTACTTTAGTTATTGTGCCAGAAGACATCTTCCCCCCCTCTTAATTGTGTGGAGCTGAATATGTATACAAGGCTTCTGGTGTCTGTAGTATTATAAATACAAGAGCTTTATTCTAATGTTTGTTTTTTCAAAGAGCAAAGTGAATCTGTAGAGGGCTTTACAGGGACGAAGGTATCTGAAGTTGCATGCTAGCTAGATCATATAGTGCTGACAAAGAATCCTTAGTAATCACTTGCTTGGGTGGTCAGCAAATAATGACCCTCCCCCCTCCCCCCCACCACACACACATACAGAGACTTCTGTGAGTGTATCACTTCCTGTTTGAAATTTTTCTGCACGCTGGGATAAGCTCTTGTTCCATCCAAAATAAAAAAAAAAAAAAAAAAACCGAGTGATGAACAAAAATGTGTCTGCTGGGCTTCTGGGGTCATCCAGGCTATTATGATGATGAGACAGCCAACCGGAGCTCAGTAGCTAGTAGACACATAATTCTATTTTCTCAGACATTTCTCTTGGAGACACAACAGCACTCATAATCCCCCAAGCATTGGGTCAGGAGGCATCAGGTCCAGCTTTGATCTCACTTTTAGGTGCTTTTCCTTGGATAAATCACAGAAAATGTCAGGTCTCTCATTCTTCCTCAGAAGAGCAAAGCTTGGATTTATATGTGTACTAGACAATGAAGTGTTTCATTTACTTGTATGATGTCATCTAGTAGATGGCTTTACCTTAGCTTAGCATCATCCATGACTCATGCTGCACGGATGAGCTTTGCCCATTCAACTTCTGTGTTTATGGTCTAATTTCCTCTGTCTTGATTGAACCCATTTCTTATCAGAAGTTCTCTTATACTGCCGATTGTTATATAGAATGGTTGTCCATCATTTTACCATTGTTGCCTACCATACCTATAGTTTTGAATCTTTCACTGTCTATAAGTAGGATGATGGATGTCATACTTCTAAGGGACAGTCACCTAGATCAGGAAGTTAGGGCTGTAAGGACTTGGGCTGGCCATTTATAATTCATTATTTTCAGGTGAATGTTACAGGGGCTAAAATATATTTCTTATTAGAGTTTTGGGGAAAAAACTAAATCAACGATCCTTTTATAAGGAGGTTGAAACTGCTTAACCCCATAAGGGTGGGGTAGAAGGTGGGATGGGGGTGTGGGGGGAGCTAGAAAAGGAGATGGAGGGGAATTGTGGTTGGTATATAAAATGAAATATATATATGTACATATATATATATATATCAAAAAGAGTCTGAAACTGATCTTATCCATGTATTGGGAGGGCTTCCTTATATGGAACAAACATTGATATTTTACATATTTAAACACAACTATTAATCACCTGGAATATCTCTTACACATATGGACAATAATTCAGCTGGACTGTGTTTTATGAGTATAAGAGGACTTTATTGATATAAGTACATAGAGTTTTCTAGTACTATATTCAGAGGCAACAATGATATGTTCATAATTTGAATACTCTTGTTAAATAAGAAAATAAAGATAATATTTTGCAATTCAGTTAAGTAAAACAACTTTCAAATAAAACAAATTTGTTTTGTGAAATGATGAGAAAAGGATAAAGATAGAGTTGGTAAATAAATGTAATTACTTGTTACTGAAAAGGTAGGGAAGCAGAGATTAACAGTATTACTACATCTCTGATAGAGTTAATGCAAGAAGAGTGACCTGAAAAGTATCAAAATACTCAGCCAAAAGAAATTAGAAAAATAGGTTGTTTTGATATATGCCAAACATGTCTTTTTAAATATGTGCATACATATTTGAACATCTGTTACGTGTATATTTGAAATCGGTGATAGGCTAGTTACCACATGTGCCTCCTTCCAGTCCCTCCAGCCCTGGGGAGCTGGACACAAGAGAATCCCTAGGGTTATAGCATGGGAACCAGTCTGAGAAACCCAGCACAAATAAAATAAAGTGCAATGATAAATATAGCTGTTTTGGAACTTTGTACTTACACAGATTTAACAGGAAGAATAGGCATAGAATTTTAGAGGGTTGAAAAGATTCCTATAGCTCTTCATGTTCATGGCACAGCATCAAATGCCTCATCCTAGGATTTCTCAGAGTCCTAAGATGCCCAACTCTTGGGAGTCATAGTCTTGGCTGTCACTTAGGTCTACCAGGTACTGAGGAAACCACCTAGCCTTTGTGAGTTGATGAATGAAGTAGTGAATGAGTGCTTGCACAGTTTTAATTTAGTCCTCTCAGGGGTTAGCATTAGACTGGGACAAGATATATACAATTCTGACATGACAGGGTGAACCTTTAGGTAATGGTGCTATTATGGATTTTCATAGCACTATAAGGAGTCGTGTGTGTGTGTGTGTGTGTGTGTGTGTGTGTGTGTGTGTGTGTGTGTGTGTGTGTGTGTGTGTGTTTGTTTTCTCAGGTTATCCCAATCCAGACAAGTTTTCCTGGACAGACTATTTAGAAGTTACTCAAACAAATGCTGTTCCAGCTAGAGTTTTTAACAGGGTAAGTTCCTTGTGGGTTCACACTCTGACCTTCAAGGTGCTCTAGGTGAGCCTCACTAACACTGCTGCTTTTATATGATTCTAGTTCTTAAATCTAGGCAATGATTTTATAGGCAACTTGCTTTTGTATTTATTTGTGTTTATTTCACAAGGACCTCAGAGGCTCTAACCAGAAGTCCCATCAACCACTGCTGATGGAGAACTTGAAGCCCGTTTCTCAGGTGCCGCTGACCAGAGCACTCTTGACTTACCCTTTTGTCACTGACTGTATTGCAGTGGTAATGCAGTCAAATAGGTGAGATAGAGAATGGGGCTTTTGTGAGCACAGTTTTATAAGCATGAGGGCAATATTTATTCTAGCAATTAGGAGAATACCAGTGTTTATAGCTCAGATTTATATATTAAATATTTCTATTTGTTAAGGATTTAACTGGGCAGAAATTTATTTATAAAGCATTATACATACAGAAGTGATGCAATTAGAAATGTTTGTGTTCTAAATCAGTGGATTTTAAAATACAAGTCCCTTCCAAATTCAACATGCCTCTTTTTGTTTGTTTTTGATTTTTGAGATAGTATTTCATGTAGCCCTGACTGTCTTGGAACTCTCTATGTAAACCAGGCTGACCCCGAACTCCCAGAGTTCCATCTGTCTCTACCCCTTGAGTGCAGAGATTAAAGGCTTATTTTTATCAGAATTTCATATATTAACTATCCTCATTTATTTATATAATTGTTTTTATTGTTTTCTAGATATTAATTGATATTTTTTTAAAATATTTTATTTTCTGGGAAAGGGTTTAATGGCTGGAGGTTGAGTAATAGGCACACAGAAGAAAGATGTCTGGAAGGCTGGTGCTGCAGGAGTTTTAAGGCTTCCAAGCTTCAGCAAGCAATGTCTGGCAGCTCCCTTTTCTCTCTTGACTTTTTACAAATCTTCATTTGATTTTGCTGGAGTAAATATTCAAGAAAATAAAATGATAAAAATATTTACTACAAAGACACGTCTAGGCTCTAGCCAATTTTTGATCATCTCAAATATGTATATTTGGCATCTACATCTCTAAACAATTACATTCCTTGTGGAGAACAGTGATCATGGGGGAGAAAATTAGGTCTTTTCTGAGGCCCAATTATATGGGCATAGTCCATTTAGTAGGTGTAATAATGCTTTCAAAAGAAAATATTCTCCCGTAAAAGCTGTGGTGAGGCTTACCAGATACTGAAGAATGGCTTTATGTTTATTACTGACATTTTAATAGAGATTTATTTCTTTTTCTACTTGTAGACTTGAGGAACTTGGTATATTTTCTCACATTAAAGTCAGCTGAATACTTTTCATGTGAAATGGCTTTTGAAGAGAAGCCTTCTGTTAACCTATAAGAACTATTAGGGTAGTCTCATTTTTGACAGTTAAATTTTCTTAGGACAGTTAACTTCCTGGACCCAATGTGTTTCTTATCCTATTTTCTTATTTACTTGTATATTTATCGTTATGAACTCTTCATCCCAAATATGTTACATAAACCGGATTTTGTAGATGAGATCATGAAAGAATATCAGACAGCTTCAAATTACATCCTGGTTAAATTTTAAGAGAGTGTTAAAGTTGAACTTTGGTAACTTTTTTCTAAGAATATCTTAAAGTTTAAGTTTAGGAAGCATCACATTTAGCTTTTTGAGTGACTTGCTAAATAAATAAATTGCCTCATAAGGTATACAGTTTAAATTGGCAGAGAATAGCAGACACTATTCAGAAAGAGTCTAAACTAATGCAAAAACTGTAGTAAAAATGTTTTCAAACCTTGACATGATTATTAATAAATTTATAGCTGAATCTTTGCATCATATCGCTATCTATAAAATGGCCGTTTTTTCCTTCTCTTTATAAATTTTCAATAACACTGATTTTAAAATATGCATAAAGACTTAGGTACTATTAAAACTAAAATCCAACTTTGTTTAAGATCTGTGTGATCCAGGGGACAGTGCAGTGGGAACTGAACTTGCTGCCTTTTCACTGACTTGTGCACTATGATTCTGCAGAGGGCTCCACACCACCTTTTGTCAAACATGAAGCTAGAAGCCATGGACAATTGAAATCCCTGGTAAATGCGTGTCGCCCCCATTATAGATGCTGATGACCACAGAGTAAAGGTATGCTTCACTTATTACATTGACCCCCCCAATACGTCTTCTGCTCTCCCATCTTGTCATCTCCTTTATCTTCCTCAGATTTTAATTCTAATGTAGAGTGGTTTCCATGGAAAAAGGCCATAATGAATCTGATTTCAGTGATTGCAAGGATGCACACTGATAGTTTCTCCCAGGCAGGAGGATAGCTACAGGGTAGGTATTACTGTCAAATCTCTGTGGTCAGACTTTTTTGTTGGGACCATTGGCTTCCCAATAATGACTTATTATTAGTTATGAAAGCTTGCTCAATAGTTCAGGCTTGTTTCTAACTAGCTCTTATAACTTAAATTAATTCATATCTTGTAATCTATACTCTTGTACATGGCTTAATTACCTTTATTCTTTCCTGCCCTTGTATCTTACTCTCTATCAGATTGGCAGCTCTGCCTTTGTTTTTGTCTGTGTCCTCTCTGCCCAGACATTCTGCCATTGGCTGTTAAGTTTTCTATTAAACCAATCAGAGTGACACATTTTCACAATGTACAAAATGATTAATTCACAATATTGACCCCCCCTTTGTCTTAGTAAAAAGGAAAAGTTTTAACTCCAACATAGTAAAACTATATGTAGTAAGAAGAGTTATCAAATAAGAATTACATTCACAATGTCTAGCCCGCTTGTATTTGGCAAATTTAGGGAAAATACTCCATTAACTATCCTTTCATGACCAATTCAGAGTTTTATATCTAATTTACTTTCTATCCTAAGGAAAACTGGAACTATGACTATCTAGACTTCAACCCCTTCAAATACCCGAGAAAGATATAAAATTACCCGAGTAAATAGCAAGTGTAGAGAAAACAACTTCCCAAACTGTAGAAATGACAAAGACATCTGGCCGCCTGGGCAGTCACCCAAGGTTCCTCTGCAGCCCTGAGTCATCCATCTTTGGCCTATAGGCCTAGAATATTTGAGAGACTTGTCTTTGACATGTCTATACCTCCTCTTTATCTCTCTCTCTTTTTCTCTCTCTCCTCCCTATTTCGTTCTCTCCCTCTCTCCCTCCTTTATCTTTCCCTTCAAGGCTTCTCTGTGCTCACTTTCTCGCTATTTCCTTCTCCCTTTTCCCTTAATAAAACTTTTCATGTGAGCCTTGCTTGCACGGTGTGTCTTTCTCCATGGCTCCTACCCCCTGTGACTGCTGTGATGTTAGTGTGTCTGTATGGTACCTCTGTCTCTTACTGTGTGGCACCTTGGCTCCCACCCACCAATGTAAAATACTTGAGACTAGTGATTGTTGCAAAGTAGACTCAACAAGTCACTCTTTTATCCCATCATTTTCTGTGCTATATTCTCCATTTTTCCTTTTAGAAAGAGATCCTTAAATCTAATCTCCTTTGCTTAGCATTTTCCTTGATCATAACTAATAACAGTTTGTAACCAATCAAGTCCATAACCCATCAAAAGAGCAAAAACCATCCACCCCACCTCTGAAAAATGTGAGAGTTGTGTTCTCTAGACTGCTTCCTGTGTCTGGAAGTATCAGCATCCCCAGGCTACCCTGAGAAAACAAAGATAAAGGTCAAGTCCTGGTTAGAATAGTCTGTGAGGCTGGACCATCTCAGCTAGCAGCCTTGAAACTGTTCTGGGTGCAGAACTCTGAGGAAATTGGAACAGAGGCACTTTGAGAGGCGGATCACCTGGACCTCTTGTTTTTATTGGTGTCTGTCTGGTCACCTTACTCTGAAAACACATAAGTTTTCAAAAGTAACATACATATCTGTGTTAATACAACTATAGAATGTCCTGTGTGTACAAGTCAAAGATGGTTTTTTTTTTCCTCTGTTTGAGCAGGTAAAAGGTAACTTTCAACTTTATAAGTCTGTTTTGACTGCATAACCAAATTGTCATATCTATCCATGTCATAAGAATAGATGGCATGTAATAATAAGTCATGTAGACTCTGTAGCCAACATGATTTCTCAAGTCTCATCTTATCCCTGAGCTGTTCCGAGCAGCTTTAATGCCATGGACCCTGTAGTCTTTCTTGACTTCCTCTCCCATGTCTATAGCCCAGATATTTAGGTCTCTCTCCCTGGCCAAATCTGATCTTTATTAACTTGGAAGAAATCCAGTCTTTCGTTTCCTGTAGATATTATGAGACTCAGGACAATTTTTGCTTGGATATTCTGTAAGTTCTTTTGTTTCTTTAATGATTTTGTCTTCCTTTTGCTTTCATTACCAAATTTTTCTTGAAATCTTTGTTTTCTGCTATTGATTGAAAAAAAAAATGCTTTGGCCACGGTAGCCAAAGGTTAAGAATAAATTAAGGACCTGATTTCTGTATTGTCTTAGTTGAAGACACACATTTTATGAAAATTAAATGTGGACAATCAAGTTTCCCTAAAATGAAATCATTTGATCTTTTATATACAGAGAGCAGGAAGTGTTTGTCAGCTTGGCTTTGTTATATCTTGTAAGGAATAACAGTTAAATTTTACATCCAAGTGCAATTTGTTTTCATAATAATAAATCCAGTGAAATAAGCTGCTTTTAATGGCTATTCTATTTTTTAAAAAGTATTTATTTGATGTCAGCTCATACAATGTAATAGTAATTTTATTGTATTTGCTTTATCTTTAATTTGAATAATTCATTTTATAGGATTACAGGTACGTAAGTTTGGTGAATTTTCAAAAACAAGTATAAAGCTTTACCAGAGACCATCAGGAGCACACATGACAGAGCTCTTTGCTTTTCTGACAAATAAAATAGCAAGTGTGTTCAGAAACCAAGTAGCTGTGTCTCCAATAATACTTTGTTATCAACACGTATCTTAAATTTCATTTTAAGTGTAGTATTCAAGGCTTTATTTTGGCTTCTCATCGTTTACTTCTTGAAACCCAGTGTGGAAATACACTGCTTATCACATTGGCTCTGCAATGCTTTCACTTTTGTAACTGTCACATTTAGTTGCTAGCTTTCATTTTAAATTTACCGCATTTCAGTCTTAATAACGTGCAAAATGATCTATATTTTTATTAAAGGTCTACTTTATTGATATTCCTAAGAAATATATTGTAGTAGTGGAGTTTCTTGGTCCCGGACAGCCAGAGGCCCAGATCCACAGACCTGACATGCCAGACCCCTTAGCTGCCCGCCGCTTGCTCAGGCTCCCAGAAATGACTCAGATGCTTAAATTAACTTCACACTGTTTGGCCTGTGGCTCAGGCACATTGCTAGCTACCTCTTACATCTTAAATCAACCCATTTCTATTAATCTGTCGGCCACGTAGCCCGTGGCTCACCTGTGTTCCTTACATGTTACTTCTTTGGGCTTCTGGCTTGGTCTAGTGGTTAAGGTTCTGTGCTCTCACCATTGCGGTCCGGGTTTGATTCCCGGTCAGGGAACAAAAAAGTAAAAATTAAAAAAATAAATAAAGTTAAAACGAGAAAGAATGGGCCTTTCCAAGATCCCAGCAGCCTTTTGTCAATGGGGTTGGCCACTCCCCCTTCAGGGACCTGGAACCCTGGGTAAGCATCCTAGGGTCTTATCAGCTGACACCTGAATCCCACCACAATGTATTCTGATTTGCACTTGATTATTTGTTACTGCCATGTTATATAAAAATATTGAGTTAGGGTATTTGTTATCTTAAAATATAATTTGAAAAACTTAATCTCTTTGAGTAAATTTATTGTATTTCTCATTTACCATCTCAGCATTGAGTTTTTAAAGTTTTTTCAGCTTTTAGCATTTAGCTGATTATTGCAAAACAACATTTCATTTTTTCCCTCATTATTTTTCATTCGTGAAAATTGTTCTTACTGGGGGAAAATAGGTGAAAAACATATAGTATCTGTGAAAGTATTCAATTCATAATTTACGCTATGGAGTTGGACATACATGAAGGCCTTTAAGATTTTGGAGTTAAAATATATTTATACAAGTGGCTACCTTATATAGCATACAGTCTATCAAAATTTATCAGTGTTGGACTAGATTTTAAGGCCTTGCATACAGCCTTAGCATCTTTTTTGTCACCTGTCTTTTGGCAGAGCTTGTCTGTACCACTATACTCCCCTTCTGGCATTCCTATAGATGAGTAAATATTTTTCTTTCCCCATGAGGTTCAAGGTAGATCTGTGAGCTGATTATTTTCTAACAAAACACAAGGGTCAAAAATATTAATGCCTCTCCATAAGACAAGGTTTTAAAAGGAGGCTTGTGTTTTTTTTCTCTGAATTCTTGTATATAGAGGCTGAAGGTCTTTGGCAGGTGGGAAGCATTTATAGCTTCTTATTTTCTTACCTCAGTAATCCCTACAATTCCTCAGTTGATGTGTTGATTACAGCATTCTGTGAATTCTCTCTCCTACAAAGTTATGTGAATGGAAGAGTATAGGAGGGGTTGCATTGATTACACCTTGGGTTCTGACTTTCAGTGAAAATGCCTAAGCTCTATTCTCATGGTCTACCCTTCCTAATTAATCCCCTGTTGGAAATCAAATTCTGCAGCATGTGCTGAGAAATACCACAGATTAGTCTGGATTTGACTTCTTGTTCCGATTCTCTCTTTTCTTTACAATTAATTTGGTGATGTTACTCCATTTGTATGAAGTTATAGTAGTATACAAAAGGATCATAGTGGATGCAGTGACAAAGGTTCCAGAAATTATGGAAACTGAAATCGCCGAGCTGGTGAATGAGCACTGGTTCTGGACTCTAGGCTCTCCAGCATACTACCACAGTTGTATCCTCATAACAACTCTTGTAAGAAGTTTCTGTTGAGGCTTTGCAGTTGGTGAGGAGCGCTTAGGGAACATCAACATGGTTTCAGAGAGCTAAACTCTGAGCCAAGGTTTTCTATACTTTGTTAGCCGGAATGAGACTAATGACCTTATTTTGTCACTGCTTCAGGGACAGGATGATCACCAGGCAGACTCAAGGCCACACCTTTTCAGTTCACTCTACTTTCTAGCCAGCTGTCTGGTTTTCATTCTGGAATATTCCTTTGGCCAGCTGTGTCTCTCCACTAGGTCAGTTATGAGGTTTTACTTGCCATGATTGGATATTAAGGTGACATTTCTTCCCTTATGTTGACTGGACTTATTAATTACCATAGTTACTTTCTAATAAATATTTATATAGACTCAGTGCTTCTTGTTCAGTTTATAGCCAGCCATTATGTTTAGTAATTATTCTTTTGTTTGGCTGCACACTGCACTCTGCTATATCCAAAAGCTCATTACTGTCATGTTATCAGGAAATGCACATTAAACTACAGTAAATGGATGAGTACTTTGAGGAAGTTTGGGGGCAAAGCATGTTAGGCTATGAGGAAATACAAAGGGGGATTTAGAAGAGAGTAATATTTGGTAAATATTTGCCCTGTGGGAACTGAAGCTAAGCTGTGAAATAAATTATAAATGAATTCCAAATAGACATTTTCGGATGTTCTCCTGAATCATTAATAAATTGAGTCTTTAGCAAGACTTTTCATATTTTATGCATTAACTGGGTGTACTTGTGGTATATCTAAATGAAATAAAGGCGTTATGATCAAGGAAAGTTGTCATAGTAAGTTGTCCACTTATAAGACTGGAAATTATTTTGGATCTTAGATTAGACTAACAAGTTGAAAATATTTTGATTCAAAGAATCTTTAGATGTACTAACATAAAGAGGTTCAAATGTAAGTCAGTGAGTGTTTATTTAATTTACAGTTGTCTGTGCTTGACCTCGTCCTAGCTTAAGTGTCAAAGAGGTGGCAAGGTCTAGAACAGGTCATCTCATGTCTCATTTGCCAAAGTTTCTTTCTGGGACACATTTCTAAAATCAGTTTTGAAACATGATGATAAGAGAGGACACTTACTTTAAAAATGACTGTTCTTTGAGCTGTAAACCTGTAGTTAATGGCCATTATTGTGTCATAGTAATTGATAACTGTCTTCATCTGGGAAAAAGACTGAAACACTTTTCAAAAGTGTTATGACCAATTCATGAGGGGATAATCTTTAGTTTTGGTGAAGCTGTAAATTAGTGTCAAGAATAATGTCCAAAAAAGTTGAAGTAGACAGAATGGCACACCTGGTGAAAGCACATTAGTGTAAGGGCATTTATCATAAACAGCAAATGTTATAAAACTCATGATACCTACCTCAGCAGGAGTCCATGGCTGCCCTTAACATACTATATGTGTTCTCATTCTCCCGCATCTTGCAGTCAGTCATCCTGTATTGTACATAAAGCAGAGGGTGTTGGTGCATGGAGCTTAAATAACATGGCCTCCCAGTGAAGGACACTGGTGTCCTGGTTTTGTAGCCCAAACTTCTTATCCAGGGGCAGCGTATTTTTGTGGAGGGCCAGAGAGTGGCTATTTCTTACTTGTGATCTTGTGGTGAACTGTGTGTTCCCATAGATAATATCCAAAGGGATGGAGATCCTCCAGTTGTCCCACAGTATACTCATGTGTAATAAAATATATTACTTTTAGAGCCTCATTTAGCTTGTGGTATAAACAAGAACAGATGGCAGTGAGACCCTGTTTGGCCTATAGTCTCTAATCTGCCAACTCCTGTCTTAATAGATACCATGTTGATTGGATGATGAGATGAAGCATTGTCATCTGGAGCATATACAGCTTTATATCCTTCTGCCATATCTTCCGTTTGATTATTGAACCAAATCACACCTATGATTTTGCTTTTAATCTAGTTTTAAATATATTTTTTGCTTTTAAAAAAAGAAGTATAAGACATGATGCCTTCTATGCCATTAATAAGTTATAGCTTTAAAAGAAATGCGTTTTCCCAATGTCAAATGATTCCATAGTTTAAATCTCCGTATTAATATAGCCCAGCTCCCAAAATAATGTGTAATCATTCACATAGTGGGCTCACCTGTCAACTAGATTTGTATTTCTGCTGACAAATGTAGAGAGAGAGTTATCTTCCAAACTTTTATTAAAGTTATTGTACTTAGAACAGAAATAAAGGCCAGATAGCCAAATTTATGACTACAATGGAGATAAGTTGTCAAGGCTCCCTACGAGGTCCCTCATGCTCTCTCCCATGTTACCAGCTGTCCAAAGAGACCAAGCAAGTGCCTGGCATGATTATTTGGCTGGAGGCTTCATCTGAGTCATGAGGCTAGCCAGACTAGAAATAGAACAGTTCGGAGCTTTCTGTGCAGAACACTGTCTGTGTAGAAACTTCTTAAATAAAATATAATGGTGCTGCAGCCCTTCTTTTTCGTTATGTGGTTCTCAGAGCGTCTCAGGGTTGCCACAGATTACACAGCTACAAAATGAACATGTGCATGCATGGAAATACTTGACTGTGTTTGTGTTCTGGGGTTAACAAATACTTGAATAAGAACCCCACTTTAATCTAACTATTCTTAACCTAGTAAGACAGGCTATCTATGCTGTATTATCATTTAATTCAAAGCTTCATATTTGCTCAAACTGTTTGAGATTCTTGACCTGCTGGCAGAGATGTCTTTCATTGCTTACCTGCCACAAGGCCCACTGTAGGATGAGTATACATTTTCAGAGCAAACAGAAGGTTTGTTGAATTTAACTTTGGAGGAGACTTACACATTCCCTGTTGTTCTGATGAGTATCTAGGAGTGTGATTTCCATCCAGCTGCAGTTCTGACATTTCTCGTGACCTTACTAATGCTGACACTAAACTCATTATGCTGAACATTGCCTCTATTTCTCACATCCTACTTTACAACACTCTATTCTTACACTGAAGAACTATGTCCCCAAAATAAATAATTGAACACAATCACTCTAAGATTGACTGGCTAGACACAATTGTGAATATCCCCAGCTCATTTCAAAGCAGGTGTCATTTGTTTTAATACATGAAAAGATGATAGGCCAAGGTAGAGATTAATCTGTGAAAAAGTAGTTGATGATACACAATTTATATCCAAGTTGTAGTTATATTATGTTTCTGTTGCTACTATAACAAATAAATACAAATATAATGGCTTAAAACGACTCAGACTTATGATATTGTATTGTGTTAGGCCAAAAATCTCTTGGGAATTAAAATGAAGTGTCAGCAAGGTGAGCTGTTCTGGAAACTCCAGGATCCCTTTCCTTGCCCTTTACAATTTTAATGTCTGCTTTATTGTGGGTTTTGACTCCTGCTTTTGTATGGAAAGCTTGCAGTGTGCTGGCATCTTCAGACCAAGCTTTGATGGTCCTCCCTACCCATGATGAGCACTGTGATTTCTATGGGTCTCGTTTGTGATATTGGGTGACTGCTTGGCTGAAAGCCTTCATTTAATCTCGGGCATGCTC
Organism: Phyllotis vaccarum; assembly: GCA_033318265.1. Classification (NCBI taxonomy): domain Eukaryota; kingdom Metazoa; phylum Chordata; class Mammalia; order Rodentia; family Cricetidae; genus Phyllotis; species Phyllotis vaccarum. The sequence goes on from JARWLC010000018.1 coordinate 54,887,077, forward strand.
CTTCTTGCCATGCAGAGGGACCCAGTGGATTAGGAAGGGGACATCTTTGGAAGATCAGATGTCTTAGTTTTTTAAGGGGGGATGGCAGACATTTGAAACAGCTGGTCACATGGCTTCTACAATCAGAAACAGAGATGGACATTTGTTGCTGCTGTTCAGTGCCCTTTCTATATTTGTAATATTCCAGGATCCCAGCTAGGGAATGCACCACCAATCGTAGGTGGGTCTTCTCATGACACTTCTAAGATAGTGTCCCAAAGTCATGCACAAAGGCTCATCTCCTGTCTGAAGTCTGTCAAGTTGGCAGCAAACACTTAGCCATTACAACTATATCTTTGTCAACTTGGTACCCAGAACTTCTATCTTTTGTTCCTATAAGCTTACAACCATTTTATAATAACATGAAATCCATTTGTCAAATATCAAAATTGCTATGGTCAATAATATTTTTTAACATTTTGAAAGTTCAAAAAATCTTAGGCTGGATATCTATCATGAGTTATTCCATCTTACCCTTGGGAGAAGGAATGAGAAGGCGCAGAGTCAATGACATAGAGTCCAGGCGCCAGGCGAGAAGCAAACAACAGACTTGTTTATTGTGGATATGGGGTGAACCTATATACCTCCTCCTGATTTCCCATTGGCAGCCAGAGACTCCTGTGTTATGTTTTTCCTATTGGCCTCTAGACTTTTAGTGATCATGTGCTACCAATTACTAGCTTAGTGAAGAATTAAAATTGGCTCATCAGGAAGCAACTAGTGTGCATATCTGCAGCAGGGTAACTTCAGTTTTTATTCGGTTACCTGGCTGTGTTCCCTCTATAGGCATGGTAACACAGGCCTTTAATGCTAGTGTTTGGTAAACAGAGATAGGTGAGGATCTCTGTGAATTTTAGACTAGCCTGATTTATATGTCATGTTTTAGGCTAGCTGTGGCCAACTGTAAGACTTTGTCTCAAAAGAAAAGCTAAAGTCTCTTGAGTGTGACCTCCAATTAAAGTCAAAATCAAGCTACATACTTCCAACTTATAATGAATGACACAGAATAAGGGACTCATAAGTAAATTAGGTTGAGCTCCAAAGGTCTTATGGAGTCTCAGTGATCCAGCCCTGCTGCCCTCAGTACACACAAACTACCTCTTGGGCCAGCTCCATCCTATGCCTTCAGATATCTTCAGTAGATGGTCCACAGTCTGAGCCTCTCTAGTATTCTGTAGTCTCTATTGCAACTTAGGCTTCATCTTCATGACTACATAAAATGTCCACTTGTGTCATTGTTGCAGGCTCTTAAGCCCTACATCGTGTCACGTGGCCTTATCTGTTCTCTATAACCTTTTCAATCTTATTTCTTTCATGTCCTCAAACTAAGACCATGTGAATAACGCTGACAAACTTTGGATGCTACTAGCTCACGTTGGCGCCTGGCCCATCTGGAACATAGATGCATCGGCTTTGTATCCTTGCTCTGTGTGATACTTGCTTAGGCAGTTGCTTTTGAGGAGAAAGAAGCAATTTCAGCTTTATCAACAATGTGAGTGGTTGCCTTTTTATAAGTTGGATGTCTTTCACGGCTGGGGTCTTGCCTTCAAGGCACTTTTTCTTCTGTCCCATTGCCTTGCCTTGAACTCTGTACTTCTTCACACATCTTTTTATGATCTAGAAAATTAGTTCATTATCTTTCATTTCAATTCCACTCAAGTGCTGAGTGACACAGAAGCACATAGCAAAATGTGTGGCTAAAGTATCAAATGAATAGCCGCAGTCTAGTTTCTGATATTGACCTTTTTTTTTTTTCCTTTCTGAAAACTTACGAGTTAGACGTCCACAGTGCACATTTCTCTCAATATCACTGTCTTCTAAACTTGCACAGGAATAGCCCAGTAAGCTTTTCATCAGACTCCCTCCCCCCCTTCTGTACTGGTATAGCTCGAGCCTAATTGCATATTTAAATCGACCATTTAGAATTTGCCATTTTAAAGTCTTCCCCACATGATTTTCATGCTTGTATGACCTAAGAATTTCTGCTCAGTCTTCTCTGCCTATAATGACCTCATCTATCCATTCCCTAGGTTTTCAGTACCATATATTTGTACATAGCTTTCAAATTTGTATCAACTACTATGACCTCTTCCATGAATGCCAGTCATATATTTTACTCCTGCTTTAGATCTCTTACATTTTTAAAGGTAACTTTCCTAGGCAAAAATCTTGTGCAAACCCAGGTCTTCTCCATTAATGACTGTCCCTTTTGCCTAATTAACTAAACTAAAAAAGGAATCCACTGGTGTCAGAGCTCTCACAAATAACCAAGCACCACATACATGGTATTCTAACTCTAGACAATGCATTCCAATTCTTCTTCCCTCTGTATCTACTCATGCCTGCAACCACAGTGAAAGCTAACAGCATCAGTCACCCATCACCACAGTCTCTCATGAGGAGTGACTGGGTACCCATTTAGACCATGTGAATCCACACAACTCAAACATTCCAGTGGGATTTTAAATGCATGGCCTGGATCATACGATTCTCTTATTTCTACCCTTTAGTGTGTTCCCACTGAATTAGCTAGAAAAAGTTAAACTTCACTTCATGCTAGTAGATACTGCAGTCTGGTCCTGACATAAGCCAGGTCCAGCTTCTCTTATTCCAACTTTGTCACATTTAAGGAGAACTATAATAGTTGGAGAAAAATAGAAAACATGATCTTTTGATCAGTGACTCTTGACTTGTTTTAACAAATTTCCATTCAAACTGATAGTGATAATTAACACCATGCTCTCTCTGATTTTGAAATGGTCAATACCTAGTCTTAAAGAACTTACCATTCACATGCAGCCATCTTGTAAGAAGTGAAAACAATTTTATAAGTGACTTAGGTTTCTGGCATTGTTTGTTAGAATATTGATTGTTAGGCATATCCCAATTTCAGACTCATTCAACTAGGAACAAGATGAGGTGGGTGGAGGTAGTGTGTGTGTGTGTGTGTGTGTGTGTGTGTGTGTGTGTGAGAGAGAGAGAGAGAGAGAGAGAGAGAGAGAGAGAGAGAGAGAGAGAGAGAGAGAGAGATCCAACAAGGAAAATAGAAGACTTTGTATTCCAGAGCACAGCCTATCTTGTAATGTCAGCAGACAGGCTTTCACGGTAATACAGAAGTGCTCATTTTTGTATGAACATAAATTTTAAGCACACTTTGAAACCTAAACAGATATTTGGAAACATTGTATACATAAACTATATAGAAATAATTTTAAAACCATTAAAAACAGTACATTTATAGAGTGAGGTCAATAATGTTACATAAGGAATCTTCACGTTAGCCAAGCATGATGGTACAAATATCAGGGTATAGTTTAATATAAAAGGACCACAAGTTCAAGTCCAATTTGGGTTATAAAATTAAACCTTGTATTGAACAAAGGAATGTAAAACAAAACAAGAACAAGCTTATATCTTGTAGGTCAACGCAAAGTGATGGCTGTTTGTCTTTCCTTTGAGAGCCTTGCAGAAGCTCCTGACTTCATGGAGACGGTCATTTTCAGCACGGTAATTGGGTAGCTATGTATGGATTTCTCTGTAAGCATAAATTTAACACCTTGGATGGCTAGACAAAGGTGAAGAGTCATTCTGAGAGTTCTTAAAATTAATATTGACAAAATTCTAAGAACACCCTAACCCGTTCTTGTCATTGCACTTCAGGGCCCAAATCAACCTAACAAGTGAATCTCCTGCCATCTTCCTTTAGTGTTCATTTCCATATGATTTTGGGGGAAAGAAGAAAGTCAGTAAAATTGCTGATATTTTTGTGGTCACATATACCTTTCTGCTCAAATTTAAGTTCCTGTTAGTTGCTAGGGATTTTTTTTCTGTTCCTGCTTGAAGAAATTAACTTTCTTTCCACATTAATTTAATTTTCATCATCAGACTTAAGGTTATAGGACTATTAATTCTATATTTTCTTTATTTCTTTTTAAAGAAATTTTTATGTTTTTATTTTAAAAAATTTACTACAACAGGATGATTATTCTTTTCTCTTTGCCAGTTCTTCCCAGATCCTTCCCGCCTCCCCTTTTACCCAACTCTGAGCCCTGTTCTTCATGCCCTAAATTTAAACCGAAATTCAAAACGTAAGAAACACACACTCACATACAAATCCACAAAAATGGAAAATAAATATACACGCTTAAGACAAATTTTAGGAAAATGCCCAAGCAAAGCAAAATGAGACATTTCCTTGGGAGATCCTTCCCTTCTCCTAATCCCTTACTCTATACTTAATCTCCATAGTCATCTAGATTGTAGCATGCATACCTAAGGCATAAGCAGAAAGCATAGAATATCAGTCTTTGCGGTTTGGATTACCCCACTCAGAATGATTTTCTTTTTCCTTGCTCCATCAATTTACCTCCAAACTTTACAATCCCATTTTAGTAACAGCTAAATAATACCCACTGTGTAAATGTACCACATTTTCATTATCTATTAGTCAGTTGTTGGACGTATAGGATGTTTCCAGTTTCTGGCTATTGTTAGTAGAGCAGCAATGAACATGGATGAGAAAGTGTCTAATGGAGTGTGGAAAACGAGGTATATGCTCGAGCGGTGTAGCTGGATCTTGAAGTAGAGCTAGTTCCAGCTTGCTGAGGGGTTCCACCACACCACTTTCTGCTGTAGCTGTTCCATGTTTTACTCTCATCCTTGCCAGCCTGGGTGATAATTGGTTTCATTGTTCTCGGCAATTCTGAATAGTACGGTGAAATCTGAGTCTAATTTTGATTTGTGTTTCATTGATGGCTAAGGATGTTGAGAATTTCTTTAAGTGTTTTTTGGCTATCTGTGTTTCATCTTTTCAGAACTCTCTGCTCAGTTATGTATATTTTAATTTGTCCATTTGTTTTCTTGATAGTCAAGGGTTTTTTTTAGTTATGTGTTTTAGAAGCTAACACAATAATCAGGTTTGTAATTGGTAATTTTATAGCCTACTGGATTGTCCAAATGATCGTATCCTTTGCCATATTAAAGCTTTTCAGTCTCATGAGATCCCATTAATTGTGCTGAGTGCCTGTGCTGTTGGTATCCTGTTCAGAAAGACTTTTTCTAGGCCAGTGAGTACAAGAATATCACCCAGTTTTTTCTCTTATTAGATTCAGTGTATTTGATCTTGTGTTGAGGTCCTTGATCAATTTGTATGTGAGTATTGTGTGGGGTGATAAACATGGATCTGTTTGCGTTCTTCTACACATAGACATCCAGGTTGACCAGATCCTTTGTAGAAGGTGCTGTCTTTCTCTCAGTGTGTATTTCTGGGTTTTTTTTTTTCTTTATCAAAGATAAGATGTTCATAAATGTATAGACTTATACTATTTTAGTCTTAAGTTTGAGTCCATTGATAAATATGCCTGCTGTAATGCTAATACCAGGCTGATTTTATTATTATATCTCTGTAGTACATTTTGAGATCACTGATGGTTGTACATCTAGAAATTCTTTTATTTTGTAGGTTTTTAAAAAATCTATCCTGGAATTCTTTTGTGTTTCCATATAAAGGTAAAGATTATCCTTTCAAAATTTGTGAAGCATTATGTTGGAATTTTGGTGGAGATTGCATTGAATCAGTAGATTGCCTTGTGTAGGGTGACCATTTTTACTATATTAATCCTATTGGTCCAAGAACAAGGAAAATCCTTCCATCTTCTAATGTCTTCTTCAACTTCTTTAATATTCTAAATTTTTTATTATACACATCTTCCATTTGCTTGGTTAGAGTTATCTCAGGCTTTTTCTAGTCTATTGTGATACTTATTGCTTCCCTGATTTTTTCTCACTCTGACATCTGTATGTGGGAAGCATATGGATTTCTCTGTGTTGATTTTTTATTCTGATACTGGATTGAAAGTGCTTTAGAAGGTCCCTGGTAGAGTTTTTATGACCTTTATATATAAATCATATTATCTTCAAAGAGAAATACTTTGAATTCTTCTTCTGTTTGTATCCCCTTCAGCTGTCTCATTGTTCTAGCGATGAATTCACGTATTATATGAATAGATATGGAGAGTGGGCCTGCTTGTCTTGGTCCTGATTTAATGAAAATGCACGGAGTTTCTGTTTATTGTGTTGATGTTGGCTGTGGGCTTGGTATAAATCATCTTTATTGTGTTACGATAGTCCCTCCACTTTCCCCTTATATTTATTCCCAATTTTCTGTTGTCCTATAATCACTTCTGTGATTTCTGATGCTCTTCCTCACATTCTCTCTAAGCGTCTATTACCCTGACGCCTTCCATTCACCTTATCATGCGGGATACGCTTCTAATCTGTTATCCTTTTATACAAGTTCATTAGCTGGCTTTTCATGAGTACATATCAAACATTTGAATGAGTGTGAGTCATAAATAAAAATATGCTGATAGGATCATCAGTATATAACCATTTACTTAAGATTATTTATTACTTGCAATATATACAAAACAAATATGCATTAGTGTTTGGATTAACTAAATGTCTTCAGCATATTTGTCTTTAAGAGAATAGCTACTTATAAGCCACATTGGTGACTTTGTTCTTCTAGTATATCTGTCTTTCTTTAATAACAAGTATGATATTATTAACATGACTAAGGGTTATGCTGCATTTGAGTAATTTGCATCATGCATTAATTCATTGGAGATTATGCTTTTTCCCTGAAATATTGACATAGTGAATCAGGGTAGAATTTTAACATTGTCAAAGAATCAGAGCCCATTATGAAGCCATTATTCTAATAACATATGATGACCAGTGAGACTGTAGAGTAGTAATGGATGCATAATGGATAATAAATGGTATTCTGAACAGTAATGGTTGCTAGTGATTTTCCAGTAATAATATTCTCCTTCTGTTAAAATAATATAACAGTAACATCAAAAGCTGCCAGAAGTATGAAGGGTCCAGACTGTATTTGCTCTCTGGCACACTTTCCTTGTCTAAAGCCGTCTCCAAACCTAAGTTCATTCCTCCAGTTCTTAGCAGAGCTTGAGCCTTCTTCTGCCTGGTAGTGGTAGCAGAAGATGCAGTGTCTTGTGAACATGATGTTTTCAATCTATTTAATAAGTGGACCTCCCCATATCGAAAATTAATAATTGATTTATTTTATGCAAAATACTGTTACAGCTCATTCACCATGATCCACACTATTTCTAATTTCTGCCTAGGTTTTTGGATAATAAAGCAGTTTATACCACCATGCTTTGCCTCTGTCCTGGAAAGGCCGTTGTGCTGGAATGTGCTCGAACTGATCTACCAGGTCTCAGTGTTTTTGAGTTTGCATAAGTGGCTTATGCTGGCAGCTTCTTTTTGCCAGAGTGTGTTTGCTTCATCTCTTTGCAGGCTGTTTTTCTAATTCTGCCTAAATACTCTTGTTTAAAAAAAACCAAAAAAAATTAAAATTCTTGAAGCTTTTGGATGCCACTGGGACCTTAGGTATGAAAGTGTGAACTGAGAGACTGAGAGACACATGCTCTTATTGATCATTATATCCATCTTTTAGCATCCATAAGCCAGTTTTGTACTGACATAGTGATGATACATTATGCTGAAGTGTAGTTTATTTTTATTGTCTTAAAATTAACCACCAATGCCTGGCCTAGACTGTCAGCTTTACTTTCTTGGGTTATTTTACCCACTACTGGGTGGCAAACTCTACCCGTGTGTCCTACCAATGAGCCTGTGCACTTAGTCATTGAGGCAGATTTCTTGATAGAACTTCCTACAGCTATGGACATGTTCTGTCTCCATTCTATCTGTAATTAATAAGTAGAAATAGCCATTATATTGAACATCATAGCTGTGGGGGCATTCAGGAGCATGTGTAACTGAAATCCAGCACATGTCCACATTAAGAAGGGTTAGGTGAGAGATTGTCAGGGATGACAAAAGGATATAAGAGATGGAAGTGGGGAAATAAATATGATCAAAGTACATTGTACATGTGTGAGTGCCAAAATGGAACCTATTACTTTTTAAGTTTAATATACAGCAATTTTAATGCATAAAGAAAAATAATAAAGCCTCTGGTACAATATGAGGTTGTTAGCTTCCCTCAGGGTTTGACACTCTGTTATATTAGAATTCATCCATGGTTAATTTCTTTGTCTTTTCTATCAATTTCTGTCTCCAGGCCATCTCTGTGCTATATCCTTCACGTTACTATGATTACCACATCAGATTTTGGAACTTAAATATACAATTCAGACAAGTGGAAAGCACCGAATAAACACCAGACAAAATTAGTAATTCCTTGGTGATTAATTTCAAGCTTACTAATCTTGTAAACATTTATATTAACCTTTCTATTTCTACCTTAAAATATATTTTTTGGATTGTGAATGTCATAAAAAGCAGACACTGCCACCTCAGACTTAAGTAAGACATCCGCACTCAGATTACTGCAAGTGAGTCGCTGATCATTGCTCATACTGAAAAGGCTAAAAGCCCTTATTTTAGTACTTCCTCAACACATGGTTGTTTCTTCCCAGTTCTGGGTGGTTTGTAGAATGGTTTTTAAGTTATGCCATTTGTAGAGATTGATTTTGTTCAAGTTCAAAGCAGGTGAATTGAGAAGGAAAAATAGGCCAAGGAATGTGTGAGAAAAAGCGGCATTAGAGGTCAGCTTTCTTTAGATCCATGATTTTTTGAGCATTGTATACACTGCAGTTTTGTTTTTTTTTGTTTTGTTTTGTTTTGTTTTGTTTTGTTTTAAAGGATGAAGAATCCGGTGAGATACAGAGTTCTACCTGAGATTACAATGAGTGCATTAATGTACAATAAGTGCATTAAAATAATACAGATTCCCTTGGCTTTCTGCTGATAAACACCAGCAATAGTCTTATACACAGGGAACATCAGATAAGGAAGTGAACAGGCTGATTGGGTTGTGATAAGAATTTTATTCAAGCTGAGTGTGAATGGGTACAGCTGTTAGTGAGCTGTGGTGCAAGGATCATACATTCAAGTTGTGTTCCTTATAATTTTACTGTGGATACAGAATACCTACAAAGAAGAATTGAAATGATGAGATTAATATTCAGGTAAACATTAAAGAGTAAAACAGCTTCCAGAAATGTAGATCATTCTTGGCAGTGATGAGTGGTAAAGAGAAATTCCATGTCATCTACTGAGTCTGTGTTTTCTGCACGGGGCATAGATACTTTCTGCCTATGAACAAAGACTACTGTCTTTACATAATTCAGAGCACAGCACTAAAAGGAAATGCACCTGTAACTTAGAAGGATGTGTCTGGCAAAAACCTTGACCAAGTGGAGGTTGGAATGATCTACAGAGAACATCTAAACATGAAGAGGCAGAAGCTGGATGGAGAGAGGCAGCCCAAGGGCCATGTAGGACCCAACCTTAGCACAGTTCACAGATGGGTAAGAAACCACTGGTAATTGTCAATAGCTGGAATATCTGTCCGAGGCCTTAGGTTCCTAAGCTTAATTTCAATATCCTGCTCAGCCTTGCTGTGTGATAGAACTTCTGAATTCAAAGCAATAGTTTAAAAGAAAACATTAACCATGCTCCTTCAGTGGCAAGTAAGAGAAATCTGGGGCTAATATACCATGAACCAACCAAAGCAGGGTTGTATGGCAGATTTCTTGGATCACTGAATAGAAATTAGATCCAAGCATAGCTGGATCCAGGGTCTCTAAAGAGTCACTCCATCTTTCTGTTCACTCTCTCACATGCACACATTCTGTCTTTCATCTAGAGTAGTACTTGGAATCAGATGAAGGATTTCATGCATCCTTGGCAGGCCAGTCTTTCGCAGACTGTGCATCCTGACGTGTTTCCCCCATTTGAGAGAAGGTTTTACTGATGTCCCTGGGTTTGCCTTGAACATCTATCCTCCTGCTTCATCCTCTCTAGTATCTGTTGCTAGGGGGGCCAGTGCCACCAAGCCTATGTTTCTATCTTTCTCCCTCTCCATCAAGAGTTTCTCTGAGTCTCCCAGAGTCTTTAGTGCTGTTGGAGTAACTTTTCTCTTGATCTTTGGCTTTCTCCACTTGACTATGAAAGACAGTCAACAGTGCTGTATTCGTGGCATCTCAAGAAGCCACTCTGGGAGCAACTGTCCATTACTACAGTGGGAGGAACATGGAGAGGTGTGATGAGATTGAAAACATCCCCTGACCTATCATAGTGGCCACAGTGCCAATTAACCAACTCTCCCCTGTGGTAGAGATGCAGGAAGAGGCATAGTCAAGGCTACCTGTAATATTAGAAGTCTATGTCTCCAAGGGAAAGCAGATCACATAAAATATAAAACTTAGAGTATCTGTCACCCTTATCACTGCAATTATCTCTCTTACTCTACAGATATTCAAGAGTAAGGTCTTAAATCAAGACCATTGCTCCATTCCTACCGATACCTGTGGGCTTATTACCAAGATATTAAGGGGCTCTGATCTTCCAACCTATGCATTAATGTCTCTTAACTCCCACTTTGAACATTACACCCTGAGAAGGGGATTACAGTTTTATACCAGAAGTTCTTTGGGGGTTTTCTTTTGCATAGATAGCTGCAAAGAAACAAGTATATTTTATAAATAATAGGACTTGTAGTGAATATTTATTTGGTTCAGAAATTGAACCAAAGATTCAAATTTTAGGAGATCAAATTAGCTGTTTTTAGAGTCATTTTGTGACAGTCCTTTCAGGTTCTACTTGTAGGAAGTTTGGTTAGATATGAGGTGGTGTCTCGGGTACTGTTGTGATAGATGTATTGATGACCATGTTGTACAGCTGATACCCTCCTGCATGTGTGAGGTGGTGTCTCAGGTACTGTTGTGATAGATGTATTGATGACCATGTTGTACAGCTGACACCCTCCTGCATGTGTGAGGTGGTGTCTCGGGTACTGTTGTGATAGATGTATTGATGACCATGTTGTACAGCTGACATCCTCCTGCATGTGTGAGGTGGTGTCTCAGGTACTGTTGTGATAGATGTATTGATGACCATGTTGTACAGCTGACATCCTCCTGCATGTGTGAGGTGGTGTCTCTGGTACTGTTGTGATAGATGTATTGATGACCATGTTGTACAGCTGACATCCTCCTGCATGTGTGAGGTGGTGTCTGGTACTGTTGTGATAGATGTATTGATGACCATGTTGTACAGCTGACACCCTCCTGCATGTGTGAGGTGGTGTCTCAGGTACTGTTGTGATAGATGTATGGATGACCATGTTGTACAGCTGACACCCTCCTGCATGTGTGAGGTGGTGTCTCAGGTACTGTTGTGATAGATGTATTGATGACCATGTTATACAGCTGACACCCTCCTGCATGTGTGAGGTGGTGTCTCAGGTACTGTTGTGATAGATGTATTGATGACCATGTTATACAGCTGACACCCTCCTGCATGTGTGAGGTGGTGTCTGGTACTGTTGTGATAGATGTATTGATGACCATGTTATACAGCTGACACCCTCCTGCATGTGTGAGGTGGTGTCAGGTACTGTTGTGATAGATGTATTGATGACCATGTTGTACAGCTGACACCCTCCTGCATGTGTGAGGTGGTGTCTGGTACTGTTGTGATAGATGTATTGATGACCATGTTGTACAGCTGACATCCTCCTGCATGTGTGAGGTGGTGTCTCGGGTACTGTTGTGATAGATGTATTGATGACCATGTTATACAGCTGACACCCTCCTGCATGTGTGAGGTGGTGTCTGGTACTGTTGTGATAGATGTATTGATGACCATGTTATACAGCTGACACCCTCCTGCATGTGTGAGGTGGTGTCAGGTACTGTTGTGATAGATGTATTGATGACCATGTTGTACAGCTGACACCCTCCTGCATGTGTGAGGTGGTGTCTGGTACTGTTGTGATAGATGTATTGATGACCATGTTGTACAGCTGACACCCTCCTGCATGTGTGAGGTGGTGTCTCAGGTACTGTTGTGATAGATGTATTGATGACCATGTTGTACAGCTGACATCCTCCTGCATTTGCTGCAGATGCTCAGTTTATAGCTATTGGATGAGAAGAGTCAGATGAAGGATGAGTGGGTTGAGGTGATGTGGTAGCTGAAGGAAGAAGGATGTAGGAGAACACCAGAGTAGAACTATGCTGATGCTGCATCTGTCTGCTAACGATGGAGTCTACAAATATGGATTTTGGTTTTCAAAGTTCTGGAAATTTCCATTGGAAAATTTCATTTTGTTGTTCCAGCTTCAGAAGCCTAGGGGTTCTATGCAGAGTAATAAGGCCAATCAGCATCTGTAGAAATTAAACTGTGAGGAGCCGATGAAGCACCAAATCTTAAGAATATCTTTCCCTCAGCGACAAAATATTTTATTCTTAAAATAGTATTGTTGTTTTAAGTAAAAATATATTATTTTCAACTGAGAAATTGTGGTTCGTGGTAAGGTTCTTTTATGAGTTTTCTGTTGGCATATATTAGCATGTATGTCTTCAGACAGTTTGAGGTTTGTAGGAGACTGACTCATCCCATCCTGTCTGCCCTAAGTATCAAGCAGCAGACTGAACCTCCTGTCAGCCACACATAAATAGCTGAAGTAAAAGCCCAGGCAGGTGAGTAAGCTCTCACCACTGCCAAGTGATCACATGGGTGAGGGGCTGAGTAAGTACTAGTACTAGACAGATGTCGTGCAGCCCACAGGACCATGGGATACTCAGGCCACCACACATCAGGTGACCACTGTACCCACATGCAGTGAGATCCCTTCTTCCTTCTTTGGGTTACCTATATATCAAAAGCATAGAGTTAGATTTCCATCTCCAGGCTGAGAACTTATGCTGGATTCTGGAGAGCAGTTCACACTGTGATTTTCTGCCAAATCTTATCATTCCCAACCTCATGCCACTATGGAAGATGTTTTCTTTCTTGACATGATAATAATCAACTGTAGTCATTATTACCCAAGTGCCTGATCTGAATGAGGCATTTATAGATGACAGCTGGTGGTTAGAAGCCTTGCATTTCACCAAGCCTGTCATTGCTTCCGTTTCATAGGTGAAATTGTTGAGAGTTAGGCAAAGTCCTCAGCTTAAGGCCATCCAGATAGCTAGAGTTGCAATGTGGATTTCCCATAGACACAAAGTACTAGGATTTTGTAGACAGCTCCTCCATCTGCCCTGCCTGTGAGGTGATGTCCTTGGAGGCAGTGGTCAGGCTGCTTCCTCATTGAGGGCTCTTCTCTGACCCAGGGTCCAAGGAGATTGATAAGTGTTGACAATCCATCCAGCATTCCTTTGTGGTCCTCTCAAAGTTTCCTGATTCTTCATCTGTTTCAGCGCTTGTATCCTTACCCAGAGGGAGTGCTAGACTCCGACCTCCCTGACAACCCATTGCCTTTCACTCTGCCAGTGTTAAGGACGTTGGCACCTCAGCAGAAGGAGGTAGTCTAGCAGACTTAGTGAAGTATGTGGTTGTTCGGGGTGTACAGTGCTTTGTCTTATATCAGTAATAACTGTGATAACTTGATGGACACTCGGAAAAAAGTTTAAAATAAAAGTGGAAAACTCTTGAATGTGGTATTTAGAAGACAAGTAATATTCATTCCCCAAATGGTGTTGGGCCACTTTTTAGAGATGGCTAGGGTTGACTCATTCAAGCTTCCTCCAGGAGTTGCTTTTCTTATTTAAATTATAGTATATGTGCTTATCATGTGTGGTAGATATGCTACCAAATTCCATCAGAGCATGAGTAGATGTCTATATATGATAGATTTAACACTCATGGTACCTAAAGTATAATACCTGTAGTTTCTATGACTTTTTTTCTTTTAAAGAAGGATTTAAACAGGCTCAATTCTATTTGACTCTTCTAACTTAGCTTGGGGAGCTGTTGTAGAATATTATGTTAAGATGTGCTACATTTGTTTGTGCTGTGGAACATTTGTTTTAATGATGCAAAGATGTGTTGCATTCTTTTATGTTGCAGTTCGTTTAACCCCATGAAGCTGTGTCACTTTGTCTGTCTAAAGCAGACAAAGTAATAAAGAGCTGAAATTCCAATAGCAAGACAGGAGAAAGGATAGGCAGGGCTGATAGGCACAGAGAATAAACAGAAGAAGAAATCTTGGAGGGAAAGAAGGAAAAACAAGAGAACAGAGAGAGGAATGCTAGGGGACAGCCATCCCGCAACACAACTAGACACGGAGTAAGAGTGAAAAGTAAGATTACAGAAGAAAAGGAAGAGGCCCAGAGGTCAAAGGTAGATGGAATAGTTTAAGAAGCTAGCAAGGAACAAGCCAAGCTAAGGCCAGGCATTTATAATTAAGAATAAGCCTCTGTGTGTGATTTACTTGGGAGCTTTGTTGCAGACCCCTCAAAAGATCAAAAACAAAGAAAGATGGAAAGCCTGTCTGGAAACCATTTCCTGGAGTGTACTTTCCTCTCCTAAAAGCTATACCTTAAAGACTGTCAATTTGGACAAGCTTCAGTTTCTGAAGACTGTCTTGTCCTTTATTTCCTGGTGTGGCTTTGGTCAGGTGATGGGAATTGGAGATGTGAGTGTGCACTAAGGAGTCATTGAGCACACAGGAGAGTGACGCTGTGTCTAGAACATGACCCTCATCCATAGTCTTCCTTCTCTCCATCCATAAAGACCAAAGGGAGAGTCAGCTTTACATCCTGCAGATCCCACCACTGCACCCTCCTAGGACTCCAAGGGGCATAAGAGCGTCAAGCTGTTTATCCCTGGATACTTCATTTTATCAAGGACTCCAGGGTCTTAAATCACCTCTAAATTACCCTCTCTCTGGCCCTCAGCCCTGTGTCCTTTGCCCTCGGGAATCTCTTTCTGACCATATTCTCTTCACGTTCTACTATAGACCAGAGTGGGTCTCCCAATGGACCTGCTTCTGCATCCCTTGCAGATGAATGCGGGGTGCGGCAGATGTCTAGTCTGTAATCTAGACTGCTGCTTCCTACCTTGCCCTGCCTCACTTTGGCTATGAATGCCATTCCTGTCACTACTTGTCACATTTTCTTCCGTCCTCGTCTTTTCTTTCTTGGTTTTCTTAGCTGCTGGTGTGGGCATTGTCACCAAGCACCTCAATTTCAGGTCTCGGGAGTTTCTTTGTCTAAATCAGCTTGAAAAATAAGTGAAGCTTTAACAACTATTTTATCTTATTGTTTATTCTCTGTCCCATTCTTCTCATCTCCATTTCTCTCCCCACTGTATCATTTTGTCCCCACGATGCTCCTCTGTCTCATTGTCACTCTTAAAGGCTGTCATTTTCTTCACAGTTAAATGGCGCCCTTTAGAGTTTCCTATCTTTACACTTATTCAAACCGAACATGCGTGTTAAGTGTCTAGAAGCTGCAATCCACATATGAGAGACAACTTTAGGTGTTCGTCTTTATGAGCCCAGGTTATCCTGTTTAAATTTCTATCACTTTCCGGTTGCCTCCATATTCCTACAAAAATAATCATTTTGTTTTGCTTTATGGCTGAATAAGATCCTATTGTGTTTATGTTGTATATTTGGCTTCTGAGGGCCCAAACCCTATATTCTGAGGTTCTGGTCTATTAGTGGTGCCTTCGCAGAATCCATTTACTGATTCTAATGATTCCTGCTTTCTTTATGCCCCAGGCCATGACATTGGTTCTCTCCCCTTGATTAACTATATTCAGCCCCTTGTTTCCTTCCTGTAACTGTATCTACATATTGATGGACTCTATCAGCTCAGGATCACTTTGTATCTTTTACATTCCCCTATGTGGTCTAACAAATGTCACAACCTCAAGCCTCAAGATTTACAGTCTTGAAATATCATCTCTTTAAACAATTTTTTTCATTGTCTTGTCCCTCTCAGGAAATGGCTGTTCAATCCTTCACAGCTAAGTCAAGAGCATACAGTCACCACAGACTCTCATTTTCTATGTCACCAGAAAACAATTGGCTAGTTTGACATGAGGGAAAGCCCCCTTTGACTACTCACACTGATTCAGCCCTCATCCAGATCACAACCATCTCTTGAATGTAATTGCAGTTACCTTCTGGTCTTTTGGCTTCCAACCTAGCCATGGTCACAGGTTCTAGGAACCCCAAAGCAAGAGATAGTGACTTGTAAAATCTAGTCAGGTCAGCTGCTTAGCAAAGCCCTCTACTCTCCCAGGTTCTCTGAGAAGCAATGCCAGTGTCCATTAGGATTGACCCATAGGTGTGGAGTTGTGTTTTCTCTGCCTAATTTAGCTCATTCTAGTTCCTCACTTGTTCGCTCAACTGAACTTGCTGTTCCAGAGCATGTGTGGTTTTCACCACCTTTGTACTGGCTCTTTGCTTCATTTTCAAGGGTCCTTTTACTCATGCAGGAAAACCTGTGTCTTTCATAGCTCATTTAAGTGTGTTACAAACACTTTTAATTTCAATAACTCCACTGGCATACTCTTCCTTCTCCAAATCTACCCTATTTTTTATGTTTTTATTGCTTTTTAATATGCTAAAATCCATTTATTTGAAAGTGTCTGATTATTCTGACTAGAAATCAACCCTAAATTGTAAGTAAATTCTCCTCCTGTTTTTACTGTTCTATATTTAGTCCCAGATATGTAGCTAATGCACCCGTATCAGTGGTGGAATACTTCAATGTTCAGAGATTTATCAATAAATTCTCAGCATCTATTGATTCAAAAGGTAGACATATAAAAAGGTAAACATATCAAAAAGGATAAACATATTTATCAAATATATATTTTAATCCATTTGTCTTATCTACATAAATGATGATATATGTGAATTTATCTCACAAATTTTATGTATAATTTGATGAAATTTTAGCAAATATGAAATCAAAATAGAGAGCATTTTCCTAACATGAATGCTTTTTTCAAAGCTTCCCTAGCACTGCAACCTCTTCTCATCCCTCTCCACAGGTAGCAGCATCCTTCAGATGTCTGTTTCACAACAGAGAATGCATGCCTGCTCTTGAATTTATTATTATATGTTATGCTAGCCTCTTTTAGTTGCACGATTTCTACCTGCCTCTAGAATTTTAGCAAAAATAAAACAGATGCATTTGAGCCTTGTATTTTTCTCGTCTAACAATCTCTGTGCTTTGATTTTTAGTAATTTGTCTTTATGTTTTTATGTTGGACTCCCTTGTACCCTCCATCCATATCTGGGATTGGCTTAGGACTTTAAATCATCTTAAATCTGGAGAAGGTATTAGCCATGTTGATCAAACACCAGTGCTGCTCCTTTTCTGTGTCTTCCCCTTGAGGGAATGTTAGTTTTACAGCTTAGACTGTTAGAGGGTCTCCACATTTCTCACGGTCTGCTCTGTGTTATCTATGCCTATTTTTAATTCTACTAAATTGTCTTTTGTGCCTCTGGCTCCTTCTTCTGCTAGTGGTTACTGTTAATTGTTCTCAGTGAACTTTTAGTTCAGACTTGATAGTTTTAGTTTTTGTGTTTCCATTTGATTCTTGGATAGTAGATTTACATTAAATGGTCTGTACATTTGCGTACATTTATTTCTGTTTTCAATGTGTAACTTTTCCTAGCATGAATAACACTATAATAAAAATTAAAATACCACTGTTACACTGGCCTGTTGATTATATTTCCTTGTATGTATCTAGATATGGAAAAATGTATCATATGTCAGTTTTCTTTTCTCTTTTTCTGAAATGTCACAGTGTTTCATTAAATACTGAGCTAATCTTCCTTCTTAAGCAATAGCTGTACAAGCAACTTCATTTTCACATCATCAACAACCTTTTTGTTTGTCTTTCATATAAGAGCCTCTCTTACTGGTGTAAGGTGAAACCTCAGTGTGGGTTTAGTTCACGTTCTCTTGATTGATCACCTTTAAAGAATTATTGAGTATTTGTACATGCTTTTTTCTGCTGTGGGATTGTGCTCTTCTACATTGTAAATATTTGTCACTCATGTTGACTTAGTAAAATGCTGATTGGTCAGAAGGCAGACAGGAAGTATGGGCAAGGCTACCAGACTAAGAAAATTCTGGAAAGAGGAAGAGGATAGGCAGATACCAGCAGATGCAGAGGAAAGAAGATAAGATTGCTTCTCTGAAAAAAAGATAACAAGCCATGTGGCCAAACAAGATAAGAATAACGGGTTAGCTTATGAGGAATAGGCCAGGCAGCTTGTACTTAATATAAGCTTCTATGATTCTTTGGGACTATGAGACTATAGTTCTAGACCTTGGGCTTAGGCTAGGCCAGAAACTTCTGACTATATGTTTCTATCTCATTTTAAATATGGAATATATTAGACAGCACTTATATGCATAACAACTATTTTTTTATGATTAGAAATAGCACAAGCTAATCGTCAACACCAACTTTTTCCTTCTTTGGGTATATGCTCAAGAGTAGTATTGCTGGATCATGGGGTAAATTCATTCCCAATTTTTTGAGAAATCACCATACTGATTTCCAAAGTGGTTGTGCAATTTATACTTCTACCGGTATTGGAGAAATGTTCTCCTTGCGCCACATCCCCTACAGCGTAGACTATCATCAGTGTTTCTGATTTTAGCCATTCTCAGAAGGTGTAAGGTTTGCATTTCTCCAATGGCTAAGGATGTCGAGCAATTCTTTGAGTGTCTTTTTGTCATTTGAAATTCTACTGTTGAGAATTCTCTGTTTAAAAGATTTATACTTCATTTTTAATTATATATGTGATATTTTGATGTTTAGTTTCTGAAGTTCTTTATATATTTTAGCAATCAGCCTGTGTCAGATGTAGGATTGGTGAAGATCTTTTCCCATTATGTAGGCCACTGTTTTGTCTCATTGACTGTGTCCTTTGCCTTACAGAAACTTCTCAGTTTTAGAAAGTCTTATTAATTAATTGTTGTTCTCAGTATCTGTGCTACTGGTGTAATATTTAGGAAGTGGTCTGATGTGGGATGTCTTTCTTTATGCTGTGAATATCATTGGCTAATAAAGGGACTGTTTTGATCTATGGCAGAGCATCTTAAAAGCAGGCTGGAAATCCAAGCATAGATACAGGGGAAGGAGGGCTGAATCACAGGAGACACAGTACAGCCACCCAAGAAGCAAGATGTAAAGAAGTAGGTAAGCCAAGGCCACAAGGCAGGATAGACTGGTGGAAATGGATTGAGTTAAGGTGAGAAAGCTAACTAGATATGAGCCTTAGATATAAGATGAACACCATGTAATTAATGTAAGCTTTGTATGATTATTTGGGACTAAATGGCAGTGGAGGTGCAGGAAGGTCTGAACCTTGGGGGCTAGGCCAGACCAGAAACCCATACCACAGTGGTCTCTTGTGCTAATTAATTCAAGGTATTTCCAACTTTTCTTCTATCAGATTCAGTGTAGCTGGGTTTATGTTGAGGTCTTTGATCCGCTTGGATTTGAGTTTTGTGCAGGATGATAGGTTTGGATCTATTTGCATTCTTCTACATACCATCATCCAGTTATGACAGCACCATTTGTTGAAGATGCTATCTTTTTTCCATTGTATATTTTGGGTTCTTTGTCAAAAATCAAGTGTTCATAGGTTTATAGATTAATATCAGGGTCTTCAATTTGATTCTATTGATCTATGTGTCTGTTTTTATGCCAATGCCAAGCTGTATTATTGTTATCATCATCATCATCATCGTCATCATCATCATTACGATAGCTCTATAGTAGAGCTAGACATCAGGAATTGTGATGCCTCCAGAAGTTCCTTTATTGTACAAGATAGTTTGGGCGATTCTGGGTTATTTATTGTTCCACATGAATTTGAGTTTTATTCTTTCAAGGTCCGTAAATAATTGTATTTGGATTTCGATAGGGATTGCATTGAATTTGTAGATTGCTTTTGCTAGAATTATGTTGATTCTACCTATCCATGAGCTAGAGAGATATTTCCATTTTCTGATGTCTTCTTCAATTTCTTTCTTCAAAGACTTAAACTATAGGTATTTTGCCTGTTATACATGTATTTCACTTGTTTGATGAGAGATATCCCAAGGTATTTTATATTATGTGTGGCTATGGTAAAGGGTACTATTTCTCTGATTTCTTTTCCAGCCTCTTTATTATTTGTATATAGGAGGGTGACTTTTTTTTTTTTTTTTTTTTTGGAGTTAATCATGTATCTCGCCACATTACTGCAGTTGAGTAGGGCTTGTGTACAACTTCTGTAAAGACCATGGTTTAGAACTAGATGTTCATGCTCTGAGACTCCAAAGTAGAAAAGCATACAAACAAAAAGAGATAAATATTTGGGGATGTATACAGAAATTTTGGACACATTTCAGCTAGTAACTAGTAAAACATTTTTTGTTCTGTTCTCGACTAGCTAAGGAGAGAATTATCCATAGATGATTAGATCTGTGTCTAATGCTTTAATTTCCATGTTTACCACCATATCTACAATGTTTTAGAGAAGTGATCCAGGTTGTGCCTTTCCCTGTCACTTGTTCTGTATCAGGAGCCTTACTGGTCAAGTATAATTTTATCATAAATAAGTTAAATTTCTGACATTTATGGAAAACATATAGGAGATGGTTTAAAGCATCAATTCCAAACATCCCACTTCCTTTCTTGCTTGAACATGACTTGTTTTCCTTGGAAACTTGATGTATTTGAGGAGTCGTTGTTCTGAGTGCTGTGAATTCTTGGCTGACGATAGTCTGAAATGGAAAACTTGCCTGCTTCAGAGGGATTGGTCTATGTTAACACAAGCACCAAGCATAGTTCGTGTTAATAACATAGTTTAAGCTGGATCTCCTTCTTTTATAGATGCATCATACATTTCCTCTAATGACCCAGTGCAGCTCACAGGACATGATGGTAATCATCCTGTAAATGGGATCCATTAACCCTGCAATGTATTGAAAATTGGCCAACATCTTTGTCTGTTATGACTGAACATTTCAGATAAACAATGTCAATTTTGAGTGATGTTTGGGGGGGACTACAATTTCCTTTTCAAAAGAAACTACATAAAATGTTTACAAATGGCATCTTAGGTGGATTTGCTGAAAGCAAAATCCAGGCATTATCAACTTCTACTTTGTAGGTTGAAAGTAAAGTCAGCTTTCTTAATAGGCTTGTTATAGCTCCAGGATGGCATAAAAGAAAGCAATGAGGTGCTGATACTATCATCCATATATTTATAACTTCCTTTCCACTGGTCCCACAGTACTTGTGAGGCCTTAGCATAACACAGGGCAGGCTTTAAGCTTTCTGCTCTGAAATCTCATTTCCAAGTAGTCTCCTGCCATGATGTCTATACTGTTTCTGTTTCTCTGAAGCCCTACACAGGCTACAGGCACTGTCTCTCCCACAACCTCTTAAGTGTCCATGGGTATTCATGTGTAGAGAAAGCTAATAGGTATCGTAAGTCACATGGTAAAGCTCATTCCCTGTCCCTTCCTTCTCCCTCTCTCTTCTTATCTCATCTGTTCGCCCTTTATCTAACTTAATATACCAACTAAACAGCAAACCTTGAGTAATTGTACACTTGCCTACCAGCTTGTCCCCTTGCTCTTTGATGACTTTCCACCTCAATACAGTTAATTGCCTCTTACCATAGAAACTAAAAGCTACAAACCTACTCTGCCCCAAATAGTCATGTCAGTTTTCTCAATGAACTTCTATTTGTACCTAATTGGAATGGTGAAGGCAATGGAGTATTTCTCATTTCTTCAAGGTGGCCATTTTAGTCTGTCTTATCACCTTCAGAGAAACCTTATATCTCTCTAATCTGAAACTTATTAATAATGTTACTTCTGTTTTGTTTTCTCACCTTTGTCTTATGTCACACCTTGCAAGTTCATGCTGGTAATTGTTCCCATGGCCCTGAACACAGATCTCTTGTGAAAATTTCGCAGTATTCCTTATTATGTATATATTTGTGCATGGTATTATGAATTCCATCTCTCTCTCTCTGTGTGTGTGTGTGTGTGTGTGTGTGTGTTGGGAGGGTAAGTGTCCTTAAAGGCCTTAAGTATTGCATCTCCAAGATCAATTGGCTCTATCTGCTGTTGTCAGCTACACCCATTGTAATTTCTGTTCCTTTGGCTTTGTTTTGATGACCATACCTCTCAATTTGAAAGTGTTCTATACCGGCTTCTTGATCTGTCTGTCTTGATTTCTTAATGTTATTACTTCTTATTTCTTGGCCATTTTTAATAGCATACCTGCCAATTTTTTTTTACAGACTCACATTATCAGTTTTATAAAAATCAGAGTCCATACCAAGTGTAACAAACATCATGATAGGCTGTATGGGGAAGAGCCAATATGGGGCTGGAGAAAAAAGAGGACTCAGGGTACATTGTGCCTGTCATGATTGGATCCAGCAGGAAGGAAGTCAGAGTTACCTTCAACATCTCTTTCCCTCTGCCCTCCCAACTCCTGTTGACATATGGCACTGTCCAAAATCCAACCCTCAACCAGAGTATGAGGGCTGTGAATGTCATTCCTAAAGGTCTTACTTGGGGCCCAGCACACAGCCTCATACAATGGCTTCTTTCAGGCCCTACTTTCTGCAGGTACAGTTCTTGCAGAGTTCTGCCTACCAGCCCCTCCTGCGATTCTGGCCTGTGCCTTCTCCACCTTAAGGAAGACCTGAACACCAACCTTCATTTCTCTACTACACATTTTGATTTGACTATTTCCTAGGACCTCAAATTGATATGATTATAACAGAGTTTCAAATGTTCCTACATCAGCACATAGAGACAGCCTAAAGCAAGTTCAAATTCCATATCTTATCCTGGATTTCTTATCTAGAAACAAAACATGAACCATTTTAATCTTTGGTTTTTATTTATTTGTCTGCAAATAGTTTTTCAAAGAGTCTTATCTTTGGAGGCTGTTTTTTCTTACCGCTCTCCCTCCCATGTCTTCCTGCATAGAAAGGAAGCTACTTTCATTAGCTTTGCAAGCTCTTATAATGCTCATTAGTAATTTTATTGTCTTAAACAAATAGCTTTATTATCTTGTGGATGTTATTAATAATAATCTTCTTACATACGTGTATAAAAATTTATTTTAATTAACAATTTTAGAAAATAAATATTTATTACTATACCTAATACATAAGTTGAATAATAGAATAGGCCATATTTTATTTTTTAAATAGACAAAATTTATATTCAGTAGCATGCTTATTGAAAACAGTGAAATATTTCATTAATTAAAACATACCAAGAAAATATATGATAAAGTATAATTTGTAGCATAAATATAAACTAGTAAATTCCTTCCTATAACCTACATTGTGATTTATTTTTATAAATATAAAAGTCTAGTTTTTTAATCATTAGTAAATACTGAAATGCAGAATTAATATACAGGAATTCTCAAAAATAAATGCATGGAATAGTGACTCACTTCAACAGTATTTCCTTTGTACTATGAATCCAGCATTGGTAGATATGCTGTCCCTTGACTGGCTATTCTGTAAAAAAGCTAAAGAAATATCCATTTTCATATTATATTATTGTATGCTTATTATCATAATCATAGACTATGTTAATATATCAATCTTCCTATAGACTATGGCTTTTAGGACTAAAGTCGAATCCAAGTTCTTAAATACTATGTTTTGTCTCAACATTGCTGCACTCCATTCCATGCAAGTCATCATATAAAAGAAATGATTAGTGAGCTTTATGTTTTTGTTTTACTATTGATAACATGTAAGGCTCAAATTTATTTTGTAAGGTCATGAGTTTTTTTTTGTTTGTTTGTTTTTTTTGTTTTGTTTTTTGGTTTTTCCCCACTATGATCTTTATATAAGCTATAGAATAGGAATAATATATATGCAAGATACTGATAGCTGTGCTTCCTACCTCAGACATTTTGGAAATCATTCTTACCATGCAGCTCCTGGCCACTCTCATTTCTATAGGTATTTCCATTTAGCTGACACTATCCATGTGGATAGTGCATAATGGTATGATTCACTATGTATGTATTGTGCCATAATGTACATTGTTTTGCAGCATTCCTTATATTATTTCTTGTGCATTTATTTCTCACTGGGAAATTCTGAAAATTGCAGCTCACTATGGGCCGGTTTTCTCATATCACACAAGAACTGCATACTTCTCGCTGCTTTAATGAACTGGGAACTGAATGCTTACTTGCAACCATTTCGTGCTTACATTAGCTGGCACTATTATTTTTTGACTCTCCTAGACAGCTTTGGGCTGTGCTCTGCAGAACTGTCTGATGGTAACAATGACCTTTCGGTTGCTAACACTCTCCACTTTTTATTTTTGTTTGTTTTGTGTGTACGTCAGGCCTGGCTTAAACTTGCTACTGTCCTCCGGCTTCAGTCTTGTTCATACTGGAGTTCCAGATATGCCTACTATGTCCAGAGTTTTAATCTCTCTCTCTAGATATTATCACCTCACTTCACATCCTTTATGTTCACAGAAATCATCTTTTGCATAAGTTGCTTGCATCCTTCTCGAGTTAATAAGTCTGTAGTTAGATCCACCATGGAAATTTAGAATTTCAAAGCAAATTAAGAATGTATACTGAAACAGTTTCTTCTACGAGGGCGAGCATCCAGAAAAGCAGATGAGGGTAGTGGCAGCTGGCTGAATAATTGTGAAAGGAAATGGTCTAAGTGAACAGTGAATCTACAATGTTTGCCATCAGCTCAGTATATTGTTCCAGTGCTTCGAACTTTATAAACTTTATGGCAGCAGTAATGACAATATTTATGCTAGCTGTAATCATAAACTGATTTTGAGGTTATTTGTCCTTATATAACTTATGAGTTTTTTATTTCTAGCATACTACCCACAGATGTGCAGCCACGGGGCACTGTTGCCATACTTAGAGATGACATATTTAAATGTTTTAAAGCAAGAATCGAAAGTCTTGGAATTTTATTATAAATTTGAGCATTTTATATCTGGTGATATTTATGGAGAAATAAAAGCCTATGGGAAGAATGAAATTATAATGGTAACTATGGCTCTGGAGGAATAGAGAAATATTCAGATGTTATTTGTCACGAGCGGAACCATGTGGAAGTGAATGGTTTCCGCATCAACCCTCCACCTGGACTTCTCTCAGGTTCCCTGTCTTATGAAAGTGGAAAGACATATGACTTTAAAAAATATTCTTTATTGCTTTAGATAATGCATGGCTTAATGGAAAACTTATCAATGCACCACTCTGTCCTCATGATCATACCTTACATAAGCAATGAAAAAACCTATCTTAGAACTATACTCAGCAATTACTGTAGTAGCTAAAATATAAATACTCTTATCTTTCTTTCATCCACAGTATGCTGAGACTTTTAGAGAATAAATTGTATAATTTTAATTAATAATCACTGACAGTTGACTAAAGAGGGTTCGTGTTTATTGAGGAGTTTATAGGGGAAGCTTTCACTGATACAAGAGTTTAGGCAATCAGTCATGCTTCCTGGAAAGATGGACAGGTCCATAATGCTTTGCACTGCAGGTCAGGTCCTTCATCCAAGAGCACTTGAGAGAAACAGGAAGAAGGGACTTCTGCATAAATGCACCCTGACCTTAAACTGTCCTTCAACCATGCCCCTAATCCTAGTGAATTAAGGTCATAGGTGATTCCCAGATCTAGGCTGGCCAAAAGGACATGCCTTTAGCTCAAGGTGATGGTACCTGTTCTCCACTACAGAAATGACTGCCATTTTCTCAGTAGATTTTGCAAAACCATTACTTTAAGAAATATGAACAATGTAAACACTGAAAGACAACAATAAGTATAAAGTAATAGTAAACTATTAATTTTTCAATATCAACCTAAACATTTCCACATAATGTGCCTGGGGTGATGACTCAGTGGTTAAGTGTTTGGTGTTACAAACAGAAGGGCTAGCTTCTGATCCCCAGCTGTGTATGACATCCAACTGTAATCTGAGAACTAGGAGGCAGAGAGAGGGGATCCCTGAGGCTCACTGGCCTGTCAATCTAGCCATAGGTGGGTGAACTCATTAGTGAGAAACTGTTACAGAACAAAATTAGAACAATAAGAGAGAAAGACACCAGAACTCTGAGACACACACGCACACACACACACACACACACACACACACACACACACACACACACACACACACACTCTATCAAAATGTTAGAAATGGAATTAGAAATGAAAAAAGGGAGACACAGTATATAATTTTGGAAATCATGAGTAGAAAATGTAAGAAATTGATCTGGGAAAGGCAGTGGGATTATGGATCTTGACTGAGTATGGGCATGTGATGGGAAAGAACACAGGAAGTGAGGAACTGCTTGTGCATTTTGCCTGGGGAAATCAAGGATTTCAAAGTCACAATGAGATGGAAATGGCAGGTTCACTCTGTCTCTTAGTAGCTCTGTATATAAATCTGGGTTAGTGACATATGATAATAAAATAATTTTGAAGGACATACATGTGCTATTTGACAGCCTTTCCCCCTCCATGCTAACCTGGATAAAGATAATCTGATTGGTCCATTGCATAAGCACTATATCGTGAAAAGCCATCTATTGTTCTGGGCTGCATTCCTTCATTATTCAGTATTTTCTCATGAATTGATCAAAGTGACCTGTGGGTGTGTGTGTGTGTGTGTGTGTGTGTGTGTGTGTGTGTGTGTGTGTGTGCGCGCGCACGTGTGTGCATGTGTGTAATTCTGCTACAGATTTATTTTTGCAGATCTAGATAGCCTCACAGTTAATTTTCTTGCATGTTCCTCTCAGTAAAATTTACCATTTTCTGGCTGTATGACTGGATCTTGTCAAGCTCTTATCTTTTTAGAAGCTCTGTAAATCACTTGTTAAAACAATATATTGTGAACATTATACTACATATAACATATATATAGTATGCATTATACACAATCAAAGTGTACTGCACCATGCCCAGCATTGTTGTACTTGGATTGCAGTGGTGTTCTGTAAAAGTACCGTCCAGCATTCTGCCTGTAATGGAACAGACACCTGGTGTGCATACTACTCTGAATGCCTGAATGTCATCCCTTAATAAAGCTCAGAGCTCTGCCTCACAGGGAGCACAACAAACTGAAGCCTCATTAGCATGAGTAGCTGTAAAAGATGCCAGGATAACATACTCAAATTCAGTTCTTTGTCTGTAATGAAATCTAAGGGTCCAGCTTCAATGTAATGCATTTTAAGTTATCCAAGATATGCATTAAATTAAGACTGGACCAGGTAATGTAAATAATAAGTTAGCATCACTGTGTGCTGATAATTTATGTAAGCATCTGGTTAGGTTAGAAAACTTGGAATGTGTGTGTGTGTTCTACACCTGTTAAGCTGGAAATTAATATTTATTTTAAAATTAGTTTGTAGGAGAAATAACTATAGTAATTACTTATGCTAATAAAAATCTTCGTGTTACTGGAGTTTAGTTGTTCCTAAATATTCTATCTCCCATCTACCTGGTTACCACCTTGTATGATTTTGTACAGTGCGGTTGGGTCTTTATACTGTATGGAGCACAACAATAAGATCCATAGTGCCAGCAAAGAACTGAAGAGAAAGATAAACTCACCAGGTTGAGGAGAAGATCCAGGAGGGCACTGGGAAAATACTGCAAGGCAGTGTCTCTCAGATGATACCTGACTTTAGACTTAGGCTAAGGAGCTAATCCTTAGTGATTTTATTTAATGTGATTAACTTTTAAATGTCCAAGGCATTGACTACTAATCACTACTGGTTATCAAGTTAGTACACTGGAAGTGTTATGTGTAGTCTGATTATGTTGTTACATTGTAAATAATTGCCCCCCCCCACTGGTTTAATAAAAATGGTGATTGGCCTATGGCTCAGTCATATAACCTGCTAATTCTTAATTCTTAAACTAACCCATGATTCTTATCTTATTTAGCCGTGCAGGTTGGCACCTTTTCTTGGAGCAGCATTTCAACTTCTTTCCGCTGTGTCTGTTGGCATCTCATCTGCTGTCTCACTGGCGCCTCTGCTCTGTTCTTCTTGTTCCCAGAGTTTTCTTAGTCTTATAGCCCCGCCCACACTTCCTGTCTGCCCTCAGCCAATCAGCATTTTTTATTAAGCCACTATGAAGAACAAGGTTCCAGAACATAACATAGTTACTCTCTAACTCTCTATAATTAGGCATTATATTGATTAATTATCTGACTTCTGATTTCAAGTTCATAATAACAAGAGCAAAAATAATTTTTATTTGCTTTATGAACTCTCAGATTTGTGAAAAATTATAAATGAATGAAACATGGCAATAGAAATGATTTGGTTTTCAAAATGCCTCTTAGCTTTTCAGAGAGATTCTGTAAATATCCATCATTGCCAATACCCTCTAATACTTGACCATCTGGTTAGAATTTTTAAAACTGGAATTTTTTCACTCTGGAGATATGAAGATATGAAATAATGAGTATATCTTTTATAATGATGTTATGGATTCAAAATGTTTACTGTGTACCTCAAGTTTAGATAATGTCTGCAGAGATGGGAGGATCCCACCAAAGGGACAGGGAAGGTTTCATAAGTAAGAAAATGTGGGCCTTGAAAATGATTATTAAGGATGCCTTACTGAACACAGGAAAATGTTGAATGGAGTGTATAAAATCATCTCATCTACTGTCAAAAGTACTTTGAAAACTTTTTCTTTTTCCTTTTAGACCCAATTGTACAAAAGGTGAGCCACAAAGCTTTGACGTCTCATGGCAAAGTTCCTAAGCATGCTGAGCCTGCCTTGTGCATTTTCTTAGACTTGCCTGTTCTAGTACGTTGGAGATCACCAGCCTCACCAGTGGTTGGTGTCCCTGGGTTTAAGTCATTCCAGTGATGTGCAATGCATGTGGTTTCGTTTCCCTCTGAATGATGGTTTTGACATTTAGTCTGTTGATCCTTTGCTGGCCTTCAGTTTTCAGAGTATCTGTTGAGGTTTTTGGCCATAATTTGAATGGATTTTCTGCCATTTTTAGTCTGATGGATATGTTACAACTGTCTTAGCTTACCTTTTCTTTCTCTTATGATTATTTTGAGAAACTGGAGTGTCTGATTAGAATAAAGCTGAGTTTATTATTGTATTTTTGTATGGTTACTGCATGTGAATGTAACTATAAATATCCTATATACCCCAGTATCATAAGGTTTTTTTGTGATTCTTTAATTTTTAGCATGGGTTTTTCAGTTTTAGCTTTTGCACCTATGATTCACTTCAGGTTCATTCATATGTGCAGGATAAGGTTAATTTAACCTGTATGTGGACTGTAAGATAGATGTAGCCAACTCATGGTTAAGTATGACTGTCTACATATCTGCAGTCTGCATGTCCTGAAGAGCATTGTTGGAAAGCTGCCATTTCTTTGTCAAATACTGGCTGGCATATCATTTTAAAATGAATTGAGTATACATACCTACATAAGGTCTTTTATATATATTCTGTTTTATTTATATATATATATTTGTTAATGAATTTGTTTCTCCAGCCAGTACAATACTGCTTTAATAATTGTGCCTTACTATAACTAGAAGCCAGGTGCAAATGCTTCAACTTGGCCATTCTTTCCAAAATTATTCAGAACATGCGATACCCTTTTCCTTTCTGTACATTGTCTCTGTGATACTGAAACAAAGCTCATGTCAGTTTCCTTTGTCGTGTAGTTTTTGTGACCAAGTTGTCGCTACACAGGTCAGATGAGCTTGGAATTTGCTGTGGAAACTAGGTTGGACTGAACGTTGCCGTTCCGCTGCCTCAGCTTTCCAAGTGCTTGCTTCCTGTTTTCAGTGGAATTTATGGAATGTATAGAGTGGCGATCTTGTGCTTTTTGTTATTACTTACATGCTTTGCTATGATCTTCTTTGGGTGGTAGCAGTTATGGATAGGGAGGGAGTGGCACACACGATCTCTCAGTTTAGCTCAGGCTGGCCCTAGACTCTCAATCCTCCTGCCTCAGCTCGCTGGATTCTAGGATTATAGCTTTCTACCACCACATAACCATGCCTTTTATCTTAAAAGTAATGCTATTCAAAATAGGTCTTTGAATAATTTATTACAGCTTCTTGTCAGTATGTAGGAACTCATTTTTTTTTATTTGAAAAAGTTTTTTCCCGTATCCACCACTGCTCCCCTCCTCTCAGTCCCTCAGCCTCCCTCACCCCATCCCTCCATCCACTCCCCAAGGAGGGCAAGGAGTCCCAAGGTGGGTCAGTTTAGTCTGACATATCTATCCAATTGAGGTAGGTCCGAGTCCCTCATCCCAATATTAAGGCTGTGTTAGAGGAACACAATTATTTTATGTTGCTCTTTAAATCTAAACTATTGTTAAATTGTTATTGTACATTTTATCAATCTTATACTTTCTATGGAAAAAATAATGTGTGCATAATTTTCTCTTATTTTGCCTTCATACTAAACTTTTTCTATCTGAGAAGCACTTATGAAATAAATTTAGTATGTTACTGGCTGTAAGTTGTGTTTTTTTTTTTTTTTACTGATGTCTTCTTCTTGCCAGATTGAGGGAGCCCATTTGCTAAACATAAGACAAGAGTATCTCTCAGAGTGCACAGAACTTGATGGAATACCATGTAGTCAGAAGTTTCTGACCCACCCCATCTGGGCCCGTGATCTGGATAAATCTCTCCCACCCATGGTGCCTCAGCTGCTTACAAAATAATTATTCAGAGGCTTACATTAATTACAAGCTGTTTGGTCTATGACTCAGGCTTATTCCTTGCTATCTCTTACACTTTTAAGTTAATCCATATTTCTATTTATGTTTAGCCTTGTGACTTAGTTCCTTTTTGCCCAGTCTGCATTCTCATATTTGTTCCTCTCTGTCTGCTGTGTCTGTTGCTCTGCCCTTCCTCTTCCCAGAATTCTCTTAGTCTGGTTGCTCCGCCCTCTACTTTCTGTCTAGCGACACCGTCCAGCTAGTGATGCTTATTAAACCAATATAGTACAAAATCAGAGTCCCACAGCAGTACCGCGTTTCTCTTCTTCATTCTCCTGTGTAGTGAACTGACCATGGCTACAGTAAGGAGCCTATTTCATGCCTTTGTTCTTCACTGTTCCTCTGAAGGGAGTTTCAATTTTCCATCATTTCCCCTCATCCTAAAAATGTCTCGTTTTACATTTCTTGTACCAAAAAACTACAGTTGATTACTTTTCTGTTTTTTAATTGCTGTTTGTTTATTTTCATCTTTTGAAGGATTTTTTTGGTACAATTTACAATTCTGAGCTGGCAGACACTTTTGTTGCCTTATGGCTCGCTGTTTCTGGTGCAACATCAGCCAACTGTTCTGTCTTTTCATAACTTACATTTTCTCGTTATTTATTCAGTTAAAGTTCTTCTCATCTTAAAATTGCAGAGTGGTGTTTTGAGCTGAGGGATAGATGGAGATTTTAGCTTCCGTTCCTCTGGGTCTGCTTTGTTGTGACTTGTTTCCTATTCTTCCTCTGCAGCCTTGACATGGTGTGACCTGGCAAATCCCCAGGGCACTGTTCATTATATGAGCCTTGTACTTATTGTTCCCTAGGTTGTACTTTCTGGGCATCTTTGTTCATGGCTACTTGTCTTCTATCCTGCCTCTTCATGAGCTGTTCATTTGGCAAGATTATTGGCCCAGAGATTTTGCATTTCACTTCTGCAACTTTCTCCTGATTCATCTTTACACTTCCTATGCTGAGAATCTTCACCTGTTCATCCATGAAAGCTATTTTTATTGAATATATATTATTAGGCATTGTAAAATTCCTGACCGTTAATGACAACATCTGGCTCATTTCAGACTGAGTCTATTGCTGCTTCTTTAAATATTGATGATGGTCTTTCTTATTCATCCACCTACTTCTATGTCTAATAATTTCATTGTATACTGGATTTCCTAAAAGAAAGGATATAGAATGGGATTGATTTTTAAAAGATAGGTCTGATCAGGCAGCTAACTATTTGTGATTCTTTGACCTGTTCAATCTTGGCTTTGCCCTGTTGATAGGTTGGTCTAGATTAGTACTTATTTGAATTCTTTCTTCAAGTATGGTTGCTTCATTGGCTCAGCGCACACCATAATATGGGACCCTCATGTTTTTATTTCTAATAGAGTTTCCTGGCTTTTTAAACTCTCAAACTATGAGTACGTAGTCTCACCCTTGACCAAGGTCTTGTCAGTATCCCCTGAAAACTTTTATTTTTGTGGCTCCAGCCCTACAGAAAGCACTAGAGAGAAAACTCCAACCTAAGGAAGCTAGATACACCCATGAAACCATATGCAATAGATAATCCCACAGAAGAAAAACCAAAAGAAGGGAAATAAATACATGCAAAAAACCTCAGAAAATAGCAATCACTGGTTATTAATATCCCTTAATATCAATGGACTTGATTCACACATAAAAAGGCACAGCCTAATAGGATAGATACAAAAATAGAATCCATCCTTCTGCTGCTTATAAGAAACACACCTCAACTTCAAAGACAGACATAGGTTTAGAGTAAAGGGGTGGGAAAAGACGTTTAATCCAGTGGACCTGGAAACAAGCTAGTGTAGCATCCTAATACCTATCAAAATAAAATTCAAGCTAAAATCAATCAAAAGAGACCAGGATGGACATTACATATTCATCTCAGGAAAAATCTACCAAGATGAAGTCTCAATTCTGAACATTTATGTTTCTAGCACAAGGGCACTTGCATATGTAAAAGAAACACTACTAAAACTTAAATCTCATCTCAAACCCCACACATTAATAGTGGGAGACTTTAATACCCTACTCTCACCAATGGATAGGTCTACCAGACAGAAACTAAATAAAGAAATAAGGGATCTAATGGATGTTATGACTCAAATGACCTTAATAGATATATACAGAACTTTCCACCTAAGCACAAGGGAATATATGCCTTAATCAGAAACCCAGGGAACTTTCTCTAAAATTGACCACATACTTGGTCATAAAGCAAATATCAATAGATACAAAAATTGGGAATCACTCCCTGTATCCTATCAGATCACCATGGACTAAAGTTAGAGTTGAACAACAACACAAACCGAAGAGAGCCTACAAACTCAGGGAAACATGAACATCTCCCAGTTGAACCACCTCTGAGTCAAGAAAGAAGTTAAGAAAGAAATCAAAGACTTTCTAGAATTCAATTAAAATGAATCCACAACATACACAAACTTATGGGACACAGTGAAAGCAGTGCTAAGAGGTAAATTCATAGCACTAGAGGCCTACATGAAAAATTAGAGAAATATCACACAGGAGACTTACAGGACAGCTGAAAGCTCTAGAACTATTAGAAGCAAACTCACCTAGAAGGAGTAGATGGCGGGAAACAATCAAACTTAAGGCTAAAATCAATGAAATTGAAACAAAGAGAACAATACAAAGAATCAATGAATCAGAGAGTTGGTTAACAAGATAGACAAGAAAGTTAAGATAGACAAACCCTTATCCAAACTAACCTAAAGGGAGAGAGAGAGAGAGAGAGAGAGAGAGAGAGAGAGAGAGAGAGAGAGAGAGAGAGAGAGAGAGAGAGAGAATCCTAATTAACA
This sequence comes from Phyllotis vaccarum, assembly GCA_033318265.1. Taxonomy (NCBI): domain Eukaryota; kingdom Metazoa; phylum Chordata; class Mammalia; order Rodentia; family Cricetidae; genus Phyllotis; species Phyllotis vaccarum. The sequence goes on from JARWLC010000018.1 coordinate 54,920,592, forward strand.
GAATCAGAAATGAAAAGGGGGACTAAAGAGCAGACATTTAGGAATTCCAGTGAATTGCTTGGTCACACTTTGAAAACCTACACTCCACTAAGTTGGAAAACCTAAATGGACAACTTCTAGACAGGTACCACTTACCTAAATTAAATAAAGACCAGATAAATGACCAAAACAGACCTATACCCCCCAAGGAAATTGAAAATGTTATTAAAAGTCTCACAAAGGAAAAAGTGGTTTCCGTGCATTGTTCTAGCAGACCTTCAAAGAAGAACTAATACCAATACTCCTCAAACTGTTCCATGCAATAGAGACTGAAAGAACATTGCCCAACTCTTTCTATGAGACTACAGTCACCCTGATTCCCAAGCCACTCAAAGATGCAACAAAGAAAGAAAATTATTGACCAGTCTCCCTTGTGAACATTGATGCAAAAATACTCAATAAAATACTGGCAAACAGAATCCAACAACATATCAAAAACAAAACAAACAAGCAAAAAAAAAAAAAACAAATACAAAAACAAAACAAAAACATCCACCATGATCATTAGGCGTCATCCCAGAGATGCCGGCATGGTTCAACATATGAAAAACTGTCAGTGTCATCCGTCATATAAACAACCTGGAAACATAAAAAACCCCACATGATCATCTTAGATGCTGAAAAAGCCTTTGACAGAATCCAACACTCTTTCATGATAAGGGTCTTGGAAATATCAGGAACACAGGGAAATACCTAAACATAATAAAGACAATATATAGCAAATCAATAGCCAATATCAAACTAAATGGAAAGAAAATCAAAGCAATCCCACTAAAATCAGGAACAAGACAGGGCTGTCCTCTCTCCCCTTATCTATTCATTATAGTTCTCCAGGTTTTAGCTAAAGCAATATGAGAACAAAAGATTAAGGGGATACAAATTGAAAAGGAAGAAATCAAACTATCCTTATTTGCAGATGATATGAGAGTATACATAAGTGATAATCAAAATTCTACCAGGGAACTCCTACAGCTGATAAACACCTTCAGCAACATAGCAGGGTACAAGATTACCTCAAAATAATCAATAACCTCCTATACACTAAGGATAGAAGGGCTGAAAAAGAAATAAGGGAAACATCAGCCGTTATAATAGCTGCAAAGGTCGTTAAATATCTTGGTGTAACTCTATCCGAAGAAATGACAGAACTGGTCGACAAGAACTTAAGTCACTGAAGAAAGAAATTGAAGAGGATATAAGAAAATGAAAATATCTCTCATGCTCCTGGATAGGTAGGATCAACATAGTAAAAATGACAATTTTATCAAAAGCAATCTGCAGATTCAATGCAATCCCCATTGGAATCCCAAAGGCATTAGCTCAAAAATGTTCATAGCAGCATTATTTATAATAGCCAGAACCTGGAAACAACCTCAACTGAAGAATGGATTTTAAAATTGTGGTATATTTACACAATGGCAAACTATTCAGCAGTTAAAAAAATGACATTCTGAAATCTGCAAGCAAATTGATTGACTTGGAGAGTGTGATGATATATTTTATGTTTAATAAAATCAGCCTGGAATATCAGAGGACAGAGCTATCTCTCCAGCCTTTTGTTTGGTTGTTTTCTTTGTTTCTTTATTTTTTGAGACAGGGTTTTCTGTATAACAGTCCTGGCTGTCCTAGAACTTGCTCTGTAGCCCTCCCAGTACTGGGACTAACGGCTTGTACCACCTCTGCCTGGCTCATCACTTCTACAGAATAACACAATGTCTGCTACACTCGTGTTAAATATATTCTTTGCCTAGTTGTTTCACTTCTGGGTTCAACTCTACATTATAATCCTAGAGTTAGGATTAAAGGTGTGGGCTACTACTATTTGGTAGTTAGGGCTTGAACTCACAGAAACACAGAAAGATCTCTGTCTCTTGAGTTATGAGAGTAAAGGCGTAGGTCACCACTTGGTCATACCCAAGCTGGGATTAAAGGCATGAGTTACTGCTCTCTGACCCTCAATACTTGACTGTGGGTAATTCTGTCTTCTTACATTCCAGGCTGATTTTATTAAATACAAAATATATCACCACAGGAGAATATCATCCTGAGTGAGGTAACACAGGCCCAGAAAGATAGACATGGTATGTACTCACTCATAAGTGGATCTTAGACATGAAGCAAAGAATATCCAGACTGCAAACCACAACCCTGGAACAGTTAGATAACAGGAAGAAGTTAAAAGAGACATCCAGGGCTCCCCCTGGGAAGGGGAAATAGAGAAGATCTCCTGAATAAATTGGGATCATACGGGGAGTGGGCAAGGATAGATGGGAACAAGTCATGAGTCATGGAGATGGTTGAGTGAGAGAAGCAACAGAGAGGGAGAACAAAGAAATGGATAACTTGATAGAGGAGCCACTGTGGGGTTAGAGAGAAACCTGGTACTAAGGAAACCTCCAAGAACCCATAAGATGTCCCTGGCTTGGACTCCAAGCAGTAGTAGAGAAGGTGCCTAAACTGGCCTTCCTCTGTAATCAAATCAATGACCATCCTAATTGTCATTATAGAACCTTCATCCAGAAATGGGTAGACAGAGGCAGAGATCCATAACTAAGCACCAGGTCAAGCTTCTGGTCCAGCTTGGGGGGGGGGGGGAGAGATTGTGTAAGCAACAGGATCAGAACCATCCCACAGAGATAGCTGACCCAAGCTATTGGGTACTCATTTCCTCTGAAATAATTGCTGAGGAAACTTCATGAAAAGGAACGAAACCCTCCAAATGTAGATGACTGTCAAATGCTGTGGGCAGTTTGTGGAGCCTCTTGCAGTAGGATCAGACTATGTTCCTGATGCATGCATTGGCTATTCAGAGCCCATTTCCTACAGAGCAACACTTTACTCAGCCTTGATACTGGGGGAGGGATACAGATCTACCTCAACTGGATATGTCAGACTGAACTCACCCACCTTGGGACTCCTTGGGGAATGGATGGGGGGATGGGGTGGAGGAGGCTGAGGGAGGACTGGGAGGGACTGGGTGGAGGGAAGGGAAGGGAGCAGTGGTAGACTGAAGAAAAAATGAAAAAAGTAATGTGTGTTAGAGAAATTACATAAATTATGAACATAGTACATAGTAAAAATGCTTAGGAAATGCATCATGCAGGTACAGGAATGTCAGTCCTGTGTCTGTTAATCATCACATACCAGTGACTATCCAGCCTGTGTAATGCAGATCTGGGGGTGGAAAGGGATTAGGTCACAGATTTTAAAAACTATAATTAGAATCATAAGGGTAAGATTGAAGGAATTGTAGAAGCTCTCTGGGCCCTTGTGATGTGGGAACGTCTTTCTGTATGTTGTGAATATCAGTCTTTAAAGAAGCTGTTTTGACCCTTGGTGAACACCGTAGCCAGAGACACGAGCATAGGTATGAGAAGGGCAGTGTCAGAGAGATTGAGCCAGATGCCAAAAGAAGCAACATGTAAGGAACACGGGTGAGCCATGGGACACGTGGCAGACAGATTAATGCAAATGGGTTGAGTTAAACTGAAGGAGCTAGCTATCAATGTGCCTGAGCCCTAGGCCAAACAGTATGGAGTTAATATAATCATCTGTGTATTTCTTTGGGACTTTGGGATCCTGGTCCAGATAAGCAGCAGTGGGACTAGTCTGGGCCAGAAACCTCATATAACGCCCTTGGCCTCTGACGTCTCTGTTTTCTGATGTTTCACTCTGTGCATCATTTCTGGGCATACTTCCTGGATTTATCTGCAGCCACGTTCTCCATCTATTTTATTTAAAACCATCAGTGCCTCAGGCTAGCATTTGGGATCAGCATGTGGATCCACACTGTTCAGCAACACTAAGAGGCAGCTATGTAGGGGCCAGCAGAGGGAAAGAGGAATATAATTCCTGTGAGGAAAGAACCCAGGGTCTGTCCAGCAAGAAACAAGCAAGGAAGATCATTGTATTGAATCAAAACAATTTCTCTAAAAAAAAAAAGGTACTATATTCTTTATTTAATTGGCAAGAAAATAAGAAAAATACATAGAAGTTTGTAGAATTAGTTGTTTTACTTCAAACTAAATTCACTTTTTTATCGAGTATATTTTATAACAGTTTTTTAATATTCAAGAACTAATTTAATTTTCATTTCACAAATCGTTGGAATTTTAGTTTCTTATATGCATAATTTAGATGTATGGGAGTATATACATATGCATACATATATACATATACATATATACTCACATGCACATGTATGTGTATGTATACAGATACTTATGTGTTTAATAAATAAAACACAGAGTGGTAATACATGTGCCTATATACCAAATGGGTTTTTATACTCAACTCAGGCCCTATCACAATAGCCCTTGATCACAGTTCTTTTAATAATCTAGCCAATAATGTCTTTGTGTGGTGTGTGGTGTGTGTTTGTGTGTGTGTGTGTGTGTGTGTGTGTGTGTGTGTGTGTGTGTGTGTGTGTGTGTGTGTGTGTTCTGGGAACTGAACTCAGGGCCTATACTTGCTAGGTAAGTACTCTTCTACTGAGCTGTTTCCCTAGCCCCAGTAAAACTGCCTCGGTCGTGCACTCAGTCTCTTTGCCCATGTGTGAGGACTTAGGAACATATTCCTTCTTTATGCTTTGTTTCACACCCTTTTCATCAGCCATGGGCTTGTAATGGTGTCAGCTTGTTGACGTTTATTTGTGTGGGAGTGACATGATATATTTGTGCCCACAGGACAGTCACCAAGGATAAGCAGTGCCCCTATCCATCGTTCTCTTTAGTTGAGAAAACACATTGGTCTTACTCTTACCAATGTTAGTCAATTTCTGATAAAATTTTTATTTTTCTACCTCTTCAATTTATCTGAACGTATGCTACACGAGCTTTTCATGGCCAAGTTAATAGACTATACTGTAGCAAATTTAAAATAGTTTCTGTCCAAGGTGTAATTAATACAATTTCAGTTTCAGCTTTGAATATTTGTTTTCACATAGTGAAGAAAAAGTGAAATAGTGGTTGCAAGATAGTACTTCTAGTACTTTTTAACAGATTCATTTTGATTAGACCATAAATATGACTGCTGTATGAATGCTGACAGCCCTGACATTCACCCCGTCGGGTGGTGCGATGCAACAGGACATCCCCTGCAAGTCCCATATGCTAAGCAATTTTCTCTTTATTGTTGCTTGGAGATACCTATCACCAATTACACTCTTAATGTTGCTTATTCATGTCATCATTGTCATCTGAAAGCTAAGTAACAGATAGCTGAATTAATTAATAGGAATTAAAGCTAATTCTGAAAGCCACTTTCCACAATTAAGGCTCAAAGGACACAGTTTAAATAGATGAGAAGCAATAATCACTAAGAAATAATGCTCAGGTTTTCCAAAGCGGTCATTCTTGTCTACATTTTGACTTGAAGAACCGGCCAGCATGTCTAAATCATCTAATCTTTGCCATTGAAGTTAGATCAATATTTTAAGGACCCCGTGTTAATTTTATCTTATATAATGACATAAATTTTTTTAATTAAATATTTTAAATTTAAGCAAGAGTGAAGGAACATTCTATTTTATTGGGATCTGTGTTATTTCTGCCTTTCTTGCCATTTGAAACTAAGGAAGAAATTAAGCACTCTAAATTCTAATGAGCTTTCAACTAAAATACCTCAGTTTGTCTGAGGGTTTCCTCCGCGATTAGGCTGGCCCGGCAAGTTAGTAGCTCCCGGCCTCCATCCCATTATGTGCCACGATTGTTTTCTTCTCCTTGGTGATTCTCCCTTCACCCTTCAGCTACTCAAGAGGAAGCTTGAAGGTTGGTAGTGAGAATTTCTTGTTGTGGGGATATTTGTACGTTGCTGTGGTTGGTGTAAAAATAAAGCTAAATGGCCAATAACTAGGCAGGAGGTAAATGTGGGACTTCAAGCCAGAGAGGAAGAAGAAGGAGAAATCTCTGTGCATGAGAGAGATACCAGGAGATGCAGAGGAAGCAGCATGGACGGTATGTGACAGAACATAGATTAATAGAAATGGGTTGATTTAAGAAGTTACAAGAGCTAGTTAAAAACAAGCCTAAACTAAGGCCATACTTTTATAATGAGTAAGTCTCAGCAAAATTATTTGTGATCTAGCGGCCCAAAGAAAAATCCAGCTACATATGGCATCCAACATGGAGGCTCAATTATCTGAACACACAGGACCTGAGAAAGATAAGAAAAGTTCTGGACAAGGAGCAAGATGTGATTTCCTAATCCACATTCTCCCAGGCAGCCTGATTCCAGATGGCATATAGAGACGTGGATATTGGCTGCTGCCTGCAGGCTGGAGTCAGCTGCCAGCACCATGCACTAAGCTGAGTTGCAGGGTGAATAACATGGCAGTTTAAGGTTTGCCTCACATGATGAGAGAACATTATAGACACTTGGTAAAGCTAAGTCCAGAGTCAGCCTCTAAAAAGCTACAATTTTAAAATGTGCTTTGAGACAAAGAAGGAAAAGAAAATAGGTATAGAAAGTCATAGAAAAAATAGTTTAAAAATGATAAAGTCTTTATAAAATGGATACACTTGAACAAAAGACAATCTCAAGGGAAATGGTCCAGGAACAGCAAAATTTGGACTCCTTGGTTCTCATACACATTTTATGAGAATTTATTAAAATTTTAAAAGTTTCTAAATAAATGATAGTCCTTTTTGTTTCTATTTTGCTAGTGTCATTTAATCTCATTGCAGAAAGTGAGCCTGGACAGAGTATGCTCTGGGTAGACTTTGTAAGGCTCCCATGAGTGGTCATGTCACAGATGTGGGTTCTGTCACAGATGCTACTTCCCTCAATCAGGAGTTGGGGAGACTTTCAATAGGAGCCCTTCCCCACATGGTCCTTTGGGGAGCTGTGTCACAGATGTTCTTTCCATCTTCGCAAGTCTGATTGTGAAAGTCAGCCCTGCCCTGGGTAGTCTTTCCCAGTGTCCTACCCGTACTGCTGGAAACCCAAGTCTGTGTCTCCTTCTAGATTCTGGCCTTGCCCAGTTTGTTGCCCAGGTAGATCTAGTGTTGATTCAGTTTCTTCCCCGTGGGATAAAGGTATTCTGCTGCCCATGTTCAATACAGAGTTACATAGCATTTGTTCTGCACCTCCCAAAGATGTGGCTCACAGAGGATCCAGGGACACCCAGGACTACCTTTTAATTATTAGGAATGTGTGTGTGTGTGTGTGTGTGTGTGTGTGTGTGTGTGTGTGTGTGTGTGTGTGTGTGTGTGTGTACATTGGTAGGTATTGTTCTTGAGATTTCATCTGCCTTGGGTTTTGAGACAGCATCTCTCCCTCTCCAGGATCTCATTAAGTACTGTAGACTGGCTAAGTAGTAATCTTCAGAGATCAATCTGTTTCCTCCTCCCTAGTGCTGGAATTATAAGCATCTCCCACCATGCTATGTTTCTTTATGTGGGTCCTAAGAACTAAATTCATGTCCTTATCCTTTTGAGGCAGGCACTATACATACTGAGCCATCTTCTCACACCATAGCTTTGTCTTTTGACAACATTATAATAGCATCATTTGGAAGCTATAATCTAGCCACATTGTATACTGTAGATCCTCAAATAAAGCTCCTTTATATGCTACATCGTTCATTATTTACACACAGATTACCAATTCCATTGGAAAACCGTGTGTCCATATTATCTTGCATTAGAAATTACCCAAGTTTTAAAAATATGATGGTAGACTTCAAAAATAGACCGCGTTGGCTTTAGATTTCTGACTGACTTTGAAAAAGCTACTTTACCCCTGAGCCTTGCACTTTCAGGGAACAAATCTAAAACTTCAGCTTCTATACTACCTGGCGACCAGTAAAACCCAAGCTAGAGTGGAAGGCACAGGCATTTCTCAGACTTCCTGAGTTTATTTCTTTGTCCCAGAAGATTAGTAAGATGTGTGTGTCTCCTCCATACTCATTACAATTGTATTCTCAGAAAGTACTTGCCAATCATTGAGAGGATATTAGTTAACATTTAGGACAATTTGAAGTACTTAGAATTAATAATTGGTTCTAGCATATGATAAGCATATATTATAAGCCAAATTCAGCTGAGAACTAACTTTGCTACTTTAAAAAAATAAAAACAGAATATATTATGAATGTCAAGTCAAGTACAATTACCCCATCTATTTAATTTCTAGTTACCAGATAAAATGGGTATAATCAGTCTTTACTGAAGCCCTCTCTTCCCATCTCCTCCTTCTCTGTTCCCTCTCAGGTGTTCTGCTTATGCAAGGCAGCCTCTTGGCCACAGACATGCACCTCTAAGTCCTGTTCTTTGTGATTTAGACAATGAGCCTTCCTTGGGCCTCCTGATACCTCTTTTTCTCAGTTATGATTTGGCTCTTTGTCTTCTGTGTTGTCTGTTCCTTGTATTTAGTGCTAATCTTATCTAAGATTTGAGCTCTGACAATGAAGTTCTTTACAATCCAGTGTCCCAGTGTGTAGTACAGGACCATCTCTAACAGTAGCTCTGCAGATACATGCACTCACTTGCCTGTCCACAAACACACATGCAATTTGAAAACTAGCAATGAATCTTTCTGAAAAGAACCAGGCAACAACAGCAAAGTCCTCTCTCACAAATCACCCTTAAATAAAATAAAATATGATGATATGAAACTTCTTTGTAATGTGTTCAGGTCAGATAAATAAAAATGTGATGAGACCCAGTTCCTTTAGAAAGTACAGTGAAGATGGAAAACTGGGTTGCTTTAGCTACATGTTGATGTGGGCAACCACCTGGTAGCTATCAGATGTTCTCATCAGTGTGCACTTTAAGTATTTGTTCTGAAATTATAGAGTCCATGCACCATAAAAAGAGCTGGAGGAATGTGCAATGGTATGTCGGAGTACAACAGTCATAATATTGCTATTCCTTTTACAAAGAGCTACAAGGAATGTTCTGGAGCATTCTATGTGAAGGATCATCACATCAGTTAGGGAATACCTTATCTTATTTCTTATGTTTCCATAGTAAAAAAACAAAGTTTCCCTCCTGACTTGAGCATAAGATTACATACACACAGGAGACATGACTGAGTCTGTCTTCCTGGAAAATGTCAATCAACCTAGAAAAAGTACTTTGTCCTTGAGAGTTACCAAAGATAGGAACGAAGAACGTAAAACTATCAGTTCTTGTATGCTTATTCAATCTAGAGGTCAGGGAACTGACTTACACAGATTGGTGTCTGATTTTGGTTAGATCGTACTTTCTGCCCTGCCCTGAACCCTGTATATGTTCCTTTATAAGCAGGGGATTCTCCTGCCCTCCTTTGCCCTCCCCTCCCCTCCAAAGAAACATGATGGTCATGGGCTCATTTACTTATCCAAAAACCTGCTACATATGGATGAAGCCAGGTGGGATCTTTTCCTAGAGATATAAATCCACTCCAATTCCAAATTAAACAGATCACACACACATACACACACACACACACACACACACACACACACACACACACACACACACACAAATTACCAGGCTCATTTACAGACTTTGTGACTGTAAATAGATAACCACTTTAGTGCCATCACAAATAGAGATGAATGAGAATATGGGTGAGCGTGATGTGAGAAGAGATCAGTCCACACCACTGACCCTCTTTTGTCCTTCCACACCTTGTCTGGTTTTTTTTCATTTTTTTGAACACAAACTACCCCTAGGGCCTTTAGCTGTACTATCTTTATATTTTCTATATATAACATGGTTCTCATTTTAAGAACGCAGTCAAATGTGTCTTCTTAGAGAAGCCTTCGTGGCTACACTATCACTTCCTGAGTGGGTTGAGCACAGCAAGTGTTGTGCCAGTTTTTGCCCATGATCTAGCATCCCCAAATGGAGACCTGTATCTCATCTAAAAGTTGAGTAGTCCCTGTGGCTAAGACTTTGTTCTTAGGGGCCGTCTTGGGTTCTCTCCTTCAGCCTTCTTTTTTCTCTCTTCTCTCCTTCTTTTCTTTCTCGTCTTCATTTTCTTTGAGTTCAGCTTTTTATGAAGCTTGAGATTGTGGCGAACTGGTGACGCTCCTGTCTCAGTCCCTCAAGCTCTACCATTTCCAGTGTGTGCCTCGATGTCTGCATGGTGGAGTGATTTTGTCAGCTGTGGCTGTGGGTTGGTCTAGTCGGGGCCTTTTAGGAGAGACAAGGACCAGGCAAACCCTACAACCAAGTGAGGACATTTTCATGGATGGGAACCTGGCAGGCAGAAAATTGAGATTTCCCAACTGGTTTCCACGCCTAGATAATTCTGTCATTGTTCTTTCTTTAGCTTCTGTTTGATTTATATTTGGAAGTAATTACAAAGCTTGATTACAAAGCCAATGACATGAAATATCATTATGAAATCAAAGAATATACTAGTAGAAAGCTAGCATGCCCATATGCTAATACATATAGCCTCTGCCATTTATATTAAGGACATGGGGAACAGGGCCAGTCAGTTTAACTATTAAACATCAATGAACAACATAGAACATAGCTTGATGAAAGACTCAGTTTTGGCTCATTACACTGCAGATGTATAAAGAGGCAGAATGACTTGAAAATATACCATATGGTCTAGTCCATTGTGTATCCTGTTAAGTGAGATAAAATACTGACAGTTAGAAATGAACAATTAATAAAGCTTTCTCTAACAAACATTTGGGACTCTGAAGAACAGGAAAGTTTTGTTCAGCTAGGTACCAATTCGCTTGGGTTGTGAGATAGAAGCAGTGTGAATACAGACCACATGGGGGACGATACAGGTGATGGTGGAGACCATTGCTGTAGAAACAGAAGAATTTCCAGCCTAGCAAGATATCAGCACATTTTCAAACCTGTTCTATTTTAAAGAGAATGGTAGAAGGAATCTTTCTGAAAGTACTTGTTCTTCCAAAAACACAGTGAGAAAGTAATCAGCGGCTTTAAGAGTCCCTGAGTACTCATTGACTTAATAGACAATTACAGCATATTGTGCTTTAAAAAGTTAGCTATTTTAGAAGTCCCTAATTACAGATTTACATGATAGACTTATCAAGAAAAAATAATACATTTCAAAATGTGCTTACAGTCTTAATGATATTATCTCTTTTAAATGTTCCCTGGTAAAGGGCTTATCCAGTGTCTGCCTTCTGGAAGTGTGAGGGCAGAATTTGCTTTGTTCTAAATGTGGTGCTGGGTTCCTAGTGCTGGCTCAGAATGATTTGGCAGAGGACATGCTCTCCACAGCTATATGGCTCCACTCTCAATCTCGGTTAAGTGTATAGAGGCACTGGCGGGCTACCCTTGTTTATCACATGTACAGACCTGCCAGCTTTGAAAAAAAGAATTGTTAACAACTTCTGAAAGTTGTGAAGTGGTTTGGAGGAAGTTAAGGCCTAAGGCATTTACAGGCTGCCCCTGTGATGAGGATATATTATATATTGATTTTTTTTTCCAAAAAACTGAAATATCAGAGACAGAGAACAAACCTCAGCCAATTCTCACCCAGCCAACTCTTCAGGCTAAACAGAGTAAAGTCCTATCTCCATGAGTCCTCACACTGATTGGGTTTGCAGGCAAAGGGCTGAACTTCTGCCTTCTCCTGCCTTATATTTCTTTCCCCGCTCAGCTATCTTCCTGATTCAACTTTCCTAGAACTAGAATTAAAGGTGTGAGCTACCATCCCCTGGCCCTGTTCATCCTTAATCTCAGCATTCCACAGGATCTCACAGGGATCCACAAGATCTCTGCCTCCCAAGTACTGAGAATAATGGCTAAGTCACCAATCTTTGACCTTCGTGGTTTGACTGTGGATGACATGAACCAGTTATGGTTTACCTCTGGACATGGACATATAGAGGTCAAAGATGTGGGCACACACAAAATGTCTTCAGTTAGGCAACAAATCTTTCAGGATTTCTCTGGAACACTTCTAATCTTAAGAAAGCATAACACCTTCCAGGGAAAAGGAGTGAGTCTTGATTACTACTGTCTGCAGATTTCTACAAGGATAATAATAGAAGCCTCCTGGGTGGAGCCATTGACTGGCTGCTGGTGACCCTACTCAAGGAAACAGGCTTGCAGTGAATGGATAAATTTCCTATGAGACATAATTACTGCCCCCAGGAAACTATGGATTCAGAGGATAATGAGCTCCTTCCTCCCCGTGACCACACACTGTTGCCTTGCCTGGCCCGTCCATGGCTGTCTGAGACACAGATGATTATATGGCCTCTTTGGCTTCTGCCCACATTAATATTTAGTGCTGAGGCAAAACAAACAAACAAAAAGCAACTTCCTCTAGGTGATTGGAGCATCTTTTCTCACAGTTGGGAGGATGGGAGAAGAGAAGGGCAACTCCAGGTTGGCTTTCAAGGCATACTGAGTGGTGTTTAATCTCCTACAAAACCTTTTTGTTCTTTTGTCTTTCTTAGTATTAGAAAACATAAGAAGTACTTGACAGTTTGTTTTATAAATAAATGGTTCCTTAAATGACTCATAGGTATAAGCATAGAACCAAATGTTTTAATGAAAAGAAATATTATGTTCTTTATATGGAAAAGAAGTCTACAACCCTGGTGTATTTTGTTCACTCAGCATTTTCAGTAGAGAACACTGGGGAGAGACAAGCATAGGACATTGAAAATTGTGTGGCATATTTAGGAACTCTGAGCTTTCAACTTCCTTTTTTCAAGTCTACTTTTGATACTCATTAGAAATGACAAAGTAAACTTTAGAATTTCCTTTTGTTAGGCAAAGCTTATAAGTACCACACAGACTCCTATAATTATGAGAAGAGATACCACATAGATCTTCGGGACACAGCTTAGTGTAGCTGTCTATCCGGCAGTGATAACCATTAAGATATATACCCAGTGAGACCCTCACAGGGTTGACATGTTTACAAAATCAGAACTTCTCTAAACAGCCATAGCCACTCCACCATTTCTAATATGACCCACTAGATTTGACCTCCGGCAGTGCAGGCTTCTTCTGTCAATCACACATCTGCTGGCATTGAAGAGTGTTGCTAGGTTTGCCAGCACATAGACTTTCACACAGGTTTTCTATATGCAGAATTATTTCTGTAAGTACCAAAGAGATGAAGATCATTATGGCAGTAGTGGGGGTGAGATGCAGCTTCTTAGAACATATCACTCTGCACTGCAGACCCTCTTCTCAGACCGTCCCTACTCTTCCTTAATGCTGCTTTACTGTTTTTCTGAACAGTAAAAGCTTTTATTGTCCTAACAATTTGTAAAGCAGAATAAAAGAAACGTGGTTATGTAAGTTTTCATTCTTTAATGTGCAGTTTTATGTTTCTTAGATTGAAAGGAACATCTTCCATCATGTGCTTTGAAGCCATCATTCTCTTTTTTATTGTGATGCATTTGTTTTGTGATGGAAGTCATTAGAATAGCAGTGGAATCTTTTATGTAACCTCCCACCAAATGGTATTACAATACCAACAGCCAGGAAAAAAAAGTTCCAATAAACTAGACTAAGCTGTGATTATACAGTTTATCCCAGAGTTAGGTCTTAAATTCAGCAAGTACTACAAAAGCATATCTGGTCACAGTCAGTGCAAATTGCATCTCAGCAAGCCCAGCAGAGTAGGCTGCTTTCAACCACCGGACTAGACCATGGGTGTTGTTGAGGAGAAGGCAACCTCATCAGGAGGAGTTGAGAGGCAACCTACAGAAAAGCTATCACATCTCCACACACCAGCACATTTGAAGTTCAGGAGACTGCTCATACTTGGGAAACATGTTGAAACTGAGGAAGAATATGAACATCTCTGACTTCCATGGCCTGGGAGAATCTACTCAAACTTGAACCTACTCAATAGCTCACTTTCTGTCCCTCCTCTTATGTGTGGGTGCATGCAGGTGTGTGTGTGTGTGTGTGTGTGTGTGTGTGTGTGTGTGTGTGTGTGTGTGTACACTTGCTTGTGTACATGAGCTTACACATATGTGGACACTATATTAAGTTACATTGTGGTATTTAACCAACTTAATGTGCATGAATTCATCCACTGATTTTAAAGCTATTAATGGTTGAAGAGAACTGGTAAGTATATAAATGTACAGTCTTTTTAACTACAGTATAGATAAATGCTAACAGAAATACAGGGGAAAACAAACACAGAATCAATAATAGTAGTACCCCGATGTCTGTCTGGATGGACTCATCCAACAGGAAGTCAACAAGGTAACATTATATTGGAATAACATTATAGACCACATCCATTTGAACACATAAAGAACAAACAGTCTGTCCAGTAGCTACCGACTACCTTCTTGAGTATGCATGGAACACTCTGTAGTGTCCAGCATATGTTGGACCTCAAATCAAATGTTTAAAATATTAAGATTAAAATGATTTTTAATATCTTCCCTGCTGAAGTAGTAGAAATTGATGGGTCAAAGAAGATAAAGAAGTCCTTGAAAGTATCTAAAGACAAAACAAAATGTAAACACAGGAAACAAAAACTTATAGAATGCACAAAAGCCACATTGTGAGGAGGAGATTTTATAGAATATGTCAGGATAAAAGGAGAATTCAGAGTAAACTATTTGACTTCACTCCTCAAAAACTCAAAAACAATAAACAGTCCAGAAGTCAATGGAAAGAAAGGCAGCTATCAGATAACTGAATGACAAATGTCCCAGAGTGAAAAAAGATCAAAGAAGCTAAGCTTTGTTTTTCTTTCACTGAAGAAAAAGAAAGGTAAGAAGGCATTTGAGTTGGTACAACAGAGAGGGAAAGAACTGTAAGAAGCAGCTCTAAACAGTGGCAGCCAGGCAAACTAGATGACAGCCAAAAGAATAGATTTTTTTGTAGAGACAGTTACAGCCAGTCAAACCAGATGACAGCCAAAAGGATAGATTTGTAGACAAAGCCTGTTTACCCAAACTAAATCATGAAAAATATAAAATCTGAGCATATTAAAAATAAATAAGAAAATTGAGTCATTCACTTAAAAGTACTTAGTGAAGAAATCCCAGGATTGGATAGTTTCATGGGTGACTTATGAATTTGATCACGAATATAGCCACCCATATGCCATTTTGCACCTGTGTGGATCTACATACATATATATCTCTATATACATTATACATCTACATACATATTCACATATATACGTCATATATTATATATACAAGTGTATATAATAAATATAATTGAATTGGAGAGAACATTTCCAAACTCATCTTACAAAGCCAGACTCATTCTGATGCTGAACCCAGACAAATGCAAAGAAATGTGTGGGCCAATAATCCCCGACAGACAAAAATGTAAAGCATCTCTCTAAAATGCCAAAAAGTCCCTGATTCCAACAGCTCACTTAAGTAAGACTTATCTCTGAGATTCAAAAATGGGTTGAACATAGACAAATCAATAAATTTGGTACTTTATGAAATTAAGGATAGATGCCAGGTAATTATGTCAGTAGATACAGAAAATGCTTTTGACAAAATTTAACGTACTTTGATTGAAAAAACACCCTTGGTGAACTAGATTTAGAAGGCAAGGTCCTTAAAGTAATATGACATTATGAAAAGCTCACAGTTAGATCATTTGGGGATTGGAACAAGCATTCAACAATTTTATTCAACATATTGCACAAAGATATAGCCAAAGAAATCAATGGAAGACAAGAAATTAGAGACATACAGATTGGAAACACACACACACACACACACACACACATGTATATCATATTATATATCTATACTTATACAGAGAGGGGGTATTCTGTCAGAAATTGTTGAAACTTTTCCACATGGAGAAAAATTAAATTAGACCCTTATATACATAAATTAACTTGAAATACATTAACAGCTTAGGTGTGAAGACTTGAATCTGCAATCCTTGCAGCAGAGAGAGACATCCTTGACACTGGCCTGTTTGTGGTTTTTCTCTGTTTGTTTGTGGCTTTGCTTTGAGATAACCTATATCTATGCAGTCAGCCTGGCTTGGAACTCACTATGCAGACCCAGCTGTCATTGACCTTGGCAGGTGTCTTTGTTAATCTTCCCAGTGTTAGGAACTCAGGCTTGCTGTGTGCCTGGCTCTGGCATTGATTTTTTTTTCAACCCAGGCAACAAAAGTAGAAAGCAAGCTAGTTTTTTCTTGTAGAAATCTAGTGGAAGGGAGACAACCAAGAGACAACCTTTCTGCAGAAAGGAAGTATTTGCAAAGCACATATGGGAGCAGCAGTGAAGAGCCCTCTCTGTAAGGAAGTGGCAACTCCAGCTGACAACAGCAGCAGGGCCTTTTTGAAAGGTTTAAAAACAGTTCCTTGAAGGCCTCTGCTGTTCTATAGAAATAAAAGCATAATTTTGTGTAGTTAGCGAAAATAAGTTGTGATATAAATCTTTTACTTTGAAATATTGTGATATATTTGAATGGAGAATTGGCTTAAATTCTATCTGTAATGTCCTTTTTCTCTTTAATGTCTTTAATGTCATCATACTTATATGTCAGTTTCACATGACACACACACATACACACACATATACACCACACACATACAAACATACACATATACACACACATATGCACACATACACATACACTACACACATACAAACATACACATACGCACACACAAATACACACACACACACATACAAACATACACACATACACACACACATACACCACACACACATACAGACATACACACATGCACACACACACACATACACACACATACAAACATACACATACACACACATGCACCACACACACATACAAACATAGACACATGCACACACACATACACACACACACACACTGTCTGTAGTATTCTGACCCAGGTGTGCACAATCAAGTCTAAGAGGTCCATCCAGATACCGAGTCAGAATGTTTTATTTTCCACCAAAGCTCTGTGTCCATACTTATACACCACACCATATTTCTTAGGGAGCCTTGTATAATTAATCACTTGTGTAGAGCTTAATGTATGATAAATACATTTTATAATTTTACTAAAAATTTTTGCCTGTTCTTCATTAGACAGGTGCTTTTTACTCCTTTTAAATATAAATAAAAACAAAGGTAGTATTCTTTTTATTTTCTTTAGCCACAGGAAGCTCCTTCAGGTCTGTGAAAGGGACTCTTGGGAAATCTTTTGCGTTCACTTTCCTTCCATTTGCTAAGTGAGAAATTACTGTTGCAGAAGATGGTCCTCAGGATCGCCAACATTCTGAGCGTTTTCCTGTGCTAGGAAAATTCTTAGATTATTTTTCCAAGGGCTTTTTTCTAGATTATCAAGGAAATATAAAGTTTACATTTTAAGAAAAAAAAAAAACCAAGAATTTTCTTTATGCAGTTCCACTTACCCATTATTCCCCCATTTTATACACGTATCACAATCAAGAAACTGTCAGATAAGCAAACATGTTTTCAATTACTCAACTTTCCTCTGCTTGAGAAAGTATTCTAGTACAGCAAGCATTGGTCACCTCTGATTTAAATCGTCAGGAGAAAACAGTATGATTGACGTAAAAATTTCAGGTTGAAAGATAATGCTTATTATTTACATTTCCTCACATTAAGTGATAATTATTTCATTTCAACTCTGCAAAGTAAAAATAAATATCTTAGATACAGTGGGTTAGGAAAAAAGCATTTAGTGTAACAGTTTCTAATTTCAAATAAAGACTGTCTAACTTTAATTATTTGAAAAAGGGCTTGCATACATGAATGGCCTATTTTACCTTTTCTTGTTCTAGCCGTAAAGTACTTCTCTGTCCCTTCCCTTGCTACAGTGCTGACCTCACTGCCTTTGCTGAGATAAGAGAAGGTGGAGTTTTTATCACACCCACAAGGGATGTAGCAGCCCTCCTGCAAAAGCTGTCCTTGCCCAGTTTGTCCCTGTCACACTTGAGACTTTTCTGATATATTCTCTCGTCATCTACTAAAGAATTATCACCATCACCCAGCCAAAAGAATAATAAAAATATTTTGATAATAAGCCCACTTTTATAATTATTTTTATACCACCTTCCATGTAAAAATATTCTGAAATAAAATTCTCAAGGTTAGCTTCTCCTTCTGTCTCCTGCTAGTCTCAGTCACATCTTTCATGAAAGTATTCTCTTGCCAACCAGGAGCAGGTGGGTTGCCTAGTGGCTCTCTCTTAGCACGAACTCTGTGATTCTCTGGTGTTTTCTCCTGAGTCTCCTTCCTTCTCTGACTTCCCTCTCGGCCTCCTTCCTGTCTCCTTTCTGCATCCACCTGTATTTTTATTTTATGGCCCTGAGACTTCTCTGTGTTGGCAAGAACTCCCGAGGAATCCCATCTCATCCCATGGGCAGGCATCCTCCTGCTTGCCCTCAGGCTTTGCCTTTTCTGAGCTTGCTACTGAGGAGAGATTGTTAAAAGCCTGTGCCTGGTGGTCTGGTAGAAGAAGTGGGTGGAGACCCGCTGTGTGTTCTCATCCACTCATTCTTCCTTTGGCACTACCAGTGGTAAGTTCAGTTCATCCCACAATAGAAGGAAGCCTCTATCTGGACCACATCACTACCCTCTTTGCTATCCCTGTGGCTCAGGAACTCTGTTATTTCATCATGGCTCAGACTCACTGACTGTAGGACCTCATCTTCCCTGCCTTAAAACAGAACCCACCCCAGCATCACTCCGCTTCCTTGCTCCCTTGTATGTGCCTGCGTACCACCCACATTGTTCTGCATCATGTCCATCCCTTTATCTGTTTGTTTATTGTATTTATGACAACAGAAGTTAAGCTCCAAGAGGACCAGGTCTTTCTGTTTGGCTGGTGACATATCTTGAGAATGTGGGATATAAGGGAACAAGTCATGTGCGCACCATCTTTCTTAAAGTGAACAAATACATTATCAACAGTTACCTTTATTTTTAAAAGAAGAAGGGATGGAGTATCCTTACTTCTGTATCATCAATGACATTTAAATCTGTCCACCTTTACAAACAGCAGCATTTGTGTATCCTCTACTGGCTGTTACTTCTGAGGACTAATGCTATGTTTTTGCAGATTTTTCTAAAGGAATTAGGTTAAGTGCATGCATTTTCAGCAATGAGTCATTAGTGGTGATCTAAAGGTAAGGATGCAGCAGCCTGGTGCTTATTCTCTGATGCTGGTCAACCTCTATCTGGACTGGTGTGCATTTAAATAAATGGAACCTCTTCATCTGTTTTCATCAGAGTTAACACTGTCACTCTGTTCTGCAAGTGACCTTCTGAGTCCTCAGTCAGTTTTGTGGTGCTGTGAGGATGGCCCCAGTCCGATCCATTCTGGTTGCAAAGCCCAGTTTTCCCACAGTGGATTATATTATATCATTCAGACACCAAGAAGGGTACTTGGAATTAAAAGACAGCTTCCTTTCCCAGTTTCTAACGATTATACAATCTCTTTTCTTGTTTCTGCTTTGATTGCTTCCATCATATCATGTTTATGTGGTAATAGATCTAAGTCTTTCTTTATAAAAAGGAAAATTGCTTGGTTTTTAAGGAAGGAAGAATGAAACAACAGAATTCCTATTTTAGCTTAGTGTTTTTTCAGTGACTTGAACCACAGGATCTGTTTACAGAAGTTTATTCAAAGAGGACTGTTGGCATTCTATGTTTGGTCCCTGGTAGAGGTCCAAGGCTGTCAGTACTTTGGGTCAATGTTGTGTCTTTGTCCTTCTACCTCAATGCTTTTGCTTTTGTCTATTGTCACCTCAGGGAGTTTACATCCTCCTATAAGAAAGTAAGGGCAGCCTTCCTCACCCTTCTTACATTGGTCTTTCTGTGATGGGAATGACAATCTTCATGTAGGGAAGCCAAAACAGTGTGCCCACCTTTACATCGGCACATGGCTACCTTGAATAGATGTTAGTCAAAAAGGAGAATGTTATCTGGGGTAGGCAGCCTGAGTATCATAATGACTAGAGCCTCTAAGTCTTGAGGTCCTACTTTGTCTCATGGTAGGATGAAGGGGTGTTCAATCATTAGGGAATTTCCAGTTTTATAAACATTTTTTTTGTTTATCTTTGCAAAAATACCCTGACTATTCAATTTATTCATGCCTGAGTGCTTTTGACCTTTGATTTACAGTAAACCAGAAGGTATTTGTGTTATATGACAAGGGTCCTTGTAATTAGAGAGACAGACTGGCTTCAGAGGCCTGCCCTGCTGAGGAAGAAGCAGTGACTATTCCCAGCACTGTGGTAATCCCATCCACCCAGCAGTGCAGGTAGTCTTTGCAGCTGTTACCATCAGTATTTATTCAAAAAGTACACCTAGAGACAAGCCACTCTGTACCCCCCCCCCCCAACTGTGTGAGTAGCTGCCAGTAACACTAGGTGGTAGATAGGGAGATTCTCACTCTAGCAAAGGGAGCCAGGAGGACAGCAAAGCAAAGTAGGATGGTGACCTCAGGAAAAGGTGACAAGGTCTGGGACTAGCTCCTTGGAGAAATAATTTAGAGCAGAGAAAGCTTTTTTCTCAGACTCGTATTTCTAAATAACCAATTACCTTACCAGTAAGATATTCTTGACAAAAAAATATTATTTTATGGGAAAAATCATGCTAACTTGATCATAGAGTACCTTTATCATGGAGTCAGGGATAAAATTTTTTGCAGAATTTACAGGTTATTATTTTCCCCCAACAGATAACTCTGTAATTCTCCACTGAGTTGACAACCAACCCTTCAGAACTAAGTGGGGCAGCTGCTAGGTTCAATGCACTTTATCTTATGTTCTTCGTTATGTTGTCTTTGCTTTATTTTTCCCTGTGATCTTAATAATGTGATAACTCTTCTCCCAATCATCAGGTCCTTGACTCTCTTTTCAGTTCTCACCAAAAGAGAAATATGGTACTCATTGGGATTGGAAACAGAAATGCCCCGGTAGCTATTAAAAACAGAACTCTAGACTATAACTTAATTTAGAGTGTTTAAATATCACAGAAAAAAATAATACTAAGTAGCATTTCCTGTGTATGGTGCATTATCTACTGAGCTGCATCTGGAATAGCGGAAATGCTTTCTGTTTGCTTGGTTTTGACCTCTGAGCTGGCACACAGATGGGAAGAAGTCTGGATTTTTCTCTCATACAGTGCTTTATTTACTACAAGTTAAAAAATTAATCCCTTTATGGCAGAAGAATATTTCTTAATAAAGATTAAGACTTTTTAAATATCAGATCCTCTGGTTTGCTTAAACTTTAGCTTTTATTTGTTTGTTTGTAAAAGTTGTTTTTTGGAGCAGGGGGGTTACTAGAGGTTTTATTTTGGGGGTCCTGAGGTGAGAATTAGGCAAGCATTTGCTGTGTGTCTCAGAGCTATGCCTAGACATAGATGAATTGATTCCTGTTATTCATTATTTCTCCTTCAGATTGTTTTAAAGTCAAGAAGTGTCTAAGACACAGTTTTCTATTGTCTGGTAAATAGAATGAAAATGTATGGGATGTTTAAATTTGTTTGAATATTATGACGCTCTGGGACCTGGCCTTACTTAGTATTTTTATGCATTATATTCACTCTGTGCTGTGAATTTCTCGTTACAAATTAGCCATTTTTCTAGCCTCTGAGCACCGCCAGAACCTATAGGTTATTACCCCCATTTATAATCACTCACAAAGGGCCAGTTATGTGTCAGGATAGATATTGGTTTCACAGTGGCAAAACAGATTGAGACACATAGCTTCTAATCCAGCAAAATAAATAGACATCAAATGAATTGCTTAAATTTTAATTGAATAGCTTTCCTGTGTTGAGGATACCCATGGCCAAGAAGGGTAGATTCATCCGGTGGAGTAGTGAAGTACGGCGGGGAACAGAAGTCACTCTTTGAGACATCTGTCAGTGCAGGGGGAGAAGTGAGCAGCCACCGAGGAGAGTACTATGGCATCTCTTGTTTGTGTTTTTATTTTTTTTTATATAGTGCATAAGCCTAGGCTATATTTAAATATTAGTTAGTTATTCAGTGTAGTAGTCTAAAGATCCTGAAGAATGAACAGTGGGTCCACATAAAAATGGTGAGGAATTTGCTTTGAGGAGAAGCAAGTGCTGCCTGCATTGCAGTGGAAAGGGAGGAGAGAAATGGCCAAGAGAACACAGGAAGGAGAGGACAGTTCCAGTCCACTGGTCTCTGTCTTCCCAGCTGGCAGCAGGCAAGGTCAACTGCAGAGAGCCGGAGCCTGGTGGGGAGTGCAGGATTTCACACACTCAGCATTACACATCATTACTGCCCCCCATGCCCAGGAGAATGACTACAGCCCCCACCCTCAGGATAATGTAGTTATATAAAACGCTCAGGGAGCAGCCTGACTGAGTTTATTCAAGTGTCCCCTTCCCATAGTTAGGTGTGACAAAAGCTTCATTTATTTGCAGAAGAGTGTCAAAGAATATCAGCTAGGTCCTAAGTTAGATGAGGGACTGGCTTCTAGTGAGAGGGAACTGAGGGAGGGAAAATTTACTGAGGTGGAAAAGAGCTGCAGCAGTTGGAGCTCCCAAGTGAGCAGACTAAACGATATGCCTTTGTCATCAGCTGTCCCAACAGGGTCCACTGTGTGGCCAGGTGGCCCAGGTGGACATGAGGTTTCTGATTGGAGTAGTAGGGCTGTACACATGGGCAGGAAGTCTTGCTAGCCTTTGAGCTTACCTGGGCCAGCTGTTGGAAACAGAATAGAGGGAAACTCCATGATCTGAATACCAGTCTTCCCTGAGTGACATGGTAACAGAATTTCTTTGGTTGAGAGTGTCTGGGAAGGTGAGAGTCAGGGTCTTTGAGTAACACTGAGCAGACAAGCAGCCCTGATGTCTCTCACACGGGTACCCAGAGAAGTTCCTCAGGAAGAGGGCTGTGGGGAGAATGTCCTTACACAGCCTTCAGAAGACAGGAGAGCTAGGAGATGAGGACATGCTGATTTAGACAAGGGGGAGGGGAGCTGGGGAAAGCTCAGAGTAGGAAGAAAAGCATAGGGTTGTGTGGGGGTGTGTAAAAATGAGACTAATAAAAAAATATTTAAAACACACATAAAAAACAATAAAGCCACAAAAAACTAAAAAAACTAAAAGACAGCTAAATAAAATGTAACTATAGTGTTTCCTGTCTTTAATATCTCAGCCTTTCCCTAAGATCTGGCTCTAAGTTTCCTTTATTCGTGCAAGAGGATTGCGAAGAGATGAGGGCGTAGGATGGAACATTCCATGATCTGTGTGTGTGTGTGTGTGTGTGTGTGTGTGTGTGTGTGTGTGTGTATGTGTGTCTGTGTATGCATGTCCAGGCAGAGATGAATGCTTATGAGCAAAATTATAGGCTGAGTTTGGGGATTTAGACCTGTTCATCTTTAGAGGCAGACTTATTTGGGTGTTATCATAAGTCATCTCAGGCCTGGATAGTTGAGTGCAACCCAGTAGTACAGCATAGTGTTATCTAAAGGATGCAAAGAAAGGGGTGGGGGGAGGTGACTATAAAGTAAGTTTTTCCTTTGCCTGATCTTCACAGGCATCTTGAAGAGCTTGGCTAGAGAGCAGATGTCAGGCTCTGCATTCCCACTCATTGACTTGGTTGTGGACATTTATGAAACTCAGTCAGCAGCTTATGGCTGTGTAGCCTCTGTCATTACTAATCTCTCTCTCTCTCTCTCTCTCTCTCTCTCTCTCTCTCTCTCTCTCTCTCTCTCTCTCTCTCTCTCTCTCTCTAAAGCAAACATTCTCATATCTGCTCCTAAAAAAGGTTCTGCAATGCCTTTTCATTTTCCTTTCCAGGCTAGCCATGCTGCAAAGGTATCTGTTACAGCCATCCGTGGGCTGTCACATCATTTTTATAAACCATCACAGTGCTCAGTGTTTCAGGTAATAATTTGTAAAGTCTCAGATAACATCATTTACATATTTTAGACTTTCCAATTCTTCTTCAACAGGACTTTTCAAGCTATGTTCTTTTACTTCCTGAAGGGGCGAATGATGTGAACATCCTTTTAGGTCAAGCTGTATGTCCTTCTCCTGGGTGCCAAGGGACAGGCTACATTCCTGGCCCGAGTTATGCAGGACATCACAGGCACATATTTTTCTTACGTAAATCACTTTAGGAATGAAAGTGAGCATTATGGTGCATCTTGACTGTGCCTTTCTCCTCTGCTGGGACCCTTCCTTGATGAGTCCTGCTCTCTGTAGGGTCATAGACCTCAGAGGCATTTCTAATTCCTACTTGAAGTCTCTGACTGCTGTGTAAGGGTTTCGCTAAAGTACATCCTTTCTGATGTACTCACCCGCCTGTGTCTTACTCTTGTTCTGAACCATTTCCATACCTGCTGAGTTTTCTCATAGAAAAATCCCAGAAACTCTTTGCCTACCCCTCCTGTTTTCTGTTTCCTTGTTAGCTTTTTCCCTTTTTAAAATTCATATGGCGGATAGATGAGTCTGTTAAAGAATATTAAATGAGAGTGGAATTATTTTCAAGGTTTTAGGTGTTTGAAAGAATACAGAGTAGGTGTTACTTATAAAGGAATGTATGCAAATACATTTGTAAATCTTTGCTGTTGTTTCTGTCACTGGTAGTTTGTAAAGTTATGCATAGATGAGTTATTCATATTAATGATCTAGTAGAGAACATAAATTAAAGCTGAAAAGAACCAATATTAAATTTTCTAAATACAAACATCAACAATAAGCATAAAAAGAAAGGAATAAGTCGTGTAACAGGTGAAGCAAGAAAACATTTGCTCGCACAGCAGAAATTTAAACGCAGCAGGAAGCCCTTGCATTGTCAGGGAGTAGAAGGCAGTACCCAAGGTATGCTAAGGTGATCAGTGCAAGTGTACTCAGAAGATGCAGTGCAAGCATATCGCATAACTACCTATACATAAATGCTCCATGTGTAGACATATAGAACATCCGTTGAAAAGAAAGGACTCAAATGCAAGCAGACACCTCGGTTGCTGTGGACATCTGTGGGGTTTGGGGTTATGAGTAGATCTAGAGCTGTTTAAATGTGGGGGAGAGAGAAAACCAGTGAAGGTCAAACAGAGGGCGGCAAAGGGAAGAGACAGATGCAGAATGGAGTGCTGTCTGAGTGAGGACTCTGTTGGTGTTGGAGATACTTTTTTCAGACCTTACCAGGAGATGTAGCTAGAAAGACTCTTCATTAGGCTGTGTGCATGTGTGTGTGTGTGTGTGTGTGTGTGTATGTGTGAGTGTGTGTGTTTGTGTGTGTGTTTGTGTGTATGTGTGTGTGTGTGTGAGAGAGAGAGAGAGGGAGAGAGAGAGGGAGAGGGAGGGGGAGAAGAGGGAAGGAGAGAGAGAGGTAGTCTGAGCTGCAAATTCCTATCTGTTGTTCACTAGCACCATGAGTCTGTTTCAATTTAAATTAATTAAAATTTAATAATATAAAAATATCATCTCTATGTTTCAAGGTGCTCCATGATTATCAGTAGCTGTGGTCCCCAACACTTACACCACCACAGAGTTCCATTTGACATACTCAACTGGATCTTACATAGTATTTTGCCTTCTTTGTGGAGTTTTACTAGGGAAAGATTTTTCTTAGTCCTTCTTTTAGGACTTGAGTCATCAACTTCCAATGTAAATAAGTCATAATGTTGCAACCAGCCCTTCCCACAATGCTCTCTGAAGATGCCCTCCTGTGGATCCAGGGCTCACTGAACAGTTTTGGAGCCCAGCAGTATCCCCTACGTTCTCCACTTCTTCCAAGCTGCCTTGCTGCTGCCATCACTGTGTGTATCAGTGGCTCACCTTTTCTGACTGGATTCTAAGGAAGCCAGAGTCACAATGGTTATACTTCTCTGTTCCAGAAGTTTCTCTAAACTCTTTACGAACCCAATATGTCAGAAACAGAAATGTTTGCTGCTCTTACTAACGTTTAATCATTAATATGAGTATGCTTGACGTGTTCTGTCTACCAAATAGTCTTTCAAGGTTTAATTGCATGAACAAGAACATAAAACAATGAAGAGTGAAGCACAGAGGGGAAAAGCCCACCGTAGATATATGGCAATGCAAACAACTGGACCTTGTGGTGAGTTTGGAGGCAGAAGAGACTGTCCCACCTTCCAAATCCACAAATGCATGGGGCTCTTCTTGTTCAGCCAGAGACCTGGTTATGACACAGAGTGACCTGTATAAAGACAAGGTATGCACAAGGTTTCCAATACCAGGGATTCAAACATGAAAAATGACAAGAATGAATATCTGTAATTTGTTTATTTTTAATTTTAGAAAAAAATGAAAATTTAAGGATTTGATTTTTTTGCATTTGCATGCTTACTAAAGATTTACAGTGGATTTAAGTAAATCTATAATGTGAATAAAAATCTAAGCACTCCTATGAACAGAAAACCTATAGCCCTACTTGTATTTAACAGTATTTTATACTGATAAATGAGGCCATGTTGCCCACTGGAGTGCTGTAGGAAAGTGTCACTGGAGAGTGGGGACCTCCGGTGATCTGGAAAGATCTCGTTCCCACTGGTTATCTCTACTCTAGCTTTAATCAATTAGTTAATTTACTGCCTGTGTAATTCGAGAATATATTTAAATTTTCTTTAATTAATTGAATAAGATTTGTTGTGTTATTTCTTTTCCTGGAGTTTGTTTCCATGGCTTTGTGTTATTGTGGCCTAAACCTTACATACATCTAAAGGTTTAAATGTACCACTCATCACCTCCAGTCTGTGATGGTATCTATTCACACATAGCCACATGGACCCACACATAAGCCTGTTAAAAATATTCCATGTCCCACCCAAAGGAATTATCGTGAACTTTGTTCCAATCATCAAAAAGATGGAAAAGCAGCAGATGAGGATTAAAGACTGTCCCTGCTCTTCACACCAGGATATACTTCAACATCGACTGTAGATTGACTCATTTTTGAGAACTTTAAAGCAGAAAACTTAAATATTCTGAGCAGAAGTATTTTTTTCCTCTTGGCATAGATTTATTTTAAATGTAAAAGGCACCATTCTGCAAGACAACCTCTTGAGATTTTATTCCAAAGATTATTAAGCAATTATTCTTATACTCAAAGAAAAAGGAAAACCAAAAACAGACCTTCAACCAGTTGCATTAGGTCCCGTGTTGTGTCTATGTTTCATTTTTATTGATGTGATGAGTCACCATGTCCCAGGCAATTTTTGAAAGAAAATGTTTAGTTTGAGCACTTGAGATTCTAGTTGCTGAGAAATAGTGCCCATAATGGTGGAGCCTTATATTGTAATCACAAGTAGGAGAGAGAGAGAGAGAGAGAGAGAGAGAGAGAGAGAGGAGAGAGAGAGAGAGAGAGAGAGAGAGAGAGAGAGAGAGAGAGAGAGAGAGAGAGAGAGAGGAGAGAGAGCACTTGAGAATGGCATGAGTCTTTTCAAATCTCAAAGCCCAACCCCAGTGATATATGTCCTCCAACAAAGCCATGCCTCTTAATCCTTTCCAAACAGTTCCACCAGCTGGGAACCAAGAATTTAAACATACAAGTCTATGGTAGCCATTCTCCTTTACACCACCAGAGCCTGTATAAAGTACCTCCTGTTACTGCTTCCAGAGCCCAGGAAAATATGAAGTCACCCAGGTTGCTGCTGTAAGGACAGTAGCATCTCAGCCCTGTTTTTGTGAAAGCCTTTCAGGATAGGAAAGATGCACATTAGAGCTTATCATTTTTATCTCACCAATCAGTTCTCATATTGAAGGGAAAAGAAGTGAAAGTCTCCCCAAACAAGTTCTCAGTGTGTCTTATTTTGTTCAGTTGACAAGAACAGTGACATTGAAATAGAACCAAAGACTTCAAAAATAATTTATCATGCAACAGATCAGGCCACCAGGCCCCTGCAGGCCCTTTCTAGACAGATTTCCATTGCCTTTATACTCATTTTTGTTAAAGAACTCAAGGGGTTAGTGGCAATATTCAAGGCTGCTTGGAGCTTATGCAGAATATGCATGAGCCATTATTTAGTTAGATCTGAGAAAATGGGACTTTTGGCACACAATTATCACACCATTTACATTTTATTTGAATGAATTTGCATAGTAGAGAGAATGAAGTAGTTGTATCTGTTAACATAAAAAATATTTCAAGATAACCATCTACTTATTTTTTTAACCAAGATCCAGGGTGAACTGGAAATTGTATGTGTTTGTTTCTAAATAAATAGAACAGCCTTGGAGGCTTGATCTACTACTGTGTCATAGAAGCCACAAGGGTAATTTATTGGGGAATGGTTACATTCTTCACACAGATAGCCAAGGAGCCCTGGGGCATGGAAGCCTCTGGCACATTGCAGGTGGGTGGGATGCAATGCACACATGGCTAATGTGTTGTAGAAACACAGGGGACACCTGCTGCTCAGAAGTGGGGTTTCAGATCCTTGAGGTGATTCTGAGTGCTCTTCATGCACTTAGATCACAGGTCAGCCTCCAGGTGGAGTTCACACATGGGTCCCTTTGTCCATTCAAAGCTGAAGATGAAATCACTTCAGATATTTTCTGTGTGTGTGTGTGTGCTTGCTCAATGTTCACAAGCACACATGTGTTCATGTTTAGATTAGCCTCGATTGGATGCCCAAGTTGGATGCTCTGACATCTCACTTACTTTGTAGCATGTAACTCTGACTGTCACACTCTTTTTTCCTTCAATTTCCACCTATCTAATAGATTCCTCTTTGCCATTAAAAGAGGTGATGTCAGAATTCACAAGACGTTAAGCATACGTCTGTGTGTCTGTTTGTAGAGACTGTATAGTTATGTGTCTTGGTCTGGCCTTGTACTCAATTTTTCTATGTTGAGATTACAGAGTCCTATAATATTCTCTTTCCGACATAACGTGACGCTGGATTGCAAGATTTTTTTCCTACTTTGTTTAGCCTCCTGGCCTTTTAAGGATAGAATATAGCAAGTAGGTGTGTGTGTGTGTGTGTGTGTGTGTGTGTGTGTATAACTCAAATATACCTTTTATTTTAGCCTTGGTTCATGTAGATTTTCACTCAGAATTTTTTTTTTTTTAATTACATTGACGTTCTGGTTCATGTTCTTTTACCTTCTTGGTTGTTGAGAAGTCAGCTGTCATTCACACTGGACCCTCTAGACAGCCACTTTCTCCAGCTACCTTCTACACAAGTAACATTTTATCTCTGGGACTCTGAAGTGGGCTCTTTGCCGCTATTGTTTTATTCTCACAGCTGTTTCAAGCTCACATCTTTTACTTCTGGCAAATGTTCTAGGAACATCGCTTTAATGATACACTTTTCTTTTTTCTTTTCAATTTTCCCCATCTATTGTATTCGTTCCTGGAATGATACTTGAGATTCTCTTGCCGAGCTTTAAAGACCTTATCTCTTGGCTAGTTTCTGTAACTGTCAATCCCAAAGTTGAAGCCTGCAGTTAACTGATGATTCTATTACTTTCTAGGGACACATTTCTTTCTGATTAGTTTCTTAGTTGAATGTTGGTCTCATTCGATGGATTGTGGGTCTTCTCTTACCTCACTCATGACATTTGGAGTTGTTATTGCTGCCTCGTGTTGTGGTTCTTTTCCTCAGTAATTTGCTTGGAGGGTGGTGTGTGTGTGTTTGTGTGTGTGTGTGTGTGTGTGTATGTGTGGTGTATGTGTGTGTGGGTGTGTGTGTTTGTGTGTATGTATGTGTGGTGTATGTGGTGTATGTGTATGGGTGTGTGTGTGTGTGTGGTGTGTGTGTGTGTGTGTGTGTGTGTATGTGGTGTATGTGTGTGTGGTGTATGTGTGTGTATGTATGCGGTTGGTTGGCTTTCTCACCATCATACATTAAGGGTCCTGGGTCCTGGTGATCTTTCTCTGTGTTCACTCCTGAAAGTAGGGCCTCCAACTGCCAAACAGAAGGTGTTGTGTATGCTATTCACTTGTACTTGGGCTCTAGAAGGGTGACTTGGTGTTGACTGGACACACTATGTCACCTCATTTCCTAGCATATTCTGTGACCACCTCCATGCAACGACTCTTGATTCCAGAAATCCCACCTTCAGTTTTCATTATTCTGTTGATCTTTATTTTCTGCCATGGTCTCTTTCTTGTGACTCACCTGTGTACATTCCCACACTTTTACTCATATATTAATTTTGTAGGAGAAAAATAAAAGAAATTAGAGTTAAGGAAAAGAATATACTCAATGTCCTCTTTGCCATATTTTTATACTCATTCTAAACAGCTTTTATTGAGAATTATAATTGACCTAATTGCTTGTTATTGCATTTCTGCCTCTTTGTAGTTACTTTATTTCTCCACAGCAGAAATGTCTTTATAGAGATAAGAAGGAAAAGATCTTCTGAAGTACTTTTGTTATTTAATTTGTCTGTTTATGAGCTGATTGATATGGGGTCTCAAAGTGTGCCCTTGAAGTCATATGCAAAGTCCTTCTTAATTCATTGCAACCTTTAGTTAAAGGTTTTTCATGCCAAGAGAGCAACGCATTGCCCTGGAACTACGTTTGTCTGCTTCCCTGTCTTCGGTCAGCCATTGTCCTTGATGCTGTGTTACCACATAGTATAATTGTACTGAGTAGAATTTAAAAATTAACTTGACAATGTAATTTTCCCCTAACAGACAGATGAAAAAAAAGTATTTGACTTTAAAGAATACTTTCAGTTCTTAAAATGACATGATTAATTACCCAATTTTTGTAAAAGGATTGATAATGTAACAAAAGGTCAACTATGGGTTCTAATAATGCTTCTATCTATTTCTGTAAAATTCTTCAAGGCTAACGTATAAGTTTGACTTTATTAAATGTGGAGTAATGATATGAGAGTTCAATGTTTTCAATTTTTAAAGATGGGAATTGCATGTGTAGTGCTTGCTTCTGTAACAAAAGCATTACATTGTAACACATTCTGAAGATTTTATTAAGTACAACATACTAAGTTACATGAATTACCAGATATAAGAATCATGTGCTTAGCATGATGAAAACAGGCATGACTTTGTTGTGTGTGTGTGAGAGAGAGAGAGAGAGGGAGGGAGGGAGGGAGGGAGGGAGAGAGAGAGAGGAGAGAGAGAGAGAGAGAGAGAGAGAGAGAGAGAGAGAGAGAGAGAGAGAGAGAGAGAGAGAGAGAAACATTGATACTTCAATTAAAGAAATTTTTGAAGATCTCCTTGTAAAGCTAAATCACAGTCAAGCAAAAATAAAGGAAATCCACTGTCTTAAAATTAAAAATTGCAACTGTAGATTAATACAGCTCTCAGTGTCTCCTAGACACTTCTTATTTCCCTGGCAGCTGGTTAATACAGAGATTTGTACCTGTTCAAAGGGAGTAGGGAATACATGACTGTGGAGTTCTTGGCCCTAAATGGAAATTTTATATTATACACATACCCTTCTCATCTTAAGGTTCTGAGAAGATCATGGCAGAGGAGATAGAATGAATATAAGAGCTGAGCCAGAGTTGTGGTCCTGACAGGGCCAATGCATCAATGAGCTTCATGTCACTGTGGTTACCCACCTAAGACCTGTACAAACTGGCCCAGCAACATTCACCATGGAAGAAGAAAGGCTCATCAGACCCCATCCTTCCCTGAGTGACTCCAGGCAGTTCATGGTGGCTGGGGAAAGCATCAGTAGCCACTGAGAAGTTGCCCAGGTTCTGGCACATAACTTACATGTGCTCATATACACAATCCTATTTAGACTCAGTGGTCTCCCACACCATAAAGACATGAATTTAGGAGGAGGTTTGTTGGGAAGAAGAAAGCTTCCAGCAGGAAAAGGAGGATGAGACCTGGAGCAGGGGTAAAAAAGACTCAAATTTATTACATACATGTATGACACTATCAAAGAATTCTTATAAACCAGAAATAGAGTGAATATACCTTGTCTTAAATTTGAAGCCCATAGTTAATATTAGAATTTTCATTTCATAGGCAAAATTTAAAATTTGGAAACCACAAAGAAGTATTTATAAATAATTCTGGGAACAGCCCAAAAGACTCAATGAGTAAAAGTATTTGCTATGTAAGACTGGTCTCCATCCTTAGAACACCCCAAAAGATAGGAAAGAATGTAAGACTGATCTCCATCCTTAGAACACCCCAAAAGATAGGAAAGAATGTAAGACTGATCTCCATCCTTAGAACATCCCAAAAGATAGGAAAGAATGTAAGACTGGTCTCCATCCTTAGAACACCCCAAAAGATAAAGGAGAGAATGTAAGACTGGTCTCCATCCTTAGAACACCCCAAAAGATAGGAAAGAATGTAAGACTGGTCTCCATCCTTAGAACACCCCAAAAGATAGGAAAGAATGTAAGACTGGTCTCCATCCTTAGAACACCCCAAAAGATAGGAAAGAATGTAAGACTGGTCTCCATCCTTAGAACACCCCAAAAGATAGGAAAGAATGTAAGACTGGTCTCCATCCTTAGAACACCCCAAAAGATAGGAAAGAATGTAAGACTGGTCTCCATCCTTAGAACACCCCAAAAGATAGGAAAGAATGTAAGACTGGTCTCCATCCTTAGAACACCCCAAAAGATAAGAAAGAATGTAAGACTGGTCTCCATCCTTAGAACACCTCTAAAGATAAAGAAAAGAGCTGACTCTTCAAAGTTGTCTTTTGATTGCTGTGTGCCCTGGCATGTATCACATACATCAGACACTCACCTGTGGGGATTCAATAAAAGCTTCAGAAGTTTTGGAGATATAACAGGGAATCTACCCACAGTCTATGTGGGGATTTAATAAAAGCTCCAGAAGTTACAGAGCTCTAACCACAGTCAGTCTAGGAGAATCAGAGACTGGTGATTCACACCTTTAATCACAGCACAGGGAGTATCATGGGAAGGAGTGGTGACCTACACCCTTAATCCAACTGAGCCAAGGTCACTTCAGATTACAGAAGGAATTCCAGGCTCCCAGGCATGTGTGGTGGGGCCACACCTTAATTTACCAAGAGAGTATTTAAACTGAAGGCAGGCATAGAGTGAGGGGAAGCCAAGGGAAGGGAGGCTGAGGAAGCTGGAAGACAGCTGGGTGAGATCTGACTGTGGTGTTTATTCTCTAATATCTCCGACTTCTTCAGAGATCTATCCCTGAGTCTCATTTATTCTTGCAACACTCACCTACATCAATAATAAATAGTTTAATAAATAAAAATAACCTCTGATAACCCAAATACCAAATACCAATATGCCTGAAAAGAACTTAGTTTTTCTTTTCCTCTTTTTATTATATGTATGTACATGATTTTTTCATACCTGAGTATTGTCAGAGAGAATATTTGGTTTTTAGTTTTGTTATTTTTTTAATATAGTATTTACATAAAAAATCCTTAGATATGCAATAAGACTTTGTTTTGGTGAATATATGTCAAGATGATTGTTCTCTCTCTCTCTCTCTGTATGTGTGTATGTATATATATATATACATACACACATACATATGTGGAGGGGGGAGGGAACCCTGCAAATTGCTTCTTAGCTGCATATACTTATCAAGGTTGACTAATTTTGGCATTGTGTGCTTTCTTCTTTTCTTCCCTTTGCTCTCCTCCACTCTCCTAGAAGTACAGATCAATTATCAGAAGGGAGCAGGGAGCAGCAGGATTGGCCACCTTAGACTTCTCTGTTTTCTTCTGTCTGTTGTCTAGAGACCTGCAGGCTTCTCCACTACTGTCTCCTCAGTTCTTGCCAAATAAATTTTTTTTCTTCCACTCCAAGGTCTGCCTGAAAGTGGCCTGTGCTGTCCCAATATCCCATGTCACATCTTTGCATCTCAGAAAACACCTCTCATCTGTAAAAGGCATTGTTTGAAGGTAGATTCTTAAGCCCAGGAATTTGGCTTTCAGATTTTCCTCTTTATTGTATCCACTCAGCATTTAGTATTTATTATCATGTGCCATGCCTCCTCTCTACTAGCTGGTGTGTGTGTGTGTGTGTGTGTGTGTGTGTGTGTGTGTGTGTGTGTGTGTGTGAGAGAGAGAGAGAGAGAGAGAGAGAGAGAGAGAGAGACAGAGAGAGACAGAGAGACAGAGAGACAGAGAGATTGAATATGTCCAAGTGCTCACATGTAGTTTTCATTAAATATACCAGTTATTCTGACAAGATTGCTTTTGGACAAAACCTTTCTTTGGATTAGGTCACCTCTGTCCACGTAATTTTCAGTGTTGTACTAGATTCTTCCCTCTGGAATCCCTGTCACACGACACTGGAACATTAGCAGTTCTGCTGCGTCTCCTGGCCCCTGTTGTTTTCCTTTCCTGAAAACACTGGGAAATCACTTGACTGCATATGCTCAGGAGTTGGAGAATCTTGTGCACCTCTGAATTTTCACCTTGGGGTGCGTGATTTACACCCTCTCCCAAGCTTCCCAGTCTCTGACATCTTCCTCACCGCTTGCTTACCATCCTAAGTAGATCCGGTTTAATCTAATTGTTAACATTATATTTCAAGGTCAAATTATAACTCAACATAAACAAACACAGCTTAAGAGAAGTCATACTTTATTTGATCTTAACAACATATAAACATCCCTAGAATGAAAATTATCATCTCTCTATTATTTTCAAACATAGAACAATTCCAAATCAGCTTATCCTTTAAGTAATGGCAAGTTAACTAATTGTTTAAAGCCAGAATAAATTCGTATCATTTCTGGACCTCTACCTCATCTGTAGAACATAATGGTTCTTCCTCATGAGTTCTTATTTCTGGGTCCTGGCCTAGTTTCTCTTCTTGTAGCGTTGAGGAATGTGTTCAAAGACCCTCAAGAAGGGCCTGAAACTGACAGTGTAGTGTGAGTCTACTGGAAAGGTCCTAGCAACTTCTTTATCAGCACAGGAAGCCTCTCCAATAATGTCTATATTTTTTAGTTTAAATCTATTTCCGAGTCTCAGTAACTGACTGGTTCTGTTCTCATCATGAGATTCTTGCTCAAGTGCTCTTCAGGCTCCACACTTCCTGGCACACCCTCCACCATCCATCAGAACATACTTCCTTAAAAGATTTCCACCAACAATTCGTTTATCACTGTGCACATCACTTTTTTGTAGTTGGAGATGTAATAGGAATAGAGCTGACGGCCAGGGAGATGTTTCAGTAGGTAAAAACAACTGCCATCAAGAATGGTGACCTGAGTTTGATAACCAGACCTCTCAAGGTGAAAGAAAAACCTAACTCCACAAGTTTGCCTCTGGTCCCCCACATGCACCATGGCACATGCCCATTCATTGTCTCCAAGATAAATGAAGGAGGAAAGAATGGAGAGAACGGGCAGGAGAAGGAAGAGGAAGAGAAAGAAAGGGCTGAGAAAGCCCAAATGGAGCAGGATGGATTTATTTTTCCTTTTTCAGAGTCTCGGGCATGAAGCTTTGTTTCTGCCGTAGCTCTTAACAGATTCAGTATTTGATTTTTTTTGTTTCTTTCTCTAAGTAGAAAACATAAAGGAAGCACTTTTTTTGCACATGCTATTTGGTTTTAATTAAAAAAAAAAAAACAAAAACCCAGAGCCAGATGTTGGGGAAGAGCTGAACCCCTTCTCAGCCAGCCAATCCTTAGGCTGAAAGCATTAGATCCCGTCTCCATGAATCCTCAGACTCAATGCCTCCGAGTCCTCGGTGGAGAGGAAGTACAGGCAAAGGGAAGAGCCCCTGCCTTCTCTCTCTCCACCCATCTATCTCACTTCCTCCTTGAACTTCCCTAGTGCTAGGATTAAAGGTGTGTGCCACCAGCCCCTGGTTCTCTTTGGTCTTGAGCTCACGGGGATCCAGAGGATCTCTGCCTTCTGAATGCTGGGATTAAAGGTATGTGTTGCCACTTTCTGCCCCTAATGGTCAAATGTGTGGGTTGGTCTGTCCTTTGATATTTCTTGCTCTTTTTATTAAATATATAGTATATTACCTTAGGCCATTATAAAGTAGAGAAAAAGTGGTTTTTAATAGACGCCCTGTGCTACCAGAACAGTGAACCAATATTAAAGATGCCTTCTAAATATCTTATAGAAAGTGAGACTCCGGTCAAAGGGACGATTTTTGTTTCATGTGGTACTCAGCAGGGCAAGGCATGGTCTCATCACATGAGTAGGTAAGTATGTAATATAAAACATTTACTTCTGAAAATTTTTGCTCAATATTTTTAGAACAGCCTTGACTGTGGGTTAAAATGACTGGCATTTTAAAATGCAGATACACAACTAAACTGTGGTACATTTTGTTGTTTATGTTACTAAACACATAGCAATATTGTGCTCTAACTGGCATATACTGTGAGTGTTAAAACCCTGGGGAGGGTGTGAGAGGTCTCCTGACTGTTTGGGAAGTCAGACTATACCTGGAGTTACTAAAACCAGCCTGCCAGCTGGAGCTGCAAAGGGACAGCTCAGCTCTGGGGGAGGGGAAAGGTTTCCTGACTGGTCCAGAAGTCAGGCTATACCTAAAGCTGTGGTTCAGTGGGGGATGGGCTCCCTTCAGGGTATAGCAATCCTGTTCAGCTCCTAGACAGCAGCTACAGCTGAGTTTTGCTCCACCCCTTAGGGGGCTTCCCAGCAGAGCTCTGTTCCTTCTTCTCCCTGGCCCAGGATGTTACTTCTTTTGCTTCACTCTGATAGAGAGGAAACCCCTGCAGAAATGTAGCAGTCTCTCCAGCTCTGGTGAAAAGTTGTTTCTTTTCCTGCTCTGCCTTGCTCCGTCCCATAAGGGAAGGCCCAGTAAAGTTCTTCTGTTCTGCTACACCTTGCTCAGTCCCCTAAGGGGGCATCTATGTAAGATTTTTTTTCTGCTCAGTCTACTAAGGGACGTCTCAGCAAGTTCTTCTTTGCACTGGTGAATGAGAACTTCATCCAGGAGTCTCTAGAGAAAGAAATTTATTTGGGAAGGAGTACAGAAGAGTGGCTGCCTCTACCAGGGTAGGAAAGAGTAGCCCAAACTGAATGGACAGGGGGGTTTATACAGGGCTTCTTAGGGGTGCAATTTCTCCAGGGATATTCAGAGATTGCTTAGGTATTCCTGCTCAGGGTTAGTTTCATTAGTCGGGGGCCCAGATGGCTCAGATTTCAGGACCAAGCCATGTTTCTTTCACTGGCCTTTTATTATTATTGTTGTTG
The DNA here is from genome assembly GCA_033318265.1 of Phyllotis vaccarum. Taxonomy (NCBI): domain Eukaryota; kingdom Metazoa; phylum Chordata; class Mammalia; order Rodentia; family Cricetidae; genus Phyllotis; species Phyllotis vaccarum. Next base: position 54,957,633 of record JARWLC010000018.1, read on the forward strand.
TTGTTGTTATTATTATTATTATTAGTAGTAGTAGTAGTAGTAGTAGTAGTAGTATTAGTATTATTAAGCTTTTTGACTCTAAGTCTAAGGTCAGAGCATATTTCTTTCACTGGCTCTGATTCAGACCAAATGTGTTCCTTTGGATTTGGTTTCAGAGTCAGGGCATGTTTCTTTAGTTCTGGGTTAAGCAATAGTGTTTCTTTTACAGCTTGGGTCTTAGATCCAGGCTGTTTCTTTCACTAGCTCTGTTTTCAGGAAAGGGTGGACTTTCCTTACACATACTGCCTATATAGGTAACATATTCACGTGTGCATTTCCCCACATGCTAAAATGAAAATTACCTGTGCCAGGATCATTATGTGAGATCCCAGATAGTAGACTGATTGCTAACAACAGGAACCGAACTGTAATGACCTCTTTTCCAAAAGATGTTGCTATATATAATCAAGATTAATGGTTCTTCCATTATCATTTAGGCATAAAATATATAATTATATCATTAGCTTCCTGCTATTTCTTGAAATTTCTGGAGTCATTTAAGAATTTATCTTGCAGAAGTTGAATGCATGAGCATCAGGGAGATAGAGAGATTGCTCAGTGGTTAAAGAGTACAGGCTGCTCTGGGTTCATATCTCAGCACCCACATGGCGCTCACAATGCTCTGTAACTCCAGTTCCAGGTGATATATCACCCTCTTCTGAATTCTGTGGGCTTTGTTCACACCTGGTATACAGATATACATGCAGGCAAACACCATAACATAAAATAAAAATAGTTAAAAAAAAAAAAAAAGAAATCAAGAAGGATTTCTCTTTTCCCAAGACAATGCATCCCTAGCCACAGAAGCTTTTAACTTTCTAGAGCTCCTGAAAGTAGGCTTAAATATGTAATTTTAATGAAGACTACATTTTGATATTTTTTAGAAACAAAACCCCACCATTATTCAATAATGTTTACGAGCTACAGTGCAAAGAATGAATGTAGCCAGGGCCAGTCTTAACTTTTGATTGAAGAAAACACTGATAGCACACTCTGGTTTAGGAAGTTTATTGCAAAAAAGTGGTGTGCTATCTGACTGACCGGTTTTGCCGCCGTTTCATCACCTGTGAAGCCAATGTTAAGAATTACAATCGTAACATTTATCATTTCACAACTTTCAGAAAGTTTTCAAGTGCATTAAGTTTTAAGTTATCTATGAAAAAATTTGAAACTTAGACAAATTATGTCTTCTCCTCCACGTGTAGCTTATAACTGGTGATGAGGTTAGACTCAGTGTCTTCTAACTGCTCATATGAAATTCTTACTCGACTGATTCAGAGAGAACTGGACTTCTCTTTGATTTTCTGTCTTTGACTTGTAGGTTAGAAAGAAAATAAGAAAAATATAGTAAATTTCACACAACCTGCTGTATCTAGATAATCAACTATAGTTTCATTTACTTTTCTATTGCTGTGAAGAGTCACCATGACCGGAGCAACTTTTGAAAGAAAGCATTTAATTGGGGTCTTTGTTATAGTTTTAGAGGCTTAGTCTATGACCATCATGGCAGTGAGCAAGGCAGCAGTCAGGGTGATGGAATAGTAGCTGAAAGCTTATATGTGGAGACAATAACCACGAGACAGAAAATAAAACAACTAATTGAGAATATCTTGGGCTTTTGAAACATTAAAGCCAACCTCCTGAGACATACCTTCTCCAACAGGGCCATAGTTTTGAATCCTTCCCAAGCACCAAGCAGTGCCACTGACTAGGAGTCAAGCATTCAATTCATATTTGAGCATATGCACACCATTCTCATCGAAGCTATCACAACTACTAAGGACAGTGCTAAGAAAAACTTCCACTTGACACAAGACCTTTACAAAATGATCCGTCGGATTATTTTCAGATGTATTTGTTACTTAAACATGTACAAAGTGAAGACTCCAAGCTATTTAGATATCCAACTTCATTTTGACGGGTAAAGCTGTTAAGGAACTCCTTGTAAAACATGAAATTTCATTAAGAAACTTATAAATCAGAAATCTGGAGTATAATCTTTAGTTATGAAAATATTAAGCCAGGTATGATGAGTTTAATTATCTCTTTGTCTTGATTATACAATAATTATAGCATCACATTCCAGTTTCAGTTATTATATTTCAGAACCTGAACATGTCAGTTTAATATTTATTTCCCGGTCTGGATGTGGAGCCAGATGAGAAAGGTGCATTGCTTATTTATTAGAGATAGCTATTATTGCTGAACTTTTCAAATTTCTTCAGAGTTAACAGTGGGCAGGGTTGAGGGCATCTTAGGACTACATTAATCTAAAGTAAATAATGCCAGAGCAATAATCTGAAATAATGTGCCATGCATCTGTAAATGATCTTCCTGCTAACTAAGAGAGTCACCATGGTGTTGACCTTGGTTATAATAATACATGCTCTAGAAGGTTCATACATGAGTGGGCAATAGATAATTCTGCACATAATTGGAGCCCTGAACTTGGACATATTTTATGCAATGTTTTAACACCACTTTTGGAATAAACACTGAATTTTTTTAAAAAAAAAAAAAAAAAACCAGCAATTTTATTTTTAGCTATACGCCCAACAGAAATGTATGCATTAAATTAACTAAAATATATGGACCATTTCCTGGTTTCTTCTTTCTGTTTCTATGATAAGATAACAGGACAGAATCAACCTGCCAGACAAAGGGGTTTTTCTGTCTCGTAGGTAAGGGGTGCGGTTCTTTGAAGAATCTGTTCACAGGACATCTAGTCAGGAAGCACTGAGGAATGAAATATGTGTTCCTATTCAATTCCCTTTTTCCATTTGTACAGTCCAGGATCCCAACCAGGAAATAGCACCACCCACAGTAGGCAGGTTTTCCTCTGTCAATTAATACACTAAGTGGTTCTTCCCAGCTCAGTTAACACAGTCAAGGAAGTCTCCAAGGCATGCTAGGGACCCATTTTCTACAATAATTCTTTAAGTTGACAGTTAATAGTAACCATTGCAGCTTTGCTCCTTATTTATTTGATTACCAGACACATTTTTAAACCATAATATTTCACTACTATCCCTCTAGTCTGAACACTTGATTCCCAGGAGGTAGCACTCTGGGAAGGTTCTGGAAGCTTAAAGAGGTGGAGCTCCAATGGAGAAGGGGTGTCACTGGAGCAGACCTTAGGAGTTTATGACCTGTTGGCACTACTTTTCAGGCTCTGTTTCTGGAATATGGATACAATGGGACTAGCCAACATTCAACATATCCCTTCCATGGCCACCGCTGTCACACTTCCCATGCCATGATTTACTGTAACTTTCTAGAACTGAAGTTGCTTTTATTAGGGTATTTGTTTTCAATCACACCTAAGACATATCAGAATACAACAATATTAGACATAATATCACTCCATGCACATCAATATCACATAGATGGTGTGTGCTTGCTTACAGAGTAGGGTGCCAGATGGCAAGGGGAAATAACAGATTAACCACACACACATAGCTGAAACCCAGACAATGCTCATTGACAGAAAATGAATACAGATAACAAATAGCAAATGACCTAATTAATACAAAGTACAATGGGAGGGTCCCTGCAGGTGCCAGACAGGGAAGCAAACAGTGAGAAGAGAGGAGAATGGAGACCTGGTATAAACTGACTTCATCAACCTGGATCAGGCTTCTGGGGAGTCTAATGCTAGGCGGCCTATTGTTAGCCTATTTAAAACACAGTAATATTTGGCAAAAGGTTTCCAGGCAACAATCAGTCCAATTCCTGGTGTGCCGTAAAGCTTACATAGTGAGACTACATAAAGATTCTGTACAAAGGACGTGTAACCATTAAGGTGGGTTCTATGGCGAAAAGGACTAGTGTGCTCTCTGACCAATAGTATTAAGGTCAGTAGGCCATAAAGTGCATAAAGTCACCACAAGGATGGGTAATGGTCTGGGGAAAGAAGATTCTGAAATGATCATTTTGGGGAATTTGAGTGGGGTCTGACTCTATAGCAAAAGGTGGGTGAGGTCTGCCTCTACAGACAGCAAAAAGGTCACCATATCATTATTCAAATCCACTCTGGGCATTCTGGGCAGGAAAACAGGTATTTTATCTCCTCCATTGAGACAAGGCCCCTGTGTGTTTAATATTTCTGGGTTGTTTTAGTAATCTTTGGGTATAAGGACATTTGTGCCCCCAACAGTATCAACCTAGGCAAAATGATTTGCTGCTGTATTGAAATTCAGCACTCTGGCTGTCTCTTGGAGAAGTGACTAGAAGAGAGACATGGGTGGGATCCTCAAATCATGATGTGGTGTCTGTGATATGAGTAGTTCAATTTAGAGATGCAACTAATTATCTCTCTCTCTCTCTCTCTCTCTCTCTCTCTCTCTCTCTCTCTCTCTCTCTCTCTCTCTCTCGTGTGTGTGGGGGGTCTATTTAATGAGAATCATCTATACATGATTCCATTACCTCATGAATATCTCAAAGTAGCCTTCGGAAGCTAGCTTGAAAGCTTCTGAAGTAGTTCACCCTTTGTGTTGGCAGACTTGGAAGCAGTCTGCTCTATGGGTTAGCAGGAGCCAAGCCAAAAGGAAGCATCTATTTTATGGCTTGAGATATCAGTCCTAAGGCAACCCATAGGAACAGACTGTTAACTCTTTCTCACCCCTGGACATGTGGACTCAGGAGGCTGGTGGCTAGCTTCTGGGATTCCCTGGAAGGCTAGCTTTGACACTGCTTGATAAAGTTGGGAAATCTTCTGTGCTATTCACAGCCTTCAGTAGTTTCAGAGTCCACAGTATTCACTCCAGTCTTACATCTCCTCTACTTCTCTTCTGTCATGGATTAAGATGAGCAAACAGAACAGATTAAAATAGTTAATGTTTCTGTGTTAGGAATTAGAAAGCCTTGCATTTCTGCTTTGTGTTCTGGAAAACATCATTCAATTGTTGCCCTGTTTGTGCTCTATTTACATTTTGCTTGGGGTGAAATGAAGACATTATATTTTCTCTGTGAGATACCAGATCATGTAAAGGCTTATTAGTCATATAAAAAAATCCTAAACTATACTTAGAAGTAAGCCCGATACAGATCTTCTGTCCTATATCCAGGAAAGCCCTGGAGTCTTGTGTCAAGTGAGATGCCTGGGCCTGGTGTTGTGTGGTATTTAAATTGACTATAAAATGTAGGATAAAATCTTCTGAAGAAAAAGAGAACATACATCCCTATTTTGAGGATTTCCTGAACAGGATCCACACGCAGTCAAGCCTAACACCCCGTGTCTCTCTCCACCTACTCAGTTATCTAAGAATTCTCTGCTGCTAATTCACAAACACTAAAACAGTCTCTTAAGTCGAACCGAGAACCATGTTTTCCAAGTAGCAGAATGAACACATTGACACGGCATCTGTAGCTGGCTATTTACATGGTTCCTGTTGATGGCGATACCTCATGTTTGTTCAAAGATATCTGCTAAGGATTCGTTACTGGATCCAAGCTATTATATTTCTAAAAAGTCAAGACAACTGGCATTTTAAAAATGCCTAGTCTTGTTCTCTTGCTTTCATTGTGTGTGACTTCATACAGCTCTTTTCAGCTAACTGGTAAAATCTTAGGGATGGGCTGCTGGGCCCCTTTCACGCAGAGGTAGAGAGATCAGCAAATGGGATCCCTAGAAGAGAAGGATGTTGTTCTGATGACAAAGCAAACTGTGCCAAGTTCCTGAGAAAGTTCTGGATAAATATAAATGTCATTGGAACCTAGTGTGGACATTTATGCCAAGTGATGGAAGTGGTTTCCCATAACACATGCTCACAAATTACTCATCCTTAAAAACATGCAGCACTTGGTGTCCATTTCATCAGACACTTCTTGTGTAACAATCCAGTGTTGAGTACACAGTTCACCTAAGTGAGTACTCTGTGAAACCTTCCTGTTATGTTTTAGAGAATAGAATAATTTAGTACACAGTTCAGATAAGAGAATAGAAATCTACATGAGCTGCCATCCAAACAAAATTATTTCACCTGGAAATGGCTTGTGCTCATTTTTATCTTCATAGTGTTCATATTTTGGCCGAACAAGCATGTATCAACTACACGTAACACAGAATTAGCTGTGAGGTGTGTTACTGTGATCAGAACCTTGAAGTTGGGAAAGAAGATGAATGTCACTTGCAAAGGTAAATAGCTAGCATGAGAAAAGTGGCTGGTGAGCCATGGGTGATCGTGTAGGCCTTCAGAACCACACAGAGAGAATAGATTATACACTATACCTGTTTCAGACCTGAAGGATGGATGAGATGTCCAATAGACCAGAGCAATTGAGGCAGAGTCAGAGTTACAGTGCATGCACCTGTGCTTATGTGGTGTGGGGGTGTATGTGATTCTGAGTAGCTAAAGATTGGAGTTGGGTAATGTTGATGGAAGACAGTTGTAGCCAGAGGGCTACATAAGGCTACAATGTGACAAAAGCCCCTTCTCCTTCGCCCAACTGATTCCAGCCTGTTGTGGCTTCTGAGCCCAGAGTTTGAGAGTGTGCACCAACTTGCTAAGATACGTTGCCTTCTGCATCGCAAGAGCTCATGTTCACAGCTGACTGTTCATTTTTCCTTCTCCAGCTGTCAGTACTTAGTATTAAACTTCCCTTTTCTGGCTCCATTCACAATGCTTTTCTAGTCCAAGACATCAGCATAAAAAAGTACCTGGTGCTTTTATTTGGGATATTTGTTTGTGCTAGTCATTAGCTCTTCCAGGGTAGCCCTGAAAGGATGTTGCTGATAGCCCCTGCCTTTATTTTCCTGAGTGCTGGGATTAGAGATAGGCTTGTCCCACCAAACCCAGATTGCTTGCATGTTCTATAGTGCTGCAGTAGGAACTCAGGACCCCGTTTGTGCCAGGCACATTCTCAGCCCTTGGTGTTCATACTCTACTGAGCTAATGTTTTCTAATAACATTTCAGATATTGAGTTTCTGTTGTAATAAGGTTTTGAAAGGCCTTGCTGTATTTAATTGTCACAGCCAACATACAGTACATACCGCCTCCCTTTTATATATGAGGAACATGGGATCAGATTAATTCACTCTCACTGGTGATTAGTGAGTAGCAGAGCACACAGGTAGGCTGAATCTTCTAACACACTGTTTTCTAGCACACGGGGAAACCATCTTCTTCCCTAGTCTTGGAACTGAGAATACCTCAGCTGCTAGAGGAGGTGATCAACCTCATACATTGCTGTCAACAGTAGAGCCCTGATTGCTGACATTGGTTTCTACCTCACACTTGCTGGGAGCCTCTTACCTTTCCTTATAGAAGATCTTTTTTTTTTTTTTTTCATAGAAAACCTATTTATGTTCTTCCCGATACCACCTTCTGTCCTTCCTCAACCTAAATTTGGTGCCTGCCGTACTGAAATAGCAACTCCATAGAACCAGGGATCCTTCCCACGGAAGAAGGAAAGAGCTTTTGCTCATGCTGAGCATCTCTGCTCTGTTGACCTAGCTGCCTAAAGACCGGTCCATCTTAACGTCTGCATATCTATTCCTGTTTCTGGTATCTTCCAAACAGGATCTAAACATCTCTTACTATAGTTACACAAAGCAAAACCGTACAACAGTGAAATTTACAAACTGAAACTAAATATTGCAGCATGCATGGATCCACAACCATCGAAGCTCCAAGAAAGCAGGACCCCAAAAATACATACCAGGCTAAGCAATGTAACCTATGGATGCTGAAACATAGATGGGAACATGTATAAATGGAAGCAAAAGATGGATAGAAGGAAGATTCTTGGTTGATGAGGACACAAAGGATTTTTGCAAAGTTGGCATTATTTTCTTCCTGGTCATACTTCCTTCTTATGCTAGTTTCTATAAGCATATTGTTGTTATAAGCAACACAAATAGGTGGTGTGCTGAATTTTATATGGTATGCACACAAATGCTACAAGCTTCTGCAGCCCACTTCTCAACATTAAAACAAGAAGCTTTTCCCATGCACATCTTTCTGGCCTGGTGGTCATCCTTACATACTCGCGTGCCCCATCGTCTGCAGCAGAGACTGTGTGTATCAGACCCTCTTCAGTATCAGACCACCGGCCTTCACTGTCTTCCCTGTCCTTGTTTACCCTCTATCCTTATGTTGACGGGACCTCCCTCACCCCAAATAAATACCTCGCAGGGTAAGGCCTGGGCAGTGGGGTTGCAGAATTCTCTTGGGGCTGAAAACCACTTCACTTGTGCTCACTCAAGTTCTCCTGTGGACCTTTCACAACATTTGTTGCCATGGTGGCAAGTACATCTAAAAGCTCATGGTTTGCAGCTTCTAGCCTTGATTTCTCCTCTGCAGAGACCCATATGTCCAACTGCCCACCAAACACTCCTTTCGATGATTGCTTAGTTTATTATGCTCAAAGCTGAGCACACACCCCCTCCAAGGCCTCAGTGGGTGGTACAGGGCTGTAACCAGGGTCCCTATTTGGAAGTGACAGAGCGTCTACAGCTCCTCCCACATTCCTACCTGTAACAATCATTTGGTCTGCTCAACAGACTTTGTTTCTAATATCCTGTCATAGGTTTGTCTGTTTGCCTCCAAACTCTCTATTTTTGTGGGGTGGGGGGAGGCTTGTTCCTTTCTCCATGACTCACCTGGAGCCCTGGTTCTTTTCCTCACAGCCAAGTGTGACTCCAACCATCCCTGTACCCCTTTAAGCACCTCTCAGTGGCTCCCTATTCTTCCTTAAAATATCAAGGTATCTTAGAAGGCCATTCTTCCCTGGTTGATGGCTTCCTACAATGTGCAATGTCCATGTGCCTCCTCTGCCACTGGAGACACCCCCCCACACACACACTTCAGCATGGAGTCCTTTCTTTTACAAAACAATGAATAAATCACTTCTTAAATAATAAGAAGATAAACAATCCAGTGGTTGCCTATGGTATATGTGAAGTGCAATGGCCTCTGTACTTCTTAGGAGCAACCTCCTTTGCAGGATTTGTTGACATTGTCTTCAGCACTGGACAGCTCACTCCAGAGGGACAAACCCAACTGGCACACAACCCTGGGAGAAGTTGGAAGGAGAGGGAGGATTGAAAATGCGGGTAAATGGAATGCTCGCATGTGATACTCTCAAAAATAAAGAAAAATTAAATTAAGAAAAAAATTGAGAATGTGTCTTTCATACATTTTCAGAAATATATCTTAGTAGAAATATAGGGAAAAAGTCCACAGGGTTTCTGTATTGAATTTAAGAAAAAGTCACAGCAAATGACCTTGAGGGAATAATTTTTGCGTTGATATCTCAATCCAACCAAATGTACTGTTTTGTACTGATAGAAGGACGCAGAGAGAGAGAAAGATAGATTTCACAAAGGGCAAATGCAGCAGTTCCCACGGGGACATCATGTTGTTTCCAGATATACCCTTTCTCTGGAATTCATAGTTCACATACTTATCACATAAATATATATTTATATTATATATATACATATCATATATATGATGCCTGTGTGCATGTAATGACCCTGTAAGTGATCAACCAATATTTTTTAAAGAAAGGAGAAGAGAGGGAAGAAAACAAGAGACGTCATTAATGTCATAAGGTCAATAAAACTTGGTCCTACTCTCCATGTAGGCATGCTGTGAATGTTGGAACATGGAGAATCTGGAAGGAATAAATGTATATCAGAACAACATGCATTTGCTTTCAGAATTACCATTACTTTATCCAGTAAGCTTTTGTGAAAATGATTATAAGTGGTTGCTGTGCTTTTCATTAATAGTAAACCACGTAGAGGAAACCAGCCCCGGGATGGAGGCGAGGAAGGCAGGGATTCGGTAATCTTCAAGCAGGTGAATCAAACACCTTCCCATTCATCACCGTCTATATTTGCTCCATAAACAAGTATTCTTGTGTGTAGGCAGAGTTTTACTTACAAGGCACCAGTCCAAGATTAATATTTATTAAAATATAAATCAACACTCACGATACAGGTAACAGCTTATAGTGGCGCCTGAACAGGGTCTGGAGTATCTGAGCAATGGACGATGGATTCCAAACCGGTCTCTCCAACAGCCAGGAACCAGGAACAACAGAACTCCCAGGGTCCTAGCAGCCCCTTATCAATGGGGTTGGCCACACCCCCTCCAGGAGCCTGGGACCTTGGATAAGCGGTTTGGGACCTTATCAGCTGACACCTGAATCCCACCACACTTGTGGCTTCCATGAAGGCTGCTATCAAGTTGAACTTGACAGTTAATTCAGCATTTCTGGAATGATGTGTTATTTCTGCTTGAGATTTTCTCCCCCCACCCCAATTACCCATGTGACACAGTTTTGCTTTCATGTAACAAAGCTTCATAGTGTTTGTGGTTATGCAACATTGCTCTTTAAAGCTATTTCTCTTTTCATCTTTGTTGGCTTCTCTGGGTTTCTAGAAAATAGACAAAGCAATTCTCATTTCCATGAATGACTATTTTAGCCTTTACTACTCATCAGATAATACTTGGTTGTGCATGAAACACGTGCACATCATTTTATTTCTCACAAGACTTCTGCCCATTGCCTTTGACTTTGCAGTCACATATCCAGTTAGGTAAAGCGTGTGCCTATAAGTTTGTCACTCCTGAGATGGCTTTTGGAAAACAGTAAGTGAAAGATCAGTATACAAACAAATTGAATTGACTATGAGAGACAGATGATATGGCCTCTGTTCTGCTGATATGCTGGGGAGTTAACCAGGCACAGCTCATTAACACTAATGGAAAAATTCATCACTTGCCATGTGAATTTCCAGACACTGCAGAGACACTTTCTCCTCCTAATTTGCTACATAACTTGATTATTTCTAAATGCAAAAACATCCAAAAAGGAGCTATTTTATCAATCATGACTCTCAAGGATTACCTCTCATTAATTTAAATTTCAATTCCATTGGGAAGGCACATCCTCTCTAGAAAGCAATTTCTTTTTCCGTATCTGTGATATCCAAGCTACTGTAGCTCCCTGTCAGCTTCTGAGTGGTGAGTAGCACATTACTTGCCAGATTTTAAATTTAACTTACATTTGTATTTTAAATGTTGCTCAAAATTCAAGGGGGAAATAGTGTTTCCTCACCTTGTTTGCTTTGGAAACCTGTGTTCTGAGCAGAAACTTCAGAACAAGGGCACCACGTGATATCCAGAGTTCCGTTATCTAGCAGATCTGTGTGCAGATCAGATCCAAGATGCAGTGAGTGGCCTGGAAGGGTGCCTGTATGGCCAGAGAGTACACACAGACTGCATTACATCTCACCCTTAATAGCTGCTTCCATAACTACAGAGAACCTAGAGGTTCCTCAGTTATCAAGAAAGTTAAAAGTAGGGGTGGTATTCTTTTAAAAGAGGGCTTAAAATATGAGGCATCGGTTCAAAAAAAGACTGGACTGCTTGACAATGAGCAAGACTTATTGGCTCAGTTGCTTGTGTGTGTGTGTGTGTGTGTGTGTGTGTGTGTGTGTGTGTGTGTACAGCTCAAGAAATTTAGTCTTTAGCTTTGTAAAACAAGTAATATATACCAGTCAGATGACCATTTTCTTTTAGTTAAAATGGATTGAGGACCCAAGTTCTGCATCATCTCATTTATATGAGAAATCTAGAATAATGAGCCTTTCTAATCAGAATACAGTTTTCAGTGCTCATAGAGTGGAGATTCCTGGGTGCTAAATGTGGTAACAGGGTAGAAGTCATGTTGGCCAAAATATATACAATTTCAATTAAGAAATAACTTCCAGTGGTTGGAAAGATAGCTCAGAGGTAAACCGTACTGGCTGTTCTTGCAGAAGACCTGGGTTCAGTCCCTAGAACTCACGTGGCAGCTCACAACGATTGTAACTTCAGTGAGATCCGATGTCCTCTTCTGGCCTCTACAGGCACCAGGCACCCACATACTGCACATACCTATGCAGAGGCAAATAATTGCACACGTAAAAGTAAATAAGTCTATAAGAATAACTTCAGGAGTTCTTCTATACAGCCTGGCAGGAACAGTTAATAGTGAAATATTGTATTTGTGAAAATTTCTAGTTAAGTATCATTCCTAAGGTAAAATGAAAGCATGTATATCTGAAATATACCTATTTCATAATACCCTACTAGCATTTATATATATATATGTATATATATCTACATGTATGTATTTTTACATGTCAATCAATAAATAAAATATGTCCAGTGGCTTACAGAAATTAGCAGGTGCTTAGTCACTCAGACTGGGAAGAAACTGAGCAAAGGACCCTCGCAACTGTCACTTTCTTGTCTCTTTCCTTCTTCCCTGAGTCCCAGCTTCCTCTTAGGAACTCTACGCTTCAGTGGCTATGAGAGACCCTCTGCTTTAGACTCTCAGTATGTAAGTACTATGGAGTGCCAAAACAGAGCTTTTAACAACAGTGTTGCCTGTCTAAGTTTGGCCTACGGACTCATACGTCTCAAAACAGTATTGCTTGTTTTGTGAAGCCTAGGTCTCTTTTTATGAACGCAGTTTTACTGCTAGAGAATTCGTGTAATTCGCACACTTAAAGTGCGCAATTCAGTGGTTTTTGATTGAATTCACAGCTAAGCAAATGCCAGCACCATCAATCTGGGGAATTTCCTTCAGAGTTATTTCTCCCTTTTTTAAAGCAAATTCTCTTTTCATTACCCACTTCTCGTCTGCTTTGCTTGATTCTTAGGCAAACTGACAGTCTGCCTCCTGTCTGTTGTTGAACTATAGAGGAAGGGATGATGGGATATAGAAGGACGGAAGGAAAGGGAAGGGAGGAGATGAGTGGGAGAAGAGGTCATGACTCCACAGACTTGACAGCAGCGACATAGGACATGAGCATCACAGAAATTAAGGAACTGGAAACACCTTCCCAGCACCTCTGTCTATGCCTTCTCACTCTCCATGTTTACTGCTCTCTGGAAAGAATGCATAAGCTATATAGTGACGCCTACACAATGATATGAGCAACCCTGTCTTCTCTACCATGTTCTACACATGGGTTCCACATATGCCTGTGTATGCACACAACAATACACACCACACAAATATGAAAAAAACAATGAAAATCTCTCATTTCTAAGAGAGTAGATGAGCAACCATAGCATGTAAGAGCTCTGTCTATGTTTTTGGAATTTTACTCAGGTACATTCAGTGTCTGTTTTCACACACACACACACACACACACACACACACACACACAAAATGTTTAACCAAGAGATTCACAGTAAGTTCTGCAAATGTTTGATTCCAAACATTTTCATCTTTTAAATGATAGTGATTAATTTATTTAAGGGAGTTTGAGGCCTGCTCAAGCTCTTAGAAGGCGAGGGGGTGTAGAAAGATGCTGTTTTCATCACAAGAAAGTCACTTAGGCTAAAATTTTGAAGTTGACAGTATGAGAAATAAGAAACTCAAGCCTGGGTCAATGGTGGTGACAATGACTACATCCACATAGAATAAATAATAAAAATGGAAATAAATAGAGGAAAAACATTGTTGGTTTGCAGCAAGTAGAGTGCTGTCCTTCTAACAACCTATACAAGGAATTTTATAATTAAAAATTTAGATGCATAATTCACTTTAAACATAAATTCCATTATATAATTTGCAAGCGAAAATGAAGTATAATTCTGGCTTGGCCCAACGATAGCAAAATTCCCAATAATGTTTATGGTCTAAGTAGTTGAATTAATTTTACAGATCTGTGAGTAGGAAATACTGAGTAGAAATGAAAGCCCATAGATAACACTTTTTAAAAAGATTGTACTATCAAGCTGATGCAGGTTTAATGAATAAATTGAGGTTTAATCAAGCAAAGAGAAAGCTTTAATTATCGTCTACCTTAATGAGACAGCAACTGCCCACACCCACAAGGTGGGATCTTAGGCTAGGCTCCTGAAAGAGTCAAATGTTGCATCAGAGTAACCTGGTAGGGATAGTGACTGTAATATCTTGTCTGGCCTAATCCCAAGGACTGGACCTGCCCACAGCTGCTTAGGTCCCCCAAAATGACTCAGGCGCTTTTATTAATTTCATGCTGCTTGATCTATTGCTCAGGCAAATTGCTAGATAGCTCTTGCATCTTAATTCAACCCAATTCCATTAATCTGGCCTGGCATGTGGCCCGTGTTTCGCCTATTTCTTTACATCTTGCTTCTTGGGCAGCTGGATTGCGTCTCTTTTGACTCTGCCTTCCTTCCCCTTTATCTATGCTCAGATTTCCTGCCTCCTTCTAAGATGCCTTGCCATAGACCCGAACAGTCCCTTTATTAACAAATAATATTCATACAAAAAGACACCCCACATCAAGTAACCATTCATCATAGTAGAGTCTATGTGATCTGGTCATCAGGAAACTGTTTTCAGTGCCAAAAAGAGTGCTGGCTGACTTACCTCCATTACAGTGATAACCATGCTTTAAACTTTCCAAATACTCATCTATAAGGACTCACATGTCTTGAAAGACTAAATACCATGAAAAAGCAGAAGGGTCAGAGGTCAAAACGGAGAGAGGAGTAGAAGGAGGGAGGGAATTCTTAGAGAAGGCCAGGCATCCAAGACCCTGTGCTGTGTGACTTGTCACCAAGGCTGAAATGTCAGGAAGGGACTCTGCCTATGAGACCTTACTCTGTGCAATCTACACTAGCAATACAAAGACCAGAATGAAGTAAACTACTACAGGCCCATTACTGTTTCCTTAGGTGGTAAAGCTACCATATGCAGAGAACTTCAACAGCCAACTTATCCAGACTGATTTACTTACAAAGTGCACAGATGGAGCATGCCCAAGGGAACTGGTTTTGTACTAGTGTTTTAAAAGAGGATGGTGAGACAATGTTCCATCATGAGAAGACACCCCATCAAAGGCAAACTTATAGAAGGTTGAGTTTATTGGGGGCTTACAGTTTCAGAGGGTGAACCTGAACCATCATGGTGAGGAGTATGACATCATACAGGTAGGCATGGTGCTGGGGCAGCAGTTAAGTGTTGCACAAATTCTGTTTAGTATATAATAAAACCCAGAGCCAGATAATGGGGAAAACTTGAAATATCAGAGAGTCAGGGAACAAACCACAGCCAATTCTCACCCAACCAACATTTTAGGCTGAACGGGGTAGGTCCTATCTCAGTGAGTCCTCAAACTGACTGAGCACACAGGTCCAAAACAGAATTGTAGCCCTTTCTTTTTTATCTTTATTTCCCTCCCCAGCTGATTTCCTGGATCAACATTCTCTTAATCCTAGTGTTAGGATTAAAGGTGTGTGCTATACCACCACCACTATCACCTGGCTCTGTTTGGACTTGAACTCAGAGAGCCAGAGAATCTCTGCCTCCCAAATGATGGGATTAAAGGCTTGAGTCACCACTCACTGACCTTTATGGCTATGCTCTGTGGGTGACTCTGTCCTCTGATATTCCAGACTATTTTTGTTAACTATACAATATATCACATACCCATTTTGTGTCAAAAATAAAAAAGTTATAACTAATATAAAGAAAAATATATGCAATAGGTACAATAACTATATACAACATATACAAGCAAAAATTACATCATTAATATACAATATATTAACAACTGAAAAATTCAAGGAAATATGCCATTATTTATTCGATTTGGGTGAGTTCAAAGGGCTGTACCTAATTTACTTTCTATCCAACTCGTATTACCAACCGAAAACTAACCATATATACTTTACACCTCTCAGTGAGTTTCTTTTCTGAAATGATAACTAGGAAAACTATAAATATAACTACATAAAGTCTTCAACCCCCCAGAGACCTGAGAAGGAAATAAATTAACTAAGTAAACAGGAAGTGCAAGCAAGCAACTTCCCAAAAAAATGTAAAAATGACAGAAACAGCTGACTGCCTAGAAAGTCACCCAACGTTCCTCAGCAGCATTGGGGTTTCCATTTTCAGCCTACAGGCCTAGCACATCTGACAGACTTATCTATGAAGCAGAGTATTCATAAAGACCTTCCTACCTTGTCCTGGCAAAGTGTGTCCTGCTTGACCATTTTGGATGTCACACTGTTAGCAGTCAGAGAAGGAATACTTTCTTGCCCAATGACTAATTTTGCCACAGAGAAAGTCAACTCCATATGGAGTTTCTTTGATGTCCATAATGTTCTGTGAAGTAGATTGGTAATGCCGGGAGCCAACATGTCTCATTGTCATAAAATTAAAAAGAATTGATGTAATTAATATATCTTAAATGCCAGATATCTGAAGTATTTGAAGATGACCTGTTTTTCTAAAATATATCGCCATTTGACTTTTAAAACATTCTAATATGACTGTAAGTTTTATTGTAAGGGACTAACTACTAACTTGTATTTCTGTATCCTAATTAGATAATAATAATAATTGTCAAGGACTAGCAATTGGCATTGTATTGTTAGATGAACTGCATAGGTACAATATTTTGACCAAGAGTACAAATATATGTACAGCAACAAAATTAATCTCAGCTCTGTATTAATATGCACAATTTGAATACAATATACAAAAATCCAATGCAGTGTAAAATATTTAAAACTAGTAGTGCTTTTTAAAAATGATTCCAATAATCTACCCTTATATCCTGCCAATCACATCTGTATATTCTTTTTTGTTTTTCTTTTTTTAAAACGAGAACTCTGAATGTAATTTTCCTTGTTTACTTTTCTCTTAACCATTACCAACAACAATTTGTAACCAATCATCCTAAATAGTGGCATAACCCATTGAAAGGTCAAAAACAACCCACATCACCTTTTGGGAAAGTGGGCAGCATGTTCTTAAATTTACTTCCTGCTGCCTAGGGGTGATGGAATCTTTAGGGGATTGTCAAAAAGAAAAAATTTTGTTAACTGTAAAATCCTGTGGTAAGTAGCTGTATCATGTGTTGTCCAGTCTCTGCATAGTGGAGTACAGGGCTTGTCTTAAGCCCTGGCTAGAGCACTCTGTGAGGCTGATTCATCTTGGCTAGCCACCTCAAAATTGTTAACAGTTTGTAGTCCAAAGCTGATCTCCAGTTGGTGTTTGTCAGCATAGTAGGTTTGTCATAGTCCATGTGAAATCATCACTGTGTGGCCCCGTCTTCCTTTTGGAGCCTTTAAAGGTCACAGTTAGGCACCATCAGGGTTCACTGCAGAGAACTGATAAGAGATTCAAACTCTAAACTATGTATAGGAAGCTAGAGAAAGCCTATATATGTATTATAAATCTTATATAAAATTTACATATCATTAGATTTTAGCAATACAATGATCTCTTAATTTGGGTTATTCTTCTGTCCCATATTACGTGACTCTTCTGATATGATACAGAGATATTGCATTTACTTTTAACAATCATGCTTGGGTTTAGAAAAGGAAAGAGACACACTCCAATTGCAAAGCCAGCTTTAATTTTTAATTGAGCTGGAACTTCAATTTTTCTTAGAAGTAAAGAGATACAGATATTTGGCAACGAGATTTTACCCTGGAGAGTATATTGATACAATAGGTTCAATTTTTCTTTGCTTTGAAAATTTTTTTTCTGGATAGTCTTTTATTCTGCTTTAGATGTCTAAATGTCCAAGATCTTTTGACTTCTTGAAGATGGCTATTTCTAGTTATCTGTAAAGACAAGAACAAAATCCTGCCCCGACCCTTGTTTGGTGAGTTTTGTTGTTATTTTTATTCTAGCTTAAAGAACTGTCACATCAGTGATGAACCACAATTTCTCCTTACCAAGAAGTTTTTCCTGTTCAAATCGAGTCTTTATTAATTTTGATGGATCCATAGCTCTTCTTCACCTGTGAAAACAGAAGTGAAACTCTTTCCCCAACATTGTATATATCTGCTTCATATTCTGAGGTCAATATGTCTTTGAAGTAGACAGGCTGATTTAGCTCAGTTTTTTCTGTATTCTAATGCCTTTTTGCAGATCTTGTTCTGTTTTTATAAACAATGAGAATATTCAAAGGCAATAAAACATTATGCCATCTATTTCTGGGGGCCTTTGTTACTCCTTTCTGTTTATTTCTGCTTATGTCCTCTAGAGTTCAGTTTGATTCTTCTATGACTTTTTGCACCGTAGGATTGTGGGGTATAACTGTAATATGCAAATATTATTATAATAAGCAAAAATGGCTTCATTTTACTAGAGACATATGCTGGAGCACTGTCAGTCTTAATTTGTACAGTTATTTCTTCTATCAAATGTGTGATTACAGAATCTGCCTTTTCCAAACTCAAAGCAGTTGCTCACTGAAATCTTAAAATGTGTCTATTGTATGATGTACGTATTTTAATTTTCCAAATTCTGTAAAATGAAACACACTCATCTGCCAAATTTCATTTTTATACATACACTTAGGATTACTTCCTGCTGGTAATAGAGTTTGGTTATAGAAGGAACAGGTGGGACGTCTTTTTACAATTTCTCTGGCTTGTAGCCAAGTGATGGAGAAATCCTTTCTTGGATCTTTGCTATTGATGTAATTTTTTAAACTACCATTCAGACATAAGTCAGTGGGGGCTGTTCTCATCCAACCCACCACAGATAGTAACTGACAAAAAGAAATAGGGAAGAAAACCTTTTTTATTATCTTTTATAAGTGCCAAGTGCAAGTCCGTTTTCTTTTCCTGAGTTACCCCCAGCCACATCAGGCTGTTCTTTTGGTTTTGACTTTTTTGTTGTTGTTGCTTTGTTTTGTTTTTACTTTTGTTGTGTTTGAGTTTATTTTATTATTTTTTAAAATACACTTTATATTCTATTCTTCCACCCACCTAAGTTCTACCCCTTCCTCATCTACTTTTCATAAAGGGGCAAGCCGCCCATGGGAGTCAACAAAGCTTGGCATATCAAGTTGAGGCAAAACCAAGTTCCCCTCCCCCCTTGCATCAAGGCTGAGTGAAGCATTTCACCATAGGGAATATATTCCAAAAAGCCAGCTCATGCACCGGAGACAGATCCTGGTTCCACTAGGGGCATACAAACAGACCAAGCCACACAATTGTCACCCACATGGAAAGGGCCTAGCTTGGTCCCATGCAGACTCCACAGCAGTTGCTCTACAGTCCATGAGCTCCCTTAGCTCAGGTCAAGTACCTCTGTGGGTTTCCTTTATGATATTAACCCCCTTTCCCTGCTCATAGAACTCCTCTTCCCTCTCTTCAGTTAGTCTCACAGAGCTCATCCCAGTGCTTGACTCTGGATCTCTGCATGTGCTTCCATTACTTACTGGGTGAAAGTTCTATGATGACAATTATGGTTGTCACCAATTGATTACAAAAGAAGGCCTGTATAAGTACCCTCTCTAGTACTGCTAAAAGCTTTAGCTGGGGTTATCCTGGTAGTGTACTAGTAAACACTGAAGCAATGTCCTTACATCAAATAAGAATCCACACCTTGACTGTAGTAGTTCCAAGGAGAACATTTCCCTTTGGTTCATATATTATAATCTTTGGTCCTTAGTTGGTGGATCTGTTTGGGAAAGATTAAAAGGTGTTGCCTTGTTGGAGGAGGTGTATCACTGAGGGTGGGCTTTGAAGCTTCAAAACCACACAAAATTCTCTCTGTCTTGTGGATTCTGCCTCAACATATAAGCTCTCAGCTACTGCTTCAGCACCATGCCTCCCATCATTATGCTCATGGACTGACCCTCTAAAACTGTAAGCAAGCCCCTAATAAACATTTTCTTATATATGTTGTCTTGGTCATGGTGTTTCTTCACAACAGTGGAAAAGTAACTAAGACCGAGCCTATGGGTTATCTTTCTATTCTGAGCATCTAGCTACTCCAACTAAAGGAGAACAGAGAGAAGATTATGAGTAACCAGAGGATGGAGGATGCTCCCTCCCACCACACAGCCCTCCATGGGGCATGTCTGCAATCCCTTAAGCATCTCAGTGATTAATCTCATTGTTTAACAGAATCTGTCACATCTGAAAGAAGTGAAATGTTTGAGCTAAGGCTTTTGAAGATTTGGGGGGTTATTATAATTGCTCAAGACAGCCCCTCCTGTCTTACCTACCTTCATCCTTATACTCAATGGGTTTCTATGTCATTGTTTTCTTTAGGAACCTCCAGAGTTAGTAAACTGTATGTGCCAGTGGGTGTTTTTCCAGAATGTGCGTCAAAACAAACTCTTCCTTGTGTTTCTGGCCAGACTTTCCTGTCATCCATCTGTGTCCTGCATCTGTGTCTTGTTGTGCCCTTTCTAATGCTTCTCACAGCTGGTGCTTCAAAGGCAGGCTTCCAGAATATTGACATTTTCTCAGTTTTCTCGACTCAAGAACCCATATTCTGCTGGACTCTGAGCTGGACGTTCATCCCCTTACCTCAGCCTTTGCTTCTGCCCCCTTGAACCACTGGAAAACCATTTCCAGCCTCTTTCTTCTCCTTTGAAACGTACTGAGTTCAATTCTATTTCAGTAATATAACCTTGTGCCTTTCATGGCACATAGTAGCAGCAGCCACAGAAACAATCTTATGAACACTGTTCTCCATCTGGGTTTTCTTTATTTAATTAAATAGTGCATATAGTGTGCTCTGTATTTATAGAACTTGGTTCCATATTGAATATTTACTACATTATTTTCCTATTGTAATGACTTTATAACTCTTACATGTATAAAGATCCATGCAAAATAATAATCTCTTTACATTCCTTAGTATTATTTAAAAACTTTTAAGATAGGGTTTCTCTCTCTCTCTCTCTCTCTCTCTCTCTCTCTCTCTCTCTCTCTCTCTCTCTCTCTCTCTCTCTCTACCAGATAAACCATAATCTTGTGAGTCATTTGCGAAAGTCTTCCAAGTTCTGAGATTATAGGTGAGTGCTACCACATTCAACATCTGTATTTTTAATGCATTTTTCCACTGTCATAGTCAATGACCTATAAAGTGTTGCGTCTTTGTGATACTGTATTCCCACATACCTAGCCCAGTGCTATGCACCTGGTGTCCTTCTGCAATACATGTGATTGAGAACTTTACTGTCTACTGATCCTAGATTGAACTAAACTAGAGTACTTTGAATGTATTTAGTGTTATATTGGATAAATTGTTGTATTTGGTTATTGTCGATGCAAGCTCAGTGTATATGCATATATGTATAAGTCCTCATTTTAAAACAGGGTGCCAGAGCATTTTAAAATCATTATTTTTTCTGGCAGAAAGTTAAGGCCTCTTTTTTAAATCTTCTTTCTTTTGGTTTATAAATTATGGTTCTTTCTAATAAAATATTATCTAGATGGCCAGTTCTTTACATTGCATTTCCCTCCATGCAAGGAATGTATCTGTTGCTAAAGAACCCCCTCTCTACCGCATGTTCTATTCTTGAGGCATCTCTGAATTTGAGAATGAAAATCTTAAAACATGAAATAGCTGAAGTTCCCTAAGCATATCCCAAAGATCCTACTCATTTTCAACTGCACCCAAGACGTCTAGGAATAAATTGGTGTTTCACTTACCAGGAAATAAATCACCTGTTATATGGAAAGCTCTCTATCAGATGTTTCTTTACTTTTATTTTTTCATGTATTTGGGAAAATGTCTTTCCCAAGGATAATTGATATATTCCTACAGTCCGGTCCCTGGCTTCAGGCTAGCAGCACTTACATATTTTCTGTGTAATTCCCCAACTATGTAAAGGACCTAAGTCCTTTGTGTTTTGCTCTTGCCATCTGCCAAGTGTACAGTGAGGAGAGATCTCCTACCATCTCATTTTCTTTCTTTTTGAAGCATAATCCCATCCTTTAGCCCAGGCTTACCTGAAACTCACTATGTAGCACAGGTTAGTTTTAAACCGACAGAGATCCCCTGCCTCAGCTTCCCAAGTGCTGGGATTACAGGTGTCAGCCACCATGTCCTCCTTGTCATGTTTTTCTACCTCCTTTCTTGTTTCCCGAGCCCAGGGACTCAAGAATGCAAGGCAAGCAGACCGCTGCACTAAATCCGTATTATGGCTGCCAGTTTAGTGTTTCTATAGGATTCCTGAGCTTGTGAGTGAATGGGTCTCTGTTTGTTGAGTCTTTCTTGGGCTCCTTTCCTTCTGTTTGTCTGTTTTGTACAATTCTGCTCTGTTAGATTTTTGTTTTATCTTGTTATATTTTTATTTTATTATTATCCCTGTGAAGCATGTTGATTTTCTAATGAGAGACAGAAAGGACATGGATCCAGATGGGAGGGGAAGTGGGGAACCTGGAAATAATTGAGGGAAGATAAATTGTATTTAGAATGTATTACATGAGGGAAAATGTTCTATTTCCAATAAAATGGAAAAAGAGAGACATCCATTATGGAGATATCATGAGAATTAACTACGGTGAGTTAATTTAGATAGAATTTCAATCAGGTTGTGGAACATAGAGGTACTATGAAAGTATGACCTGTTCAATATTAGATTAATTAAGTTTTATCTTAATATCAGTTTTTTTAGTTTTAAGAATAATTTTACAAGCTAAAGTTAATAAAATGAAAACAAATACTTTAGGATAAATTTATAATATTTTATAAAACAATCATGTGTTACCAATTGCAAATAGTTTATTTAGTATACATTTTAGTATAATTTATGAGGGAAAAATATTATTGATAACATTCTCTTAAAATAGGTATTTATCCTCATCATAATTTACATTGATAAGCAAACTATATAATATCACAAAGTGTATATTTTTCTTAAGGCTGTTGTTAAATATCTCCCTTCAAGATTTAATGCAAGACCCCTAATTCCTAATTAGCCTCTTATTGCTAATAAGAACAATATTGCTTTATACATATTAGATTTCAGGACACATTTGCCTGTTGGCATGTTAGCTAATTTAGAAATAATGTAATCTACAATTGGATTCTTTAAATGGAATCTGCCTCTACATATTGAACCTTCAAGCGCCCTTTTCCTTTGTAGGAAAATTTTACTGCAGTAATTTTTTAAGCATGCGATGTAATGCTGTTTACTAGAGGCATGCTGATAGATAGAACTCACTCTTTTACATAATTGGGAATTTATCCTCCCGAGAAGCAACTTCTTCATTTCCCCTTCCACAAGTTTCCACCAATCCCCATTCAGCTTTCTGGTTATAGCACATGCAAGAGGAACCATACAGTTTCTGTTCCTCAGCAAGTTGGTTCATTTCTTTAAGCATACTGTACTCGGAGTTCATGCATGCCCCTCACTTGGCAGGCATCCCTTCATTTACAAATGGTAGAATTTTAAGAAGAACTGAAAATGTATAAAGATCGTAGAAGTATGGGAAGCAAGGAGGGGAAAACCCGAACGGGGTTAGACGTTTTGTGTGTTGATGATCGGCAGCCTATCAGAGCTTCTAAAGTCAAGATTCTGGTGTTAGCTTCTGGTGGCTCCACGGGGCTCGTGGTGAATGGTTTGTGAACATAAAACCAGCAGGGCTTCTGCACACCCTCTTGAGTTTGCCAGTGTTTGAGAACACTTACCTTAAGCAGGTGAAGGATGAATTGGTTTCTTTTTTTTCTTTTTTTTGGCACAGTACTCCTAGTCTTAGGTTAGTTTTGCCAAAGTAATTGCAAACAGTAGTTAACCTATAGATGAGGTATATATTACTAATATGCAAAAACCCTCATGCATATGTAATAGCAACAATTTAATTTAACTCAATAATTGAGTTTAAACTCTCCCAGCAGATGGGATTATTTCATTAGGCTCCATTGCAAAAATGTATACATTTAATATACAGACAATTTTTAAAAGTCATGCTTGAAGCATTTTTAAGTTAGATAATTGCTAAGTTGTTTTTAGAACCGCTGTTCTGGAAACATGGCTTCTCTTCCAGGTGATACTTTATTTTTAAAATTTCAAGTTCAAAATAAAATATAAACAAAAAATAAAAAATAAAAAGGAGGGAACATACCTCAGAGCCCTTCAAAGAAACTAAACATATTGCAAGCCAGGGAAACCCAACTTAAAGCTGCGTTTGCAAACTGAACTATAAAATATTACCTAGACATGATCACACTTCTTAACTGAAATGCTAGGATTAAAGGATGAAAACAGCTTGTATATCATTGCAAAATGTTCCTTGAAATAACATAAATGCAAAAATTATTACAATAATTGTTTTGATTGAATTAATAATGTAGCATGCTAATCACTTCATTTGTTTAATTTCCACCTTAATGTTCACTGTGTAGATAGGGTTCTGGATTCCATTTATCAGATCATCTCCATGAATAAATTACACAAATTGCTTATTCAGTACATTAAGCTGATTGCAGCATAAATTCTCCAAAGGCCATTAATGTGGGTAGTTAGTATACTATCTCATTCCTTAAGACCAATTTACACCTTAGAAGTTTTTAGACACCTTATGCTGATGCTCTAAAGGAACATCCTCTCTGTGTTCTCCCATCCCCCTCTCCACACAAGCCACTCTTTACTCTAGATGGATTTCCTTCTCTGTCTGATTTACTGAACATATTACTTACAACAGAACTTAGAAAACATTTAGGTACGAGCTCAATTAAAGTGTATCTCCAAAAGCAATTAAGTGCTACTTCTTGGGTTTGACTCTTTGCTATTAGAACAGACATTAATGAAATGACTAAGCCCCCTAGCTACCATGAAAAGGAGTAAATAGAGACTGAACTGAACATCCCTCTCTTTTTGTGTACACCAGCTTAAAGGTTCATTTTCTTGGCTTGTACTCTAGTATTTATAGGTTTCAAATGTGTGAATATTCCTAAAAATTACATCAGGAGTTTATTAGACTGAACTGTGATAGAAAGCCCACTTCTCAAGGGCGTAGCTGGTCCTCAAGTTCTGCAAGTGAGCCTTTATTGTTTCATCAGGGTCAGTACAGATACCAGAACATCCTAAAGGTTCACGTTTCTAAATGACAGAGGTCATTCCTTGGAGGCAGCTATTTAGAATCAGAATCTAGATATCTAGCTATCTGAATGGCTAGATCAGCAGATCTCAACCCCTGACCCTTTCACAGAGGTCATCTAAGACCATCAGAAAACATAGATATTTGCCCTATGATTTGTAAAAGTAGCAAAATTATGAAGTAACAATAAAAATAATGTTATAGTCAGTGAGGAGCTGTGTAAGGGAGGTTGGAGGGTTGAAAGCCAGTGGGCTAGGGAGAGGGACTGTAAGAGGATAGCAAACATGGGCTGAGTATGGAGACACTGAGAAAAGAGAGGGGATGAGTTCTCTGCTGTTGAGACTCTCGCCTCTCATTCCTCCTGTTGGGATAATGTCTCTCACCGATCTGAGGGACAGGAATATATAGGTGTAAAGTGTCCGATTCCAGATCTAAGCTACTTGTTCGGGAGCTGATGCATGCTGAGGTGCTGAGTGGCAGGTTGCTCAGTGTTAATGAGTTCACACCTTATGTCTTCTGATTTGTAGAAAATGTATCCCATTGAAGAAGGTCAGTAGTTCAAGAGACTATACAGTGACACTCACACTCATGAAAGTTGGGAAGACTGTCAAATTTGGAGAGCAGAGATCATTGCGAAGTGAGGAGACCTGGCCTTTGAGTGTAATAAAGATGCAAATAGCTTGGTGAGGTGTTGTGCTTCGGGGCGGAGCACATTGAATGCTGTGTGAAAATATTGCTACATGGGTCTGAGAGTGCTGGGTTAGCTTTTTTGTCGCAGTGATAAACACCATGACAAAAAGCAACTTGAAGAGAAAAGACTTAGTTTTATCTTACAACTCCCAGGTCACACGCCATCACTGATGAAAGTAAGGTCAGGGACTCAAGGAAGGTACCAGGAGGCAGGAGCTGAAGCAAAGAACTTGGAGGACCGTTACTTCCTACTTGGTGCATGCTCACCCAGCATCCTTATACAGCCCAGGAGTGTTTGCTCAGTGTGATACCACCTACAGTGGGCTGCCACCCCCTACATCAGTCAGAGATCAGGAAAAAAAAAGTCTCACAGACATGACCACGAGCTGATATATTGAAGCAATGTCTTAGTTGCCATTCCTTCTCAAGTATGTCAAGTTGACAACGAATATTAGACAATTAAAAGGGGAGTACAGAAAGAATGATTTTTCTTCCTCAGATGCATCATAAAACTTAACTTCTTATTGCCAGAACCAATTACAGAAGGATGAGTTACAGCTGGAAAGAAATTTCATTTATTGGTGGCCCATTTGCAATATTTTCTGCTCTAAACTCTGCATAGATTGACACCACGATCTGGATGCTAGTCTTGATGTTACATGAGAGCAAACCGTCTACTAGAAACCTGGGCTAGAAGAAGCAGAGCTGTGGGCGTATGTAGGAGGTAACAACTGGTGTTTAATAAGTTGACCCACCAGAGCTTGGGGGAGGGGGTTCCCTGCCTGTTGGTGACCAGTTGTTTTCTGTCTGTAACTTTCTCGGATGCTAATGCTATACCTCCCTATTAAGAATGGCTCAAGATTATTTCCGCAGCTCATTTAGTAGTGTGTTTTACATCTTTGGGCACACTTACAGTTGTCGATAGTTAGGAAAGTTGAGAACACTTACAGTTGTCGATAGTTAGGACTTTCTGCACATACCCTGACCACTCAAGGTTCAACCTGCTACTGTTGTTAAGTCCTGAATTTCAATGTCATTTTCTGCCTGGAAGAAAGTTCCATGCAAGGCCAAGCATTTACACTCCAGGTCTTTGTGACCTTCCTATCCTGAGGAAAACTGTATGACTCCATGTGTTATGAGAATGGGTTGGGCCCTGAACATGTAACATATAATTGTCCAGAGCTTGGCTACAGAAGCAGGGAGCAGCGGCAATGTAGGGGAGAAGAGAGAAGGAATGATGAGAGTGTGTGAGAAGCAACAGCAATGTAGAGATAAAGCTATGCAGAATGGGGGCTTGTGTGCTGAATGAGAGATGAAACCTAAAGAGAGGGGAGAGATGTGTGAGAGAATGAGAGAATGAGTGAGCAAAAGGTGACTGAAGGATGTAGAAGTATTATGTGTATGTGTGTTGTGTGTAAGGTGTGTGTGTGTGTGTGTGTGTGTGTGTGTGAGAGAGAGAGAGAGAGAGGGGGGGGGGAGGGAGGGAGGGAAAGAAAGCTATGTGAAAGAGTTGCTGCATATACAGGAACTGTGCAAAGAGCTGCATGAGAATTTGTAAGAACAGTGTAAAATGTTATATGGTGAGAGAGCTATGCAAATGAGATGAGAGCTATGTAAATGAGATGAAGAGCTATGTAAATGGCTGTGGACTTGTAACTGTGGAGGCAAGGAAGATGAAACAGTAGAATACGATATGTAGAAGAGAAATGTAAAAGAAAGATCTGTAGACATGTGAAAATAGAGGTGACTATGTATAGAGATATATGGCCATATGTATATAAAGAAAGATATGTGGATGGATGTATTGAATGCAGCAGTGTGAAGATACGTAGCTGAATGGAGACAGAGTCAGAGACCATTTTTAAGTTGAAGTAAAAGAGAAATTACCATCAGAAGGCTTGTATGTATCCTTACTTTACCAATCAGTTAGAGATTTATTCTTAATTTACCCCATGTTTTAAAAAAGTTCCTTATCCCTTTGCTTCTCTGAAATGTTCCTTTTATTACTCTGTAATGGATCATGGGAGCTGGCCTCTCACAGTCCACACTCCAGTCTGTCTCAAAAGCCTCTTGCTATTAAAATATTCCCAGAGCACTTTAGTGGAGTAACTTCTTAAAAATAAAAAATACAGAGGACTTATGGTTTAGGAGGCATCCTCAGAGCATTTCCTTAATGCTAAAATTAATATTTGGGAAATTCTTCTTCTCTACCACATGGCCTGTCACCATGATGCTTTGCATCTCCAAAGACCCAGAAATGATGGTGCTTCCCATGAGGGACTGAACTCTTTGGGTCTGTGAGTTAAAATATTTCTTATTTCAGCTCATCTGTCAGGTGTTCTGGTCAAAGTAATGAGAAATGAAACAGAGGCCAATGTTTTTTTCCATTCCCAGTGATGTTAATTTATCTCTACATACAAAATTGGGTGGAGATCAAATGGGAATCCATGGGTTAGGTTCCAATTCAGCTGCCCCTCTTCACCTATGTAGGGTAATATCATAGGAGGCCAATAGGTAGTCAAAATTCTTACAGGGGGAGTAGGAAACAAAACAAATGCCAGAATGGGGCTCAGCTACACAATAACTACATGCTGACCAAATACTAGACAAAGCAATGTACAAAGAGAGATGTGTTTGGCTCATGGCTTTGAAGTTTCCAGTCCATATTCCTTGGTTTTGTCAAGTCTAGGCTTATATTGTT
This sequence comes from Phyllotis vaccarum, assembly GCA_033318265.1. Taxonomy (NCBI): domain Eukaryota; kingdom Metazoa; phylum Chordata; class Mammalia; order Rodentia; family Cricetidae; genus Phyllotis; species Phyllotis vaccarum. Next base: position 54,985,876 of record JARWLC010000018.1, read on the forward strand.
GTAGATCTTTAAAATGAAGGACAGGGCACATAACACATCACCTTACAGACAGACTCTGCCCCAGAAGTAGAGGCCAGAGGTGTTTGGGGTAAGTACCACTTCCTAGGACATGCTCCCAGTGACCTTCTTCCAGCTATGGTCCCTCTCTTAAAGTTTTGAGGTCTTCCAAAGCAGCTGTAGCCAGAAGTTTCTGGCCTGGCCTACCCAAAGTTCATTTCTGCAGAGCTGCAGCCACTTAGTTCCAAATAATTACACAAAGGCTTACATTAATTAAAAACTGTTTGGCTTGTAGCTTAGGCTCATTATCAACTAGCTTTTACAACTTAAGCCTTATTTATAAATCTATGTCTTGCCACATGACTAGTGGCTTTACCTGTGTTCCATTACATCTTGTTCTCTTAGGTGGCAGCCTTCAGCATCTCCCTTGACTCTGCCCTCCTTCTTTATCCATGCTTGGAATTCCTGCCTAGCTCTAAGCTGCTTTGCCATAGGCCAAAACAGTTCCTTTATTATCCAATGATAATTCACGGCATACAGAAAGAAATCCCAATCAAAATTGAGACTGAAAATCAATTTTGATTGAAGCAGCTCAGTCTTAAAATTGAAAATCTCTTGACTGTTTGAATTGTACTTATAATTGCAAAGACTTTTTTTGTAGACTCAGACATTTTTCATTGAATTCCTTGCTACTATTATCATTTATAGGTGTGGAAATGAAAAGCAGAAAGATAGAGTAACTTGGGTAAAGTTTCATAGTGAGTAATTTTAATATTATGTCTCTAATGCTTTAGTTCATACTCTTTATCAACATATTGAACTGATTATAATGCTTAATTTAATGAGTAACTCTCACGTAGTTTCCTAAAAGGCTACTTTTATGAGTTTATAAGATCTTGGAAGATTGCACAGATAATTTTAAGAACCAAAAGTTTTTCATTCAGCTCTTTAAGCTCTCTATATATTGAGATTTCTTTGAAACTCTAATAATAGAACTTTTCAATTTTTTCATACTTTTTTGTTGTGTGTGCAGAAAATTATTTGATATTTGAAATAATAGCTATGTGATTGGTGAAAGTTGGCTGTATTGTTTTAGGAACTTATTTTAAAGCTATTGAATTTTTTTAAATGACTGAAATTTGAGGCTATAAGTAGATATATATTAAATATTCCTATATACATCTGCATGTGAATATATTCACAGACTTATATGTATCTATGTATGCATGTGTGTGTGTGAGAGAGAGAGAGGTATTTTTTATCTTGGTGCATGAGAACAATAAAATTATGTCACATTTTTAGTATTTAAAATTAGGTGATGATGCTTCCTAGTCTATAGTCAAGTATATATCAATTCCCAGTCTCCCTAAAAGTAAAATCATCAATTAAAGTCATACATTAGCTTTTAGAAGTTTTATGGAGAGCTGTTTTAGCTATGGCATAGATTCAGTGATTTTTATTTCAATATATAGCCTATCTTTGGTCCCATTTTTCTGAGAAGTCATTATATTCTTAAGGGAACACAAGGGTGTTTATCTATCAGCCTTATAATACCAGGTAAGTTTGGACTACTTATATTAAAGGCAGTGCCTTGTGGGGAGAGTTGTCTGTATTTATCATTTAAAAGCAATGAGGACATACTGGGAAATAGCATCAGAGGAAGGGGTCAATTCCTTTTGTAATCTGTAGAGCTACATGTTTCACTAAAGTGCCCACTGTCAGGTAAGGCTCATCTCTGAAACCAAACTCAACCTTCATTTACCTCCTTCCTAATAATCGCCATTGGAGATCCCCTTTCTCTGCCAATTCTCAGGGATCCCTTTTTATGATCTGTTAGAGACACCCATTCACAGGTTTCCAGTGGCCTTTGGTTCCAAGAGAAAAAAGCCCAGATCCTCACACCTTCTGATCCATAAAAGGTGTCAATTGAGGAAAAAAGAAGATACTGTTTGATAAGAGCTTCCTTGAAATATCAAATAGAGGCAGGTTCCTTGCATTTGGAGCAGAACTCTTTGAAATCCAACTGTGTGTCTAATTCCTTGGCTGGATGGGATACATCCTACATCTTCCTCACGGGACCCACTTCAGGCCACTTCAGTTCTAAGGATGAGAGGAAAGGCTGTCAATGAATTGACACTTGTACAATTCTGTTGACTACCGGGTTGTTATTTACACTTTGAAGGGCAGTCCTCCAGGGGCAGCACTAGGCTATTGTCTGCCCCGCTTACGTTGTTTTCCCATGCTGTCAAAAAAAAAAAAAAAAAAAAGCAAAATAAATAAATACTTGGGAAGAAGTGGGAACTTGATGCTCAAAGGTTTCGAGGGGTGAGAGAGAGAGGCTGCCCTAGAAGGCTGCAGCCCCAGACCCTTCTGGCCACCCTGAGGTTATAGCTCCATTCCAAATGGGAGGGAATTAGGTAAGTTGTGGACAACACAGTTATGGCTCCTAAGGTCCCTACCTCCCATCTCCAGGACTTGACAGGACATGACTCATTATCTTTAGCGGAGTGACACAGTCAGAAGCAGGAACCAAATTCACTAGGCAGTGAAGGTGAAATAATGATTGCTCAAATGTTTCTGATACACAGTGATAACTCTTGGCTCTCAGAACCTCAGGGCTCTTAGCAATCAGCAAAGTCCATACTTGACAAATTGAAGCCAGAGGGGCAAGAATCCCAGATGCTGTCAGAGTCTGAATTAGGAGGCAAAGGACACAATAGGACATAAGTCTCGTTAGAAGCACCTGAAAGATAGGCAAGGTGGTATATGAGAAGTGAACCTGTGCTTTGTGGCTTGGGCTTAGGAGGCAAGGTTCGGGTCCTGGGAAAACAATTCAAGGACAGCTGGACCACAATGTGCCGCACCAGGACACCCAGATTCTAGTCATGGCAGCAGACTGAACATTTTGAAACAAAGGACTAAGTAAGGCTGATGTTGACGGAGCGGAACCAAATCCTTCAAGACAGATGTAGCTTCAGAGCAAGCACACAGATTCAAGGATGCCGGAACTGTTTGGCTGCTGCTAGACCCTGTGCCTATAGAATCTGAGGATGGGGCTTTGCAAATCACACTTGGCCTACTGTTATCAGAGTGGGTCCAGGGCACAGTGTCCCTGGGAGGGGGGATATTCCTGAAGCAAGGAGGACAAAGAAGCAGAGGGGTCTCCTGGCCAAACACCAAATGCAGGGATTAGGCATCAGCTGCCAGAGTCGCTTCCTCCCACACAGTGACCTCATTGAAAAGCAGAGGCAGAGCTGCCTTCAGAATGCTGCTCTGAAAGCAATTGTTTGTGCTTCCATTTACCTTCAGATGCTAAAAACCAGTCTCACAAATTCTCAACAAAAATCTACCACACGTTATTGTAATCACTAATACTTCACAGCTTTGTGAGTCGCTAATGGTGTTTATGATCATTTCCTTTCATCACAGGGTAAAAGGGATCTGTCAAAAGGATGAAATTTCTGACATGCAGCAACTGTCCTTCAGCTTTCTGCTTGCATACCTTCGCTCCTCATTTCAGAGGCTTGACTGTTAGTTTGGCACTGACAGTTTTTTATGAAGGATTTGAATGAGCCTTACGAAACTCCCAATATTCAAATGGTTCATATTCCTGTGGGTCATCCTAATAGGACATGATGTCTCTTCTCTTTTGTGCAAACAGTGGTTCCTCTGTGAATTAAGTAGGAGCACAACATGGTCAGCTCCATGGGAAGACACCTGCTTCCTGCAGGTCTCCTCAGCCAGCCAGTCTGCCCTCTATCTCCACCCACAGTGACCTGGGATCTTAATACACTTCCCAGTCAGTCAGACAGAGCTATTGGAGCCTGAATACCAGAAATTTAATTCAACGCAAATTCAACATAGGCCACTTAGGGTTTCTATTGCTGTGGTGAAACATCCCGACCAGAAGCAATATGGGGAGGAAAGGGTTTATTCAGCTTGTATTTCCACAGCACAGTCCATCCCTGAGGAAAGTCAGGACAGGAACACAGAGCAAGAACCTGGAAGCAGGAGCTGATATGGAGCCCATGGAGGGGTGCTTCTTACTATCTTGCTCCCTGTGATTTGCCCAACTTCATTTTTGTATGCTCTAGGACCACCTACTCGGGTGGCACCACCCACAATGCCCCCACACACCCATCACTAATGTAGAGCATGCACAATAGTCTGGCCCACAGACCAACATGGTGGGGGACTTGGGGTTTTTTTTGGTTGTTGTTTTTTTAATTGAGGTTCCCTCTTTTCAAATCACTCCAGCTTGTGGCAGGTTGACTTTAAGCAGAAATTTGCTATGCTGGCTATTTTTGCTTCTGTTTTACTGTATTTTATTTCTATTTTTATTCCCTTTAGAGCAATACATAATCTTCCACTGTCTAGTTAAAGACTCCAAGTTAAGTTTAAAGTGGTTTACACTTCTTCAAGGGTAGTTTTTTCCATGTGACTAGGCTGCAGACCCATGCTCTTATACACCTGCACACCTCTAGGCAGGAACAGAGACCTGGGATCTCTTTTGCATTAACTGTTTTCTGTATCAGTATCAAATCCAGACGCATGCTCCCAGTGTTTTCATAACCTTGCTTATGATGCTCACCATGACAGACACACTACATTTGGAAGTTCCATCTTCCCACTTCTTTTGGGCTTTGTCTTTATCTTAAGTTCCTCACCAAGCTCTTCTACACAGTATATTTTGCCATTTAATATTTTATTTTGGACCTCACAGTCTGTATCATCAGGTCCAGGTCCTCGTATACCCTGTCTGGATGAATCAGAAATTATTTCATTCTAGGGATGCTCCAGGGATTCCATTTGCTTTTGAATTTCTGATGACCATGGAGTCAAAGAGGAAGAGAATGGTATCGTCACATAGGCAAATGTGGAATGTTGCCACGCACTGATTAAGGGGGAGGAGATACAGGACAAGAAATCTCTTCCTGTACAAGGAAGTACTGAACAAGAAAGTTCTGTGTTTGCAGAGAGATGTGGCGGGTAAGGAGCAACAACAGGCACCTAGAGTAACCTAAAGTCATTATGGGATGTTAAAAATTAAATAAATGCATGTCCTTGATCATTGAATCTTCAGATAGGAGGTCTGTGTTAGATGGGCATTAATGATTCTAAGTAGCAGCCATGTGTGGAACAAACTCTCTTGGTGTAATGTCTTCTACCCTTTCTCTGCACAAAGAGATTTCTTAGATCTCTAATGGTGCTGTGTGACAGACATAACCTGCTCTAGCCTGCTGCAGATAGTGCTTTATCTCCCGCCGCTCACCATGTCTTCCCAGCTATTGGGCTGTTCCCCAGACATGACACTATATCTGCAACCCCAATGTTGTTGCCCCCAAATTATGCCGTAATTTTTAAAAATTCTTTGAGAATTTTATAATATATATGTATATGTTATATATTATCATACTCTATCCCATCCCCAACTCCCTCCAGATCCTTCCTCACTTTCCTACCCATCTGATTGTCTGTTCATGCCTCATACTGTCTGATCGGTGCCATGGTTTCTTAATATGCCTTTTTGAGAATTTCCACCTCTGCTTGCCTCTGGGAATAACAATGTAGTAATTTATGGAACTTCTTAAGAAAGTACAGAGAATGTGAAATTTGCTTATGTTGTGTGAACCTTTGCATAGTGATAACAATGTATATGGAATACCTGGTCCTGTGATGGGTGATGGCACACACCCAAAAAAATACTTATTTTTATTATGAATTGTGCCTTTTGGTGTAAGTGTCTTAGCTTCTTTACTAGATTTGTAAGAGGTTTCTGTTCCGGACTTTCGGGCCTAGCCTCTAGGTTTTGGCCTGCAGACCCACAGACCTACTCAGAGACACACAGATGCTTTCAATAGATTTAGGCTGTTTGGCCTAAGGCCCAGGCATATAACTTGCTAACTCTGTACCTTTAATCTAGCCCATTACTCTTATCCTGTTCAGCCATGCAGCTCAGTACCTTCCCTCACAGCAGCATAGTTGTCCTCTGCTTCCTCCGGCTTTTCTCTGGCATTCTACTCTGTTCCGCTTGTTCCTAGAGTCTTCTAATCTGGTAGCCCCACTCACACTTCCTGTCTGCCTTTGGCCAGTCAGCACTTTTTATTAAACCAGTGGGTAGGACAATTATTTACAATATAACAGCATAATCTCCCACATATCCCCTTTTCTCTTTTTAAAACAAAAAGAACTCCAAATCTAATATTCTTCCCCCCCTTATCTATAACAACTTATAAACAACACTGAAAATAAACACGAACATTCGTAATCCATGTTGTGGGAATGTGGCTGTCATTCTTTAGGCTACTCCCTGCTGAATGGGGGTGTTGGCAATCCTATAGGAATCCAAAGAAAAATTTAGGATTATGCACAAGTCTTTAGTGGAGTAGTCTGTAAGGCTGCGTCATCTCAGCCAGTCTCCTTGAAATTGTTCTAGATACAGAGCTCTGGAAACTTCAACAGAGGTGCTCTGAAATGCTGAATCATCTGGTTCATCCATTTCTATCAGAGAGTTTTCAGGGGGTCTTCCTTTATCAAACTTTATGTTCTTTATCCAAGAATAAATCCACAGCTTCTCATTTTCTGTGGAAATAAAAAGAAAACCTCTTCTCCAAAGTAACATATCGTTGCATTTCAATTTTAAGGTAAAATCATTTACAAAATATATAGGTTGAATTAATCCAACAGCATTTATAATCAACTGTCTTTTATCAGCTTTTACTAAGTCATTTTCAGTCAAGAAGCTTAAAGATAAGACAGTAATATACAGTATCCAGACATTCTTTGTATTTTCCATCTTTACGTGGCTTATTTTTTATTTGTTTACTTATTTATTTTACACTATTTCTTTTTAAAGGGCTTTCTCTACCTTTTCTTTTCTTTCTCTAAGCCTAAACTCTAAACCACTTAGACTTTTTTACAAAAAACTGTCTTTACTGCATGTTTATTTCTTAACTTTTTCTGTCCCTGACCACACCTTTGCTTGGCTAGGGTGATTGACTCCATCCAGATTCTTCTATTTCTTTCTGTTTTTGAACATATCTTTAATCTTCCAGGATTCAAGGTTGGTAGGATGGGTGGATGGCTCCACCCAGCCCCTAGTCTAATTTCATAGAATTTATCTTTTTAACCCAGGTACTCTGGGGAATTTTAGGGTCCATATAATTACCAAGTAAAGCTTTGTCATCTGCTGCTCATTAACTCCTTTTAAGTATTTGGCAACAGGGCCTCTTAAAAAACTCACAAGTGTTTTGCCTCTAAGGCTGAATCACGAAGCTTCTCTTCAAAAAGCCAAGCCTTACTTTGCCTCAAGCAAACAGAGCTGATCTAAGAAAACATCGCCACTAAAGCCTTCTTTGATTCTGTTCCCTTTTTATCCTTATGAACAGAAACCTTAAATATATCATTTAAAACTTTTTGCTTACATCTAGGCTCCTGTGTGACTTCAAGAACCAGCCATTTTACACCTTAAGCTGAACTCCAAAAGCCCACCATCGTAGCCCAAGCTCATATGCCTTACCAGGGTATTTCTGTACCACACCTCACATGAGAGACACAACTCAGAAGCTGTTTTGGACTGTAGACCTTTTTTTAAGCTTTCTTTGGCTTTATGTGGGCATTTTTGCCCCACTTTGGGCTGCCATTTGTAGTAGGAGGTTTCTGCTCCAGACTTTCTGGGCCTGGCCTCAAGGTTTAGGCCTGCAGACCCACAGACCCACTGAGACACACAGACACTTTCAATAGTTTTAGGCTGATCAGCCTGAGGCCCAGGCATATAACTTGTTAGCTCTCTACCCTTCATCTAACCCATGACTCTTATCCTGTTCAGCCATGGGGCTCGGTACCTTTCTTTAGAGCAGCATAGATGTCCTCTGCTTTTTCCGGCTTCTCTCTGGCATTCTGCTCTGTGCTTCCTGTTCTTGGAGTTTTCTTAGTCTGGTAGCCCCGTCCACACTTCTTGGCTGCCTTTGGCCAATCAGCACTTTTTTTATTAAACCAGTGGGTGAGACAATTATTTACAATGTAACAACATAATCTCCCACATATCCCCTTTTCTCTTTTTAAAACAAAAAGAACTTAACCCCTAGCATCTACTCATTTAGGGGATTTATTGCATTATTATGTATACTAAATTATAAACAATAACTGAAAATTAAATGGGCCAATAGACACTAACTTGGGTCATTTAAAAACACCCACATAAAGGGCCTTCCTATCTGTAGCAGAGGCTGTTGGTCAACCATGATACCATGATACTGGCATGGAACTATCTTGCTTCATTGGGCCAGGCTGGTACCCTGACTATCCCACTCCAATTCTAGATAGAGCTTACCACTAAAGCCTTTCTCAAGTGAGGATGCTTACAGATCCTTCCAATAAACTCATTCTACATAGACAGAGGGGAGTTGGCTTTGGTCCATACTCTAACTTGCATGTGCTCATGAAGAATCTTTACTATGTTAACAGCACACAGTGAAGAGGAAGTGCTCTATGTCAACATGGCTATGCTACTCTAGATATAGCTAGCCTCTTCTAATACTGTGGTGGTGATAGAAACCACTATCTAATGGATTTTGATATGAGACTATGGGCATGTCTGCCCTGTGTATGTGTGTGTGTGTATGCCTGTCTCTCTCTGTATGTAGTTCTCCATATTCTTCTGAGTTGGCCCTGCTTCTCTCTCCTTCTATGGGGAACTCTGAGCCTGAGACAGGAAGAACCTTTCCCCAGAGGGCATCTAAGTGATCTATGACATCTTAGGTTTCCCTGGTGGTAGCTAATTTGTAGCTATCAGCAGCAGGTCTTTGAAGGTTTTTTGGAGAAAGAACCATGAATATAGAAATGTGAAAAAGCCTAATCATATAGATCATGGGCTCTAGCTGCCTCCTTAACCAAAACCAATATTCTGAGTTTAGGATTCAGCTAGACAATGATGAGGAGCAAGAATAAGAAGAACCCCAGGTCACCTGAGATGTGGCCTCCATAGCCACCTAGGAATGCAATCCTTTTGAACAAGGATAGGAAGCTTAAGCATAGAAATGCAGCCATAGTGTTTCTGAACACATGACTATTAAGCTCTGAAAGCCTGGTGCTTTCTGGGAGGGGCAGAGGTTCTTAACTACCCCCAGCATTGATGGAACAAGTAGTTAGCAAGGGCTCACATAAACAGACTGAGGGAAGTGATGTTTGACATCCTCACTGATGAATGAGAGGCACATCTGGATGCTATTCTTAGGTCTGCAGGTTCCCAGCATTACAGATGCTGAATGTGCTGATGAATGTGTCTGTAATACTTTGCCAAAAGGCCTCGAACTAGAGACTTTCTCAAAAGGCAACAACATGAGAGGAAACCATGGAAGCTTATACACATGAAAGAAGAAAGTTTTAGATATATGTCTATTCTGATGACGAGGTACCATGATTTATCGTGATAAACTAACAGCTGGCTCTCCTCTTTACACACAAAGAAGCGCTTTGGATGCCCATATTCAGACATGAACTTGAAGAGGGAGAAAACACACCAGGGTCGCCCGAGAGAACAAACAGGCATACACTTGGAATCAGATTCTTCACATTCCAAATCAGAAAGCCTCTACCATTTGAATTTTAATAGAAAATGTGGAAAAATTTGACACTTTGAAAATTTGAACCAGAAATTGAATCGTATAAAGTTCTAATAGAACAAATTTGATACTCGTAATAGCTCCTTAGATTTCTCCAAGGTAATTCTTCTGGATAATGTTATATTTAGCATCTCACAGAGTTACCTTATTCCTCTGTCAAAATACTTGACTGTATCTCTTTTCTCTGTGTAAGCAACAGTACGTCTCATATGTATAGTCCTAAAAGATTGCCTTTTCTCTTGCAAACATTTTTCTTCTTTGGACTCATTTCTTCAGTGAAGCTGAGAATTTATACCCCCGGAGTGACATTAAGCTGTCCCCTCAGATCCCTCAGATCAGTTACTTGTCTGTCATCTAATCCACACATGCCTGAGATAGGAGTTCTGACTCTCCTGACTCAGGGATAATACATGATTTTTTTTCGATCCTAAATATAAACTTACACTTTTCAGTAGTAGTTTTTATTTGATTTTTTAAATTTATGCATTTGTTTTCTGGGGTGCTTCAAATATAACCTTATTTGACTATTTTTTTAACTCAAACAAACGATCTAAAAAATGTCTTTTCTTCCATGCACCGCCTCCTCCCTGCCTGGAAATGCAAACACAGAAAAAATAAGCATTAGTTGTGTAACTGGAAGACAAAGTCTGAGGGGAAAAATAATATAGAGCAATATGGCTCTTAACTTGTGGGTCGAGACCCCTGTGGGGGTTGGGCAACCCTTCCATGGAGGCTGCATATCAGATATCATGCATAATATATATTAATATTATGACTCAAACAGCAACAAAGTTACAAAGTAGCAAGGAAAACAGTCTTATGGTTGGGGGTCACCACAGCATGAGGAACTGTATTAAAGGGTCACAGCATTAGGAAGGTTGGGATCCACTGCTCTAAAGACAAGGGATAACCCAGTGTTTTCCAAACCCCACATCAGGCTGTGAGATCTCCCTGTACCATCTGTACTTAGCAGAATAGTCTACTCCTGGTCCCAAACTTCAGAATCGTGCTTTTTCTGGGAACTTATGGGTGAAGTTCCCTTAGAACACATTGGCCCATCCACACCCCAAGTTTCAGTGTTACTTATGTTCACTGGGAGAACTGGGCTCGGTGGACACACTCTAACATGCTTATTGCATGCTGGACTATAGATCTGTTCTATTCTTGTATACGTGGCTTAGAACTTGTGGAGGACATATTATTTTTGTTAAATAGCTGTTTTGATTTCGATGGCCCAGCATGCAATTGCCACTTAGCCTCTTCTCAGCTCATGATGTGGGAATGCCTTTCTGTATGCTGTGAATCTCAATATTTAAATAAAGGAGCTGTTTTGGGCCATGACAGGCACCATAGAAGAAGTAGGAGGAGAAATCAGAGCATAGGTAGGAGAAGCAGGGCGGAGTCAGAGACAGATCAAGCAAGCCCCCTAAGGAGCAACATGTAAGGAACACAGGTGAGCCACCGGCCACGTGGCAGACAGATTAATAGAAATGGGTTGATTTAAGATGTAAGAGCTAGCTAACAATGTGCCTGAGCCATAGGCCAAACAACATGAAGTTAATATAAGCGTCTGAGTCATTTTGGGGGCCTGAGCACCTGCAGCGGGCAGCTAAGGGGTCTGGGGCTGAAAGTCTGTGGGTCTGGGCCTCTGGCCCCATGGCACCAAGAAACCCTTAAAACAACAAGCTCACGGTCCCCGGTCTGCGCATGCACGCCACTATTTTCGTGCCTTGCATTTTCGTTATTTACTGCTCGCCCACTCCTCTGTGGAAACTTCGCAGGGTCTCGTTGTTCCTTGCTGCTTGTTCACACCCACACTGTTTACAACTCTGAGGAGTTGAGAACATGTGTGTTCTTCTTTTTCCTGGTTGAAGGAGGCTTTCCCTTCTTTCTTTTTTAATCTATTTTCTCCAAGAACAAGGTTTATTTATTCTACAATCATAGAGACAAGTGCATCCATGTGCTTCTTTCTCACTCTCTCCTTTTTTTTTTTTTTGCTACGTTCTGTTGTATTTTTCCGCAGTGAAAGTTCAGCCAAACTGTCCTGTAAATATTTTAGATTTTCATCTTCAATATCCCAAGTCAGAGAGACTGAGCAGTTCAATGAACTGCATTGGGATACTTTTGTAGCATCTCAGAGGTTAGCTAAATTGGTTTTCCCCAGCAAACCCAGGTATATTATTACCCCATCTCAAAATTCTCAGAGGGGTTTTTCTCTCCCGATGCTTTATTGAATCCCTTGCTATTTCTGAGAAGCTTTTCACTTAAGTATAATAGGTTAAATATTTAGTACAGAGAGAATGGACAGAAAAATGTTAGCTAATGACTGAATGCAAATGTCTCAAGTGACCCTATTATATGAAATTCTGTTCTGTGTACATTCTGAGCTGTGTAAGGAGCTACAGGAAGTGAGGTTGTTGCATGGTGCCCACCATGAATCAGTCTTTTGCTGTCCGATCTCAAGTCCAAAACCATCCCTTTGCTCAGGCATTCATCAGGATAGCATTTGCATTCACAGAGTTGGCTTCACAGTCACGCCCACTCCCACCTCTGATCTCATCACGGTTGTGAACACGATTACTAGACTGGAATAAGAAGAGCAAAACCAGCATTAGGTGACGCGTGCTTACCGTGAGCAGTTAAACTACAGCTCAGCTTGCTTCCCTGATTCCTTGGGGCTGCTGTTGCTCTAACCCAAATTATTAAACTTGGAAGATCAAATGCAGATTGAGGGGAGCCTTTGACTTCCATGTGATTTTTCACAGGATTCTCTCATTTCTTATTCCATTAGCATCTCTAGAGTTCTTATACTTCAAATGGTACCCCAGCATTACTTCATATATATTAGCCGTACCATCATATATATATAAGTCATATTAATCTTTGCAGTGAGTCACTAGCTGTATATTTATGACTCTAATACTTTCCTCAGTAGTAGAAAGTTTATTTATGGTCACGTTTTTATATATATATTAAAGGGTGTCATTTTAAATAACTGAGTTGGATATATACACCCAGTGTCGGTAAAATTTACCTGTGGAAATTCACATATTGGTGTTGCATTTTCTTTAAAACTCAGACTCACAGAATCATAATAGGTAGCAACTACTGAAAGCACATATTTATTTTTATGAAATGTATACTCTTAGTTTAAAGAAATGTTTATGTTCTTTATTCCTCTGTTGCTAGAGTAAGTAATGGTATATTCATGGTGCACTAAATGGAGATATATTGCTTCACATGAGCTTTTCACTTAGGTATGTTCTACATGGATAGAAGCACTTTCAATGCCCTTAACAGTTTATAGCTTCTTGTAATTCTGTGCTTTAGGCAATATGGAGATTATTGTCACCAATGCTTTGCTGTTTGTAGTGAAGATGCTATATTTAGGAAGTAGAGACCTCTTGGACATTGATCTGGGACCCAAACCTAAGTCATCTGATTGCAGCCAGCATATTTCTGTCTAGTGAACTAAAAACATAGAATCAACAATTGTTATTATCTTAATTTTAAAATTACTCACTCCTTTTGGAATAAATAATTCATATTTTATCATCTTATCAATTTTACTTTATCATTTTGAAAATCCTGGCTTTGTTATTTTTCTTATTCTAATTTTATTACATTGATAACTGAAAGATCAGAAAGTTCAGGCAAAAGCGTCTAAAATGACACAGACAGTCTAGTAGAGAGGTTGGGGTTTCAATGCAGATCCTAACCATTTCAGTTACATTCAGGCCAAGAGTGGAAAGACAGAGTGAGGCTTTGAGAAGGTCTGGCTAGATCTACTTTGCCTGGTTTATACTCTTGTCCATGAGTTTTAGTGTCATATATGATACAAACATTTATTATTTTATTAAAACAAAATTCCTCTCAGAAGAGTCCTACCATGTGTCCCTTCAGGCGCTTACTCTTATGTGTGGTGTATGTAATACCAAACTCCTCACCTCTAACATGTTTCCCTATGATAAACTAAAGGAAGCTTAATAAAATTAGAACTGTCAAGTGTCTTCATGGTAAACATATTTTCTATGGAATGCAAAGGCAGCTGCATAGCTCTTTATCTCCAGTCAGAAGAGGACATTTTTAAAGTTTTTCTCACCCAAGTGTTCTTTCATAATTTTCTTTGCCTCCCTAAAGCAGCATTCACCAAAGTATTAAATTCATGCCCTTGACAGTTCCACCACACACCAAAATTTCTATCATATTTTCAGCCAGTGCTGCTATTTTTTTTTAATTTAAAAAGTTAAGAAAATGCCATATTGTTTTCCCTGATGCCTGCCATTTCATGCATTTATATGTTCCTTGGCATCTGTGTAGATAATAAAAACAAGCTGAAAAAAATGTATTAATCAGAGCAAAAAGCACATGATGGAATTGTCTCCTAACCAACTAGTTTCTTTCTATCTCTCGAATTAGCCATAACAGAATTCCTTCTATGGGGCCATCCCCCAAAATATAACAGTTACTTCTTCCACATATTAACTGTGCATGTTAATCAGTGGATGTTCTTTAATGCACCAGGCTTCCTTTTGGCTTGGGACACATTGTAGGTGTCCCCATCTACCCCTGTCATCATTAGTCATACTGTTTCTGTATTCCAGCATTGTGCGTCTCCTCTACCCGCTTCTCCACATTTCCTCTTCTCCACAGCTCCTCCCTTGCCTGTGGCTCAGCTCTCTCTGCACCTTTTCTGGGCAGTTCCAGCCAACATGAAGAGAGGAGGTCATGCTTTATGCTTCTGTGTTTCTGGCACCTAGAAGGCTGTCCGACGTTCGGCCAATGAAATAGACTTGAACAGCCAACGTGTGCCTGAGGGTTGGTGGTGATGGGAGTCAGTCAATGAAGAGGCGGCTCCTCTCCTGCCCTTGGCCCTTGGTCCTTTTGCTTTGTGCCACCCTTGAGTAGCTCACACATGTCTACATGTATCTGTTAGTGCTTCCCTGCATGTACCTATTGTTTCTCAAAGCTCTACTGTGAGAGATTGTGTTGTTTCATTTTAAATAATTGTCCCACCCACTGGTTTAATAAAAAGCGCTGATTGGCCAAAGGCAGGCAGGAAGTGTAGGCAGGGCTACCAGACTAAGAAAACTCTTGAGAACAGGAAGCACAGGCAGAATGCCAGAGAGAAGCCAAAAGAAGCAGAGGACAACTATGCTGTTCTAAAGAAAGGTACCGAGCCCCATGGCTGAACAGGAAGAATCATGGGTTAGATGAAGGGTAGAGAGCTAGCAAGTGATATGCCTGAGCTTTAGGTCAATCAGCCTCAAATTAATGAAAGCATCTGTGTGTCTCTGTGGGACTGTGGGACTGTGGGTCTGCAGGTCTGCGGGTCTGTGGGCCTAGACCTTGAGGCTAGGCCCAAAAGTCAGGGCCAGAAACCTCTTACTACACTCTCCAGATGTCAAGTGGGAGAACAGACATTCTACCATCAGGTTTAGTTACATTACGACTTTACATTATAGGTACTTTAGTTCATCTACATTCACTCAGTCAGGTACTGACAGTCATGCTCCTCTCAGGGTTTCCCCTGCCTTAAAATGTATGCAAATGTGAGAGCTTGTATGTTAAACTTTGAATTAGGGCGTATATAGATAGATATAAATGTGGATGAAGGCACATCCTGTGGCTTGGCCTGGCGTGTAGCTCAGACTCTTCAAGTATTAATTCTATTCCTTCCTGCTTTTCTGCAATTTGCTGACTTTAAAACCTTACGGTTGGCCTAATTATAGTTCTCACTTAACAATCATCTTGGGACCAGAAGGAACTTAGATCTTCACTTACTTAGTTGGAGAGAAAATTCAGCATCTGTAACTAAATTAAGCTCCTTAATCAAGGAATCCATGAGCACTGAAAATCTTCAATGTGAGAGTGAGGAGACCAAAGCAACACCATATTCCCCCATGAACACCATGGGTGGTAACTGCGTTGTCTGATGCCCCCTTGTCCCTCTATGCTATTCCACACCACAGCCCACTCAGTATTAAAACACCATCAGAACTGAATTGGGTCATTGTCTATAGATGGCCCAGGACCACTTACTTTGATGAATGTGGGACAGCAGAATCCTGAAATTAAAGCTATTCCTCATGATTTATTCCTTCAGCAAACAGCTGGGCTGGTACCATTCAAACTGCAATGATACAGCTTCAAACAAACATCCATAAATTTCTGTTATCATCTCTGTTAGTAATAAGAAAATGACCCTAGTTAGTCAGGGAGAGGACAGGGCCAGAGTTAAGGTAACGATTTCTGGGCTCTGTGTACTGGAGAGGAGGGGGTATGTTAGAGATGTTTGCTGCCAAGAGGTGGGTAAGTGCAGTTGCTTCAGGGAGCAGTGGAGATGGAGAAGAGGAGAGGAAGAGGTCACATCTGTGAGAAGAGGTGTGGACAAGTCACACGGAAGATAAAAAAAGACAGTGCCTGAAACATACTCCCCAGCTCCCTACTGCAGACTTCCTGAGACCAAGGGAGACATTGGGGAAGGGGGAACAAAAGTCCCTGCTGACTTTGCAAGTCAAAACTGAAGCAAGCCATCCACCGGAGTGCTGTGCTGAGATTCAGCCCTCATCACGTTCCAGGGTCCTGGTCCTTTTACACCTGCTGAGCATTGTTCCTCAACAAACCCCAATTCTGCTGAATGTCACACAGTTTCCAGTGTTGTTCAATGAGATTCTGAAAGAAGCCTTTCCTGGGATGATTCTCATCAGGCAGTTTTCAGTATATCAGAAATCTACAGAACACCATGTTGAAAGGCTTACATGCTTCCTCGTTTAAAGAAAATATTAGTTCCTGGAACCCCCAAATATATAAGCACTGCCCAAGCATGAGCAGGCATTTCTTTTCACCTTTATGCCAGACCTGGCTTTAAAATAATCATTTGCAGTTTGTTTGCATGGTAAACTAGAGATGGTCAACATGATTTTCTCATTACAAAGGCATTAATTGCTTACTAGTAGACAATTTAAAAATATAGATGTTTGAAATTAAAACATCAGCCTGGAGAGATGGCTCAGGATTTAAGAGCACTGTCTCTCCTCTAGAGGATCTGGTTTCAGTTCTAAGACTCATATGATGACTGTAGTTCCAGGGCATCTAACACCTCCGGTCTCTATGAGAAGCAGGCGTACACAGTACACAGGACATTCACAGAAGCAAAGGACCAATACACCTAAAGTGTAAGTAAATAAAACATAAGAACATTGATAACATACAGGCCTTTTGATCCAGCAACCTGTTAACAGACTAAAGAGAATTATTAAAAGTCAAACATTTCTCATTTCTATTCTGTTCTTCATCTCTGAAAATCGAAGTTACTTCTGTTAACACCTCTACCTTGTCAATGTCTTCACACAAGTATGTAGGTGGAACCTCCCTCTTTATAAAATTTATATTAAATGGCTTTAATCTTCAGTAATCATTATGTTTAAGAATACGTTATAGGGATCTTGGGTTTCGCTAAATCAGCAGAGTACTGGCTGGACATGTATGAGGACCTGAGTATAGATGCCTAGCACCCAGTAACTGTAATAATAATCTGCAGTAACGGTAAACCTGTATGTAACCCCAGCTCTGGGGGTATGGAGCCTGGCGGATCCTTGTCACTCACTGGTCAGCCAGCCTAGGCATTCAGTAAGTTCCAGGTTCTCTCCAGTGAGAGACCATGTTGCAAAACATAAGATGAAGAATGATTGAGGAAGAATGCCAGTCTCTGGCTTTCAAATACAAGTGCTCATTCATGAACATATGTAGTATGAGGTTTCTGGCCCGGACTTTCGGGCCTAACCTCAAGGTCTAGGCCCACAGACCCACAGACCCACAGACCCACAGACCCACAGACCCGCAGTCCCACAGTCCTACAGAGACACACAGATGCTTTCATTGGTTTTAGGCTGATCAGCCTCAGGCCCAGGCATATCACTTGCTAGCTCTCTACCCTTCATCTAACCCATGTCTCTTGTTCAGCCATGCGGCTCGGTACCTTTCTTTAGAGCTGCATGGTTGTCCTCTGCTTCTTCCAGGCCTCTCTCTGGAATTCTCTCTGGTGTTCTGCTGGCATTCTGCTCTCAGAGTTTTTAGTCTGGTAGCCCCACCCACACTTCCTGCCTGCCTTTGGCCAATCAGCTCTTTTTATTAAACCAGTGGGTGGGACAGTTATTTTCCATGAAACAACACAATACCCCTACAAACATATTCATACAAAGCAACAACATATACACATCAAAGAATGTATCAGAAATACGTTAATTAATAAAGACCGATGTATTCAATGCATCATTTTAAGCAGCTGCGTCATGTTCTGTATGTGGATGTATTTTGTCCATCAACCTGTTTCTCCATTGACAGGCACTTTATCATATTTTTCCCATATAAATGTACCACAGAGAACATTTTTCACACGCTTGTTTTTAACGGCTATTATATATTGTCATATTTCTAAAAATGTAATTATTATTTATTTTCAAATCAAGAACATGAAGCAAGATCATTTAAGTGAATGGCAAAGAATCTTGGTTCAGTTCCTAATCTTGTCAAGGAGCAGATTAATATTATACTTAAAGACGCACAGAAACATGGGGAGCTACTACATTACTTAATATTTATTCTCTACTTCCCCTCTCTTCCCCTCATACCTGGTTTTCCACAGGACTGTGCCCTGACCCTGGCCAATCCAGCTCCCACTGTGATTTCTGTAAGGAGCTTTGATCTGAGTCCATCTCCTGAAAGCATGATGTAGTTTCCATCCCCAAACATAGAAAACCCATACTCTCTGCCCACAGCACTTTCTCTACCACCCTGTTGCAGCCATTTTCCTGGCAGTGAGTAGGTCCTCATGTCCTGACACATGAGAGGACTTTTGTCGAGAGGAACCATCTTGACTGAATACAATCTGAGGGCAGAAAAATTTTAAAAAAATTAATGTTGCACTCACTTGGAAAATTTACCTAAAAGTGTCAGGCATTTCTGTTCCACACATTCCGACTTTATCGGCTGCTGCTTTCTTTACTTCCTGAACAACAGTTAGCAAATGTTGTCTCTAAGATATTAACATTGTGCTACCACTGTTCAGAACTGCCTTTGTCATGGAGAAAATTATAAACAGGAACTATGTTTGTGTTCTGGTTAAATTCTGTTTAACAGAACATGGTAGAAATTGACTTGTGGACCATTGATCACCAGCTCCTATCCTAATAACTGCCTGGTGTAGCTTTGCTTGCCTGAATTAAGTTCTAGTCCCAGGCCTTTTTAAAGAAGAAATAGATGACCCCTGCATCTTCTGTGGTTGGCATACATCTTGCTAAGGGCCCAACTCATGGGCACAGAAAGAGTGGTCACCAATACTGCCCTTCCTGGAGGTCACAGATCTGGAGCAAAGCAGGAAATGATGGAGAGTGGAAAGTTCTGGGATAGTAGAAGGTGTTGTCTCTTTTAGGGAGGTATAGAGGGGTGAGTGTCTGACATTAACCATAGGAACCCCACTCTTAAGAGTTCCTGAAGGTTGGCCGTGGTACCCAGAGCTATGACTATATGCAAGGCACAGTCTAGACTTCAGGAAAATCTATTAGTGAGAGAGTAATGGAGATTGAACCTGAAACTGTCGATTTGCCGAGTGACACTGGCCTCAGTTCCAGCCTTTCCATGGCAGATCCAACCACAGAGCAAGCATAACCGTGTTTTTTCTATTGTCCAAAAGAAACAAGTTCTAACTGGACTCTTCAAATGAGTCCTCTGCACTTTAGCCCTTTGCCCTCAAGAAAGGCCTAAGTAGCCAATATGCTCACTCAGGTCCCCAAAGGCCTCTCATGTCTGTGAAGGAACAGTAGGCATTGCGTCTCTTGAAGATGATCTGTGGTGTAGAAGAAAGCCCACATTTACTGCCCAAAGACTTAGCATTGTGTCTCTGTTGCAATGTAGACTCTGTACACTGCAAAAGGACAAATCCAGTGTTTCTGAGCCTCAGTTTCCATTTTTATAAATCACGGATATTGGTGTGAGAATGGAATAAGGCTAAGTGAAGTGAGAGCCCGGGAGCCCTTAGGTGTCTAGATTTCTCAGTGTCTAAGCTGCTTACAGGGTTTGGCTTTGGGTATCTCCTCAGTAACATAGCCATTTGAAAGTGGGTCTTGTGAAATAGATCCTTGATTAATCATAAAGACTTGAGTAAGAAATCTACCAACTACATTTATTTTGAAATAGTTTTCTAAAATATCATCAACATTATGTAAGGGAGACAAGCTTCTATTTTTTAAGTTTGTGAGATGGATGTAAATTTTTAGTTGCAAAGACTGAAGAGGGATGCTGTCACAGAGTTTCAAATCAATTCACAATGCCATCAGATTTATAAAATTGAGGGGGAAATCCCCAAAGATATCAACAAGCAGGCCATCAAAATAATATTGTTCCTTTCTTCCAACTTCTTTACAAAATAACCATGCTGTGTCACCAACCACGGGGATTGATGGCGCCCAGCAGCCCACATTGACCATTGGAAACTCATTGCTGAAGTTTAAATTTTTTCTTTATAGTTCACATTCTCTGCTAGAAAAATATAAATAAATCGTGACAACACATAGGGATACACAGGGGATCTAAAGAGATTTAAAGGCATTGCAATGTTAAAATACTCTACAGATTGTGTGAAGATCAATCCTGTATAGAGCCCTGACAGTGCTTTAAAAATATATTGTTTAACTAATTGCACACCAATCCAGTTAGGCAGGTTGTATGTTGTGTGTCACAGATTGGATGCTGAAACTCAAGTGTTCAAAGATTCACTCTGTCCCATGGAGCTAAGAACCGAGTCCTAAGCATAAAGCCAGGTGTTTCTGCACCCAGTTTCTGCTCGCTGCCCTGCGCCACCCACCAGACTGTGCACCATAGCAGAAGGTCAAAAGATTGGATCTCAATTCAAACTTTTTCTTGTCTTTTTGATAAAACAAACAACTAAGATAAATTTATCTAATGAGTAGAATGTACTGCCGTGACAAAAGCTATAAATAAGAATATGTCAATTTATAAGCAATTAAGATTTATAGGTAAATTTTTGATAGCTGAGTCATTTTCTTTGCCTATCTTTTTATGATCAACTCACAGGCCTGTCAGTGAGGATAAAATGAAAACCATCCATTTCAATGAGAAAATACACGTGCAAAGCAAATTATTGTAAGTATATTAAGATCATAAATATATGCAGATAAATTAATTATCTCAAGTTCTACCAACCTAAAATTAATTAGTAGGTAATTATCAACCCTGGAGAAGTTTCATTTAAAAATCTTCAGTCTTTGTTGTGATGTCGGAATCTCGACTTTTAATGAAGTACCATGATGAAAGAGTTACAAAATTAGCCCTCACTGTATTCTGCAACATTGCAAAAGTTAATTAATTCTCTGACATTCAGCAATGCACCTACATTACTTTATATACTTGTCTGAGCTTGCTGTCTGCAATCTTCTGACTGAAATGATAAGTGCCAGAATTGAGAATAGTGTTTCTTATTTACCTGTCTACCACCCTGTCCCCCACTGTCCCAGATAGCTCCTCTCAGGGCCTGGAGAGATCATTCTCTGGGACGAATGGAGGGACAGACTTTTAAGGTTCAGTTTTCAAAGTCAGAGTTTCTGCACAAAAGTTAATACTTTCTTTAAATCTTAAACTGGAGAAACATTCTAATGAGACTGTGAACAAAACACCTGCTAATTTGCTGTCATTTACTGTGTGGTTTCTATTTAAATTTGTGCCTGCTCTCATGATTTATTCTTACACCACAGGATAATGAATCCAGATTTTATTTCTGTTCTTAGCCAGATTTGTACAGCAGGCAAAGTGTTTGGAGATCAAAAGAAAAGAAGGTATTGACTTGGATAATCTCTTCAGAGGTAAAAAAACATAAACAAAACAAAACAAAACAAAAAAAGCCCAACAGTACCGAGAGCTTGGAGCTAACTGGCTTTTGTTTTCCATTGCAGAGTTAGTCTTAACTGTCTGTTCAGCTTCCTTGTTCTGCTAGGGAGTGTTGCTGCCAACCTGGCCCGAAGTCTCACATTCATGGGGTAATGCTACTCACCCTGCAAATAAGTGCTGTTACCTCACAGCCGCCATGTTAGTTTTCTCCTTTTTAAAGGTGAAAAGGTCTCTGTCCTCTCCAGTCTTGTGGAAGGCAGTGTTTCTCGTGTGCTCTCTGCTTCCATCGGGGCCACTTAATACAGCTGGAAAAGTCAGTGTGGTTGGCAAATTGGATAGTGGGAAAATGCATTTATTAGCAGGTCTGGTGTAAAGTCACCAGGAAGAATGCCAACATCAGAGATGAGCAGTTGGCTGGGGTCACGAAGAAGAAAAGAAGCGTGTCTTCATATAGGTTCTTCCTTCTTGCTGACAGGATGTGAGGTCACATTCTGTGACAGTCAGCTCAGGTCTTTGTTTAGCTGCCTTGTCTTGGTACTGACATTTTGATCCAGTCAGATAAAAACATTGGTCATTTGCAGTTGGGATGCTATGTCTTCAGTCACTGGTCCTTAAGTTCTTAGCTCTCATACGGTCCTGCATCTGTTGGTGAGTTTTCTGCTGAATTTGGGAAGAAAGTTAACACAACTGGATAGCACTATCCCTCTTCTCCACTGTAATCTGACAGAATTCTCTTAATATATATAAAATGGGGGGGGGGGGCTTGGCAGTCACTACATCAGGGGACAGTCATGACCAATGGAAACTACTCTTTTTGAGTGGGACAGAGCTCAGCCTGGGTTTAGAACTGTGAATTCTCTATCAGCCACAAAGAGACCTGGTCTTTTCCAGAGAAAACAGGGGGGCAATTAAGGTACTTGGCTTTCATTGCACATTTACACATTTCTCGGAAGAATTTCTGTATAATATAACCAGAGCTAAGCCTTGCTTTAAATAAGTAATGCATATTTTAGAAACTGCTCCAAATGTTCTCATCCATTTCACCAAGACTTCCTTCTGTAAGCAGCTTGTTTTGGAAGCACATAAGAAACCTTAAAAAAGTGTTGGTGTTTTAATTCATATTTTGACACTTTTGAAAATTTCTGCAGAGAGTAATTATGTATATGTTCCCCTTAAAACAGATACACAGTTTTGTGCTTCACATAGTAAAAGTAGTAATGAGGATCATCCTGACCAAAATAGAAGATATCTCTAGCAAAAAGGCATTTGCATAATGAGAAAAAATGAGTGTCTTCCAGCTTGCTCAATGTGCACTTGTTCAGCACCATTTGTAAGAAGTTTATACCCATATATACATATACATACATATATATATATGTCCTGCATTGACTGAAGTCTCTAACTCAACCTTTTTCATTTCCTCTCAGGGGAGCTCTGTAAGTGACAGTTAAGGCAGTGATGCCACAGAATGTATGGGAAGCTCTTGCCTTGTATAGAGTGCACAATTGTCTCAGACCTTTGGGTAAGTACATACAGGGTTTAATCTACTACAGGCCATACCTGGCACCTGGTTTCTAGCCCAGCACATCACTCGGATAGCAAATCCTGTATCCAGCCCGTCTTTACTATTATAACTAAGTTCATTTGACCTGTTCTTACCTATATGAGACCAAACAGTAAAATTAAACACTGCTTCTCTGAAAATAGTTGCCAATACCCCTTTGTTGTTAAGCTCATGAGCTTCCTTTGCGATTCCTCATTTTTTCTCAGATTTTTTTTTTAATTTTGTTGTATAGATTTGAATCAATGCCTTCTTCATTCATTAGCATGTTTGTTTATTTGTTTGGGGATTTCATTGTTTTGTTTGTTAAGAAAATGAACTGAAATGTGTTCTCATTTAATCTATGAATGGATGTTGTAAACACTGGGTTTTTAGGATGTGTACAGCATACAAACATGGTTTCTGATTTTCATATCACAAATGTGCTTTCAAATTTATTTTTCAAGGCATTTTATTTCCAATAAATAGTTGATGATGGTCATACTTTATGGTTTTTTTAGAATTCCTGTTATATTCTACTATAGTTTTAGAGACTGTCGTTTGAAGCATCTATCCAATTAGAATATATAGAAATGAAATTGGTGGCAGAAATTACTATCTAATAATACACATTTCGTGAAGGAGGCACAGTCCTTTCACAAAGATATATGCTTGTGAAATAGATGGGCAGTAAGGCAGAGTCTGTCTTACCAGCCTGTACCAAGTGTTACACCAGAAGGCAATGCTGCTTTGTGCCATCTGTAAATGGAACCACTCACGAGCGTGGAAAGTAATAGTCATAAACGTGCCCCTTCTTCAGGATGGAATTGGGGTATCTGGTAAACTTTCAAGCATTTGCCTTTGCTCAGTGAGTATTTCATAGAGGACCAAAGACTGTCCTATAGTATAAGTTCCGAAGAGCTATTACAGCATATGGCACTAATATTATCCTGCTTTGCTCTGCCCGTATATCTCAGTGAGGAAGAGCTATAGCATGATCTCTTGGTACCTCAGACCTGTCAGGGCTACCACATTGCACCACACTGGGAATTCCTTTAGAATTTTGCAGATTTAAGCTAGTAAATTGCTTCCTTTTATATGTTTATTATTTGTATCTGTATCATTTATAGCTAGAATATAACTAGTCCCCCTTTTGTTAATAAGTAGTTTTATAAGCACAAAATGAAATGCAGATATATTGATAAGTCATCCATAAGTTATTGTTGATATGTAAATAGGAAGGTTTTATGACTGGTACAGAATTCTATGTACTAATCTGAAACATTATTTCTCCCTTTAATAGACTGTGGCCATTTTTCTAAGTCAGTAAGAAAAGTTAGGAAATCCACAAGAAATCACCTTACTTAATCAATAGTTATGTCAAGAAATGGAACTTGGCTCAAAGGGGGCTCCATGCACACCTGTCAGTCACCTCCTCCTGCCTGAGAGAGATGAGCTGTGATTCACTGGCTATCTATTGCTAACACTTCTCCATCTTGAGTATTAGATGTGTAGAACCATATATTATGTGCTCTGAAGTGGGATCCATCCAAGTTGTATTTTACTTGTTATGATTGCTGCATATTGCTCAGCCATCTGCAGATCACACAGTTCATGCCTCTCAGTCTGGGCTGTTTCCACTTTCGTGTTATAGCTTTTTACCGTGATGCTGTAAGTGTGTGAGTTGGTGTTTCTCTGTGTGTGTGTGTTTGTGAGTGAATTCAATGAGTGGGATATCATGGGATAGTCTCATGTATGTTTTTGAAAAGCTCTAGAGACATATTATCCCAACATAAAATGGAAACTGCAGGTGTTCTGCCTCCTTCCCAGTATGTATGATGACTTTACAACTGTGTCTCATCTTTCAGGTTGACACTGGGATTTAATAAATAGTATTTTATTTTTGCTTTTATTTGAAATGAAACTGAATAATGTTTTATTTTTTTCTTTTTGCATCTTGTGAGGTGCCTCCCCACCTGTCTTTTAGACTATCTTCCTCATATTGATATGCAGCTCAGTACATAAAGTATGTGTCTCACTGTTGTGTTGCACAAATAAAGGAAACTCAGGGATAGATCTCTGAGAAAGTCGGAGATATTAGAGAGAGTAAACACCACAGTCAGATCTTACCCAGCTGTCTTCCAGCTTCCTCAGCCTGGCTTCTCTTGGCCTCTATTTCCTGGCTTTCTACTCCAGCCTTAAATGCTCTCTTCACTCAGTTAAGGAGTGGCCCCACCACTGCCTGCCTGGGAGCCTGGAACTCCTTCTGTAAACTAAAATGACCTCAAATTTAAATTGGATTAAGGGCGTAGGTCAGGATTCCCGGGATACTCCCTGTGCTGGGATTAAAGGTGTGAGTTACCACTGTCTGATCTTCCTAGACTGACGATGGTTAGATCCCTCTGATATCTCTGGAAGTTTTGGAGTTTTTATTAAATCCCCACACTGTTGGATAGATGAAGTTATTTTCTCCACTTGCGGTATTTGCTTTCTTGAACCCTTAATGGTACTTTGTGAAAATACAAATTTTATTTTTCCATGTATCTCATTGCTTCTGGTTTTCTTATCACCTCATGTTTTAAAACGTTTGGCATGTTTCATGCTCATAAACTTGAGCTGCTAATTTTCATTATAAAAAATCTTAAGCTCTCATATCACAATTTAGCTCTGGGATGCAATGAGAGCTTGTTTCCTATACAGTATAAAATGATTGAAAGTCACCTTTTCCAAGAATTTGCAGTTGATTGAGTAACATCAGCTGAACTGCCCATTAGTCCTCTTCTGCACTGAGGGACGATTTGTTATAAGTTACCATTTTCATGTTGACCTGTTTCTGAACTAGGCTCTGGGTTGTTGGATAACTTGCATTATTTTGTCAATGCTACACTGTCTTAATTACCACAACTTTATATAACCAGTTCTACCATCTCAGAGCGGCCCTCTTCCAGTTCAGTTTTTCTTCTGTTCAATTATCCTGACTACTCTGGGCGTAGTGTCCCACCATGATACCAGCACCAGAGGCTGAATTAGCCTGGACTAAGAAAGAGTGCCTATCTTAAAATACACAGAGGGAAAATATATTGTCTTTTACATTTCTGATTAGCATAAGTATGTGTATACACACACACACACACACACACACACACACACACACACACACACGCACACACACCCGTATAGCTCACAGTGAGTTTAATTAGATCTGAGGTGACTGTTACCTCCTTTCAGCTGAATTGTCATTTTCTACTTCATGAACATGGTATACTATTTATTTTCATTAGATTCTCTCTCTCTCTCTCTCTCTCTCTCTCTCTCTCTCTCTCTCTCTCTCTCTCTCTCATACATTTTAGTGGTGAGAGGTAGTATCCTTGAGCCAGTACCCATTACAATACTGAATGGATATAATGATAAAAAGGCATCTTTGTCTCACCCTTAATCTCAGAAAAAAATATTGGTATAAATTAATAAGTACTACAAGTAGTAATAAAATAATAATTATTATAATGTAGTTTCCTAAAGACCCTTAGTAGATTGAGAAAGTGTTTCATTTCTAGGTTTATATGTATTTATCTTTATAAGGGGATATGAGTTTCATAAAATACTGTCCTGGTTCTGTTGGGAAGGTAATTACTTTTCTCCTATATTCTATTAATGTGGGAACTTTTCTTACAACGATCCTTATGGAAATGTGTTGCTTGGGTGTATCATTATAAGCATGGAAAGTATGATAATTACACTAGTATCATTCAATGACTCTCAGTAACTACCCCCTATATATTATAGAGTAAACTGAGTGATAGAACCAATAGTTAGACAGGCCTTGCTTTGCATGCTTCCAAGGTCTGTGTTTAAGTTGTTACTATTATTGTTACTATTCAGCTAAAAAAAAAAATTCCAGAGTCCAAATAGCACCATCCATATTTCAGTCACCAAGGTAAGTTAACCGTGAATGAGCTCACAGAGCTCAAGAACACAAATCACCACTTAAGTACGAGATCTCACTACGATCTGTGGGCAGACAACCACTTCTTTTCAGCCCGTACCCTGACAGTGAAGTACAAAATTGTGCTGCCCACTCACCAGGGCTAAACCCATGCAGCATTTATTGAAAAGATGCTCAGCCGAGAGATATGAAATATGAAACCAACACATGATGGTGTTGTTTACTTTTGCCCTTTATTCTTTTAGGAGGCTCGCTACCCAGCTCTCAAACAATCACACACATGGAGGCTTATCCTTGCTTATAAATGCCCAGCCAGCTTTTCGTAACTTCAATTACCCATCTATCTTTTGCCTCTGGGTTATTATCTTTTCCAATTTATATACCTTTTTTGTTTCTTACTCCTGGCTGCCTGTGCAGCTGAGTGACTGGCCCCTAAATGCCCTCCTCCTTCTCTGGCTACTTCTTTTCTCCTAGATTTCTCCTCCTATTTATTCTCTCTGCCTGCCAGCCCCGCCCATCCTCTCTCCTGCCTCGCTATTGGCCATTCAGTGCTTTATTAGACCATCATGTGTTTTAGACAGCAGAGTAACACAGCTTCACAGAATTAGACAAATGTAGCATAAACAAAAGTATGTTAAAATACTTTGTTAACTACCTTAAAATAATATTCTACAACACATAGGAAGGAAGGAAGTGATAGCGTTTGAAGCTATTATGAACTTTAAACAAACTTATAGAGAGAATAATGGGCAACCCCAGAAATATCGAGCTTTGTTAAGAGCTATTAATACAAGTGAAGAAAAGTGGCCTTGGCAAATAGGATGGGATGCCCCACACTAGATAATGCTGGAAAAACACATGTACATTTTAATGTTGCAAGTCATAGTACTGTTGCTTAGACCACACCAGGAGGCAAGAGAATTGTTCATGTTTTATCTAAAATTTGTAAAAAAAGAAAAAATAGAAAGAAAGAAACCATTGCTTTATTTTGCTGACTATTAAGTTCCGTTTGTGTAATTTCAACTGTGTGATGAATTTTGCAGCTCCACATTGCTATGTCAACTGCCTATATTTTCTCAAAGACTTTTTAAATTATATTCAAGGAAGAAATTGATTATAATTTTCTTTCTTATGCTGTCATCATGTTTTGATATTACACGTTTGATAATCTAACAAAATGTGATGGGAAATAGTCACTCATTTTCCATTCTTATAAAGAGTTTATGTAAAATACATGATGTATTTTTTTTTTTTAATGTTCAGGTGAATTTACTAGAAAAGCTATTTGAGCCTGGGGATTTTTTTTAATAGCAGAGTATTTATTGCTTAATTAATTGCCAGTTAATTTCTTTAATAGATTTATGGTTTAAAAGGTGGAATAACTTGGCCAGAGTTTTGAATAGTAGTTTTAATGTGCTTTTCTATAATAAAGTCACTCTACAGGCAGTTGTAAAAAAAGCATCATCAGTGGGTCCCATCCCCCCATAGAGCTTACATGCTACGTTACCAATTTTTCAGGCAAGATGTGGCCATTGATGCAAACGTGTTCTCAAACTGCCTTTTAGAGGTATCTCTGATTCCACCTGTAGACTGGTGATGCTCTTACCCTTGGTCACAGGTCCTTCTCCTAACAGTGAATAGCAAACTCATTTGGTCAAAGTGCTGATAATAAACAACTGGCAAAATCTCAGTCCCCAGCAGGACATCAGCATCACCCCTTACAATGCTCAGTACACTCTGTGGAAGAAACGGTAGAAAAGCATGGCCCATCTGGAGGTGGGACAACCAACTTTATTGTATTGGTTGTAGGAATCAAATTTAAGTCCCCATGCTTTGGTGACAAGCACTTGGCCAGCACTATTCATATTTTTATTTTATTCTTTCCTGTGTATGCATATGTGGTATGTAAGAATGCATGCATAGTCACCTGCATGATGGCACATATATGCTTGCAATTGCACATACAGGCATGTGGAGGCCCAAGATTGAGGTCAGGAATCTTTAATTATTTGCTGAGTCAAGGGCCTCTCAATGAAATCTTGAGATCGCTGATCAGCCATAGTCTAACTAGTCATTTTACTCCAGAGTTTGCGTATCGCCACATTCCATGTGCTGGAATTAAAAAAGCTCATTCCATGAGCTAATGCAAGCATCCAGCATCCTGGGTTATGGGGATCCAAACACCTGTCTTCATGCTTGTTGCTTGTGCAACAAGTGCTTTAACTGTAAAACCACTTTCCCAGCTCCCGGTTTCCTCATGAGAAATGTTCCTTTAGTAGACACACTCCAGCTATTATAGTATCTGTGCACTGTTGTTTCCATGTCTGAAAGAAAAATTTTCTGTTTTATTTTTATCTTATGTGTACTTTTCAAACAATATATTTGATCATGTTTTTACAATTTCCAATGACCCCCCCAATCTTCCCCACCTACTTGTTCACCCAACTTCATTTTCTTTCCCTGTCAGAACAAAACTTAACAGAAAGCACCCCCCCAACACACCCACAAAACATGGACTCTGTTTTGTGTTGTCTTAATAACTCTTGAGCATGGAGCCTGCTTTGGAGTGGAGTGTGGTTGGATATACCCAGGGACACTCCACTGGAGAGAGCTGATTCCTGGTAGGTACCAACTACCAAAAGCTTCTTGGTATGGAGTCTCCATTAAAACCTTCCCCTGAGAGGTAGGAATCTACATGACATAGCAGAGGAAACAGAAAGACAGTAAGCGCTGTGTGGCTGATGACTCCAAAGGTGTGTAGTCTTGGCACACAGGGTTTGTACACATATGAAGTCTTGGAGACTGAGATAATGCACAGGGCCTATACCAGTTCAAACCAGACAGAATCACAGCATGAGAAGGGGAAACCCAGACACAAAGTTTTCTGTTCTTTTAAAAGTAATTTTTATCTTAGTTTTGCTCTTCCTTCTTTTTTTTCCTTTCTTTTGAATCTTTAGAAGTATGTTTTATTTAAAAGATTTACATTACTTTCCACACTTCGCTTCCTTCCTCTGCCCCTCCTGCTTAGTCTCCCTACCACTCGCTCTTCCCATGCCTCCCTCTCAAGTTGATATCCTCTTTTTGATTACTATTATCATTTTAACATATATGTATGCATTTATGCACATGTCTGTAAACACAACCTACTGTGTCTATTTTCATCGGTTACGTGCGTATGGTTTCAAGGCTGACTACTCTACACGGGACAACCGGTAAGAGGCTCATCACTGGGAGAAGCTAATTCTCCTTGTCCCTGTGGTCACTAATTGCATATAGTTCTTTATTTAAGGGTGGGCCCTATGACGTTTCTTCTTTCCACATTAGCATGTCCATTGAGATTGCCATTTTCTCCTTGTTTATGTGGCCATTTTAGGTGAGACTGTTTCATAGCAAACCCAATCAGATGGAAGAGTTGTAATGTATGTTGAGTGGACTGGGCTCCATGTGATGCATTGATCTTTGCATTATGTACAGTTGTAATTTTCTGTGGCAGTCTTCATTTCCTGAAGAGTCCTTTCAATGAAGAGTAGTAGCTATTCTTATGTATGGTTATAAGGACAAGGGTTACAATGTAGTAAGGAATTATGGTGGTCTAGCAAAGTCCTGGTAGTGTCTTTTTTTTCTAAGACCTGTGAACCCACTAGTTGCAAAAGCTGGCTTGGTTTCTGGCTTGAGGTTTACAGTATCAGGCATGTCTTTCCTCCTTTTAATGTCCAATTAGACAACTATTGGTGGCCACAAGCATATGAGTGCCACCGATTGCCTTAAGAGCTCTCTTGCCATGCTGTTCATTATTGTTCATATTGCAGTTGGGTAGGACTGTAATGCCTCCCCTGGCAGTTTATGTTGTATTTTCTTGTACTGTAGTGGCTAGACTACAGGAAAGAGACTTTCAGTTCAGATCCAGATTGAATTATCAGAACCCTACGCTTAAGTGTGCAGTGTTTCCAGCAACTGAGGTCTATCCTCATCCCCGAAGAGTCAACCAAAGGCTTCATTTATAGTCTCTATTGTTTGGGCAGTCACTTGAACTACCTTGACCTACCACTCAAAAGGAGGCTTCTTATACTTAATACTAAAATTTTTCCTAGTCTCTGGTTCTTGTGGGGAACATTGTCAGCTCAACTGGCATAAATTCCTATGATACACACACACACGCACACACACACACACACACACACACAGTTTATTATAATTGAATTGACTAAATATAAATTAATATTTTAAGCCTCTTTAAAGCTTTTATTAAAAAAAACCCCAGTGCTACTTGTATTTTATTCTGTGTTGGCGTCAGTTCCTCCCCCTCAGGTGAAGGCTTCTCTGTTTCTTCATTTCCCACTTTATCCCACCTGCATCCTGCTATTCCCTCTCAAGACCAACTTTTCCCCTATGTGTGTTCCCTTTATATTTCCTTGGTATCTATAGTTACTCCATAGTGCATACTCCCATCTGAAGATTTGGAGCTAGGCACTGCAGACGAGAGAGAATATGTGATATTTGTGTCTTTTAGTCTATGTTATTTCAATATAATTTCTCTAGGTTCATCCATTTACCTGAAAATTTCACAATCTCATTTTTTATAGATGAATATATTTCCTGTATATATGTATCATATTTTCATTATCTGTTCATATCTAGAAGGGCATGTAGGTTTTTTCCAATTCCTTGGCTATTGTAAATATGGTGACTATCCCTAAATATGGTGGCTATCTATCCCTATTGCTGAGCAAGAATCTGTGAGCAAGATGGTGAGTCTTTGTGGGCTATGCAAAAAAAAAGAATGATCATATGGTTGATTTGCTTTAGGTTTTGTGAGGATTGTACTGATGTCCAGATTGGTGGGACCAGTCTATATTCAGAACACCTGTTAAGGAGGGTGCTGCTTTCTCCACAGCCTTACCAGCATTTGTTGCCAGTTGTTTGGCTGGTCATACCCATTCTGGATGTGCAGAGAAAACAAATCCCAATTTCCTTCTAACGCGTATTTCCCTAATTGCTAAGAGTAATGAGTACTTTGTAGAGGTATTTCTTGACTAATTGTGACTTCTATTGAGAACTCTCTGGCCTCCATATGACGCAGCTCTGTGACTCTCTGGATAGATATCCACAGGCTCCCCTTGTACTAGGAAGATTCTTACTTGGTCATCTATGCTCATCGCTGCTCCATTCACACAGCAAAGAAATGGAGTCAGTGTAGATGCCCCTCACTGATGAATGGATGTTGAAAGCATGTTATATTAATACAATGCGTTTTTATTCAGCTATAAAAAGGAATGAAATTACTCAATTTCAAATACTTTTTTTTACTGTTTTTCATTTTTACTTTTTCTTCTGGTATTCTGACCACACCCTTTAAAAGAGCTCACAATTCTATAGCATTATTTTTAATATTTAAATTCTCTGATTTTGGAAAGTCCTTTGAAGTTTTGAATGTCCACACTTTTTTATCCTTCTGTCCAGTCTGTTGACAAAGACCTTTTATCTTTCAGTTCTTTGAGTCTTATCATTGCCCATTATCTCTTTAAAATAAACTAGTTTTCATGCTTCTAGCTTTACATTACTTCCCTATACAGCTTGCTCAACAGAGGCCATAGCATAGCTTGGTTATATAACGATCCATCCTATGAGCATCTCTACTACATATTTGAGACTGATTCTAATAAATTGCCTTGTGAATTTATAGTATGTTTTATACTTATCTCATGGATACATAGCAATTTTTTTAAAGGTCAGGCATAATAATATCATGAATACCAAGAGTTTGTAAACCTCTGATATGAGATTTTTGTTAGAGGAGTAAAAGCTAGATACTATTTATTGTTTGGTTTATCAACAGTTTCAACACTCTCTTTTTGCTCTCATAGTCTTATAGTTTCCGTATTTCTTGACATTTAAACAGCTTATTTTTAGTTGTTGCCTGTAACATGCTGTTCTCATATGGGAGGCTTGTATTGATGCGACTTTTGTTGGGTAGAATTACTAGTTTTGTTATCAACACTGTACCCTTGTAGCTGAGCCTCAGGCTTTAGAAGACTTTCTTAGCATCTCCTCACTTCCATCAGATAAGATGCATAGTGTGGGAAAGTCTGGGAATGGCTAACTACCTCTCTCCAAAGACATACATTGTGGTTTGAGCATGCAATGCTTCTCCACAGGTTCACGGTTGAATGTTGTTGGTTCCTAGTCTGTGCTGTTACTTGGAGCTTTTAGGGTCAAGGGTTACTTGATCTGGCTCTGGTTCTGACTTTTTAATTGTTCCTGGATCTGCCCAGATGTGAACATAATCTGCTAGCATCCCGATGCCCAGAACTCTACTACCCTTCCCCACCAAGATGGACTAACCATCCCTGGAAACAGCGAGCAGAAAAGGGTTGTTTCTTGAGTTGCTTCTGTGAGTTGCTTTTCACAGTGCTGAGAAAAGTGATCAAGACGATGTACACCCACATGGCTGCAAAGGAGTTTCTCTTGAGGGTAAGACCACACTTCTCTGATGAATGAATCCATGAATTGCTGTTTTTCATTTATACACCTGTTTCCCTGAGAGAATCAAATGATGACTCATAAGTTTCATACATCAGACATAACACACAATCTACACAGTGGAAATCAGCAAGAAGGCTGTATAGAGGCCTCTGTGAGATGAAGTCCTGAGGTCTTAAGCTTTGATATAACACTCAGAATTTAGTGTATATGTGGCTCATAGTGGCTGTAGGTTATTTCGATATATGATATGATTGTGCATTGTATTTCTATATAGTTTTCAATCATGATACATCCAAATACCATTGATGATGCTTTCAAACCTTAGCGAGGACACAGTGTACTGAGAGTAAAATGTACTTCTGGGGATCATGGAACCCTTGTAAGGCAGTGGAATTATCATTAGGGAGCAATGAGTGGCTGTCTAGGTATCAAGACAAATATCCAGGACAGTCACATCACAGTTACAACATGAGATTCAATTTGGAAAAAGCCAACAATGAGGAAATACAGGCATGATTTGGCATGGTATAACCCCTTATTATAGACATATCCAGGAGGTATATCTAGGACTATCTATTTTTCTTAAATATTTTAAAATTTAGCCTTAAAAGTAACAGACTTACCTATAATATTTTCACATATATTTCATGCTCTGTTGATTCTCCTGCTCCTCCCCATCTCCCTTGGCTCTCAGGCAGGCCAACCTTTTCCGCAATACTCAAGAATTCTCCTTTACATTCTGTTCTAATCTTGTGCATCTTTTCCCTTAAAACCCTTCTGATGTCAGTCTCACAGGGCCTTTCTCTAGTCTCCTGGCCTTTAGTAACATTTATTTAAGATTTGCATATGAGACAGGATATTTGTCTTTCTGAGCCCTAGTTACCACCTTTGATGTGTATTTTCCTGTGTATACATGATTTTTTTTCCAATGGATTTCTGTGAGAGTGCAGCTGTACATGTGCTCCTGTGTATACATGATTTTTTTTCCAATGGATTTCTGTGAGAGTGCAGCTGTACATGTGCAGGCCTGTGGAGGTTGGATTACAACTGTCGGTTTTGTGGTTTTGTTCTCATCTATGAAAGGCATGAGGCCTGAATGATTACACAGAGTACTAGAGTAACCAAAATTCCTAAACATTTTCTTTAAATAGACACCCATTCTCCTGGAAGGCTGGTGTGTAACCATCTGGTGATCTTCTACTGGTCTGTAGAGCCAGACTTCATCAGAATACCCCAGACTTCTGAGTATTGTTTCTTAAGTTGATAAAAACCCATCCTCATGAAAAAGGTCTCATCATAGCAAACAGAACTGCTATTATGCTTATTACAAACCCTTTCTCTCTAGGCCTTAACCCCAGCATTGTTTCTCAGTCAATAGAACCTACTCTTATGGAAAAGGTCAGAGATGCTCTGCAAAACACATCTGCTTTGCAAAGGAGTTTTGATGCAGTCTTGCCTGTCACTTTGTTGTGATTCTTGCCATAAGGAAACTTTTTCCCTAAGCTTCCTTATGTTTAAATATGTTAAAATATAAACCCCTCAGAATCAGACTCCCGAATTTTGAAATAGCCTGACTAAGCCATGCTCACCTGTGTTTTATTCTTGCTTCCATTTTTCTCTTTGTCTGAAACACAGGATTCCATTCATCATTGTCCAAGCTAGGTTAGCTGGCCATCAGCATCTCAGGGTTCTTCTCTCTTCCTGTCCCACCACTCTATAAGTGTACTAGGATTACAGATACTGTTACATCTGGCTTTCTGTGGGTTCTGGGATTACAGATAGTGTTGCATCTGGCTTTCTGTGGGTTCTGGGATTACAGATACTGTTGCATCTGGCTTTATGTGGCTCTAGGATTACAGATTGTGTTGTATCTGGTTTTCTGTGGGTTCTGGGAATCTCAACTCTGGTTCTCATGCTCAAATGTCAAACATAGCAATCATCCTTCAAGAGTTAACTTTTTGAGAAGCTTCTAGTACTCTCACATTTCCGCAGTAGGTGCACTAATTTGTTCTCTGACCAACAGTGGATAAGAGTTCTTCTCCCAAAACCTCACCAGCCATTCCGACTTGAGATAAAATTTAAAGTAGTTTTAATTTGCATTGTAGGAATGTATGGGGATGTTGAATACCATTTAAATACATTTGTTGGCCATTTGTTTCTTATTACTAAAAAACGTCTATCCAAGTGAATGGCCCATTTATCAATTGGCAGTGATTTTTTTTATTTTTGCAGTTCTTTATATATATCATCCAAATATTAACCTCTGTTCTATGGTACAGCTGACAAATATTTTCTCCTATTCTTGAGGCTGCCTGCTCATTTTTTTTTTTTTGACAATTTATTTTGCTATGAAGCTCCAGTTTAAGTACATTTGCAAATTCTTGGGGCTATTTCCTATTCAATTAGAATATTCCACTCAGAAAATTTCTGCCCACACCTAAGCCCTGAAGATTTTTTTTTTTTTTTTTTACAGTTTTAGTACATTTTGTTTTTAAAGAGACATCTCTAACCCAGTTTGAAATGATTTCTGTGAAGGGTGAGAAATATGAATCTAATTTCCTTCGGCACATTTCTACTGTCACCAGGACCATTTGGAGACACAGACATTTTCCAGTGAATTTGTTTTGCTCGTTCATCAAACGTTATGTGTCTATAGCTGTTGGAGTTTCTCTCTGTCTCCTCTTGCTTTTCACCGGTGTGCTCTTGTGTCCATCTGTCTTTCTTGGTTTGTTTTGATCACAATTGCTCTGTAGTATAGTTTCAGCTTTCACGTGTGTTTTTTCTGCTTAGAATCGCTTTAGAAGTTGGAGATATGGCTCAGTGGCTAACAGCACTGAATGCTCCAGCACCCTGCAAGGAGGCTAGTTACTGCTTGTAACTCTGATTTCAGAGGATCTGACACCATCCTCTGGTTTCTCTGTGTTCCAGGCAGGTGCGCAGTGCACAGGCATACATATGGACAAATAACCACCCCCCCCCATACAGTAAAAATAAATAAATTCCCAAACAAAAAATTTAAAATAATTTGCTTTAGCAGCCTCTGTTCTTTCATGTTCTTATGTGAATTTTAGACTTCCTTTTTTTTTTCTACTTCTCTGAAAAATGTCATTGGAAATTTGAGGGTATAACAACATATATGTACACTGATTTTGACTGCATAGCCATTTTTAGAATATTAATTCTATTCTTCCAATCTAAGAACATGGAAGGCCTGTAGTAAATGTTTCCTTATGGAGATCTTCACCTCTTCTATTATGTTTACTTACAGATTTTATTTTTAAGGGTATTATAAATAGGATATCATTTTTTACTGATTTCGTTTCCAGTAAATTTGTTGATGTTGGTATACATATTGATTTTTATATTTTGATTCTGTAAAATGATACTTTACTGAAAGTGATAATCAGATCCAGAGTTTGGGTAGAGTCCATTGTACTTTTTAAGTATAGGATCATCTCATACTTTAATTTCTTCCTTTCTAATATTTATCCGTTTTATACCTTACTCTTGTTACCCTAAGACTTCAGCTCTGCACTGAATAATATACAGAGAGTAGGGACCTCTGTCTCATGCCAGATTTGGCTCCACATTTTTTATCATATCATATGGTAGTGGTTATAATTTTGGCACATATGGCTTTTATTATCTTTGATATGTTTCTTTTATTCCCAGTTTCTTCCATATTATTATCATGAAGCCATACTAATCTTTGTCACACGCGTTTCTTCATCAATTTTGTGGTATTCATGCTTTACAGTCTTCATATGGCAAGTTGTATTATTTATTTGCATATACTGAGCCAGTGTTTGCATCTCTTAAATTAAACCAATTTGCTCATGATGCATATCTCAGTTATCTCTATTTGATTTTTAAGTATTTTGCTGAGAATCCTGTATGTATGTTCAACAGGGAGATCAATTCATAGCATTTGATTTTGAGTCTTTAATAGGGTTTGGCATCAGGTTTTTTCTGGGTTTGTAGAACGAATTTGATCCTTTGCATTTTACTTTGGGGAGTACTTTTGTGTTAGATCTTCCTCTTCCTTGGAAATTTGGTAGAATCCGTTCATAAATGTCCCTGGTCCTGGACTCTTCTTTGTAAAAGTACCTTTATTGCTTCTTCAATCACTTCCACCTAATGGAGCTATCTAGGTTAGTTATATCTTTCAGCTTTAAGTTTTTTATGTTGTATGTATTTAAATAGTTTTTCCCTACTTTCATAGAAGTTTACGAAAGCATTCTATGATCTTTTGGTTTCATTGAAGTCTGTTTTAATGGCTCAATGTCTGACTAATTTGATTAATCTGAATCTGATTTTTCTTTCATTTGATTAATTTGGCTAAAGGTCGGGCAACTTCATTAATCTTTTCAGAGAACCAACTCTTTGTTTAGATGGCTCTGTATTAGCCTTTATTTCATGAATGTATGGCTTGATTTTTATTATTTCTTGGTACCTTCTGCATTTGAGTTTCACAAATTGCTTTCTTAGAGGAGCATCCTTAGGTTGTTTGTTGTAGGTTCCTTTGATATTTTAATGTGATGACTGATATCGCTATATGCTTTCCTATTAGGACTGTCTGGGCTGTGTCACACAAATATAGTTAGGTTCCACTCGGGGCTGTGTCACAGATGTAGTTAGGTTCCACTCAGGGCTGTGTCACACAGATATAGTTAGGTTCCACTCGGGGCTGTGTCACAGATATAGTTAGGTTCTACTCGGGGCTGTGTCACAGATACAGTTAGGCTCTACTCTCATTTTTCAATGATCCAACTGTTCACTCTAAAGTATATTGTTCAGCTTTAAGACATTTAAGGAATATTTCCTGAGATTATTAATACTGTTGATATCTAGTACTATTCTACCATGGTCTGATAAGATATGAGGAACTATTTTATTTTTTAATAATCTGTATCAAGGCATGTTTTGTGTCCAATAATGTGCTCACTTTTACCAAACATTCCTGTGCTGTTGTAGAGAATGTATTTTGCTTATCTGTTGTGTGGAATGTTCTGTAGATAAGTGTTAACTTCTATCAATTTAGTGTAACCATCTCTCAGGTTTCTTTGTTGATTTTCTTTATTTGAGGACTTATATAGATATGGGAGTAAGAGATTCAATTCTCCATTTTTAAATATTTTTATGCCTTTTGGTGTTTGTTTTATATAATATTGGAGGTCTAAAAATTTAGCACATACAGAAATAGGTGGAATAACAATTCGCATATTCAGTAGCCATGTGTAAGACTGTTTACAGAAAACTAGGAAAGGCATTCATAAATTGGGAACCAAAAAATAGGAATTAAACAATTGGCAATTGATTCTTTAGTGGTAGCTAAAGATACTAAGACACAAAATTTGTGATATGCTAAAATTTGAGAATCACTAGTTCCAATTAAATACACACACACACACAAACATGCACACACGTGCATGTGCAAATGCACACACCTAATACTTCTATTAATTAAAAGCTCTTGGTAAATGGTTTAAATTGGTTAAAGATGAATGCCTTTTTCTTGAAAATTCAACTTGGCTCCTTACTAAATATTAATTCATCTCATATATTTAATTATAAAATAATAAAAGTAAAATAAATTTTAAGCACTTTTGTCATTGTTGCTGAAGTATAAAATGACACCAATAAAATATGTAAATAATGGGTAAAAACAACAGCAGAAGCTCTTGGTAAAGACATATCCAAAGGCTACCAATATAGCCTTATACATGCAGATAAAATGTGAATTTTAGTCATCTTCCATAGAAATTTAAGTGAAATCAGAAGATATCCAGGAAGACCTGGGCCTCGCGAGCTGTGGCTCTCTGACATGCTGCTGCATTCCCTCAGCCTCATTTTGATTTCTCTCTCTGGGCCCGTGGGTGTGTGGTCTTTCTTCTTTCTGTTAATTTGTCATTTATCTTCTCACTCTTCTCTTCTCCCTCAAACCCTCTTGATGTAGACTAATATTTCCGACTTTATGACTCAGCATTCATGTTACTCTAATTTGAGATCTTTTTAGACTAAACTGTAAAATGGGTGACTATACAATCTCCACAAGATAACAAAGGATGACATGCAGGTGACCCAGTTTGTTGATGACGGAGGTGCAACCCCGAAAGCACTATCCCGACAGAGAAACATATACTAGAATGGGAGCATCCCATTGTGAGAGGGCAGAGGAGTTTTAAAGACATACCGCAAAGTAGGAAAAAGCATTTGGAAGTCTCTGATAAAGAACCTGTATCGAAGTACTCACAGATCTATTGAGATTGAGCAAGACAGTAAACCAGCCCTACAGGGACAGCCTTGAGGACACCTCAGCTAACCCTCAAATAAACATGGAAAGGTGTGATCATGCAGCATATGAGAAATGAAAGCAATGAGATGTCGCTATATAACCCAAAATTATTAAAATGTCCAAATAATGAGCCTGAGGTAGTGATGAGGAGTTGGAGAAATAAGAACATCTGTTTATTGTATGGGAATGCAAAATGCCATGCCTACAGTGACAGACACTTTGATCGTTTCATACAGACCTAAATACATTCTTCCTATACAGCCTAGGATTTATGACTTCAGGTAGTTACCAAATGAATTTAAATACACCTGTGCAAAAACACAGATACTTATCACAGCCTTTTTTAGATCTATCTAAAAGCTTTAGACAGCCAAGATGTTCTTAAGTAGGTGAATAGATAAATAATTTATGCTCATATTCATATGACAGAATATTATTCCGCAGTAAAAAGAAATGAGCTCATTTTCATAGGAAAATTAATTGCCTATTACCAACTACAAGAAGCCAGTCTAAACAGCCTATCTCCTCTATCAGGCCAAATCTATGACATATAAAAGACACAGCTATATAAACATTAGGAAGACAGCTGTTTGTTAAGGATTCAAGTAGGGAGGTGAGGGGAAAGTACCAACAGGTTGAAAGAAGAAACATGTATCAAACCAATAACCATATCCATAGATACACTGCGCTTTTAAACCCAGAGAATTGTGAAATACAAGGATATGGAGTCTTAACATAAACTAAGGCCTCTAGTATTTATAAGATGTATTCATGTCAGTTTACCAGTTGTAAGAAATGTGCCACGTGGATGTAATATATCAGTAACAGAAGAACTTGAGATGTGGGATTTAAAGGACACATGGGGCTCTATTATGTGTTCCATATTCCTACACACTTTAACTAACATACATTGAAAGGCTTAATTTTTAAAAACTCATTATGAACATTTGGTATCTTAGTGATGCACTGTAGTACGAGGTTTCTGTTCCTGACTTTCGGACCTAACCTCAAGGTTTAGGACCCGCAGTCTCTCGCAGTTTCCCGCAGTCTCCCACAGTCCCACAGAGACACACAGATGCTTTCAATAGTTTTAGGCTGATCGATCTAGGGCCCAGGCTATCACTTGCTAGCTCTCTACCCTATTCTAACCCATGTCTCTTATCTTGTTCAGCCATGCGGCTGGGTACCTTTTCTTAGAGAAGCATAATTGTCCTCTGCTTCTTCCGGCTTCTCTCTGGCTTTCTGCTCTGTGCTTCCTGTTCTCAAGAGTTTTCTTAGTGTGGTAGCCCTGCCCACACTTCCTGCCTGCCTTTGGCCAATAAGTGCTTTTTATTAAACCAGTGGGTGGGACAATTATTTACAATGAAGCAACACAATCTCCCATAATGCACCTGTAGCATGTGGTTCCATCACACCCTTGTTCTGGGTTTGGGGACAGCAAACAGGGGCAAGACAAGCTGGATGGAGGCAGGAAACGAGACGGAGGTGATTATTTGCAGTGGACAGATGCTTGGCACCCACAGTAACTTCAGGGGGGTATTCCAGCAACCAAGAGAAAGGAAGCCGGGAACACTTTAGAAGCACACAATGAATATTCTGTTTCAGCCTAGGAGCATTTAGCTGTCAACTATAAATGGCTACAGTGCTGTCAGACCACACAAATGAGATCTGACTTATGGGGCTGCATCTGTTCTTGGTAAAGCTCTCCTGCAGACCCTGCCACTGTCTTCAGGTGTCAATTAAAATATTAGTAATTGGAGCTCACAAACTTGGGTAAAATGTAGTAAGTTCCTCATTAGAAGGGATAGTTATCTGACTTACCTTGGTTTTAGGGGGATAAAAGTATACAGTAGGAGCTTCTCCAGTGGCAGAGAAAAACTCACATTAGAGGTGTTAGGACGTAAGGGTTCAGAGCTGTCCTTAGACACATGCTTCATCTGTCTCATGTCAAAGGCTGTTTAGCCGCAGTCCAAGGACTGCTGGTGTCCCTGACTCAGGCCCCATAAGGCTGTCTTGATTCCAGGATTCTAGGGATTCAGCAGAAGGGACTGGATGCCTGCGGGGATTTCTATAGAGAATGCACTGAGCTCTTTTTTCCCCCTGAGTTTTAATCATCCTGTATGATTGATAATTCAAGGAAACTCCCATAAGCCCTTTTTCTTCAGACTTTTTGTGTCCATTTCCAGAAGCACAAAAAAAAGACAATGTCTATGCTTGTTTTTGTTTAGTGAGAACTGAGATATGGTTTACAGTTTATGGATTTTGAAGAACTCTAAGCATCAGTGGCACCGTGTCTTGAAAACTACAAAGTAGAGGAAAGTTAAAATACAAGAATGAGGAAGGGGGTCAAATGCATCTACCTCACTTGGTCAGTACTCGCATAGTGTATGGCCTCTGTAGGGAAAGATAACAATCTTGTTTCATTGGAAAATGTTTGTAAAGTTGGGTTTTATACATGAAGACATGGATACAAAATCTATGGCTTTCTCTAAATAAAACACAGCTCGGTTGAAGATGTTGAAGCAATGTGAAGGATGACAGTGAGATTTCCTTTTTCAAAGAGCTCTCGATCCAATATTGTCCTAGGCTCGTCTATCCAGACAGCCCTGCTGCTTTGGCATTTCATTAAATCACTGGGAGGTAAGGCTTTAAAATAGGAATGGTGTGCACCTATGTCTGAGTTGGAGAGAGAGCCAGGATGTGCTGTCTTGAATCTATGTAAATGATCCTTACCTGTATTATTGCACAATCATTTTGGTAGGTAGCTGAAATGAAAGTCATTACTGAGAAGTAGACGTGAGAGCTATTGTTGACCCCAAAATGCTTTGCTTAAGTCATATTATGTAAGCTAAGAGGTATACCTAGTTTCTTATTTCTTTATAAATTAAAAGGGTGACTATTAAAATGAGTAATTTATATAAATAATCAGTACATTTCATATACCATATGAAAATAAGAATATGAAATATACATGAAATGCTTACTGTAGCAATTAGGGATTTGGGTGAGTCACGCTGAATATTGCATTGCTTCTTGTTACCATCGCTACCATTGCCTTGTGGGGTACATCATGTATCATTTATGTCACAGCGTGTATTTATCAGCCCAGACAACTACTGTTTCTACTGTTTATATGTCTTTCCCCTCATTTGCCATTTTCTTATAATATTCCTCAGCAATTTGTTTTTCATTTTGCATAATTTTGTCTGGTGGACCTTTCCTTCAAAATTTGACTGCCCACACATTAGTGGTTTTTATGTACAGGAATATCATTTTGTAAAATATCCCCGAAAGAATAAATAAATTATAAAGGACAAGTATTTAAAGAAACTATAAACTTGAAAGGGAAAAAAGTCATCTCAGTTATTATAGGTAGAGCTGTTTTGATGAATTGATTTAGAATACCTTTAAAAAGGTATGATTTTAAAAAACAAAACCCAAACTTTCTCAGTGATGGCTGATTGATTCCCAAACTCTAGCCTAGACTTTATATGTTAGCTGTAAAAAGCACAATCTTTCACTAGACATTTTTAGCAATCACATCTTAATAGTTATATATTAATAATACACAGTAATTATACAGCATTTCCTCCAGGTGTCCCTATATTATAGGTCAGCCTCACAGTCTTTTCTGCCTTCCTATTTTGCTATTGAAGCAGTGGAGAGCCAGGGGAATGATTTATCCAAGGAAGCACAGTATTTCTTTGTACACCAGAATCCTTTGTTGCATAAGTGCCGTGGGACACACATCAGCCATGTGGTTTAGTGGATACTACATAGGAAGAAGAGTTGGGAATATGTCTGCTTGATACGGCCTAGAATTGAGTATCCCAGGCTTTATGTCCTTACCTGGGAAACAGTGGTCGTCCTTACTTCTCAAAGCAGCCAAGTCAATCAGAAGAGACAACAGTAAGGAAAAGGTACTAAAAATAAGACATGATGCTCAAATAAGGTGCGGCCACATTGTAATGTCATGCAAGGTAGCTTCATATCCCTTCCGTTTGACTTTTGGATGTGTTATCTGTTGCTTAGTTGGGCCCCTTGTCGTGGTAGCAGCAGATGCTCTGATACTTGACTTTCTTCCTTACCATTGCCAGATTCTCAACTCAAAAATACCATCAAACTTCGAGGGAAGCTTCTCAACTTTCTCTGTGTTGAGAAGACTGACAATGAGGTCTGTAGTCAAGAGTTGTGTAGAATAAATTTCACATGTACACTCACTATGAGGAATAGATAAAGACTTTTCCACCATGGGATTTGGGAATCTGGGACCCAAGTCATGTCTGTGGTCTTAAGTCCCCTACCTCATGAGATTTATCAGAAAATGGACAGAACTTGGCTAAATTTCACAGCTGATATTACTATTTTACATTATTAGTTATATACAAAGTAGTTCTTCTGTTTCTGTGAATGTAGGTAAAAGGATACTAAGCTTTTCTCATTGAGTTACATTTTCTGTTTATCCTTAACACTAAACACATTTTCTGATCAATATGTCTAAATCAATCTCCATATGTCAATTTTGAGTGTGCTATTAATTAATTATTACTTTCAAGTATAACCACTCACGAGCATGAATCTACCTCTAAATGGCATGGCTGAGAGTCCTGCTTTGAGTCCTTTGCTTAGCGATATTTAACATGAGTGGTTGCAGAGATGTTTGGTGTCAGTATTCTGCACCTTATGGTGTCAGATATTTTTAAACACTACATTTTAGGTAGAGTTTTTCATCAGGACTGCCAGCTCCCAAATAACCACATAACAACTTATCATTAATTATAAATGATTGGCCAATAGCTTAGGCTTGTTACTAATTAGCTCTTTAAACTGAAATTAATCAATATTCCCTGCCTACGCTCTACAACGTGACAGTACCATTTTTCAGCATGGAATGTCCACCCGTTTCTGACTTCCTCAACCTTCCATAGGGACTAGTGACTCCCTGTGACTCTGCCTTTCCTCTTTCCAG
The DNA here is from genome assembly GCA_033318265.1 of Phyllotis vaccarum. NCBI lineage: Eukaryota > Metazoa > Chordata > Mammalia > Rodentia > Cricetidae > Phyllotis > Phyllotis vaccarum. The sequence goes on from JARWLC010000018.1 coordinate 55,030,630, forward strand.
CTTCTTCTTTCCAGTGTCCTCACAGTTTGTCTCTCTCACCTAACTTCTTATAGACCAGCTATTGGACAGTCAGTCTTTTTAAAACCAATTATAAGGCACCTTGGCAAAGACATATCTTCACAGTGTACAAAAAGATTGTCCTATAACAATACATACTTAAAACTTGAATATCCAAAGAGTTAGACATTTTCTTTGGGTAATCCATTCTTTCAAGGGTTAAAGCCCTTTAGGCCCCAAGAACCAAAGTGGAATGGATTAGATAGATCCTCTTTTATCTTTGCCTCAGGGTAATAGAGCTTTCATTGACAGTAGGAATGATATATAACTCAAGTTGATTTCTAAGAGCGAACGGCATGAAATAAAGATGGAACAAGGTATTTTAGCATCTACCAGTGGGGATTGTATAAAGTTACCTGTAACAAGCCAACAAATGCTGTACTACTGGGGGCTAGAGAGATGGTTCAGCACAAAGAAAATTTGCGGCTCTATCAGAGGAATTACATTCAGTTTCTAGCATCCACAATAGGTGGCCCATACTAGGTGGCCCACAATCACCTGTAACTCTAGCTGTACAAGGATACAACACCTCTGGGTTCCGTGGGCAGATCCGTACATGCACAGATATAGAAACACATGTGTCTGTACTAATAGACACATATACCTGTGCCTGTACACACATACACACATGCACATACTTATATATACACACACAGGCCTATACTAATACGAAAACACACACATAGAGAAACATATATGCATACATGCCTGTACTCACACACACAAACATATGCCTGTGTAGACGTATACACACACATACACATACACCCCTGTGCCTGTAAACACACACACATGCACATACTTATATAAATACACACAGGCCTATACTAATACAAACACACACAGAGAGAAACATATATGCATACATGCCTGTACTCACACACACAAACGTATGCCTGTGTAGACATATACACACACATACACACACACACACATACTTATATATACACACACAGGCCTATACTAATACAAATACACAGAGAGAGACACAGGGAGAAACATATATGCATACGTGCCTGTACTCACACACACAAACATATGCCTGTGTAGACATATACACACACATACACCATACACACATATGCCTGCACATACACACACACATGTACACATACCTTTATTCATACACATATACAAATATATGCCTGTACATATACACACAGTCTCATATATCTGTACTCTCCCCACATGCCTGTACTCCCACACACACATGCTTGTACACAGACACACATGCCTGCATGCACACACACACATGTACACACACCTGTACTCACACACATACACAAATACATGCCTGTACATATACACACAGTCTCACATGCCTTTAACCTCCCCACATGCCTGTACCCCCCACATGCTTGTACACAGACACACATGCCTGAATACACACACACACACACACACACACACACACACACACGTCTTTTTTTTCTATGAAGTGATACTATTGGAAACAAGAACCGGAAGTTTCCTGCCTGGTAGATTTTCTTGCTTGATAGAGCTTTGGCTTTTTAGCAGAACCAGCTAACCATTTATTCATTTGTCTCATGTTGTCTACATACCCGGGATTATCCCCCATCACCATAGCAAATGAGAAGTGCTAGTCTGAGCAGTGAGTGCATGAGCAGTTGAATCTGTGTAAGTCGGCAGAGGAAAGTGTCAGAAGGAGTTTGGAGGGTGGAGAAAGTAAGGCCCTATGTCTGAGGAAGGGGCGCAGGCCCAGATCCAAACACAAGGAGAAGAGAAACAGACTGAAGCCAATTGAAAGGACAGGCAGAGGCAGGCTGAGGGATTCCGTTTGCTGCCTGCGGTACCTTGTGTTCTAATCGTTTCCTGGGCATGCTGGACAGACTCTTATGGTGATAAGACTTAAGATGACAGAGACAGGGTCCAAGCCAGATCTTATTGCAGAACCCAAATCCTGAACCTCTAACCTATAGTGCCTTGTAATATATCAGGAGCTTTGGGTCAGATGTGAGGTGACACAGTGTGTATGGTACCCAAAATCCATCATAAAGATACAGGTTAAGGCAGTTGTCTATGTCCATCACCTCTCACCCTGGATTCTATGATGGAGCCTATAGAGGAGAGGCTATCACAGTGAACATATAAGCACACTCTGACTCACATTCAAGAACATAAGTAGAGGGTCTTGGAGACTGATTTCCAACAAGAGATGGTGAGTTTCCCAAAGTATTTTAAATAGGCAAACAATATTTGGAACTGTTAGACACATATGGAACCCATGCAGGTTGTAGGTGGAGTTTACTTAGAAGGCACCAATACCAGATAGATATTTATTAAAATATAAACCAACACTCACGGTACAGGTAACAGTTTATAGTAGCACCTGAACAGGGACTGGAGTCTGGAATGGTGGACGAGTGATGGACGGACGATGGATTCCAATCCTCTCTCCAACAGCCAGGAACCAGGAAGAGAGCATCTCCTGTTCCAGAAGCCCCTTTTCAATGGGCTTTCCCCGCCCCCTTCAAGGGCCCGGGGCCATGGATAGGTGTCTTTTGACCTTATCAGCTGACACCTGAATCCCATAACAGCAGGTTAATCAGGTCTGCAAGAACAGTATTGTGCCATGATTTTTCCCTTACTTCCCTACCATTTTTATTTGATCTCTGCATTTATTGAACGTGTTATCTATGTACCACTGAAATATGAACTTTATATAGGCAGGAAATGTTGCCTAAATTCTGCACCCTTGGGTCTGATCTTCAGCCTGTCCATTTCTCTGGCTTTTCTGGAACAATGCCCCTTGCCTTGTCAATTTTGTTGAAATTGTCAATGTTGTGTTGTCTTGTCAATTTTGTATTTCATCTATGCAAGCAGGTGCTCTACTAATACACACAAGTAGATTTTAATTTATCTTACTATCAGCACAGTATATTTTAAATGGCCAATAGTAGCTGGGAATGTACCAGATGTCTTACTCAGTTTGAAAACAGAAGTCATGGTAAATAAGAACAGAATGATAATCGCACATTTATACACTAGACTTCTTCTCTCAAGTGAGGGATTTGCCGTGGAACTCTAAACCAATGGAGCATCAGCTGGAGTTTTCTCAGTTGTAAATAGTGCCAGAAATTTGTGCTCCAGAGTGAAGGCGTTAGGCTACACAGCACAGTTTCAGCCAGGGCGGTGGATTTCCAAGCTGGTAAGATTTCCTGAAAATTGACATCAGAATTGTTGAACATTATCAGAAATCCTGAACAGAAAATTTGTCACTATTTGCTAAGTAAGAAAAAGTTTATTATTTGCAAATGTTAAATACATGTCCTTTTCCCTCTGAAGATGAATTGGAAAGTGTAGATTTCATGGCTAGCTGATTCTTCAAGATCTTTGACCTTCCCCCTTCAAGTGCTGGCCTGTGTGAAGGCTGACAGTTATTATCCTATAAAAGACATCCATTCAGTCTCATAAGCCTTATTTTCCACTTGCCAGTGTCTATCAAGTAAGAAATGCTGGTCCACATTTGTTGCGATATATTGATTCATCTAAAGTATGCTATGTATTGACTGTTACGTTTCATTCAGTGCTATTAATTTGACATCAATATGTTTCTGAGTGCATTTTATTGCTTTCTGATGTAGACTTGCTGAACTCCATGGCTATTATTTTGACAGTGTTTTAAATGGCATTGATCGGTATGAAAATATTCAAGTTATGCTTTGGGGACTAATACGTTTTCATGTTTTAAACTATTCCATCAAAGAAAAATACATATTGAGTTGATTTACAGCAGCCTTTTAGCCATGGCTAAGTATGTCTGTGAGTTCTCAGTAAGCCTTTGGAATGGCCTCCAGTTGCTTTTCAGAAAACTTCAAAGCTGACATTTTCTAATTGGACAGCGCAGTATTAGAGAAGCCGTGAGGAACGCTAGTCAGTAATCAAGCCCTGAGCTCAGCAGCCTGATATCTGCCATCAATATTTAATGAGACACAATAGCTAACTGATGGGAAATAGTACAGGACCCCCCGATGCTATCCACAGTACCTGCTCCAGCAACCAAACTGCCACTTTCTATTGTCTCCACTGTTAACACTCAAAGCCAGGAAATTGTAATGCTGTAAAGTGGAAACCATGTCTGTAAAGTAGGACACTGTGATGACAGGGTCCATTAATGGTTCAGTGGCCCTGAGGACACCTTGAGTTAACACAGATACTGCCTTCATCAGTAATCCCCACATACTATGTAAAAAGGTTCCACCTCATGAATGACCAGAGCCTGCACCACAGAGTAAAGTCAGTCTGCTCCTGGCAGTGAGTCAGAGATTGAATTTGTCCGCTGAATTTGCCCTCCTAGGGAAAGCTACTGGGATTTTGGTACTCAATAGTTCACTGAAGATATAAACATAGACTATGACCTCAGTGGCATCTCATTGTTTCTAGGCCGGCAAGATTTTAGTCAGCATCCCTTTGTACTGTCAGCATAATTAGGTTGCTGCTGTGCGTTACACAGAAATAAAGCCAGGAACACTGGGGAGCTGAGCAAAGTCCAAGGGTCAACACTATGGGCTTTCTGGGCCCTCTACCATCCTGGCAGAGGCCGTGGCCTCCATACTTCACATCTGCCTGTCTCTGTGACCAAAGGCAGAAGGAAAATGGCATCATGCTGGGGTTGACTTCCCTAGACATAATTCTTTAATATCTAGTATGTGAATTACGCTCTTAAAACATGGCAAATAAAAACACTCAAGTTTTCTCCCAAATAGATATAGTAGGGCTTCTAGAAGACAGGAAGAATCTCACTCTGAACAGATCTCATCTCAAGCACATGCTTTTGCCCTTAGAGAAAATTCAAGTTATGCTTTGGCGACTAATACGTCCCCAGAAGCAGACTGACTTTACTCTGTAAAGCAATAGTTCCATTAAAAATCAGGAATGGTTCCCTTCACATAGTGGCCACCCAGATAAGGGAGAATAACATAGGTCCTATTCAAATTGCAAGTATAAAACGTTTTGTGTACAGTGGAATTGGATTGTATTTGCATTTTGAAAAATACAGGATTTTGTTAAAAGGCTTAAAAGTAGATACCTAAGAAATTATCATATACATGTTAATGATAGAGGGTGTCACTACTTACAGAGATGGAGAACATTTCTCTTAACTTGTAAAAATAATAATGTTATTAATGTTTTCATCCTTGTGAGGAGGGGACAGGGTCAATTGCTTTTCACATTGGTAACATACATTAGCACCGTCAACTTGAAGGAGAAAGCTAAGGGTAGTCAGTCTAGAACGATGTGGTTCTAAATGTTCTCTCCAACATGCTCTAGGGAAGGATATGGAAACAGAATTCAGCAGGAAGTCAGTTATACAATTTTATCTAGGTGAGAAGAACAGAGAAATAACCGTGTCTTTCCTTCAGACCATTATTCCCCAAATAGTGGCTCACTGCTTATAACAACTATCAAGTTGAGTCCTAACCTGGAACTTTTTCTTAATTGTTAAAATTAATTTTTAAAAGTTAATTAAAATACAATTACATCATTCCACCCCCTCACTTTTCCCCTCCTTCTGTGTCTGCTCGTCTCAGTTCCAGGCTCCCCATTTTTTTTATCTACTATTATAACATTCACATGTAAATGAATAAACAAAAATACAGTCTGCTGAGTCCTGGCAGTTTTGTTTGCTGATTATTGATATACTGGACAACTGATAAGGCATCTCACTTCTGGAAAACAGTAATTCCTCTCCCTCTGTCTGTAGTCTTTAATTTCTCTTCATCTAGGGGTGAAACTCCATGAGATTTCCTCCATGGACTTTGGGATGTCCACTGTTGTTGAATTATTCCGGTCTCATTTAGGCTGTCCCGTAGTTGAGACCTCATGAGTGTAGCTTCTCTGTCATAGCTACAAAGTGCAGTCTTACAGGTGACTTTCTGGTCCTCTGGCTTTTACAATGTTTCTCTCCCCTGCTCCCTGGGTGCAGGGATTAAGTTGGAGATGTATTGACTGGGGTTGGACATGCTGCAATCATTTGATCATCTGCTCAAAAGGTGAGAAGCAAGGGCTGCACTTCTCTGAGCATCAGGCTAGGCATTTAGAATGTGGTGGTGATGAGTTCTCCGCTTAGATCCATGGCCTCACTACCCCTAGATAGTCAGTGAGGTTTCCAGTACCAGGCATGAGAATTTTCTGTTATGTGGGTCTTGACATTTAGATCTTCCCTGTTTCCTAGCTATTGTGAATAGAGCATCCATAAACATGGCCGAACAGAATCCTTGGAATATAATGCTGAGTGCTTTGTGCACATGCTAACGAGTGCTGTATCTGTGTCCTGTGACAGATTCATTTTTAGCTACTGAAGTAGCCTCCATCCTGATCTCCAGAGTGGCTGACCCAGTTGTTGGTGCATTCCTACCAACAGTGAATGGGTTCCTTTTCGCCACCTTCTCTCCAGCATTTGTTGGGGGTTGTTGAGTTGATCTTAGCTGTTCTCACCGTGATGAGATGAAATCTCAAAGTTGCTTTTATTTGCATTTCCCTAATTCCTACAGATGACGAGCATTCTTTGAGCTATTTCATAGTCATTTTCTTCTTCTGAAAACTCTCTCCAGATCCATAACTCATTTTTAATTGGATTATTTTTGTTATTGTTTTTACTCTGTTTCTCTAGTTCTTTATATATTCTTGATATTAATCCTCTGTCAGCTGTATATCTGGCAAAGATTCTCTCCCATCCTATTTATTTCTTCTTCACTTGGTAGATTATTTTCTTAGGTATACAGAACCTTTCTAGTCTTATGAGGTCCCATTTGCCACCTGTTGGCCTTAATTTCATAGGAAATGGAGTCTTATTCATGAGTTCCTTTGCCTGCATCTATATTCTTTAGGGTACTACCTGTGTCTTCTTCTAGAAGTTTCAGTCTTTGAAACATTTGTGGTTAGTTTCTGTGCAGGGCAAGGAAAGAGACTAATTTCATGCGTGCATGGTCTCCTGCTGGGTAGGTGCACAGCTTTAATCCCAGCACTTGTGAGGAAGAGGTAGGCAGATTCTCTGTAAGTTCTAGGCCAACTGAGACTACACAGCGATGCTCTGTCTTTAAAAAGAATTGTCCCTTTATACTTTTTATTCCAAATTGAGTAGCAAGAGTGTTGGAGGTAATCATTCACAGTGTTTTCATGTTGTCCAGGTGATGCTTTGACTGCCTTCCTGACCTTGCCTCTTTTTATAAACCATTTTTGATAGTACATATCCTTACTGGCTACCTTTTGTTAACAAATAAAGATAATGGAGATTTTATATAGGTCTCCTTGTAGCTGGACTTTGGTCTTCTGTGGAATGTTTTACTTTTCTGAACCTTCTCACTAAGACAAGTAAAAACCTCTGTAGTGTTTTAAGTGCCTCGCTCCCAACATTATTCACCTGGTTTACCACAGGAGAGTGTGAAAATGACTCAGTGAAGGAAGCTTCTTCTGAGGCAGGCACCGTTCTGTTTGCTTCTCAAAGCTCTCCAAATTCAGCTTTATCTTCTAAATTCCATCTTCCTCTGCTCAGCCTCTTTCCTCTTTTGTCTTCTAACTAAGGGGAAATGAGGCACATGTCACACAGTTAGTGCCTAGTGGGTGGTAGGAGCACCCTGCTCAGTTATCCTGTTAGCCAGCATGCTGAGATGTACCTTAGGGAATGGCTTGATAGCATGTAAGATTGCCTACATGCCTTCGGATCCCATGGGGAATATAGTTGTCAATGCCAGCTCGAGACACAGTGAGAGATTCTCACCATGCTCATTGTGGCTGTGGTTTGTATAAATACACACTCAACAGACATGTTTTCAGAAGAGAGTAATGAGAGCTTCTGAGAGCTAGGACTGAGTGCCAGCTTAAATGTTCTTCTAGTGTATGGACTTTCTTCTTAGGTAGGGACTTTCCTTTTTTTTTTTTTTATCTGAAAGTTTTATTTTTATTTTACATACCAGCCACAGTTCCCCTTCCCTCTCCTTCTCCCACTTAACTCCCAACTTCCCTCCACCCTATCCATCCACTTCTCAGAGAAGGTAAGGCCTCCCATGGGGAGTCAACAAAGTCTGTCATATCAAGTTGAGGCAGGATCAAGCCCCCCCACCCCCCATCGAAGCTGAACAAGGCATCCCTCTATAGGGAATGGGCTCCAAAAAGCCAGTTCATGCACTAGGGATAAATCCTGGTCCCACTGCCAGAGCCCCCACAAACTGCCCAAGCCACACAACTGTCATCCACACTCAGAGGGCCTAGTTCAGTCCCATGCAGGTTCCCCGGCTATATTTTCAGAGTCAGTGAGCTCCCAGTAGCTCGGGTCAGCTGTCTCTGTGGGTTTCCCCATAAGGATCTTGTCTATAGGGAGTTTCTTAAAGCAGTCATCCAAACACTTATATTTCAAACACATCCCAAAGCCTTGCTTCCTCCCAGGGTTGCCTAAAATGAGTTACTTCTGGAGAAATTGCTCAGATGTTCCTTTGGTTCAATGAACATATTACAGACTGAGAAACATGCTAAAGAATCTTCTTCCTCCTCCTCCTCCTCCTCCTCCTCCTCCTCCTCCTCTTCTTCCATTAGCCAGTCACCAAATGTTTTACAGAATAGTTACTCTGTGCCCAGGACTGTGTTCAGAAAGCCAACAGAACTATAGATGGGCCAAGAAAGGATAGATAAAATTATTTTGTCTTATTTGAGAAGCTCTAGGGGAAAAAATCCAGGTCATTATGTTCTGGAATCTAACTGAAAAAAAAAAAACCCTTAGGTCTATATTTGTATTGTGATAAAGGACTCAGATATGAGATCCAATTAATTCCTTTGCTCATTTGTTTATATAATAGGCATCATAGGTAGTGTCTAGTTTAGTGACTGTTGTGCTGGATGTTGGGGCCCACCACTTACCCAAATAGCAGCAGCTTCCGTCTGTATTGACTTGTATACTCCAGTTGGGACAACAAATCCATCGGGTGACTGTGACAACAAATATCAGTTGTGTCTCCAACAAATGCTACAAAGGCCATTGCACAGGCTGAGCAGACGGTGTTTGTGGTGAGGAAGATGGCTGAAGCCTGAATAATAGGGCATGGGAAGCTTATAGAGGGAAAGAGAGCATCAGAAATGGAGAAGGGAGGCTGTGTAGCAAGAGTTGGTAGATGTGAGGAGAGCCAGGACAAGGAGCCTGGAAGCAACACTGTGGGTGGGATAGGGCATGGATAGGTCTGAAGCACAACATGTGGGTTCAGGAGAGTGGGTAGAATCGGTACAAGTTGATGAGTAAGAAACTATAGAAGCTTTGTACAGAAACAAAGGAGCTCAGCCCATGCAGCATTCCAAAATAGATGAACGAATTGGATACAAGGAGATAGGGAGGCATTAAGAATGCTTAGACAGCTGAAGGGAGGGTGGTCCCTCTTGAGAAAGACAAGGTTTAATATTTGAGGACAAATGGGAGCATACTGAGGAACTCAGAGAAAGGTTTTAATGTGTGGAGTTTTGAGATGCAATTGGAGAAGCCAAAGGGGGATGTTCAGCAGAACTTTATTTCCCAGTGAGTGTCACAGAGATGGTGACTACATCTGGGTTTGACATGTGGGGGAGATGATGGAGAAAAGTCGTGTCCAGGGTGCCGGGGACTCTGGCAAGATTAAAGGAGAACCAAAAAGGGGAAGAGTATGATTAGACCATGCACTTTTGCCAGATAAAAGAAGATCAGGGACGGATCAAGAATCCATGGGGCTCTGACATTTGTTTGTTTTTGTGACATTAGGAAACATCTGAGAATTTTTCAGAGCCACTGAGAAGGGTCTGTGAGAAGTTGGTAGAAGGGTCCTGGAAATCATGAGATTTCTAGGAAGCACACGCCCTAACCTTAGCAAGAATCAGGAGACCTGTGTGGAGGATAGGAAAGTGAAGTTTTGTGGCTTCTTTTTTCCCCCAAACCTTGATCGTCTTCCATGAGGTCTCCAGGGAAAGCAGCTGTGAGCCCCCAAGTAAGAGAGCTGAATGAAGAAAGGTTTTCTCAGAAAGGGAACGGCAGTGAACCAAGGCATGGCTGATGTTGCTGGCATTGTCCGTGAGTAGAGAAGCCAGTGGACACTACCTGTTAGGAATGGCCAGTTTGCATAAGAAATGCAAGGACATAGATTCTCCTCAAATACCATTTTGTCCATATGATCACTGTGAAATCATAGAAAAACTAAAGGACCGTGGTGGTTTCCATGAGATTTAACCCACATGATCTGACATTTGAATATTTGGTCCTCAGTTGGTACCATTTGGGGATAATTAGGAGGTCTGGCTTTGCTAGAGGATGTATATCATCACTAGGGGTGGACTTTGAGGGTTCAGAGCTATTTCCAGTTTGCTTCCTGCTCGTGGTTGGAGATGTGAGCTTTTGGCTATTCCAACTGCCATGCCTGGTGCTTCCTGTCATGCTTCTCCACCATGATGGTCAAGAACTCTTATTCCTATACAAATATAACCCCAACAACCCCTTTCTTCTATATATTGCTTGCTCATGGTTTTTAGTCATAGTAACAGAAAAGTAATTGATATTGGTATCTAGAATATTTGCAAAACATTCATAGAAAAATGAAGACAAGGAAGAAGGAACAGGCTGTGAGCAACATATTGAAGACTGTGATGGTCTAATTCCTAATCTACTATCACAATCAGATAAGAAAGTGAATAAATGTCAGGGGTGGTGTGTATGGTACTAGAAGTTTCTCAGTGCCTACTCATCTGGGTGTTACGGTGGATCCAGCCCTGAAGATTCCACAGTAGCATTAGCAGAGGTGATGGCATGAACAGGGCAGGCTTCTGTCTACACCAGACCTCAATACCTGCACTGCACAAATTTTCCTGTGGTTTTAAGGCTAGGGTAAGGTTAGGAGTGCAAAATAGCGTAACAACTAATTCCCAGCTATTGTATGACGTTTTGTTCGTTTTCCGACAAATAAAGCTTGCCCTGAGATCAGAGGTGGAGCTAACCACTAGTTAACCACAGAAGTCAAGCACTTGGGAGGACAAAGAGGAAAATGATTTCAAGGCCATCCCGAGCTACAGGAGACTGATGAGTCTAAAAGAGAAACAGAGCCAGGGAGTGGTGGCTCACACCTTTGATCCCAGCATGTGGGAGGCTCATGCCTTTGATCCCAGCACTAAGGAGGTGGGATCTAGCTCCCCACACACACTTTCAGTCCAAAGTTCTTGGACACTTTCAGAGGCTGATGAGTTTTGCAGAGCACACATTGTTTTTCCTCATTTTCATTAATCTGAGCACCCAAAGAAAATGTCTTTTAAAATTTTATAGAAATACTATGATTTGTGATGATATTATTATATTGATGTGAAATTTTCTCTAGTGAATCTGTAGCAGAGATGCGAGCTGGAAGGTCAGTGGAGCATCAGAGTGAATAAGAGGTGATCATAACACAGGGTGTCCTGAGTGTGTGTGTGTGTGTGTGTGTGTGTGTGTGTGTGTGTGTGTGTGTACCTGTGTGTCTGTGTGTGTACCTGTGTGTCTGTATACCTGTGTCTCTGTATATTTGCAAGCGTGTGTTTGTGTATATATGTGTTTGTGTATGTTCGTGCTATATTTTCTTATCCTTACATGTTTTACAGTAGAATTTAACTTATTAATTAAACAGACTAAGAGTTGCAATAACTGATTTATTAAAAAGGACATTGTAGCAGTGCATTATAATAAATGTTATATAAGTATTGTCTCTTTTGAAAAGATAATTTTTGTTTTGTTTTAGACGGCATGTGTGTTCTTTGCTCTGTCCTTTATACCCTGTTAGTTGGCATATAGTTCCTGCATTCATCACTTTCCATGCTTATTGGTCTAGTGCCCTTTGCAGTTTTTTGGGCTCTATTTGAGGTGCTTTCCCAGAAGAACCAGTTTCACTGTAACTGAAGGTTTGCTTCAGAGGCTTTCTGTCCTTCTTGGTGGACTTCTTCAGATTCTCCTCTAACACATGGCTGTCCGTCCATCTTCTGTAACACAGGCCGTCAGTCCATCTGCTGTTCTATGGCCGTCAGTCCGTCTGCTGTAACACATGGCCGTCAGTCCGTCTGCTGTTCTATGGCCGTCAGTCCGTCTGCTATAACTCATGGCCGTCAGTCCGTCTGCTGTAACACAGGCTGTCAGTCCGTCTGCTGTAACACATGGCCGTCAGTCCGTCTTCTATAACACATGGCCGTCAGTCCGTCTGCTGTAACACATGGCCGTCAGTCCGTCTGCTGTAACACATGGCCGTCAGTCCGTCTGCTGTAACACATGGCCGTCAGTCCGTCTGCTGTAACACATGGCCGTCAGTCCGTCTGCTGTAACACATGGCCGTCAGTCCGTCTGCTGTAACACATGGCCGTCAGTCCGTCTGCTGTAACACATGGCCGTCAGTCCATCTGCTGTAACACATGGCTGTCAGTCCATCTGCTGTTCTATGGCCGTCAGTCCATCTGCTGTAACACATGGCTGTCAGTCCGTCTGCTGTTCTATGGCCGTCAGTCCATCTGCTGTAACACATGGCCGTCAGTCCATCTGCTATAACACAGGCTGTCAGTCCATCTGCTATAACACATGGCCGTCAGTCCATCTGCTATAACACATGGCCGTCAGTCCGTCTGCTGTAACACATGGCCGTCAGTCCGTCTGCTGTAACACATGGCCGTCAGTCCATCTTCTGTAACACATGGCTGTCAGTCCGTCTGCTGTTCTATGGCCGTCAGTCCGTCTGCTGTAACACATGGCCGTCAGTCCATCTGCTGTAACACATGGCCGTCAGTCCGTCTGCTGTAACACATGGCTGTCAGTCCATCTGCTGTTCTATGGCCGTCAGTCCATCTGCTGTAACACATGGCTGTCAGTCCGTCTGCTGTTCTATGGCCGTCAGTCCATCTGCTGTAACACATGGCCGTCAGTCCATCTGCTATAACACATGGCCGTCAGTCCATCTGCTGTAACACATGGCCGTCAGTCCGTCTGCTGTAACACATGGCCGTCAGTCCATCTGCTATAACACATGGCCGTCAGTCCGTCTGCTGTAACACATGGCCGTCAGTCCGTCTGCTGTAACACATGGCCGTCAGTCCGTCTGCTGTAACACATGGCCGTCAGTCCGTCTGCTGTAACACATGGCCGTCAGTCCGTCTGCTGTAACACATGGCCGTCAGTCCATCTGCTATAACACATGGCCGTCAGTCCATCTGCTGTAACACATGGCCGTCAGTCCATCTGCTGTTCTATGGCCGTCAGTCCGTCTGCTGTAACACATGACCGTCAGTCCGTCTGCTGTAACACATGGCCGTCAGTCCATCTTCTGTAACACATGGCCGTCAGTCCGTCTGCTGTAACACATGGCCGTCAGTCCGTCTGCTGTAACACATGGCCGTCAGTCCATCTGCTGTAACACATGGCCGTCAGTCCATCTGCTATAACACATGGCCGTCAGTCCGTCTTCTATAACACATGGCCGTCAGTCCATCTGCTGTAACACATGGCCGTCAGTCCGTCTGCTGTTCTATGGCCGTCAGTCCGTCTTCTATAACACATGGCCGTCAGTCCATCTGCTGTAACACATGGCCGTCAGTCCGTCTGCTGTAACACATGGCCGTCAGTCCATCTGCTATAACTCATGGCCGTCAGTCCGTCTGCTGTTCTATGGCCGTCAGTCCATCTGCTGTTCTATGGCCGTCAGTCCATCTTCTGTAACACATGGCCGTCAGTCTGTCTGCTGTAACACATGGCCGTCAGTCCATCTGCTGTAACACATGGCCGTCAGTCTGTCTGCTGTAACACATGGCCGTCAGTCTGTCTGCTGTAACACATGGCCGTCAGTCCGTCTGCTGTAACACAGGCCGTCAGTCCATCTGCTGTAACACATGGCCGTCAGTCCGTCTGCTGTAACACATGGCCGTCAGTCCGTCTGCTGTAACACATGGCCGTCAGTCCGTCTGCTGTAACACATGGCCGTCAGTCCGTCTGCTGTTCTATGGCCGTCAGTCCGTCTGCTGTAACACATGGCCGTCAGTCTATCTGCTGTAACACATGGCCGTCAGTCCGTCTGCTGTAACACATGGCCGTCAGTCCGTCTGCTGTAACACATGGCCGTCAGTCCGTCTGCTGTAACACATGGCCGTCAGTCCATCTGCTGTAACACATGGCCGTCAGTCCATCTGCTGTTCTATGGCCGTCAGTCCGTCTGCTGTAACACATGGCCGTCAGTCCGTCTGCTGTAACACATGGCCGTCAGTCCGTCTGCTGTAACACATGGCTGTCAGTCCATCTGCTGTAACACATGGCCGTCAGTCCGTCTGCTGTAACACATGGCTGTCAGTCCATCTGCTGTAACACATGGCCGTCAGTCCATCTGCTGTAACACATGGCCGTCAGTCCGTCTGCTGTTCTATGGCCGTCAGTCCATCTGCTGTAACACATGGCCGTCAGTCCGTCTGCTGTAACACATGGCCGTCAGTCCGTCTGCTGTAACACATGGCCGTCAGTCCGTCTGCTGTAACACATGGCCGTCAGTCCGTCTGCTGTAACACATGGCCGTCAGTCCATCTGCTATAACACATGGCCGTCAGTCCGTCTTCTATAACACATGGCCGTCAGTCCATCTGCTGTAACACATGGCCGTCAGTCCGTCTGCTGTTCTATGGCCGTCAGTCCATCTGCTGTAACACATGGCCGTCAGTCCGTCTGCTGTAACACATGGCCGTCAGTCCATCTTCTGTAACACATGGCCGTCAGTCCATCTGCTGTAACACATGGCCGTCAGTCCGTCTGCTGTAACACATGGCCGTCAGTCCGTCTGCTGTTCTATGGCCTTCAGTCCGTCCTCTGTAACAGATGGCCGTCAGTCCATCTGCTGTAACACATGGCCGTCAGTCCGTCTGCTGTAACACATGGCCGTCAGTCCGTCTGCTGTTCTATGGCCTTCAGTCCGTCCTCTGTAACAGATGGCCGTCAGTCCAAATATGTTTTCTGTTCCATCACAACATAATTCATTCTCCTACTCCAACTAAGACCCCTGGTGCCTGATGGATGGACGCCGTGCAGTTTGAGGTAACAGCAAACTCAACATCAATTTCTTCTTTGTTCTCAGTTCTACAGGTGGAAGATTAATTTCTACTGTAGCTTTTCACAAGCTCAGTACACACTTCCTTCTTTCCTTATTCATCTGTGCCAATTGATTTTCTTTCACTGTGGCATTCTGCAGATCATCAGCTCAGTAAGGAGAGAAGATATTCTTCCTGATGGTTCAGAGTTCAGCCCATTGCTCTTTGATCAGTGACAGGACAGTACAGCGCAGTGAAAGCCATATTCACCTCATTGTGGCTCAGAAATGAAGTGAAGTTCAGGAAAATGTGGACTGTAAGCATTATCTTCAAAGTCATGCTCCCAGTAAAGTAACTTCCTCCCACTTTCTCCAAAATGTTCCACCATCTCCCAATATATCAGTGACGAGTAACCAAACCCTTAACAACAAGGGTCTTGGGGGGGGGGACTGTTCAAATCCCACCCAGAGCACAATTTGAAAATTTTTACTTTGTCATTTAAAGGTTCTCTTTGATAGTTCCAAAATGAACTACTATTGGTTTTTGAAACCATGATTAAGTAAAATAAAGTATGCTTGAACCTGAACACTCTAACATTGTTGACAGTCCATCGGCTGAGACAGCTAAAAATCACATTTCAAACTGATGTGGTTTGAATATAGAGTGTTACCCAGAGATTTTACCTGTTGGAGGGTTGGTCTCCAACTCACAGACACCTTGAGAAGTGATTGGGTCATAAGACCTCCGATATAATAAGTATAATTAATGCATTAACCAATATTGATTTTTCTTATAACTGGATGGGCACTCAGGAAGAAGGACATGGATAAAGAAAGAGAGTCACCATCACATTTTATGTCATTAAAATGACCAGCCACTTCTCTGTAGTCAGAAGTTGCTGTCCCAATAGAAACTCTCGAATACCCAGCAATCACTTCCATTTAGGTGTTCGACATCGACTTCAGGGTTTCTTAAAAGACTTCTGGATTTTTCTGCTAATTCTGAGTCAGGAAATCTTTCTTAAAGGAGCCACGACTCTGCTTCCTTCAGCAAAGTAAGCCCTCCCAAGAAAATGCTGCTACCAAGAAGTCATGCTTCACTCTGTTCTTTTGTGTCTAGAATCCCTTTTTTAAGCTTTCTCAGGCTTAATGTGGATGCACATGCACCATATTAGAGTACCACTTGTAGTCCAAAGTTTCTGTCCCGCCAACAACTCCCAAATACATAGCAGCCACTTCCCAAATAATTGACTCAGAGGCTTAACATTACTTGTAAATGGTCTGCCAGTATATTAAGCTTATTACTAACTAACTCAAGGTACATGACTCGGTAACTTTTCTTAGTCCAACATTCTTATCTTGCTCCTTCTGTATCTGTCTCTGCCTTTCCTCTTCCCAGAATTCTCCTAGTCTGGTTGTCTCATCTATACTTTCTACCTGGCTATTGGACAAAGAGGTTTTATTAAAACCAATACAAGTGACAAATCTTTACAAGAGCATTATCTACACAGCATTTCTCTCCATCTGCCTCAAGACTTCCTATGTTTTTTATGTTTTGTCCTCAAAGAGCCAAGTTGCCATAGACCTGAACCTCTGAAACAGGCTAGAGGGATTGCTAAGTGGCTACATGCTTGCCATGCAAATGTAAGGTCAGAGTTCAGAGCCCCATAATGCACATAAGTCATAGGTGTTAAAGCCCACCTATTATTCTAAATGTGGACGGCAAGACAAACACAGGATCCCCAGAGCAAGCTGGCTATGAAGACTACACATACGGGTAAATTTAGGGGTTGATTGAATTACTCTATGTCACTGAATAAACTTGAAGAGCGATTGAAGATGATTCCAGACATTGACCTTAGGCCAATGCATGCACATAGACACATAAACATTCACAAACATACATGCATACACACATGCATGCCATATAGGCATACATACAAATTAATAAATAGGTAAAACCTATGAGAGTGTAATGCAAAATCAGTATTTTTAACTTTAAGTTATTCTTCTCAAGTACTTTTTATAGTGACACAAAGTCAGGCCGACTGGCAGGAGGGCAGCACATGCATCCTGGGCAATGTCAGAGAAAAGGATAGCATCCCGTGGCTCAGAGCAGCACACAATTGACCAATTGTTGGTTTCTGCAATTTTTAATTAACTACATCTCTACTGCACTGACCACAAGTAACTGAAAGTGTGGACTGGAGATAAGACAACCACTGTCTTTATTGTTTGTGGTAAATTAGCTGAACTGAAGGTTTTAGTTTCTCTGGAGGCAGAATGCCTGCAACTGAATGTCCAAGGACACGAGAATAGTCTGGTCCCCACACCAGCATGCTTATTTTAAAGGGGATGTCAGCATACAAATACTTTATGAAATAGAGATCAAAACAGTACAACACTTAGTGATCATTGTGTGTGTGTGTGTGTCTCTGTCTGTGTCTGTGTGTGTGTGTGTGTCTCTGTCTGTGTCTGTGTGTGTGTGTGTGTGTCTGTGTGTGTCTGTGTCTGTGTGTGTGTGTGTGTGTGTGTGTGTGATAAATCTGAATAAGAGGTGGCCTAGGACTTGGACTGTGTCTGGCCGTTCACTATCATCACAAACTCCAGCTGCTAATGAATGAAACTAAACTTCTTAAGGACTTCATAAGACAGTCTAGCCAAAGGGCCAATATGAATGACACTGGATCCTGGAACCAGCAAGGCAAAGGGAAATGTTTAAGAAATTTGTTAATGCATTGAATATTTCACAAAAAAAGCCCATTGTACCTATAAAAAAAAATCAGCTTTAAGCTGCACAGCTGTTTACAACATCTACTGCAATTATGGTATGTTATATGTTTGCCTACTTTTAAACACAGTACCTCATTATTATGAGAAGTCTTCGAGTGTAACAGAGTTTAAGTTAGAAATTCTGCAGTGTTGAAATGGGGAGAAATTGGGTTATAGTGAATTCAAGGAGAAATTTAAACAGATATTTTGTTGGGCAAAATTTGAAGGAGGAAGGGGCAAAACTGCATTGTTCCTGTTTGAATGAAACTGAAAAGTAGTGTTTGGCACCTTGCATACTTTAGGATCAAAACATAATCTTTCTTTTGTTTCTTCTGTCTTCTCTGAAATGAGTTTCAATGCAGTGTCGAGAGAGTTACGTGCAAGGTGGAAGAATGATACCCAACTGAAAAGCATGTTTGCTAAAGGCTTTCTCTTTATTAAAGCAAGCCTAATGTTTCATTTGTTTATTAAAACAATTAGAATTAATTGTTAGTTACAAAGTGTTATGTAGTTGGCCCCGCTCTCTCTGATTTAATGGCTCTAGACTTGCCTTTCTGTCTCCCAGAATTTTTAGGCTAAATAGTATATTACTAATGTTGTAGTAGACTATCCATGTGCTTCATACTAAATTCAGAAGGAATAAAGAGTTATTCGGTAAAAATCACATCCCTTACTTATCCCTGAAACCTCAGTACATAGGTCTCCTCTCAAGGCCACCCGTTCTAATATCCTTTCTGTTATTATGATGAAAAATACCAACCAAAAAACCACAGATGGTAGAAAAGAGCCTCCTTGGCTTGCATTTCCCGGCCACAGCCCATAAATGAGGCGAAGCAAAAGAAGAGTTCAAGACAGGCCTGTTTGCCTTTCCACACAGCCTTACCTCCAGCCAGGGAACTCACAGCTAAGGAATTACAGTAGAAACCGTGGAGGGGGCTGCCTGCTGGCTGGCGGTATTCAGCTAGCTTTCTTAGACAGTTCAGAGCCACCTGCCTAGGGAATGGACCGTCCAGATTGGGAACAACTCACCCACATCAACTACCAATAAGGATGATCCCTACAGACAAGGACAGTCTGATATAGGAAGTTCCTCTCAGAAGACGCTAGACTGTATCAGATAGACAGAGCTCACCAAGGCAGTATCTTGCCAAAGATACATTGCACTTATACTATGTGTATATGTATGTACACAAAAGATCACATCCACGTTACCACACACTCTTCTCAGTACACATGTGCCTGTGTTTGGACTTCCTTTTGTGGGAGGTGTGAAGCGGAAACTTAACCTGTTTTTGGTCTCATTACCTGCCCACTTGTCCTAGACAACCCATCTCTTCCCAATTCACAGTTTCATCAGATATTAAAGTTCCTTATTTTGCCATGGTGTTGTTTGAGGCAGGTCATATAGGCCTGGACTAGCCTCAAATTCACAAATCAGAGCTGGCTTTGACGTCCCAATTCTCCTGCCTCCACCTCCTGACTTCCCAGACTGCGGACTGGATGGTAGATCATTTCCATTGTTAGCACTGTCTAAACGAAGTCCACATTTAAGGCTTTTCCCTTACAGTACTCTGACAGCTATTCTCCACTCTCAGTCTCTCCTCCCTCCCTCCCCCCTCCCTCCCTCCCCCTCCCCCATACAGACACAAGCTCATTTAATAATTTGAGATTACATTAAAATTTCAATCTGACTTTGAATTTCCACTGTAAGAACTTGAACATAACAACTCTTTCCCTGCTCAGAAGGGTTCCTGTCTCTTAAGAGCACTTTAGGCTTTCAAGCCTTAGAAATTATCCCTTCTTCCAAGTGTGGTCCTATGCAGTTTGTGTTTTAGTTACCACAGTAAATAGAACGGTTCGTGTGTGGCATCTTGAGCTAGACTACTTTACATAAACACTGTCAATTAGTTTTGATCATACTGTTCCTTTCTATTCTGGTTTGTGAGCACATTGTCTACAAATAAGTGTTAGTTTTACTATTAAAAATTTCTTATTTTCCCTGAGCTGAACTGCTTGGGCGTTAGAGATGTGTGTTTGTGTTCTTTGAAACACAGTCTGTTGAGGCTACAGAGACATGTCTGTGTGTGATGAGTTAGATCCTTCCCTGGATCTCACCTTCACTTTTATTTAGTGTTGCTTAGTTTCTGGACTTGCAGAAAGATATTATGATAATGCATTCTTCATATATGCTTAGTGATAAAGAACAATGTTATAGAAGATGCCCAAGCTTTAGTGATTAAAAATCCTTGCTCTGTAGGTTTCCTTACAAATCCTATTCAATATCCAAGAAGCAAAAAAGGTTAAATTGCATATGTTGAAAATTACCTAGTTTAAAATTATATAGAGCATTATTTTAATGTCAAGTATGCTTCAATGTAGCCTCATTATCTGAAAATTGCTAACCCTGTCAGAAACTAAATTAAGTGTTTTTCTTGTATAACTTAATTCAGTGGGGACTCCAGTATTATAAGTCTGCTATGTCTCATGAGTATAAACATTAGCCATTTTACTGGTGTGTGGACATGCAAGTTAATTAAGATCCCTAGTTGAGAGAATATTAGTAATCATGGGGGGTTTGTAGTTTAATTTAACATTCTGTAAGGAAAATTAATACAGAAGATATGAATTTGGTCTTAGCTCAGGAACCAGTTTGTTGTACAGTCTTTGACAAATACCTTAACCTCTCATAGTTAATATTTCTGTTTTGTGAGTATAAATTGAATTACTAGATAGTTAATGTTTAATTATTATAAAATTTAAGTAAGATTAAGTACTCAAGTCTTATATTTGTGACCTTATTCATAAGTCCACTCTGAACAGCTCTTACTGTTGACATGCTTACTGACAGTGATTATAGCTTCTCAGATCTCTTGTCTTTCTGCTCTTCCAGCGGAGAGAAGAGCCCATGACCATGGGGTTTTAATGAACTCACAGTAGCATGTATCAAATTGACTTCCTCAATTTCCCTACCTTCTCAGGAGTTGGTAAAACATTAACTGTTCCTTTCTGCTAATAGCACTGAAGGTTGGGAATGCTAGGTGATGCAGACCTATAAGACCCTGGCATTGCAGCGCCTAGGGAGCTTAGTAAATGTCTTAGCTGACAGAAACAGCAGTCAAATGAGGCCCTGAGCAAAATGTCACTTAGATTTTTCCCTATTCATGTAGCTCAAATCAGGAACAGCAAATGCTGACAGGCTTATAGTGTGGAGGCTCCTCAACACATGAAGTAAGAGCCAGTCGTACCACTGAGTATATACCAAAGTCAGTTGGCTGGGGAAGTAGCTGCATATCAATGTTTATTGCCAAATTGCTGAATCAGCCCAAGTACCCATTAGCAAATAGATGGGTAAAGAAACTGTAGTTCTTACCAACAGTTTTACTCCATCTTAAAGAAAACAGATGGAAGTGAGGTCACCTTGTTAAGTGAAATAAGCCAGACTCAGATAAATATCTTTTTAAAAAAAAATGATAGGTAGTATCTAGGAAAACAGAAAAGGATCTGAAGCTAAAAGGAGACATACCAGGGATTTGGAGATAAAAATAGATATGAGAGAGCAGGAGCAGAGATAAATAAAAGGTCACACCGAAGATGTGAATGTTATACAAATACAGTGTCTATATATTTAGATATGACACACTGAAGCCCTTTATTTTGTTCAGTTAATATTAACTAATAGCATAAAGAAAAGATTACTGACCAAGCCTTTTCCTTTCTTCTTTCTACACACTAGTGTTTGTCTCGTTCTGTGTTATGCCACATTTATATTCCTTTTTAAAAGTAGAAAAGCATCAATTATAAAAGAGCCAGTGTGTGTGTGGGGGGGGAGCACATGAGAAGTATCAGTAGATTGTGATGCACTTAGAGATTATACTTAATTCTTATTCATCTGCGCTGATATGTAAAATAAGCTCTTGGTAGTCTGTCCGCCATCGGGTAGACAAGGTAGAAAATATCCACCAGCATTAAAATGCAGAGAAGTCTAGAAAGTGCTGAGCAGTGCTGGGCTACACATGACAAAGGCCTGGAAAGAGTCATGTGTAGACACTGAGAAAGGCCAGAATGTGTGCACACAGAGACAAAAAGACAGGCTTGTCTCAAGGCAAATTCCCCCTGAACAGGACAGTTATGTGAGGTAGGGTGAAGGAGGGGAAGCCTGGGGACACTTTCTGCCCTGTCTGATCTTTCAGAGAGGGAGAGAGGCACAAAAGTGATTCCTATCCACCTGTCTGTCTGCCACACTTGCTTGCTTGGGAGACCAGCCCAGCAGCTCCCCAGGGAGTACACAGCCTACTGATCCAGTTCTAGACTAATATTGTTTGGGATTTGTTTTGTTTTTTACTTGAAAAAAGTCTAATTTTCTAAAGTCCTTCTTTTAAATTGTGTGTTTCCTGATGTGTTTGAAGGGATCTTGAGTATGGCTTCCCTGGGGGTGTTCTGATGGGCAATCCTACTCACAAGAAAAAATAGCTGTATAAAAGAGAGGAATGAAAATTATTTTTAAATACACCATATGACTATTTAGCTGCATGTGGGAGGCACCCTGAACTCTACTGTCAAGGCTGTGACCTTTTCACAATCATGAACTCTGTGCCAAAATGTGTGGGGCTTTTAATTAACTGCCCTGTTGTGTAAAACAAGGAACCAAACTGAATATGAGGTCTTTGTAGAAATTTATTGACTTGAGTAATTAGGGAAGGGGAATGAAGGGAGGGATGGAGAGATGGAAGGAAGGAAGGAGGAGGGGAGGGAGGAATGGACAGAGGGAGGGAGGGAAGAAGGGAGGGAGGGAAGGTGGGAGACAGGGAAGGAAGGAGGGAAGGAAGGAAGAAGGAAGGAAGGAAGGAAGGAGGGAAGGAGGGACAGAGGGAGGGAAGGGAGAAGAAGGGAGGGACAGAGGGAAGGAGGAGAGAAGGAGGGAGGGAGGAGGGGAGGGAGGGAGGGACAGAGGGAGGGAGGGAAGAAGGGAGGGAGGGAAGGTGGGAGACAGGGAAGGAAGGAGGGAAGGAAGGAAGAAGGAAGGAAGGAAGGAAGGAAGGAAGGAAGGAAGGAAGGAAGGAAGGAGGGAAGGAGGGACAGAGGGAGGGAAGGGAGAAGAAGGGAGGGACAGAGGGAAGGAGGAGAGAAGGAGGGAGGGAGGAGGGGAGGGAGGGAGGGACAGAGGGAGGGAGGAAGGTTCATGTTAAGCATCATCCTGCAACTCACTCCATCTTGGCAATGTTAAAGCTTTGTTTCTTGGTTAGAACAATGAATACACCAGCACTAATTAATTAGCATAGACAGTATTTATGCAGTGTCTTCTTTCAGATAATGTGCCAAGAGGGTAACAAGAAGGCAGTTTTTGTTACTCTGTGCCTCTAGTGGATGTGATTTAACAAAGCAATATCCTAGAATATATTAGGGAACCACAATGATGGTTCAGTTTCTACACTGTGCCCTGAAAAGCCATTTATGAAAATACAAATACTGTATTTGTGATGTCAAAGCACTTGGGAAATGTGAGTCTCTCACTCAGGGTTTGTGAGATGATGGTTAGAAGGAAAATCAGGAAACCTCAACCATGATTTGGTCATTAGTTTTGTGTGTATGTATATTTATATTTTGATACAGAACCCAGGCCCTCATTTTTTAAACAATTCAACAGCTAACACTTCCAAATATGAAAATATAACATGATTGCTTTGTCAATACTGCAAAAGAATGTTTGTCACTAGGTAATAAGAAGTGTGTATAACAGAGGGGTAACAATTATCAACTTTGTCAGTTTTAATATTTACCATAGGTCCTTCCCTTAACTCTTTCCAAATCTGCCTGTGTTGGTTTGAAAAAAACATGTCCCCCAAAGGGTGTGACACTCTTCGGAGGTGTGGTCTTGTGGAGGAAGTGTGGAGATGCACTTTGTGGTCTCATATATGCTCAAGCCACAGCCAAGGAGACAGTTTACTTCCTATTGTCTGCAGCTCTTAGCTTTTTCTTCCGTGTCATGTCTGCCCACACTGCTAAGTCCCACCATGATAATGGACTGAGCCTCTGAACTGTGAGCGACCCACCCCAAGCAAATGTTGTTCTTTACAAGTGTTGTTGCAGGTCATGGTGTTTCTCCACAGCAATAAAAACCCTAAGACACCACCCTCACCTCCCAAGTGGTATCTAACTTTGTGTGCTTTCCTTCCTTCCCTCCCTCCCTCTTTCCGTCTCTCCCTCCCCTCATCCCTCCTTCCTTCCCTTCTTCCCTCTCTCCCTTCCTCTTCCTCTCTCGCATTTAATGACCCATTGACTTCCATCTGTCCTGTCTATATACTCCTTAATATAGTTGACCAGGAGCCACGCCCTTAAATAAAACTGACTTGACTCTCCTTTCCCAAAAAGCCACAAGTACCCACATATTCTCAGTTAGGGGTAGAGTCTCCTGAACCACTCCCTTCCCATCCTAAAATGTTGACTGACTTCATTGCATTTCCATAATTGCATAAAAATAGTGCGCACTTATTTTTTTTAAGATTTATTTCTCCATATTTTATATGTCTCAGTATTTATCTGCACGTACGAGTGCCACCTACATTCAGTTCCCAAGGAGGGCAAACAAGGACATCGGGATCTCTGAAACTGAAGTTACAGACAGTTGTGAGCTGCCCATGTGGTTGTTGGAGACTGAACCAACATCCTCTGTAAGAGCAGTAAGTGCTCTTAACCACTGAGCCATCTCTTCAGTGCACACCTTTAAGATTTACTTGACCACACTTATTTTTAATGCTGACGGGCATTTCTCATGAGGAAAATATGTTGTCAATAACCCACATGGGCAAGCTTTTAGAATGAGAATAATGAAGTTGCAATGTTGTGGTAATTATGCATTTGCACAGGGGTAGTGCAGTGGAAAATGTATCAGTCCCAACTATAGAAGCTGCCTCTCATCAACTCACAAACGTGGGCAAATTCTTTGTCTTTATTTCCTACATAGAAGAGTAGTTCTCTGTCTTGGTATAATTAGTGACCAGGTGAGACAGCATGTGTGAGGACAGCCAAGCTCAGATATGTTAACACTTTTTGTAAGACATTTAAAATAGTCTCTGTCACTACTCTTCAGAAAAAAAAAATCATCTTTTTTTTGTCTGGTAAAAACAGATCAAAAGGTAAACAGTGGTTCTGAATACATTCTTGTAGCACATTGTACTGTTGCATACTGATTTATCTGCTTTCTCTCTTCATAAAAGGTTAAATTCTTCCATGAGAAACCAGTTCACTTATTTCTGTTTTCCTCTATGCCCATTCTATTATAAGGGAAGGGATGTGGTTTGCTTTCTGTTAGCTTTTACTCTTTTATGTTTGGGGTTTAGGAATACTCTATGGTATAAATCATCCTCAAATCTTCCCACACACCGTCAGGTGGTATACTCAGATGTGAGACTACCTTCTACTTCTACTTTTTTCTACCTTTACTGCTGCTCCCGAAGTAAAGGAGAGTAACTGTCCCCAGCAGTGTCTCCCACAGAAGCCGATACATCTACCCACATAAATGATCTCTTTCAAGCTCTTAGTAGAGAGAATCTTTACTGAAAATGACCAAGACCCAGAGCCTAGGGAATGACCTCATCTCTGTTGAGCCCTGGCCACCTGCCAGCACACCATCCTTAAAGATTTTGGAACTGTAATCTTAAGATTCTCACAGCATCCAGCGAGTAGCCTGAAGCCAAAGGGGCTTAAGAGATTTGGTAAAGATCTGAAAGTCAAAAGTGAAGAGAATAAGAGTCCTTCTAAGCTGCTTGGCGGCTATAGATCCTACAGTATGAACACAATATCAGTAGCAGCAATACCTCCTCCCTTGTACACCAAGTGCAAGGATGTGTTCAGGTCTACAGCATATAATAGCAAAGTTAAAGATTAAAACATTTAAAGATGTACAACCTCTGTATTTAAGATGGAGTTCTTATGTAGCTGATTGACACAAAGTCAATTTGCTTAATCTCTGTAACTTAACTTTTGTAAAACATCAAATATTCTGGCTTCTCTCTAACTAGAGGGCATGGATAAATTCAGGTATGAGCCCTCTGAGCCCTTGGAATGCTGACAAAGACTATCACATTCAGATAAATAATGAGTGGATGACTACTAGTTATCATTAAGAATGATCAGATTAGGGAGTTGCTGCAAAGGACTAGACATTGTAGAGGCAGAGACAATGAATTATGAAGGCAGTCCAATTAAAGCGACACTGGAAACTGAAAATGTTTGTACAACCAACAGTTCCCATTGGTATTTTTAAAACAACACCATAACCTGTGGTCCTAAGGTTGAAATATGGTTCATAGTCTGTGCAGAGCCTGTGCATTAATGGACATCACCTAGGAACTATAGAGGAAGATACAGATTTAAAACATTAAGATGAGAAAATGTGAAACTCTTAAGTATATCAGGAAAGCAATTTGCCTCTGGAAGTGATAACAAAGTTTCACAGAAAAAAGGAAGTGATGAAGATTATGACAGTGATGAAGATGATGATGAAGGAGATGATCATGAAGGTGGTCATGAAAATGGTGGAGATGGAGATGATGGTAATGGAGATGATGGTGATGAAGGAGGTGATCATGGAGATGATGGTGATGAAGGAGATGATAAAGGTGTCATGAAGATGATGGTGATGATGGAGAAGATAAAGATGTTAATAATGGAGATGATTTTGATGGTAATGATTTGACATAATCTGTACAATACAGCAGCCAAAGCCACACAAAAATAAAACAAGAATGACAAAGACTAAAATCCCTCAACAACAGGAACAAAATGTCAATAATCTTACAAAAAATGGGGATATGACACCAAAAGGACCCAGTTCTGTAGAAAACATTAAGGCAAAACTGTAAGCAAGTATAGACAAGGGTGGTTCTCTTCCAAAAATGGAAGCCAAGTTCATCAATCATGTGAATGATTGCTTCTAGATAACTGACCAAAAGGCTATTCACTATCTCTGACTGTGGAGAAAGTTTCTTGAAGAAAAAGGTTTAAGCAGTTTGAAATATTCCATTTTACTGCATTTTTGCAGCAGTAAATATATAGTAATATCTGGCTGTCCTTTCTGTGTTCAAAGTGAGAACTTTCTCTACTGTGTTTGACAGATGTCATCCAGGTCCCATTGCCAAGAATCTGCAGTCTAAATGCTTGTTTGGTTTTTCAGTGATGGAACTCCACAATTTACTTAGTTGTAAGTAAATGCGGAATGTTATAATAGTCAAGGTGGTAGTTAGGCAAGAAAATGGTGGGGAGACAAAAATATGTGTGAAATAAACAAAGTATTTTATTATATAAAATACAAACACTGTTGGTATTAGGTATGATAATTTATATAAAGCTCGGAGTGATGTGCTTGGCCCATACACTTGAGTGGATAATGACTTTATTAGTCATATTTCTCTTACTGTGACAAAATACTATGACCAAAAGCAATTTTTAGAATAAAGAGTTTATCTTGGTTCATGGATTCAAAATAAGAGTTCCCAACAGCAATGGAAGCATGGCAGAAAGCTACTGGCAACAGCAGCTGAGAGATTCTATTTCAATTGAAAGCATGAAGCAAAGAAGCTGGAGGGGGCTTTGAAATACTACAGCCCTCTCTTAGTGACATCCCCCAAATAGCACCACCAACTAGGTCCAAGTGTGCAAATGCCTGGACCTATGAGGGACATGTCTTCTTCAAACCAGAATAATAACACGCCAGAGACCACTATGTGAAGATGTTTTGAGCAGTGCTAATTTAGAATATCAATTATAGTTTGTTGACTGTAGAGGAATATGAAAAGGTTACCAATTTGGCCAGAAGATGTGTGATCAGATTTGTGTTTGAGTAAAAACAAATCTAGACTTGGTAGCATCATGGAGAAAGTGGTTGGAAAGGCAAGATGGGAAATAAGGAACAATGGCCAGAGGCAGGAAGATTTACAAGACAGTGAATATGATGCAGTCCCTCTGAGTCTGCAGAGAAAGAATTTGATGGTTTGGCTTACCAATTTACTGTGGAAGTTAGGAGATGACAGAGTAGCCCCATGTAACATAGGGACTCCAGTAGCCAAGTGTTAGTTGATAATCAACCAAAGGTAGGAAATACTCAGTGAAAAAATCAGTGTGATGGTAAGTCCAGTTTGAGAAATGCTGAATTTTTTTTTAACTTCATTGCCAAATGACTTAGAGGTCTGGGTGGATACTGGGGATTTGTAAAGAGAGTGAGTGGTAGGCAGAGTATAGTTCCGTGTTAAAGTGGAGGGTGTGTTCCCTGGCAATGTATAAGGTTCTGGGCTTGGTCCTCAGTGAGAGGAAGGATGGAAGGATGGAAGGAGGCAAAGAGAGAGGGAATGTGTATAATTTTGGAAGGAAAGATGAAGGAGAAGGGGAGGACAGGGTTGGGGGGGTGGGAGAGGGACAGAATCTGTATTGCAGAGGCTCCTAGCTCATGCTCAGTAACGATCTGAAGAATGGGTGTAGAACGGTTACACTGCTAGACGAGAGACCCAAGAGGAGAAGCAGCTGAGGTGGGGTGGGGTGCTGGTGAAAAGGACTGATAACCAGACCTTGCTGGAGAGAGCTGAGGCTTGAGTAAACCTGTGCCACGCACGGGAAGACTTTGTCTTCTCAACTCCCACTGTTTGTCTACAGAGGACGGTTTGAGAGTTTCCATGGAGATCAGTGTTCTCGCCTGTGTCCACTTCTCAGACTGTCTGAACGCTGCCCTTTAGTTACCTCCATGCAGAGTGTCACAAAAATCAGGCCCCCTGACGGAGAGTGGTTCCTCTCAGGGGTGACCACAGAGCTTTCCAGCAGGGCATCTCTGAGAGTTAGTGACTCATAGTCCGAGTACTTTGTCTCCTGCAGTCTGTGTCTCTGCTGTTCTTCCTGAGTTTGCAGCAGGCCTGGATCTGCCCTACAGACATGCCCACTAGCCTCATTAGCCTCGGCGACATGAAAATAAACCAGAAAAATGGTTCCATCAGGCTCTGAATCTAGATGGCTTAAAGATTAGCCTAAATTAGGCCAAAGATGTGCTTTTCTCATTAATAAGCTTCAGTCTCAGGTCTTTGACAGGCCAGCACACCATGTCCTCATGGCTTGCACTGATCTCTATTCACTCTATCTCCAGCACTGCAGACTCTGTTGAGCCTTCTCAGGACTCCACTTTTTTAGAGACATGGATCATCTCTTCAGATCCTTCAACCCCAGGAAATCTTCCTCACGGCTTCAGAGGCATCATCTCCACAGTGGTCCTTCCTCTGGCCACACCTCTTTTCTTTGATTCCATATATGCCCCCTCATCCCCTGTAGTTTTAAATATACTATTCAGAGTCCTTTTGTAGAGAAATCCTGGTCTCGGTGACTTTCAAGTTGTGTCTCAAGGTCAAGTCTCACCTTGGATCTCATCTGCTTAATAAACTTATGCACCCCAGCTATGTAAAACTAGTCCAAAGCTGAACTCACTCAAGCTTAGCCCAGAAACTGGGGTCACCCTTTACTCAGTTGCCTAAGTCATAATTGTAAGATCACTGTGAACCTTCTCCCCTAATCTCTTAGAGCTGATTAGAAACCAAACCTACTCTACCTTCCAGATTTCCTCTTTGTCTGTGCTGCCATTATGTGTCTCAGGCCACCAGAACCTCATTTTGATTACAGGATAACATAGTCCTTTGCAGCTGAAGAGTCTTTCAGGTAGAGTCTTTGCCATTCAATGTTTACGTTCCTGGCATGGCCCTCCTGGAAGCCTCAAAGACCCTCATGTTATTTGTCCCCAGCCCCATAACTCTCTGCCGCCTTCTGTCTCATTTCTCTCCTACCTCTTCCATTTTCAGCTTTTTAATTTCTGGTATATTCTTCCATTCTTCTCACTTCTATTCCATACCTGGCTGCTTCAGAATCAGCCCTTTCTCCTCAGCATAGATACCTCTTTCCCTTCAGTATACCACCATCCACTTGTCGAACATATGAATGTAGACATATGTGCTTCAAACTCAAAACCTGCTTGTCTAATCCTAGCCTTTATATTCATTGATTCAATTACATTTTGCTATTCTTCATATAGAAGCAATATAGAAGGGGTTATGACTAGCTGCTTCAGATCTACATCTACAGTGCCCATCATGGGTGTGAAAGAAATTTCAATTAAGTAAGTCATGCTCCATGATAATACAAATGCATAAGAATACATGCACCTTTGTAGTCTTATGTAGAGAGGAAAAAGTAATTACTTAATCATTTTTCATAATCAAAGTAATAGAAATACATATAAAATCAAAATTAGTATAGAATAGACAGTCACTAACTATGGAAGGCCTGAAAATGAGGTTAAAAGATAATGTCTACACACTACAGAACTGTTGTACACATCAGATCTCAGCAATATGAGAGTTAAGAGCCTAAATCAGCCCTGAATTATGACCACCCCAGTCAATATGCCAATGTGCATGGGGGATTTCTCTCTCAAGTTCCATTCCTAGTGAAGGGATACGGGTACTGAGAGAGGGAGAATTCATCTTTCCCTGAGGAAGAGTCCCCTGAAAGGCTTTCCAGTTCCAAGTGGTAAGCCTTAAACATGTGTTTAAGAGCGACAAAACATGGGCTCAATAGCTTCTATATATGTATATGTGTGTATGTATGTGCATATGTGTAAATTATATGTCTATTTAATAGCAATAATTATAGAGGTCATAAATTTAAGGATGATACAAGAGGAGGTGTGGCGATAGAGAGAGGGTGGAAATGATATAAATACAGTATGTATTTATGAAATTCTCAAAGGAAGCGGATGAAGAAAAGGAGGGGGGAGGAGCAAGAAGATGACGAAGTAAATGGAGCCAGCTACGAACCAGCTGCGGGTAGAGCTCTGATGCTATTTATCTTTTCATCTTGGATGTGTAGCCTGACTCTTCTGTACCCGAATTTCCCTGTGTGTAAGAATATAGAAAATAACACTTCACAAACTTGTAGGGGGAGGGGATTAGGAAGAGTTATTTAAGTAGCAGGTATAGAAAGCTCGGCACCTAGTAGGTGTTCAGAAGACAATAGATATTTTATCCCTTGAATGGGTTTAAAGTTCTTTGTACATTTAGAATGTACCTGAAGTTGGTTGAGAGAAACAGATCTATTTTTGAATGTGACTAAAATTACAGCTTCAGGCTGAGTCAAGACAAGAAGTTCCTAAACTATTGTCTGATAGATAATTGATCCCTTGTCTTCATTAAATTGTAATAACACATGGAGAAAGTTCACCTTAGAAAATCCCTTAAACTCCAACCTGGGGGAAATTATTTACTCTTTGCCTTTGTACAAGAGAATCTTACTAATTCGTGGAGTATCTTGATTCATCTGCAATTTAGATTGTATATAATCTGGCAAAATAAACTTCTTCCCTGTGCTTCCACGTTACTTCCCATTACCATCTGTGGGCACTAAGGGGGATTAGATAACTTTTCAAAAGCATATGGGGCTGTGATGTTGCAGAAATGCTTTTGAAAATACTTCATTATAATCCTGATAAAAAGATGAAGGTAATATCAATGTATTACTTTTATTTACCCCGGGAAATGATATGCTCTGTGAATCTAGTCTCTATGGTGTTAGTGATACAAAATATCCAAATTCTTTAATTCTAAGAGATGACATCACAGATTTGTATCAGGCACTTTGGTATTCCTTTCAGAATATCAACAGGTTAATTTCCATTCGTTGAGGTGCCTGTGATAATACTGTCATACATTAACTTGCTTACAGTCAGCGGACATTGCCAGAATTCCCATAATAGTCTCTTTAATATTGGGCTAGTCAGACACTGTGTTCTGCAGTTTTTTTCCTAACCTCAAATATTTGGGAGCATACTGGACAGGCATGTAATTGGTTTGACATTCTCCAAACATTTATCCTGTTACCTCAGAAATCATGCTCCTGTCCTGGTGTGCAAAGGTGATGTTTTTATAGAACTAATCCCCAAGGGCCCTTGGAATTCTGGGTGGGAAGCAAATGGCTTTTTTTTTTTTTCCCCACTTGATGCTTGTGGAAGCTACCATTGCATTTAACCTGTGAAGCATCTCAGTTTGAACCACTGAGGTCATCCGTAGTTGGTGCTAACTGACAAAATTTTGTATCAGTACTGTCTTCTACACTTCTGTGTACCACAGTGGAGCCTGGCTGTGATCCTTCACTTTAGCCTGTTCCTGCCTGTGAGGTTAATAGTGCTCAGCCGCTCTATGCCTCAGAGTCATGCAAACATATAGCATTATTGTGAAAACTCACAACTTCCCATCCCCAGACAACACACATTCATTGTGACATTTTGGAGCTAGAGGCAGACTATGTATGTGTATAGTTCTATAAGCAATTTACATAACTCGTCAGGAATCCTGTGCGTTGGGTGGTTCCTCCTCTCCAGTGAGTCTCAGGTTGACTTTCAAGTGTCCTCTCCTGCTTCAGGATTCAACTTTGTCAGACACATCTGCATCTCAAATGGCCTCCACTTCCCTTCATCCTCCAGCTTCTGAAATCCTAGACATCTCTTAATGCACAGAGGGGAAAAAAAGAAAGAAAAACCTTTGGTCTGAAAGAGTCCTGTTCCCAGAGAGTCTAATTCGTTGGCCATAGCTGGAGTTCAGACAGAACACTTTAACTTCAATCCTCTCTCCATCCACCCATTGTTTAAGCCTCTATCCATTTTTTCTAGTTCCACGGTACGGAATTAATTGTTCCTTTCCTTTCATGCCATCAGCCCACACTCTGTGCGCTGGTATGATGGAATTTCGCTCCAGGTCTTGCCTCTCACATAATTGGCAGTTCTCAGGGCCAGAACACACATTGTCTTTAGTTTTTCATGTCTCTGCCCTTAATTCATTGCCTGGCACAATTCAGAAAATGTGCCAGACAGACACCAGTGTTTGATGACATAACATGTATTTATAATTTTAAATTACAGTGTAAATTCTATAACAGTAAATAAAAGTCCACAGCTGCTGCTCCATGACTCAGTGCCAGGATCAGGAGTAGACTGCCTTCTTTTATCTGAGGCTGTTGGGGGTGGAGTTTCTCACATTGTCCCTCCCTGAGACTCATTTCTGGCTGCCAGTAAGCCCAGGCTGTCCATCTTTATTTAAACTGACTCTAAATCCACTTTATTTCTTTTTTAATTCTGGATTTTGAAATATTTTTCTAAGGAGGAGAAAAGATGTAGTCCTCTGCTGGTGGCATAAAATGCTTTTAGTTGTTTTCTATTTTTTGCCCTTTTTCCCCCTAAATGGTAGACTAGGATCCTACTGACACCCACATACCCCAGCAGGGCTGCAAGTCTTACTCCTAGATACTAGCTCAGATGGACCTTTGCCACACCCTCTGCTCCCCCTCCCTCCACCTCCCACCTCCCCACCTCTGTTGCCTCTCTACCCTCACAGCCTCTCTCCAGCCTGCTCTTCCTAGCACTTTTCACTGATTACCACTCCCACCTTGGTCTCTTCCCTCTGCTCAGCTGTCCCCTCTTCTGTTGTTAGCTTTTGTCAACTTAAACAGAACTCTGTTCTGAGCTAGGGAACCTTCCCTGTTCTATGTGGTCATCATAAATAATACCTGTTGCTGTTTGTTTTTACCCCTTTTAGGGGTCTGACACCTGGATCCCAAATAAATCACACACTCAACAAATGGAGGCCTATTCTTCAGTATAAATGTCCAGCCCTAGCTTGGCTTGTTTCTTGCCAGCTTTTCTTAACTTATATTATTTCATCCTTCTTTTGCCCCTGGGCTTTCTTTTTAAATTCCTATATAATTGTTTCTTACTCCGTGGCTTGCTGTGTAGCCAGGTGTCTGGCCCTAGAGTCCTCTGGATACTTCTTTTTCTGCCCCCAGATCTCTCCTTCTATATATTCTCTCTGCCCGCCAGCCCTGCATATCCTTTCTCTTGTCTTGCTCCTGGCTGCTCAGTTCTTTATTAGATCATCAGGAGTTTTAGACAGGCATAGTAGCACAGTTTTACAGAGGTAAGCAAATGCAACTTAAACAAAAATAACATAAATTAATATTTTACAACAAGCGCCAACTTTATGAATCTTATTGAAATTGCTTCTTGCTCACTGATCTCCTTAGAGTGCCTTGCCCCCAGGAACCTTAGCATAGACATAATTTCTCTCTCTCTCTCTCTCTCTCTCTCTCTCTCTCTCTCTCTCTCTCTCTCTCTCTCTCTCTCTCTCATTCTCTCCCTCTTCCTTTCTTTTTGCCTGCTTCTTATTCTTCCTGATTAACTAAGTTTTCAATAAATATTTTTGTTGAGTAACAGAAAAGACAAGATACCCAGTTCACAGGTGGTTACATAAACAAAGGCAGCTACTCAGGGGAAAAGGGAATCCTCAATACCACGCCCTACTCTACCTAGTAAAATCCACTGTAAACATCAGCTGTTCAGTTCTTGTTAAATATGCTCCATTGATGCCTTTCCTAGACTACTGATATGCTCTGCAAAAAATACTGGAGTTGTTAAAGGCACTAAAATAGTCCCTATTTAGTCAATGGATAAGAAGAAATGAATCAAAACAGATTCAAACCATAGCCACACACAGATATGACTGCACAGTTGGAAGTGGACCAGACATTGATCACTTGGCGTCTAGTGTCAGTAGAATGGAATCCAAATGAGCCATGCTTCAAGGCCTCTCTCATCTGACCTGGAAGTTTATTTCTCTTTCTTTCTTTCTTTCTTTCTTTCTTTCTTTCTTTCTTTCTTTCTTTCTTTCTTTCTTTCTTTCTTTCTTTCTTTTTTTAAGAAGACCACGTTGCTACAATGGTACCATTTCAGTAAATGGGACATCTACTCATTCATCACAGCTCCAGCCATGTCCCTGACGTCCTCCGAGGCCTTTCCTTTCTCTGGGACCTGGGATAAGCCATGATTTACCCAACTTATAAACCTCTGAATGCATGCCTAGATGACCCTTTCTGGAGACCCCCAACATTTTGTTCTAAGCTATATCCAATCTTGTTGAACAGGGCCAGCTCCCACTGCCACAGTCAGGTGCTTATCTTCTGTGATGGTCACAGAACACAGTAGGGAGACAGCTATATCCTGATTAATTTATATGTGCTCTTTCCTCTCAAGTACTGTTCAGTACCTCCCCTCTTATCCAGGCCTTTCCTTGCTGTGGCTTCAGCTACCTGGGGTCAACTGTGTTCAGAAATTCTTAAGTGGAAAATACCAGAAATAAATAATGTATGGGTTTAAAATTGTGTACTTTATGAGCAGTGTGATAAAATGACATACTGCTTTGCTTTGACAGACCTCTGATCACTTTGACCAGCATAGCCATGGTATCCACGACAGCCATCTGCTAAATGCCATCTTGATTCTTGTACCGACACAATATTATAGAAGCTTAAGTTCAAGTAATTCTGACTTTGGTAGTGGCCCATTTTATTGTTCTTTTAAATTATTATATGCGTAGTTATATAAACCTTATAAAATGTTTGTATATGAAAAACCTAGTATTATATACAAGTGCAAGCTTTTAGAAAATACTTTGGTCTCTTGGGACCCATGTTTTCTGAATAAGGGGGACTATGTGTTTTTATATAACGTCTTAATGTATTTATACATTCTTAGAACCCAATGCAGAATCTAGGGCTATAGTATATATTTGAGAAAGTGGTCATTTTTAGTTGCTGCCATCCCTTTACTCTGGGGACATAAAAGACTAGGTTCCACGAGTTTGACACTGTCATGTGTGGTGTGGTTGGCTTTGCACTCGGCACATGACACTCTCTTTCTGAAAGCATTATAAACACCATGCTCTCCTGGCCTGACTTTGCTCTCCCAATTTCAGCCCTAGACTTTTTAATGTAAGGTTGAATTACTTGGAAGCATTTCCATCTCCAGACTTTATCTCCTTTGTTCATGGAGTCCCTCTGAGACACTTCCACCATAGACCTCCTATTTGCCCCAGTTTCTCAGTGAATGACGTATCTTCATTGTAACTACAGCTGGAGAACAGAGTAACAGCAAGGGCTTTTCTATCAACATCTCCTCTGGAGAAAAGGCAGGGGCTGTGCATCTGTTGGCTTTACCTCTGCACTCCTTTGTCCATCTGTGTCTCCCCATTCGAGCTGAGTCTTCCCAAATGTGAGCACTATAATGTCTCACCTGATTACTGTGAAGACCAGTCTTCCCACTCTTATTTTCCTTCTCTCTGTTCTCACCCAAGCCACAGCGACATTTTAAATGTCAAATGTAATCATGTCCCATGTTCGCAAATGCTTTTTGCAGTCCCCAGATCGCTCTGAGGGAGAAGTCGCATTTTCTTTAGAAAACTCTTCCTCGTCTATTCCTTCCTTTCCAGCCCCTCTATTTCCTTTGTCTGCTCTGAGGTCCAGCCATATCTCCGCTTATACTGCTGCCATCAGCCACTTCTACCCTTCCAGCTGGTAAACACATGCACAAAGCTTACTCCAAATAATTTAGTTAGATTCCAGCATGGATGTCCAAAGCAGCCATCTGTGGTAACTGTAGGAAAGTCTTTTTCTCTCCCAACGAAAGGTTCTGCTTTTCCTTCTCAGACCCAGCAAGACAATAGTATTGTAGTTGTTTTGCTCAATAATAATCTACAAGAAGGATGAGGGGGGACAGATGGATGGGTGGATAGAGCCAGTGGACTATTAGATGTGTGCGTTAATTCATCATTTCTAGAGAAATGATAGTTTGCTCATAATCTAGTCTCCTTTTACAAAGAAGGAAACTTCTACAAAATTCATCAATCATTGTGAAACTGTAAAAGCTGATATAGAATCACCCCTAAGGACTTTTATTTTTTTTAAATGTATTGCATTTGTGCCATTATTTGTTGAAAAAAAAAACAACTTTAAAAATCAGTTTTGACATACTAACAACTACAAGAAGTATTGAGATTCATTTTCCAAAGTGTGTGGGAGGACCCAAGGCTCAGAATAATAAAATCTTTGGCTAATGGACTCATAGGGATTTAACCTTCCTGGATAACTGGTTACTAGAAAACAAAGCAACTGTTTCTCTACCAGGCGCGCCTTGGGGAGACATAAACATGGGCAGTGAAGCATGTCATGAGGAAGGTCATATACCATATCAATCCCTTTTACTTGGTCAGTCATCTCATAAATGCTGGTGATTGTCTACTAGGTGTCAGGTCCGCAGGCAAAAGTGAGGGTGGTATAAGTCTTGATATTTGTACAATAGAAGACAAAAATAAATTGAAGCCATGCAAAGCTGCATAAAGTTAGAGGTGTAAAAACACCATAGAAAAGAGCTAGAACTCACCACAGGGCACATGACAAGGGGCCTTTTCTTTTCCGGGATTTCCGAGGACACTTTGTAGTACTCATGAAACAAGATAGCCTAACATATCAAAGGGATTGGCATATGCTTCTTAGAAGTTTAAGGATCAATTGAAGAACACAGAC
The DNA here is from genome assembly GCA_033318265.1 of Phyllotis vaccarum. Classification (NCBI taxonomy): domain Eukaryota; kingdom Metazoa; phylum Chordata; class Mammalia; order Rodentia; family Cricetidae; genus Phyllotis; species Phyllotis vaccarum. The sequence goes on from JARWLC010000018.1 coordinate 55,067,922, forward strand.
AAAGATTCATTGACCGGTAAGGGGGCATAGGTCATTAGAGGCTCCCTTACTTTCCATTCTGAGTCAGGGTTTGACTGGAGTCTGGCCACTTGTAGCTGAAAACTTGGGAGAGGAGCAAGACAGTTCAGGAAGCTTGTGGAGATAAGGGTGGCAAAATATAGGAGCGAGTGCCTAACGCTGTGCTCCTCCAACCTGGAAAAATTCCCTCCTGGTTTGGTGCCCAAGCTCCTGTTGCAAGTGCTTGCCTCTGAGTCTTCACTGGAAGTCATCCCAAACTAGGATGTTTTTGTTGCCCTCAGTCAAGACTGGACCTTCAGTCACCACCACATGTGACCACTGGTGGTGTCATGAGTGGGCGTGCAAGTGAGTTGTAAGGAAGCCCGTACCAGAACTGCACAGTATATGTTGCTGTAGCAAAGAAGAAAAGGAGAGAATGGGCAAGAATGTTCCAGAAGAGTGAATAAGAACTAGAACAAGAGTAATAAGCTTGCCTCAAGACTTAGGAGCATCATGGTCTTAGGGCATAGTCCCCACAAAAATCTGCACAAGTTTCTATGCATGGTCATGAGCACAATATTGTGGCTTTTAGTGCCAGCCTACTGGGAAACTATTACATCTCATTGCCATTAAACAAAAGAAAAAAGTACTTCTTCCCAGAAACACTCAGCAGAACCAATGATTGTGGTTTGAGAATGGTTTACCAGGGAAGTCATGTTTGAGTATAATTCATGTATCCTTATGCTAATGGTTTTATAAAGGTTTATAGTTCAATAGGGTTCAAATGTGGGGCCTTTGGGAAGTGACTAGATAGAGTTCACACATGAAATTCTGTATGCTTATTGATAAGAAGAGAGAACACGGAAAATACATACACATTATACCATGGTGTGATGCAGGCCAAGGAACCTTGCCAGAGCCTTTGCTATGCTACTTGGGTTGCTAACTTAAAACTATATTCAAAATAAACACTTTTCTTTGTAATTAAACATCCTCAGATATTCTGTCATTATAACAAAAAGCTAACAAACAAGCAAAAGTTGTTTTTGTAGACATACTCACTGGGGCTCGGCTCCATAACTCTGCATTTTGATGGGTCATAGTTTTCTGTAATGGTCTCCTCCTGATAAAGAGACAGGGTTCCTTGATTAGGGTGAAGATTACTCTTATCTTTGCATATAAGGACAAATGTTTAGAATGTGGTTAGGGATTATTCTGATTTAGTAAAGAGGTGGTTATAGGTTCTCCTCCAAGATCATGACTTCATTAACCTTGGGTAGTTGGCTAGATTTCCAGCACCATGCATGGTTTCCCTCTGGTTGAATGGAGCTTACAGTCAACTATAGAGATGTTGGTTACCATCAAGGTATATATGCCACCAATGCAATGTTCAACTTATCATGCTGTGCATGGTCATTGTTGGAGCTGATAGACGTCACATCTGTGTAGGATTATTGGTTGCTTCCCTCCTTTGGAAGCTTGCATGGCACCTTCTGATACCATGCAACTGGTCTTTAGTGGAGAGGCTTTCAAATCAGTTCTGACTCAGGAGCCTCTGGGCTCTGTTTCTGAGGTGCATGGTGCCTTTAACAATGGGGTCTAATCTTCAACTCTGGGTATCAACCAGGGATAATAGCAATAGCTGATAATATTTTAGGAGCTTTTGAACAGCTCTGGCCTTTGAATACTTTCAAAATCTCTTCACAATAGAGAATTTTAAGAATTTGCCTGTTTCCTGTATTTTATTTTTATTCTCATTTTTGGCTTTGCTTTTGATTTTACTTTAAGGCAGTTACACCCTTCAGTCTCCCTGTGCAATTGTGTCTCTTGAGAAAATACTTCAGGGCACCGTTCTCTAACTCCTGATTTGTAGTGATTTGTGGCCTCAGCACCGTGTTTTCTGCTTTTCCTTAGTCTGGGTCTCATTCCTGGATGTTAGATACACATCACAGCAGTGCTGTACCTACCCCTCAGACACCCACCCATTGTCCTTACAGTCCAGCAGCCCACAGTTGGGTAGGTACTACAAATTCTGTCTTTAATTGAAGCTTGGCTTTGATGTGTCAGTCCAAAATCAAATTTTACTATGAGTGGGATTTGGAAGAACAGCCAGGCCATCCTCTGAGCAAGGAATGACTGTTCTTCCTTACTTAAAATTATCCATTCAGAAACCTTCAGCCCAATGTCCTATTGCTTTGTTCTGTGTGTTTGTGTCATGACCAGACATTGGAGATACGAAGTGATTCAGGCTCCGTTCTAAAATCAGTTCTCTTCCAGTGTCCCCATTGAGCTGACCTGATGGCCAAATTCAAAGGGAGCAGAGTGAAATGACCTTAGGATGTCAGTGTGCTATTACCTTCTTAAGAATAAATGATGATGACTGAACACATCCTGGGAAGCCTTTGGAATATATTGAGATGGAGACAACAGCTAATTGTCTATTGAGATGATATTCTAAGTGAGTAGATAAGATACAGTCATAAAGTGGACACAGTGCAGCCACGCCCCAGCACACTTGTGTCTTGTCCCCTAGAAAATACTATAATTGCATTGAGACAAGAGGAGACTCTACTTCAGTCTCTTAATCTTAACTTTTTAAATATTTTTAAAACATGCTCCTGCGGCTGAAGAACATGAGAACAGGCATGTGACACTCCTGCTTCTCTGCAATTTCAGCCATTAAAAACACATAATAGTTGTAATTAAGAGTCTCTAGAAATAATTTCTTACTGGTAATGTGCTTCTTCTTTACCTTGATGGGCTGTAGTAAGTTGATGAATTATTCTGATGGTCGTGGTAACAACAGACCCAGTGCAGTGGTAAACTCTCCCATGCTGGTATGCAGTGGACATTACCTAGGCTTGATTCCTTGATTTGGAATCAAGAACAATTATTATCAAGCTAATAGAAATATCCCCTTGCTCTTTCTTGGGTGAAGGGTGTGGGGTGTGGGGGACCTCAGTGAGTCACTTGCCAAATGCAATTGTTGCTGGCCTTAGTTCTGTAGCCTCGTTCACAGGGATGCCGGTGGTGGCAAGGCCTAGCTGAGAGCTGATCTGCAGGGAGGATCCTGCGTTTCACAGTTCCAGGAGGAAATTTTCCATTTCTTTTACTTTCATTTTGTCTTCTTCAAAAACAGAATTCTTCAGGGGAAAGGATGTTATATTATGTAAATAAAAGGAGACAGATGGGTTAAAGGGAGAGAAAGAATATTTCCATTTCCACTCAACTTTGGAAATCTAGGCCAACACTGGTTTAAAAAAAATAAAAAAAAAAGAAAGAAAGAAAAACAGAACAAAGAAAGACAGATTGAAACCAGATCTGTCTTAGAACAAATCAGCCCAGTACTGATTCCACATAGCAACTGGCTGCAGACTCCAAGCTCCTGCCTCTGAGTGCCGCTGTCCAGCTGGGCTTGCTCAGCTTTGATTTTTTTTTTTTTATTTTTATTTTTTTTTCTTAATAATTTGAGTCATCACTGGTCAAAATGAATCACAGGGTTTTTATGTGACAGTTGGAGGATATTTCAAAGACATGAAACCCATCATTTCAGAACTGCTTGGCCCTTCACAACCAAACTCTATTTTATCCGTCACCAATACGTTAAAATTTAAATTCTCACTTGGCGGACATTTTCAATAACACTTCTTATTCCGTGCTCTGGCTTTTAAATTTTAGTGTCTGTCTTAAGAAGAAAGAGAGAGGGGAGGCTTTGTCAGACATGGGGGCACACACTTGTAATCCCAGCACTGAGAAGCAGAAGAGAAAAGCATTTCAAGGCCAGGTAGGCTCCCTGACAAGATCCTGACTCAGACAAGCAAACTGAGTATTACTTGAACTTTGGGCTTTGCTGAACAGCTAGCCAGAATCTCAGTGTCCTAAAAGAGTGACAAGTTCAGAGAATATAAACTTGAGTTCTTGAGAGGCATAAATAAGAACTGTGGGTAGAGGGCCAAAAAAATTGCATTTGTTTGTAATTCTGAATAATGAATGAATGAATGAATGAATGAATGAATGAATGGATGAATGAATGAATGAATGAATGAATGAATGAATGAATGAATGAAGAACTGCAATCCTCCAGCTCTGGGCTGACTCATGTGAGAGGGCAGCTCTGTTCTTATGCTCCATTAAGACCAAACAATAGAGCTCGAGGAGCTAGAAACATCAGAGAGAGATGAAGGCTTTGCTAACAGTCTGTGCATCTGTGTGTCTTGTGACCTGTCTGTGTACTTTGCATAGTAATGTGGTGAGTTAGAGTCTTGGAAGAGACAGGAAATTCAAAGGTTCCTGGGGAGCTGTGCTTGGCTCCGACTGACAGAGTTACCCTCCCTTGATTCCCCCAATGCATGACCTCTAATAACACCCAATATTTGTATAGATCTTGCTCCTGGTCCTAACTGATACTGCCTGCTGCCATTCTATCCCATGAGTTTCAACCTGCAACATGCCAGGCTGCTCTGCAGACTTCTCACCCAGCTCCATCACACAGCTCAGCTCTTCTGAGGTCTTCTGTGGTTTTTATGCCTCATCACACCTGACCATGACTGCTTCCTCAGACAAATACAGACAGGTGGCTGTGGATGCTGGTGGCTGTATGAGAAGTCTTTGTCCTGGTTTCTTTCTTCTGAATGTAAACAACCATCTGTTGAGAACTGTCTTCCTCCAGTGTACATGTTTGGAATCTTCGTGAGATAATAAGACATCTATAGTTGCATGGGCTAATATTTGGGTCCCTTCCTCTAGTTTGATTTCTGTGTCTGTCAAGTTCCAGCTCCATTCTGTATTCATTACTGACTCCATGGTCTATCTTGGAATGAGGTGTGTTAATGCCTTTCATGATATTCCTGCTACTCAAGATTTCTTTGGTTATAAAGGGGCTTCTGTGTTTACGCATGAATTTGGGGCATTTCTTTTTCAATTTTTGTGAAGAATAAAGTTGCAATTGTGACTGATTGTGTTAAATCTCTAGACTGCTTTCAGTAGGGTGGTCCTGATTTTGCCCATCCATGAAATGTCTTTCTATCTTCCTGTCTCTCCCTTTATTTCTCTCATATGTGTTTTAAAGCTTTCCTTGTACATGTTTCTTTCTTCTGAGATTATGTTTATTCCAATGTATGTTTGAGGCTATTATGAGTAAGGCTATTTACCGTTTTCTTGACAGTGTGTTAATCATTGGTATATAGAAAGGCTACTGATTTTGTATGTTACTTTTGTAGCCTATCACTTCACTGGAAGGGTTCATAAGATGTAGGAATTGTCTGTTGGGGACTTGAGGGTCTAATGAATGGAATCATTTCATCTGGAAGTAAGAATACATCTTTCTTTTCTGTAATAATAAGTTTCTGGCCCAGCCCAATCCCAAGGTCTGGACCTGCCTACTGCTGCTTAGGCCTCCAAAAATGACTCAGAATGTTTATATTAATTACATGCTGTTGGCCTTTGACTCAGGCATATTTCTAGCTAGCTCTTGCATCTTAACCCATTTCCATTAATCTGTCTTACCACATGACCTATAACTTAAATATTTTGTTATATCTTGCTTCACTCATGGGCAGCTGGATCACATCTCTTTTGACTCTGCCCTCCTTCCCCTATCTATGCTCTGATTTCCCCACCTACTTCTAAGATGCCTGCCATAGGCCAAGACAGTCCTTTTATTAACAAATGATATTCACAGAATACAGCAAAGCATCCTGTATCACTTTTCTGTTTGTCTTTTATGTCCTTCTCTTGTCTTATTGTTCTAGCTAGGACTACAAGTACCAAATTGAAAGATAATTAATATACTGAACATGGTTGCAGTGCTCCTGATTTTATTGGGCATAATTTGAGTTATTCTTCATTTAGCAGGATATTGGCTGTAGGCTTGGTGTAAACAGCCTCTACTATGTTGGCATATATTTACTATATTCTTAGATTCTTTAGGAATTTTATTGTGTATGGATGTTGGAATTTGTCAAAGTCATTTAATGTGGTGGATCATATGTATTAATTTATTTGTGTTGAACCATCTCTGCATATCTGGAATGAAGCCAACATGATCATGGTGTATGTTTGAATGCAGTTTGCAAGTATTTACTGAAAAGTTTTGCATGTATGTTCATCAGGGTGATAGGTCTATATTTTCTTTTTTTCTTTTTTGCTGTGTCTTTACATGGTTTAGCAATCATGCTGCCTTATAAAAAGAATTTGGAAACATTCTTTTCTATTCTATTTTATGGAATAACTTGAAAAACATTGGCTTTAGTTTTTCACTAAAGGTCTGGTAAAATTCTGTGGTAAATCCATCTGGACCTGGGCTTTTTTTGGTTGGTAGACTTTCAGCTGCTGTTTCAATCTCGGTGCGTGTGATGAATCTCTTAAGCTTTTTTTTTTTTTTTTAAATCACTTCTTGTCTTAACTTTTGCAGATCATATACACTTAGGAATTTGTCCTATTTTATTTAAATTTTCCATTTTGTAATTGTTGGGAATTTCATGTATGAATACAATAAAATACGACAGTCTTAAACTGTTGATAAGAAGGGCATATACTACACTTGATCTTATGCAAAGGCAGAGAAGTGATGGAATATGTACTATATACTACCCATCTATCCTAACAATAACCTTCATTTGCTTTCAACACACCCCTCAAAACTTTCTTCTCATTTTATTATTTTCTCAATAACTCACTAAGTCCTGTTATTGCTGCCTGTATGTGCATGGGTGTTAAGTTATCCACTGGAGCATGGGAATTCTTCTGATGGACACATCCTCAAAAGAGGATGCCCCTAACCCACCCCCATAACAATTATCAATAGCTCCTCAGTAGCGGGTGGGGCTAAGAGATCATCTATCCCATCTATGTTGGAATTTTAGCTAACTTTTAAAGTATGTCCTATGATCCTCTGTTATATTCCCTTTGGTCTCTAAACTTAATTTAAATTTTCTTTCTCTATACTTTTTGATGAGTTCAGCTAACAATTTACTAATTTTGCTTATTTTTCAAGATCAAACTTCATTTCATTGACTTTGTTTTCATTGCTTTCTTCTCTGATTTTAATTATTTCCTTCTATCTACCAGTTTGTGGTAAGGTTTGTTTTTATTTATATGAGGTCTTGAGATGCATAATCAAATCATAAAACCTGAAACTGAAACATGCACTGCAGGATATTGGCACAGATAACAGCTTCCTAATAAGGACACCAAGAGCTCAGGAAATAAGGCCACCAATTGCCAAATGGGACCTTATGAGGTTAAAAAGTTTCTAAATAGCAAGGGGGGATTATTATTCGACTACAAAAATCCTTTGAATGGGAGAAAAGTATTTACTACCTATATGTCTGACAGAGGGTTAATATCTGGGATATCGAAAGAAGACCAAGAAAGCAAACAGCCAAAGAAGAGTCACAAGGAAGAACTGAACAGTGAGAAGACACATAGCCTGGTGTCATCACTAGCTACAAGACGGGAAGCAGAAAAGCACCAGTCTTAGGAGCTCTCCAGTTTGGTGAGATTTCCACAAATATGATGGGAATCTGTGAGCTCATTCCTCTAGTTTGGTAAAGGGGGAAGGACTGCTTCCCCCACCCATATACCAGCAGGTAAAAACGAGAAATAACAATGGCTAATAGACACTTTAAAAGTGTTCAACATCCTTTGCCAACAGGAAAATGCAACCTAAAACTACTTTCAGATTATATCTCACCTAAGTCAGAATAGTTGTTATCAAAAGTCAAGTGATAACAGATGCTGGAGAGGGTGGGGGGAAGAGAAAAGCGTTATTCATTGGTAGTGAGAGAATTAGCTGATGTATGTACTGTAGAAATCAGTGTGGAGGTCTTTCAAAAATCTACATATAATACCATTACTGAATTATGACTTATATCACTCTTAGGACTATAGCTAAATATGTCCCTATCTTTTACAGAGATACTTTGCCACTCACATTCATTGATGTCCTATGATAATAGGTATGCCATGGAAACAACCTAGATGTCAGTCAGTGACTGACACACAATGGAATTCTATTCACATGTAAAAAAAGAAAAGAAAATTTGCAAGTAGTGGATAGATCTAGAACAAAATATACTAACCTAGGAAATCCAGGCCCAAAGAGACAAACAAGTCATGCTATCTCTCATAGGTGGATCTTATCTTGTAATATTTAGTCCTTTGTGTTTGTCTACAAGAACTTAGAAAAGTCATGAAACTTGTAAATGTTCATAGAAAAATATTTTAAGAGTGGGGGTAGACAGACAAGTAAATGCTCATATGAAAGTAGAGGAAGGAGACAGTTGGGGGCTAAAAAGTTCATTCATGTGTTGAGGTTGGGGGATCAGGAGTTGAGGGGATAGTTAAACAAAGCGAAGGGTTTAGGGAATAGCCATCTAGGAGCTTTCTACCTTGTAAGTCATTAGAAGATAAAGCTTTAAAGGTAGTTAAAAGTCATCTTCTGTATTTCTGAATAACAATTTTCTTATGAAACCATTGTTATCAAATAGGAGTCCCGTTTGTGTATGGAATACCTCCTTACTCATTGTTAGAGACTCTTAGAGCGTCCAAAACAACACAGGCTAATGCCATAGCTCTTTCTCCAAAAGAAATAGATGTTAAGCCCTCACGTCTAACGACTGTGCACACCTGTAGTGGCATCATGTTCTTTTACATTATGAATATTTGTCCCTCCTGTTGGTTTAATAAAAGGCTGGTTGGCCAGAAGGCAGACAGGAAGTATGGGTGGAGCTACCAGACTAAGAAAATTCTAGAAACAGGAAGAGCAGAGCAGAGACATATGCATGGTTCTCATTTAAATTTCATTCACATAGCTACATATTCTAAGGATTTTACCTACATCTACAGGCCTATGTGGGTCTCCACAGGGTGATGTATTATCATTTAACTATACCTCCACTATGGGCACATGAGTATTTTCAATCATGTTCCTTAGAATATATGCTATAATAAATATCCATGGACATATGTCACCTTGCAAGTAGGCTTTTGGTATAAATATCCCAGTGTCATATAAAAGAAGCACAAATATTTTTTTAATTTTCATAGCAATTTTCCCAGATTATGCATTTAAATACTAAAAAAAGTATGTGTCATCAAACATTTAAAATTGGTTCTGCCCACATGATCATTAGAAATACTATCACTTTAACTTTATAATTCATCGTCAGGATTTTTAAACTATGAATTACAGGGTTATTTTTTATGATTAAGGATAATTTATATTTTTATTCAAGTAAACTTCCAAGCTAATTTATCTTTTCTCATTTTTACTAGTTCTTAAAGAATTTTTAATATATTTTGATCATATTCAGTCAATTCTCTTCCCCCAACTTTTTCCAGATCCATCCTCCCTTCCCTTCCAACCCAAAGCTATGTCCTCGTTTTACATTTCTGTAGACCCATCAAGTAGGGTCCTTGCCATCCCGAGGTCCTCTCAGATGAACGGCTTCCACGGGAGCCTCACCAGCCGGTCAGTGGCTTCCTATTAAACACTTGACTCTGAATCTCTTCATTACCAACTGCTCCTTGCAGGGGAAGGATGGGGGGCAGGCACGGGACTTGCCCTCTCATTCCTGGACGTTGTCTTGCATGGGCTGTGGATGCTGTCATGACGTGATAATCCAGTGATAGCCGTTAGTAATAGCAGTTAATTTAATACTGTGTTCAGTCAGCTGAGAAAAGCGGTAGGTTCTCTTCCAGTACCTATGACTCATCTACTGTCACATTCTCTGCTGAGAGTCTTGTGGAATACTTTCTCTCTTTCTCAGAAAGTACTAATGCTTTATTTGGGGTCTGGCTGCCTGTCGTACAGTGTTCATGGCTAAAACTCAGAATCCCAACCACTTTAAAGTGGTGTTTAATATAACTATGCTGTTATAAGGTGATTACTGCCATCTGGGACTTTATTGTCACCCTAACCTGAAATGTAATCGAGTGCACAGCTCTGCATTCTCCTTCCCCCAGCCCTGATACTCACTGCATGTACATATGTATTGTGTATGTGTGTATGTTTGTATGTATGAATGTAATGATTCTAAGTGCTTCCTTATAAACAGAATCATAGGGTATTTGCCCTTTTCTGTGTGTTTTGTCTCTGCCCATTTCTCTTAGTATGATGTCTTCCTTGTTAAAATCAGTGTCAGAAGTCCATCTTTAGGCAATAAGTCTGCTGTATTCAGATAACCTTGTTTCTATCTATTCATGCATCACAAGTAAAGTTTTCTACATATGATACCATGTCACCTCCCAGCAGATAATTTACCTTTTCCTTTCGATTGTTCCATCAGTTAGAAATTATTCTTACCTCACCAGTTTATGGGATAAGTTTGAGAAAAACTTATCCGTGCTCGCCTTGTCTTAAGAAATGTATAACATTTTTTAAAGATTGTAATATAATTACATCATTTCCCTCTTCCCTTTCCTTCCTTCAAACTCTCCCACACACCCCCACTCTTTTTAAGATCCACGGCCTCTCTTTCTTTAAGTGTTTATATATAAATATCTGTTAGTCAATAGCAGTTAATTTAATACTATGTTCAATCAGCTGAGGAACACACTTTATATATATGTATGTATATATGTATATGCGTGTGTACATATGTATTTGAGAACAATAGTATGTATTAGAATAGTAGCTTTTTAATGGCTTGGTGGAGTTTAATAGTGAAGCAGTGAAGCATTATGGTCCAGGAGAGATTTTATTTCGTCTTATTTTTATCACAAGTCTTTTGATTACTCACTCAATCCTCATATTGTTGGAGGTCCAATCAGATTTTCTATTTCTTCATCCTTAAGATTGGTAGATTTTGTTATCTGTTGAGAGTGGAAGAAACAGTCTTTCCCGGGGAAAACCACACCAATTGGCTGTACAATACCAAATGGTCCACCCTGAAAACGTACACACAGTGACATTACACATGCGCGATAGGTTATAGTTAGGTAAATGTCTGTGTATGCATGTGTACGCACATACACAAACAATGAAGAGAAGACAAAAATTTGAAAGAGATCAGAAAGGGGCATATTTGGAGGAAGAAAAGGGGGAGAAATAATGTGATTATACCTAACCTCAAAAATTAAAAAAAAATATATTTTAAACCTAAAAAATTAAAGACAAAGTAGAGATCAAAAAATGTTAACTACCTCATCTGTTACCCACCCATTTGTAATAAAACCTCTAATAATAATTTTTACTACTATACAATTGGCATTAATATCCTCTTTTATATGTAATTTTAATAATTTAAAAACCACTTTTTTCTTTGGATTCCTGCCAACTTTGTTGATCTTGGTTTTTGTTTGTTTGTTTGTTTGGACAAAGCAGCTCTTGGTTTCAAAACTTTTTCTCTTTATTTTGTTTATCTTTGCTCTTTCCGCCACTTTCTTTTTCTGCGTTCTTCTAATCTTCCTTTCCTGGTTTCTTACGTGTAGAATCAGGTTGCTGTGGGGATCATTCGTATTCCGCAGTATGAGCTTCCCCGCTGCTGAATTCCCGTTTGAGGAAGCTCTCTTGGCAATACCTGCACTGTCTCCAGTTATATTTAAGCATCCCTAAGTATTTTCTCATCTCCTTTGCTATTTTCCTCTTTGGTCCATTGACCCTTTAAGGGTGTGTTATTGGATTTCATAGACTCGTTAATGTTTCCCTTTTCCTTTTTCTGGTCTATTTCTAACTTTATCCAAACATAGATATATAAAAGACATACACATGTATGTATATATATATATATATATATATATATATATATACACATATATATATATGTCTTTTAAAATCTATTGAAAATATATATGTGTGTGTGTGCATGTGCATAATGTCTTTTAAATCCAATTAAAACTTGAGTTTTACTTAATCTGTGGTCCATCTTGGTCAGTATTTCATGTATAATTGAAAAAACTGTATGTGGTGTTAATAGGTAGAGTCTGTGTAAAAGTCTTTTAGATTTACTGGTTCATGGTGTTATTTAAGCTCTCTAGATCTTTACTTTTCTTTAATCGTTTACTCAAAGTGAGGTACTGAAGATTGTCCCTGTTACTTTAGAGTATTGAAGCTATCCTTTCAATCATAACTAGTTGTGTATTATGTGTTTTAGGATATTTTAACCAGGTGTGTTAATGTCTATAACTGTTTTATCTTCTTGTTTATTAAAACTTTTTAAACAGTATCCTTTTTTCTTTTGAAAAAATTTGGCATTTGTAATATATTTCGTTCAATAATGCCTTCCTTAGTTAGAGTTACTATTTTTGGATTGAAATACCATGACCGAAAGCAGCTTGTGGAGGAAAGGATTTATTTGGTTTACATATTCTGCCTCACAGACCATTGAAAGGAGCCAAGGCAGGAACTCAAACCAGATGAGGAAGCCATGAAGGAGCGCTGCTTACTGGCTTTTTCCTCATGCTTTCTCAGCTTGCTTTCTTACAGAATGGAGGACCACTAGCCCAGGGCTGGCCCCACCCACAATGGGCAACTAGAGCTAGATACATAGTACTATGGAAATTTCAGAAATTTAGGAAGGTGACCCTAGATAAGACCCCTAGCAAAGGGGAAGCGATATGGAACCTGAACTGACTATCTCCTGTAACCAGGCAAAACTCCAATAGAGGGATCGAGACACCAACCTACCATTTGTCCTGCCTACAAGATGTTTTGATATAGGCAGCATAAAAATTGTGAAAATGACCAACCAATGACTGGTCTAGCCTGAGACCCATACCATAAGAGGAAGCCTGCCCCTGACACTGCCTGAAAATCCAGGAACCAGAGGATGGATAGCTCAGAGACTTAGGATACAACCAAATATGATTGGCAAAAAAAAAAAAAAAGCTCAGTGAAATGATTTCTAATGATATTCTTCTATCCTCATAGATTGGCAACACATTATTTTTGTGGGAAGAAGATATATTTCAGAAGTCAGTGTTTAATTTGGGCCCTATGCAGTGAGTGACATTTTAATAAACATGAATAAAGCCCTCAGTAGGGGAGTTAGTGACATAAACTGGGCAGCAGAGCAGAGTTGACGTTTTCAGAGCAACTACTACTATAGAGCACAAGGCATGTGGGGTACAGAGAGCATGGCCTGAGGCAGCAGGCAGGGTGTGAGATTTGGGACTCCATACAGAGGAGTGTTCTGTGTCCAGCAGTCAATGCAAGAGTTTAGGAAATCATTTTATTTCAACATGTAGTGGTTTGCTTACCATTTTATTTCCATTTTGAAGAAAATTATGCTATTGTGTTTGTGGGTTTGGAGGGAAGGAATAGAAGATTTTGAGGGTGGAGGCCATGGCAACCTCTCATGGGTGTTGGGATGGTAGGATGATAACAACTGGGATAATGAGGCATAGACTTTGATTTGACCCTGCAAAACGGGGAAACAGCCAAAGGTTAAGACATCTCTCTGTCCTTTGCATTGTGGAAATCAATTTAGTGTAAGAAGCCCCCATCCTGTGTGACTCACAGAAGACTCCCTGGTGATGACTGGTGTGCCTGGGTAAGTCTTCCAATACCTACTCACTTTCCCTGATTGATTACATTGACCTTTTTATCCACCAGGAACAAGATTCTTGTCAAACCACCTTGTGTCTCTCCTTCCCAGGACTCCTAACCTGAGGCTCAACCTCAGCTGAGTTAGCAAAGAGCCCTTAAGTAAGGACTCCAAGAAAACAGTATAGCCCCATGGTAAAACACTCCATGCTAAGGCACTCTGTTCCTTTTGGCCTTCTGTGCTCTTCTCCAAAGTTGGTGGAAGTATCTCCCAAATCCAACAGCCTCTTCTCTCCTGACAGTGTCCCCTGGACTCCTCACCCCACAAATAATCCTGTCCAACAAAGTCTGTTTTTTTTTTCTGGTTTTCATTTAACAAACCACTTATTTAGGACACAGCATCGCTGAAACCTGGTCACTATTGGGATAAAAATTTGAGGTCAAGAAAGAGAAGAATCAAACCAGGCTGAGAATTGGAGCCTTGGATGGCCAGCTGAGAAAAAAGTACATCACCTTTACTCTGCTGCTGTTTGCTGCCTGCAATTTAATATAGTTTGCTTTTTCACTCTGAGGGGAAGCTAGTTCCTCTATTTTAATTTTTGAGAAGAAAGTACAACTAAAGAAATCTTTATGGTCTCTACAAATAATGATGCCTCCAGCTAAATTAGTTTCTAGCAACAATCTCCAAATACCATATAACCTCAAACATTGGAATCAGAAAATTTGTTTGTATTATTATTTTTATTCTTGAGATTATGATATAATTACATCATTTCTCTCTTTTTCCTTCCCTCCAAACGCTACCATCCCATATACCTCCTCTTGCTCTCTTTGACATCTGTTGTTCTTTTTTATTAATTGTTATTATATATATATATATATATATATATATATTCCTAAATGTAACCTGTTTGGGATACATTTATATTATATATAATATGATATAATGTAATATATTATATATATTATATAATGTTACCTGTATGCCTGCTTTCTTTACAAGTATCCAAGTATTTGGGATCTAGATCATCTCCAAGTTCTCTACCCCTTAAGCTCAAGGATATCCATGAACTCTGGAGACTCTTTTCTTTAGTTTCCCAGAAGCCACACCCATGACCCTGTGGCCCATGCTTTCTTGTTCCTTTTTATTCACGTCCCTGCACTTGTCCAGAGAGCTTTAAAGGCTGTCTTCTGAGCCTCCCTCTGTTTTCTTTGTTCAGTTAGTGCTTCCAGGAGAGCGAGGGGCATCCTTGATGACATGTGATGTGACTCTTCAGACTTCCTGAGAAAGTGTGAAGTGAGGTAGATGCACATTAGAATGACTTAAGACTACATTCTATCTGCCACAAAGATAGCTGAATTCGGAATTTCTATTTTCCTTATTTCCAGAAAAGAAACTTTCATATTTAAAAAATGTTATAATTTGAATCTGGACATGGAATATTACCCAAAGGCCCACATAGGAAGGTTTTCATCCCTCGTCCATTGTGCTATTTCTGAAGGTGATGGACCGTTCAGGAAGATGATACAAACTGAAAGGAGAGCTGGTCGTTAGGGTCCTCCCTGGAAGGGAACACTGGGCCGTGGCCCTACTTTTCTTTTTCTGCTTCCTCTGTGCCACATCTAGCACGTTCCCATAACCTGAGAATCCACTTGCCAATGGCAACGAGACCAAAACATTCTGTTCTGGAACCTTCTGAAATCATGAAGTAAAATACATTTTTTTTTCCACTTTAAGTTGGATATTTCAACTTATTTTGTTACCGTGACTGAAATCTGACTGGCTCAACAGGCCATCTTGTAAATAACTTTAAAAATAGTCTCTCTGTGATGTGCAGAATTTAATTTTAAAATGTGTCCAGATTTTAGTCCTTGCTCCCCCGGGGAGTAAGGCTGAAACCAACCCCATAGTACCGTGAGACACATATGATAAGAAATTTTGCTTTCATCAAATCCGGGGGCCCACTGCTGTGCTATTTTACAGTCCCTTGATTGCATCATTACTCTGCCAATCCATGAATGCTTGGTTGCATCTATACAAGGCTCAGACAGTCGGTTCCAGACCTTGCATTAAACCCACTTCCCATCTGGGTGTACCCATGGGCACTAGCTGCTCTCTAAGCAGATTGTTCCCCAAACATTTGGAGCAGTAAGCTCTGAGCACACCTTGGAGAGCATCAGATTCCTGGATGTGTGCTCTTGCTGCAATAACAAAATCTGAGTCACTCATAATTAGTGATAAGGAGGCTTGTCTTGGTCTGGGAGCTATTATCGTGGAATAATTATAGAATGCAGATAAAGGTATATAAATATGTGGATCTAAATGTGGAACACAATATTATGATTTTGTGTATGTGTGTAGATGAGAAAGTTAACTATTTCAAAGCTAATCTAAAACACATGACTGGTTCTAATAGAGAGAAGATGTTTCAGACGACAGATTAAATCCAGATGAAGAGAAATTCAGCTACCATTTCATACATAGGTGAAACATTATACTAGTCAATGTACTGGAAAGCAGGCATTAGCACCTTGACCTAAAGGCATGAATCTGGGACCTTCAGGCCCAGTGTGTGGGGCGTGGCCACTTTAAGACCAGATGTATGCCAGCTCTCTCTTCCCATTTGCTCTCTTGTGCTCTTGGAGGAAGGATTGGACCTACTTCTGATGCATGGACTAGTCCAGCTTTCCAAGAATCATATAACTGCTTAACCCCTTATATCAGTGAGTGTTTTTCTAGAAACTCCCTAATAAATATAACCTTTTAGTCAGTTGCTAGTGATTATTACCAACTACATCCAATGCCCAATGTGGGGTACAAGCCTGTGACCCTGAGATTAACAGTCTTGTGCTCTACTGACTGAGCTAGCCAGACCATGTGTCAAGACACATATTAAAGAAAATGGGTCAAATTAAGTTGTAAGATTTAGCTGGTAATGAGCCTGAGTCATGGGCCGAAGAGTTTGTAGTTAATATAACCCTCTGAACAATTTTTTTTTTTTTATAAGAGACAGTTGCATGATCAGGTGGGAAAGATTCCTCCAGACCGCAGGCCCAGGCAGGACAGAAACTTCAGCCTACAAGTCAGCTTTCTCTCAGTGTAGCACAATTCCTGAGATAATAAACATACGTGAGGTAAGGTTTGTCCGAGGGTATAGATGAGCTTGCTCAGGTTTCGTTTACAAGTGAAATTTCTTTCACTACCCAAATTATGGACATATTATTTCAAATTCCATGATTTTGAAAAGCCTTGTTTATTTACTGTATAGAGGAAAGATGCTGTTCTGAGCCTGTTTGCCCGAGGCAGAGCTTTATTCCCATTGTATCTAGAACATTCATTTCATTTGAAAAGGTGTGATGTTGTTGGGATTACTTGGATGGAGACATGGATGCTGCGCAGAGAGAAGATGGGTTCACAGGCTTCTTTCTTGCCCAATATACTCTGATGTAAGCCCAATAAATAGAAAAGGCCCTAAGCCAGCAGTATGAGCTTCCCAGAACCTCAAGGCACAGTTGGTTTCCCATAACACCCACTTTACTCTCAATACCAATTGGACTTCTACATTCTCCGTCCCCAGAGTGATTTTCCCAGAATCAAAATCCCTTATAGTTCCTTATTCTTGAAGCTGTACTACACTCTCCATTAGATTTAGGGAAGTGTTCCCGATATTTGTGTGCTCTTGTGATTCCATAGTCTGCACCTACCCACCCTCCAATCTCAAGTTTTACGCTTTCCAAGTAGCCTCCTCTTGCCTTAGATATACCAAGTGGCTACCATAACTATGCATGGAGGTGTTCCTCTTCCATGGAGGCGCCAAGTCTCATATACGTTGGGTAACGTTCTCCTCTCTTCTTTGGAGTTCAGTCATGATTCTACCTTTGCATTTATTACACTGTTACAGCAAACTCTTTCATCCTGCATTTTCTGCTAGGCCATGAGCTCATATGGACAAAAATGAGCCTGTCCTTTGTACCTCAAGTACCTAGTAGGGCACTAGGTGAGCAGATGTATTGTCAAAACCTAATGTTCAGGGCTGAGCAATAGAGGGCTCTGTTGAATCTGGGGATTAGTGGAGGCAGGATCTACCCTTTTGGGCCTGGATAATTGGCTATGTGAGAAGTAGACATGACTTGTTTCTCTGTCTCTTTGATATTTCAGCTTTTCCTTGATATCTGGGCTTTTTATTATGATACCAAATAGAATTTCTGCAATATTCTTCTCCTGGCTGCCAGGTTGTTATGAAATCTAATGCCCCGGTTAGACAAAGGACTCTGTCCTGGTTTGGTCATAGCTCAGGCTTAGCTCATTCTCATTTAATAAGTGTGATCAATTGCTATTCGTGTATATGAGCAAAATTAATAACTGTGGGTGTTGCCTACACCAGCCCTTTTTTTCATATGGTAACAGGTGATTCTGGCATTGCATCTAAATTCCACTTGTTGGGATGGGAAACCGTTCCATTTTATTAAAGGTAAGACATGCCTGTCTACAACCTAGTGTCAGTACAACCAGAGTTTTCCTTTCTAGATAATAGCACGCTGCCTCTCAGTACTGCAGTTTTCTTCAGGTTTCACCTTAGATCCTTTGTACTAAAGGCTCTCAGAAATCTATACCACAGCACTTGAGCAAGAATGGGGCAATGGTGATGGGTGTTCTTGAAGATTGGTCTTCTATTGAAAAAAATGGAAAGTTGACAGTACACAAAGGCAATGACTTCCCTGCAGTTCCCAACAGGGGCCCTGGGGAGGAACCCCCTCACAGCCATTTTTACAGCACCTCTGCCCAGTCTCTCAGCAGCCTTCTTTGACTTACTTGCCTGCTCAAAAGCCTTTCTACTCTAACAGCCAAGTGAATATGACCCAAGCCTCTCCCCCATTTGCATGCAGAGCCCTTGCTCTGACCTGTAGTAGTAAGTTTCTGACCCGTCCAGCCCAAGGTCTGGACCCACCCACAACCCTGCTGCTGCTGGGCCCTAAATAATGACTCAGATGCTTATATTAATTACATGCTGTTCAGCCTAATGGCTCAGGCTCATTGCTATCTAGTTCCTTCATCTTAGCTCATTTATATTAATCTATCTGCCACATGGCTTGTGACTTAACTGAACTCCATTATACTTGCTTCTTAGGTGGCATCAAGTCTCTTATGACTCTTTTTTCTGTATCTCTGCTTGAATTTCCCGCTTTCTTCTAAGCTGCTCTGCCATTGGCCAAACCAATCCCTTTATTAACCAGGGATATTCACAGCATACAGAAAGACATCCCGCATCACTGAGCAGCCTCAAGATTTGTCTAAGCCCCTACAGGAAGACGACATGGTTGAGTTACAGTCACTTTATGTGGACTGTGAAGCCAGAGTTTCCTTGTCTTGCCACCACGCCTTCTGATGATGGTCCTTTGTCACTCATCTGGCCATCTCCCATGCTTCTGGTGTGTGCCTGGTAACCAGGGTGCTGTCCTTTAGAGTACAGCCTTTCCAGCTGGCTGCCCTCCAGGCTACCACTGCCTGCTAGGGTTCTACCCTTCATGATACTGCCCTCCAGGGGCTGTGGCCAGTAACTTAGCATCACTGGAGTACTTGGGAGTACCAAGAACCAGCTCCGCACACCACAGGCTGCACTTGAAGCAGATCCTCGGGGAACTGGTATACCCCAGCATGACCTACAGAACAGCTCACACTCATAGAAGGGTGACTGGACACAAACAGAAGCAGTGAGTCCTGTTTATGTTTATTTTACAGTAGGCCTACTCTTACAAAGTTCATTATCCTTCATTCACCAGCTTTTTAGTAAAAGTTTTATTGCTATATCCTGAAAAACATTACTAAGCATCAAATAACCCATTGCAGGTTTATCTATAATACTTAAAAATAATTTTCCATACATTACCTGTGTAGCCTTCTGCAAATATTTGTCTTATGTTTGTAAGAACAGTACCATGGCTACTCAGAGACCATTCACTGGCATGTTGTAGGGTGCGTAGTCATGCACAATTATTTGATCAAGACTATTTTCATAAAATTGTAACCCATCACAAATATTTATAAACCAAGAGATCCTGCCTTCCCCTCATTCAAAGCAGATTTCTGCATTCTGTTGAAAGCCGAGCTGTCCCCTATCTCTGCTTCTGACAGTGCAGTGTCTGGAGCTGGGGGTTCTTATAAAGGTAGACATTGCCTCCAGTTCCTTATTGGCCTGACCCTAATGCCTTTATACTAGAATTCTCAGTTCCTGAGGAACCACATGAGGATAGAGAATCCTGTCTCTTTTCTGGTTCTCTTCCCCCCTTTAGTTACCTCCCCTCACACACACGCACACACCCACACACCCCCCACACACACACACATGCACACACGCACACACACACACCCACACCCACACACACACTCACACCCAGACTTTCCCACAGAAGCACCTCCCTCCATTCTGTCTAGGAGGCAGACAAAGTAAATAATGGTTAGTAAAGCCAGGGGCAAGACCCTTGGCTAAGACATTGGACTCCATCAACCTGAGCATTACAGAATTAAAATATCTACAAGTGATTGTAGTCTAACTTGGAAACCAACATTCTAACTCTCTGCAACACTTACAAAAAACATGATATGTCAAAGTGGTTTTTAAAACATGTGCACGTACCTGTACATCAATAGTATTTATGTTGAAGCCCCACTGCTGTGGGCAGTGGTGACCACTCATTGTGTTTAGCAGCCTAACAATTACATAGATCAGACAAATAAGTAGTGTAAGCAGGATTACTTTAAAACCACTTTTTAGAAGCTAACTCTTTTATTTTAATTTCCAATGCTGACTTAAGCTAAGTATAATATACTTTCTATATTTCTTTTAAAAGTGGAAGGTATTAAGTCATTGTGAACTACCACACAGCCCCTCCCACAATTGTAGAATGGCTTTTATTGCTTTGTTGATTAGCACATACCTTAAAATCTGACTGGTGTTTTAATTACTTTAAGATAATTACTGTAACTATTGAAATTCAGTGGTTGTGCCATTCAGGGGTGTCCTTAAAAGATGAATTCCATTGGTGCTCCAGCCTCACATGCCCAGTGCCAGGATGTGCTGTGGCTTAGCAGTTTCCCTACTGAAATCTCTGCAATTTCAGGAAGATCTTGATTAGGGGTCTGATAAGCAGCAGGAATCTATACTATAGCTCTGTGCAGAAATAACAATTATTTCTATTAGCCAGCAATGTTGAGTAGTTTAATATGACCCTGTCTAATTGTCAACTATAATATTCAACGGCTATGTCCCTGGGTCAGAGTAAAATTTATAGCTAATGGAAAATTTTCCCTTTTTTAAGCAAAAAAAAAAAAAAAAAAGTCTTAAAATGAAATAGAACACAAATCCAGCAAGCAGTCTCTTGCCAGAGAAAATAAGAGTGTAATAGATTGAATGGCCTACTTTATCAGTTCTCTTTACTGTATCTTAAATCCTGCTCTGGGGGAGAATTTTTCTCACCTTTACACTAACATACTTTTTTAAAGTAATATTTGTTTGTTTTATGGCTCTTACTAAAGGGCAGTCTGAGTGAGGGAGATGATGGGAAAGAGAGCAGAGGGCATCATTTGTACTCACCGCTGAACACAGGATGAGGGGGTGGAATTGATGCCCAGGTGAGGCTTGGGAATTTCCCTGATCTGTGCTGCCCATTGTGGGTGGATGCTAAAGATAGACAAACAGGCAATATGCAGCTGACTCTTTGGTCCCCTTGGGGTTGTTTCTGAGTACATCTCCATGCTCTGGAGCGTGGGGAAAGCTGTGATGCAGATGTGTTCAGATTAACATGAATTAGTTCATTCTTACATGTCAGTTACTTTCAAGAATAAGGCCCTCTTAGAACGCCCTCCATTCTCATGCTTTCTCCATTTCCATAGCCCATTTTGTACTCCCCCAGGAAAGCCAAGAGAGGTAGGAAGAAGAGGAAAACGGAGGTCCTCAGAGCTTCCCCTTCCCAGTGCCTCTTGCAAGTAGAAAGGCATCTGCTCTCCCAGAGCCAGTCTTGCTTACCTGGAGCCTAACATCCCAGACTACTTAGCATCCCTAACAGCAGGAGAGAGAGATCCCAGAGTTCCTCAATTCCCTGGCTTTGAGTGAAGCACAGAAAATAAATGTTTGTAGTGGTAACTGTTGCAGTCTTGACTGCCTGCTGTGGGCAGGCACATAAACTCTGGGTTACAGTGTATCTTTCCCCGATTCTCGACATCATTTCTCAAATTAACCCTCTCATACTCTGCTCTCAGCTTCTCATACTTTACCTCAGTTCTTCCTGGTCCTATGTCCTCTGAAAATTCACCCCAGCCAGGTCACACCTTGTATTCGGGGGTTTCTCTGTCCCACCTGACTGGTCTCATAGCCATTTCCTTCCAAATAATCACACAAAGGCTTGTATTAATTAAAAACTGGCCTATGGCTCAGGCTTGTTGTTTGCTAACTCTTAAACTAACCGGTGATTCTTTTCCATGTTCCGCCACGTGGCTTGGCACCTTTCTCTCAGTGCAGCATTCTCATCTGGCTCTCTCTGCATCTGGCTGTTACCTGCGGCTCTTACTCTTCCCAGAGTTCTCTTAGTCTGGTAGCCGTGCCTATGCTTTCAGACTGCCTTCTGGCCAATCAGTGTTTTATTAAACCAATACAAGTGACACATATTTACGGTGTACAAGAACATTCTCCCACAACACCTGAAGATTTTGTTATCTCCCGGGAAGGTGAAGAATTACCTTAGCTCTCAGCTCTACATAAAGTTTTTTTCCCATTTGCAAACAATATTCTTGTAATATAAATGTTGGATTCTGTAATAGAAACAATACTGGGATAAGGCACCCATACCTATAGCCACGAGGCCTCTTTCTGAATCCCAACCCTGCTGCCTCCTAGATTTCAGGCAAACTCATTCCTTTTTCTGTACCATTTGACTTTCTTCCAATGGCCTCTTACATACAGAAAGTGACAGCTGAGGGATGGTCTGTTTGGGATGAGCCCCCTTGGACAAATACAGGCAAAAAGCTTGATTTTGGTCATTGGGGACACATTGGAGTATCCTTTCCAGTGTTCTAAACCATTCTGCACCTATTTGGCCTTCATGGCTATTCAGGTCAGCCTTGAAAGGTCTGCCCTCTTGCTTTCCACAGGCTCCCCTTAAATATTCATCAGCAAGCCTCGGGTTTAAGCCATTATGTACCTTCTTTCTCAGCTTGTGTTTCTCCTTTGTGTCTTCATAATAAACCTAGCTCTATCATTCGAACCTTGAGTGCTAAACAGTTTTTCACTAAAATTTTAGAACAGCTTATAAATATCCTGCTTAGTTTCAGTCAGTGGGTAAGAGCAATCATTAAATTGTTCCTTTTTCCTAGGGTGCTATTCCGTGAATATCCAAGAACAGAGAGCTAGGCTGAAAGAGAGTGATACTTCACCATCATTAAAACATGATAGCTTGAAGACCAAGCAGCAGTTTTTAAAATACACCAGCCTAAACTCCACCAAGGTGATTTTAACCAATAACCTAGCATCTCCCACAGGAAAAACCGCCTAGAGACACCTAGATCATTATCCAGGATCCAAGCAAAACTGTATCACAGAAGTAATTCAGAAATAAGGCTCAATTCCACTCTTAATGCAAATTATCCTAGAATGTCATTCAGAAAGAAATCAGGACAGAAGCAGCCACAGCTAAAATAATTATTCAGACTGATGTTCTATCCAAAGTTTGAAACAGAATCTGATGCAAGATGTCTGAGAAAGCCTTTCCCTGGAATATTCAGTTCATAAAGGTTCCTCAGCACATCCATAATGTTTTCTTTAACTGTCTATTCTTCTATGATCTTGCCTTTGGGACAACAGGCAGCCCTGAAAGGGAAGCTTCGGTCTGCAGAGCGCTGAGTCATAGACTCTAGAACGGAGTGTACTAGGCACTACTCTCTCATAGCACAGGGCCAGGAGTGCTTACTTCCTCATCCCCAAAGTTTCGCTCGAAGATGTCCTAATACACAGAAATATAAGCGGCATTTAAAAACATTTCAGATGGCCCCACTGTCCCAGGGTCAATTGAAATTGAGGAACGTGTACTCGATGTCTACCAGTCTGAAGGGGAACTGAAAATGAGAGCCAGCTTTATCCCCTGGATAGCCCCCTCCCTAGTTATTTGGGAAGTAGGAGGGAACAGCTGGGCTGCAGAAACACGCTGTCTCCGTTCATTTCAGGTGCCTCATTCTCCTTGCTCTGATTTCTGCCCAGCCTTTTCCTCAGGACTTTCTCTACCGAGGAGTGCTCCTAAGCCTTCACCATCACAACCAGCAGGGTTTGAAAGCGTCATGGCAACACACCCGACTCACTCTTCTGCAGACAGGAAATTTAATAAAATTCCTTCTCTCTCTAACTCCATTTTTATTAGATTCTCACCCCCCCCCCACACACACACAAATAGTAGCAGCTTGCCTTTAGAACTAACAATTAAGAGTCTTCGTGTTGCCTCAGGTGTTGATGCTTGCTGCCTGCCTTTTATATGTTATATAATAGACATTGTAAATCGTATATGTCTATAATTCTCTGACAGAGACCTCATAAGCTTGTGGTAGGGTGGTCCCTCAGTACATTCTCACTAAAATGTAACTGTATCCGAGACGGCACTTCTGCAGAGTCTTCCCAGGGAAAGTGAGCATGCAGAGAAAATTACCAATTCTAAATGCAGTTATTTTCAACAGCTGTGGAAAGCAGGGTTGGAATACAAGTATCATTTGCTTGAGGAACAAGCATACTGTATTATTACAAGCAAGGAGTCCCCCTCCTCACGTGGGTAATGAAGGCCTTAGTTTAGGATAGCATGTTCCCTTCTGATGATGGACCATCTTGAGGCTCCTGGGGCACTGCCTCACCAGCTTTTCATCTTCCTGTCATGTGTGGAAATGTAAGACTTAGAGAAACATTCATCTTTCCACCGAAGACCTAAAGCTTCAACCCATGTCCTCAGTTGCCCTGTGGTTGTTACTTGAATATCTAATATGATAAGTTTTGGGTACCCATGAAGAAGTAGTTGATTGGTAGTTAAATTTACTAATACTATGATGTTCATTCAGAGATAGATTTTTATTTTTGAAACTGAGCATCTCAATTATACTGCCTGGAACTCATGAGGCTCCTGTCTCAGCCTCCCCAGGTGTAACTTTTATTCTGCTTCATTAGTAGTATTTAACTTGATTCTACCATTTAAATATTTCGTTGTTTTAAAGATTTTTCCTTTTGTTTTTTTTTCAGTGAGCATACATTTAAAGTTTCATGTTTTCTTGAATGTTAATGAATTAGAAAAGATCAGACATATTATTTGTTCATGTTTTCATCTGATATTATTTATTTAGAAGGGAAAAAGCTGAATAGAATAGTTTCATGAAAATGGAACAGAGTTTCTGAATAGGCTTGAGCCAGAAACCAGAGTGCATAGAGTAGACTGAAGTCTATAAAAAAAAAAAAAGAAATACAATTTCATCTGCTCAAAAACGAGTCAATTTTATTTTCTGTCCTAACATTTTTGGATCTCCACCACTTGCCATATTTTTTCTGTAATTAGCAGAAGGTATGAGAAGTTGAGGAACCCAGAGGGCAGTAGGACTAAGAGGTGGCAGCTTGTCTCATGCCAGCAAGCAGAAGCCACACATTTGATCCATTTGCACCAAGATGAAGATTATCTGGAAAGCAATTGAAGGAGGTTCAGGAGAGCTAAGGTGCAGGGTGTGAGGTCAGCACCAGATACAGAAGCCAGGCACTGGCTTTGCCCTCACCAGTCCTGGTGGATGTAGTAGAGAGCAAAACCCAGCCAAGGCCAAGCCCACTAGAGGAAAAGGCTTTCCTGTGTGTCTGGAATTTCTGCAAAGCAGGAGAGACACTATAAATAAACAGAACTCCTACAAGAAGAAAATGGCCAGTAAGTGGCTTCTTTAGTGAATGAGCATAAAAGTCACATATGCAAGAAGTCTATAGTCTTATTGTTCCTAAGCTCTTAACAGATAGTCACATCACAGGAAGTTATGACATACGCCTAGGTGGCTGCCCTGGTTGATATACGCCTAGGCAGCTACGCTGGCTGATATACACCTAGGCGGCTGCCCTGGCTTCCAGTTAGTCTCAGTCCCACCACAGACATGGGACCAGAAATGCTACACTAAAATCTTTTGTGGGTAATTAACATGCCAAAGTTAATACAGACTATTCTGCATTTTTATTAAAAAGAACTAGTAGATATGACGTCAGTATTTTAAATACCTAATCGAGGAAAGCCCCTTTCCAGAGCCTCTTTCAGATGGGAAGAACCATGTCCAAGGCAGAGGGAGCGCCCTCACCTGGGAAAACCAGTGTTTCCCAAGCCACTTGAACCTTAGTTCTGTCTGGGAACAGGTCATCATGACAATGAGTGAGGCGCCAAGGGCTCCTGGTGAGAATCAGCATCTGTGCTCATCTTGCTGCCAGGGAGGAAATGGCTCTGTGTGCCAGGGACAGATGAGAAGGATAAGTCAAGGCACCATCCCCCTGAGGGGCAGGCACAGCAGCTGGGACGGAGGCCCTGCCTCCTTCCGCCATTGCTCTCCATCCCCCTGAGGGGCAGGCACAGCAGCTGGGGCGGAGGCCCTGCCTCCTTCCGCCATTGCTCTCACTATCCCTTCATTTGTTTCTCTCCGTTCTGGGAGCATCCTGGAATATGGTTGTTTTGAGGGGGGGTGGGGGGAAAAATCTGATGATCTCTGTAAGGACTTGTCTGGAATTCTGGTGCTTCAGATTACAGCACAGAATTCCCTTTTTAAAGGAGAGGGGACATCCTCAGGTGGTTACTGCAGCTTCACACCTTTTAAATAGGGATATGTGAGACTCGCAGTTGGAAGACAAGAGCATCCCAGTGTGAAGGCTCTGAGTCAAATCCCAGCTCTGCTCTGCTTGCTCAACTTTCTCTAGTTGGCTTTGCTTCCACCTCTAAGACACAAACCTACACAGACCAGACGTCCACAAAAGTGCCATTATGGATGTGTCAAATGCTGAAACCGTTCGTATCTGTGGGTGCAGTAGCCACACAGCTTGCTTCTCCTCTTTGTTATTTGTGGGTCAGAATAATGAATCACCAGTGAAGAGCATAACTACAAGAGAAGACCCTCTCTGGTCCCCTCATCCAGTTGGCACCAGTGATTATTCAATTATATCCACACCTTTGTGCATGAAGGTCGGTGTTGCAGAAGATACATAAATACATGCCGGGCAATTGGATTGTCGTTTTCAATCAAAGAAGTTAATTAATAATGTCTCAAGCTGTACAAAGCAGATATTAAAATGAAAGGTCAGCCTTTAGCCATCAGAAAATATATTGCACCAAAGTCTCGTTGGATGACGGACATCAAAAGTCAGCATCGACTTTTTCTGCATTATTTAAAAATATAAAATGAAAGGATATTTTCCCTCTGATAGCGAGTTGAGAGTTGAGTTTGATTTCATGTCATAAACAACCCTGGCCTTTTCAGCAATGAGCGCTCTTGGCAAATGAGAGAACACACGATGGCGCGTCATTGTTCTTGCTGGCACAGACCCACTAGCATTTGCTCTGTATCGTTTGCCTCTGCAACAGGAATCCTCAGATGGTTCAGCCAGCACAGTGTGCACTGAGACCATGTCAGGTCTGTGTCGCACCACAGGCCCCGGAGGTAGCCCCTGGACATAGATTCCACCATAAGACACCAAAGAATAAGCAGGGTTGCCGGTAGCAGGGTCCTATGGAGGTCGCCTGCAAAGGTAGCAGTTGCAACTGATTGGACAGAGAAAGAGATGGAGAGCATTGAGGCTGGAACAACTTCATCTAGAAAGCTTGAAGGTAGATCCCCTGAAATAGAACCTAAATAAGGAAGTAAAACTCGACCCTCAGGAGCTGAAGCTGAATACCCAGTGTCTTAACCTGCTTCTCTGGGAAGTATATTACCCGACGTTCCCTCTGTCTGAGTGACTGCTTCCATCAGGATTCAGCTGAGTTTGGCTGCTGCTTCAGATGAGCTTGTGTGGAGGAAGCAAGGGATGCCAGGAAGACGATGTCCCACACAAGAGCCAATTTGGTGGCAGCCGCTGAAAGAGAAAAGAAATGCTGTGTTCCCTCAGAATTGGCAAAGAAATGGGGGTGAGTATGAGAAAAGACTGCGGCCCTGGCAGGAGAGAACACCCAGCCTAGTACTCCTTGGTAAATGGTGAAGAGTTAGGCTACCTACACAGCAGGGTCTCTGAGCCCAGAGGCAGAGACCCTGAGCAGTTGCAGAACATTCCTATCAGGAGAGGTCTTTGGTTCAGAGATGTTGCCGTGACATTATTCAGGAGGATGATGGCAGAAACTCTTTGAGGATGGAAGCCTTGGGGAGAAGTAAGCCATGAACTAGACATTCCCCTCTCCCTTTTCTCAAGAGAAGGGGGCAGGGAGGAGAAATATAAAGCACAAGCCGGAGGCTCAAGTCGACTGAGGAAGAATGCCAGGAAGATGGAGACAAGACGCGAGACTCCACAGCTCCCGTTCCCTCCCATCCTGCTTTCCAGTATTCAAGCCCCAGACTGGATGGATGGCAGTAGAGCTGTGTCTGGTTTGAGGGTGGAGTGCAACACTCAGAGAAAGCAATTCTAAATCTGAATGGTTCCTAACCTAGTTTCTGTAGTTAGTGGAAAAAAAAATCTACTTTCTTAAACTGGGCATTCATTCATTCACTCAGCATCTCATTGCCCCCAAAGTCACTATCCACTGTGTACCAGAGAAACACCTCGTTCAGTCTTGCCGCCAAGTCAAGAGCTCTGAGAGTCTCTTCAGCTCCTCCTCCTCTAGACCGCCCTTAGCCTTCGCTCTCTATATCTTCTACTGTTCCTGCAGCTGTTGCTGGGTGGAGCACAGGCCACCTCAGGCCCATTGTCATCCGTGTGGCAAGAATATTGTCCCTCGGTTCTGGGCCTCAACAGAAGCCATGTCACAGCTCCTACCAGACTTGGACTTCCCAACAATAAAAGATCAATGGCTATAGTGGTCATGTTAAAAGAAAAAAAAGGGAGAGGGAGGGAGGGAGGGAGGGAAGGAGGAAGGGAAGGAGGAAGGGAAGGAGGAAGGGAAGGGAGGGAAGATGGAAGGAGGAAGGACGGAAGCAAGTCGAATTAATTTTAGCATATTTCATTTAAAGCAATGTCTCCAAAACATCATTTCAGCATTTAAATATTTTTAAAAGGATACATATTTCTGTTCCTTTTAATACTATGTCATCAAAACTCCAGACATACCATAGCAAACATCTCAAGTTGCAAATGTTCTAAAGCCGCCATGTTTGTCACCTAGGTATCTTAGCAGGCAGAACCCAGCTTCTGGTTCTTTTGGTAGCTCAGTGCAGAGCCTCAAAAACCCCATGGACTTTCTTTCCTTCATCACCTTATCGGCCACATTTATATAAATCAATTACAGTAACTACCTGATAGTTAAGGGTATCTGGCAGCTATAACCTCAAGGTGCTTCCTATGTGGATACCAGTGTTGGAATTCTCGGGTCCTGAGGAATGGAACACAGGCATGGCACATATGAGTCACACTACTGTAGTATGTTTCTGGCCCGGACTTTGTGGCCTAGCATGGTGGCCCTGACTTTCAGACCCACAGTCCCATAGTCCCATTGAAACATACAGACGCTTATATTAATTGTATGCTGATTGACCTGGGGCCCAGGCATATAACTTGCTAGCTCTTTATCTTTAAAGTAATCCATGATTTTTATCCTGTTCAGCCATGTGGCTCAGTACCTTTTCTCAGAGCAACATAGTTGTCCTCTGTATCTTCTGATTTCTCTGTGGCATTTTTCTCTGTCCTTCCTGTTCCCAGATTTTTCATAGTCTGGTAGCCCCGCCCACACTTCCTGTCTGCCTTTGGCCAATCAGCATTTTTATTAAACCAGTAGGCAGAACAATTATTTACAATGGAACAACATAATCCCACTACACACTACAATGGGCATATGAGAGACAGCATGTACTGAGTGAGGGTCAAGCTCATGCTCACACACAGACACAGACATTATCTTGCTGATCATGTCTGTGTTTCTCTTGGTCTGTTTTTCCTGTTGTATTGAGGATCAAAGCAGATGAAGGAAAGAGAGGCAAGGTGTAACATGGACATGATGGTCCAGCAATTTGGAGACATGGCCAATCTTAGGAGGGAGAAAGCCAACCCAGCATGTTACCTTTCCATTCTGGCAGCCATCTCCAATGGAGCACAGTGGCACAGACAGTAACCCCTGTCCCTGTCACAGAGTCTGGACTCAGCCAGAGACTGTCAGATTATATGTGGATGGGAAATGCATGTAATTGAATTTCAGAGACAATTGCAACTTTAATTTCTTTATTTCTTCCTCGTGAAGCACAGAACATGCTAGATTTGAACCCTTTTTTCACTGAAGAGAAGGGTATTGTGAAACAGGTCTCCATTTTTAGTGGATTAAAAATAGCTTTGAGGCCCAGTCATGCAGACTCGCTTACCACTTATGACTCACTTGCTTTAGTTTGTTGTGTGCGGCTTTTCTGAAGAAACAGCCATATTTTTAAAGAACATTTCCATAAAGGATTTCTCTTCCTCCTGTGGGGGTGGAGCCGAAGTGGGAAGGAAAATCAAGAGGGGAAGAAGGAAGCAAGACCTACTTTCATGCTATTTTCAGATGAAATCCTTGGACTCTAGTTGTGGAGCTGGTAATAAGACATACTGTACTCTGTGTCACAAGTCTGTGGAGCCTCTGGAAAGGCAGTCCCCACATCACATGCAGCCCACAACTTTCCAGTCTGGCCATTCCTTTGAACTCATGGGAAGAAAAGCCCACTCTCATGTTTGGTTGGAGTTTCCTGAGAAGACGTCTTTCCCATGGTGATAGTTGTTGCCTCTATAGGACACGTCATGTCATGCTATTACTCTCTTAGAATGTGCCTCTCTTCATGGTCCTGAAGAGTATTGAACACAGACAAGTCTTCCAACACTCATATTCAGGGCCTATTGGGACCCTCGAGTGAGATATGGAGCTGAGTGGATTGGCTTGGAAACTTTGAGAGTATTCCAAAGCTCTATATGTCTTTACAAAGTCAATAAGTGAATTATTATATTTTTTTTAAAAAAATGTAAATGCATACTTGAAAAAGAAAAATACATTGTAAAAGGTTTCTTCAGATTTTTCTACAAATAACTGCAGTGATGGAGGTTATGTCCTGTGTTTTCTCTGAAAGTATCCTAAATGCAGAGGTAGTTTTAATCATTGTCACTTACATGCTGGTGTCAAAGACAAAGCCAGGATTATACATTCATTTCCGTTTCTGGTACAGGGGACATTTTGATTAATTAGGATCTTGAGACCTCCCAGAGGAGACTGCTTTTGTAGGCAGAATTTCCTTGGCTGACTGGGCTGTGTAGGAGAGGCTGCTGCAGTGAGACCTTGTAGCTGGGAAGCAGCCCAGATCACAACCCTGATAGGTGGAAACAGCCAGGATGCCCAACCCCTTGGGTGAAGCAGACAAAAGAACCTTTCTGATGTCTTCGTGGTAAATGCCCAAAGTGCTTGCAGATAGAATGATCAGCTGCTTTGGGGTTGAAGAGAATGACTTCTGGGGTCAGCATATTCATGTGCCAATTAATGACAGATAAATTCTGCAAAGTGCATGGGTCAGTGATCTCGTCACTGTGAACTAGATGAGCTAGCTATAGATCTAAGCTGTATTATATAACCTTATCTACCGTAGGCTAGGCCTGTATTCTGTATAGAATAACATATGCAATGGTAGCACAGAAGTAATTACTATATGCCAATACAAAAGGTACAATAAAAATAGTAGGCAATGGGAACTTTTCAGGCCCATGATATTCTTATGTAACCATGGTGGTCTATATAGCCCACTAAAGACAGAAACATAGTTATATGCAACATGACTGTTCATATTTCCAACAATGCCTTATGATCTTCAAAGCACTGCTGGATATATATGGAGTTTCTCTTATGAAATGAGTTATACTGGGCTTAAGAGAAAGTTAAAATCAGTGTGTTCACATCTTGAATATATGTGCAAATTTTAAGTGGATTTTTTTTCAAAAGTTTAACTTTGTGCCGTAATTAAAAATAATGCAAATCACTCTGGTTTTAAGAGTCTGTCAAGAGTCACATAATCCCTAACCCCTTAGGCCAAGTGCATTTTAGCAATGTCAAAGTGGTTGCCATATATCTGTTCCCATTTGTCTCGGAAACAAATATCCCATTCTACCTTGACAGAAGTTACTGTCCTGTTTCATTCCATCTTGCTGACTACCACACTGTCTTTCCCAGGACCACATAGATGTGAAATCAAACATGAGCCTCAAGGTTCTGAATGTATCTATATTTCAGCCTTCAGAACATTCTTATATGTTTTCATATTCATTATTAGAACTATAAAAGCCCTTATACCTTATCATAATAATGTGATGCCTGGCACTCAGTGAGCATTTATTAAGCCACTGGAGATGGTCTAATCACAAAAGCTCAAAGTGGTATAATTCTATTATTACCCCATTTTAAGTCTGAAATATCAGGATGCATAAGAATTAGTAAAAGATAAAAATGAAAAGCTCATTATACAGTTGAAAGTAGTAGGGGAGGGGATGTTTTATTTTGCAAACATCCCTCAAAACTTGGGGTTGTTAGTCAACAAACGCAACCCTACCCCAGTGCAAACTCTGGATTCTGAGTAGGGACTGTCCACTCCACAGGTTGCTGTAGGCTGGTGGTAGGACCTTCTGTGCTATCTCACATTATTCCCACAGCTTTCATAAGCTTCCAAATTAAATTTTGTTCATCTCAATTTCAAGTAGCTAACACACATTTTACTCATCTTCAGATGAGTGCCTTGGTCTGACACAGGCGTACTGCTTTATTTATAAGCAGTAGGTGACATCAAATGTACCATGTAGAGCTGGCATTCTCTACCTTTTAAACGCAAGGCCTTGGTTCCCCTTAAGCTGATAGAAGTTACTCTCCACTGCCTTCCAGAGCCCATAACCAACCTGACAATGGCTGTCAGTGGGCTAAGAAATCCTGGTACTGACTGTGCACTGTCAGCCGCATATTACATGTGCTTCCAATAGTAAACTTCAGTGCTCTAAATACATAGCTGAGCTGCTCAAAAATATTCTTTCTTGGGAACACAGAGATTTTTTACTGTTTTTAATACCTTCTATATTTATTTGTGAAACACACAAAAAAAAGATACCTTCAAACTGTAAGATTCACTGTGCTTTTACAGTCTTCTATATATCAGAAATGATATTTGACTAATTTACTCAATTGATGAATAGTGAGATTCACATACATTTGAAATACATTTGTGTTTAAGTTAGTGGTATTCAGCAAGACAACCAATTCTACTTTCCTGGAAAAAACAAAACAA
Source organism: Phyllotis vaccarum (assembly GCA_033318265.1). NCBI lineage: Eukaryota > Metazoa > Chordata > Mammalia > Rodentia > Cricetidae > Phyllotis > Phyllotis vaccarum. The sequence goes on from JARWLC010000018.1 coordinate 55,100,846, forward strand.
CAACAGCAATTAAAAACAAAAAAATCCTCAGTGTTTAGTCTTTGGCTCTAGTCTTAATACCAAATATGGAACTTGAACTCTTGGACTTCCATGCAGGTCTGCGATGTCTGCAGTGCTACCACTATACTCATGACTTCAGAACCTGTTTTTATACATGCCCTTGAGCCACCAGACAACTTCATTAACGAAAATTCACATTTGTCAACATACTGGCCTTTCCAAGGAGATGAGAAGTCTCCCATCGGAACCTGCAGCCTAACATACTGTTGGCGGAACTACATGTAGAGAGATAACCTATTTACATACTAAAAAGGTCAGCTTGGACAATCAGCAGTTAGAGATGAATTTGCCTCTGCTTGCAACTGGAGCATAAGAATTAGGAAAAAGCCTCCAATTTTGCTGTCTTTTTATCTGAGCAGACAGCAAGCATTAGTAAATATGATAATGTCTGTTCTAATCCACAAGAGCAGCACCATACAGAAAAGCCTGGTGATACACATCTTGCTCACCATTTAGAGTCTTCCTGATTCCAAACAGGTATGTGACTGACCATATAAAACACATGTCAGCCTCTTACACTAAGAACTATAATTAAGAGGTGAGACTATTTGCATAATAATTTTCCAGATTCTTAACAAAATATAAGATATAAACCACAGTAGTAGGCTATCAGTTGTTGGCTACTTTGGCTTAACCTGCCACTTGCTTTTGAAAAGGAGTTATTTAGACGGTACAAAACATTTACATTGTGATATCTCTTTTAAAGTCTAAATATGATAAATTTTAGTTAGGTACTGTGTACTGATTATCTTCAAGGATGTCATTATAGAGGCAGAGGTTTGTACAGACATTTCTAATGTGTTTGCTCTTGATCCATTTGGAAATTCAAGGCAACATCATCAGACCATCTTTATTATATGTATATTTATTCATGTATGTGTGTGTGCGTGTGCATGTGTACACGCTCATGTGGTGCACATTGCATGCATGTACATGTTTCCATGTCTGTTTTTGTATGTGCAGGTGCATGGAATTAGCATGTATGTACACGTGTGTGCTGATGTGATGCATTCAGTGTGTGCATGCATGAAGATGACAACGACAACCTCAAAGTGTCATCTTCAAATACTGTCTCCCTCCTTTGAAATGAGATATCTGATGCTTTGAGCATGGAGCTCACCAGTTGTGCAAGGCTGGCTGTGCTGTGAGTCTCAGTGATCTCCCCACTTCCCCAGCACTGTGATTACAAGCACCTGCCATCATGATCAGCTCTTTCACAATAGGTTCTTGAAATCAAACTCAGATTCTCACATTTTCCAGGAAGTCATTTTACTGACGTAGGGTCCCTCATCCCCTAGTCACCTCCCCTGCTCTGAGCTCCATCTAAACTGTTGGGATAGAAAGCAAGAGAAGAGACACTTTATTCTCATGTCTGAGAAAGAGTCTTACGTTGTAGCCCAAGGCTGGCCAGGTACTTGCTATAAAGCATTGACCCAAAGAAGACGCTCCCGCCCTCGTGTATGCCTAATGCTAGGATTACAGACCTGTCCTATGAGAATTGACTAACATTCTGAAAGGAGATGCCACTAGCATGGCAGCATTTGTGAGTGAGACTGAAGAGCCTCCAGGTTTTGATGGGGGCCTCGTTGTAGTGAGACATGTCAGTCTTAAACAAGCTGCAGCCGTTATCACCGTGCCTTAGAATGGTGGTCCACTCAGAACTTCTGATTAATAAAGAGGGTACATACCATTTAATGTGTGAACTGAGAAGTCACACTTCATTTTAGCCAAGGCTTTTCTTCCTTGATACCCTGCCTCGGTGCCATCAGAGGTTACTACACATTGCCTGAATGCTACAGCATCAGCTGATGTCACACACCTTATCATGGGAACCTTCTTATATTTTATTCAGTATCATAAGGGAATCTAGGGACACATGGAAACCTGGGCTTGTTCCATCTTTATTGATGTAGGAAGTGGCTTCTAGGGAAAATTTGTTCTTTGTGTACACATATATACCAGATGGTTCAGGATGCCTGTCTGCTCAATATCCACATTCTTCATGGCTCTGTAGTTCACCCAACTCTTATTGTAAGAAGATGAAAACCAAGGGTAACCTCACACTTCACCTGTCATCAAGTAGACCCTCACAAAGAGTATGTGTATTTGGCTAATAATCCAACATGCCTAGGCCTTCCATTGATTAGGTTTACATGCCTCCTTGTCTAAATCAGTTAAGCGGTATAGGCTATGCCTTCTAACAGTGTTGACTGGGTATGTATCCCATGCACTGATTGACAGCTGCCCCAACCTACAGTGTCTGTGCTCTGCTCACTCCATGTTGCTTTTTTCTTTCAGAATACTCAACTGAACAGACACATCAGGTGCTTCACCCGTTGGTCTTCATGACATCCGTGTCTGCTCACCCTCTCCAAGCCCTCCTAGGCTGGGAGCAGCCCAGCAAGCTGCTTCCAGGTATCGCTGATGTTCAAGCCAGCCAAGTGGCCAGATGGACAGAGGATGAAGGATGAGGTGAGGAGAACCATGCTTAGGACACTGGAGTAAAAAGAGTCTACTGGTGGTATTTCCTAATATCTGGGGAAAAGTCCCCTGAGCCTGTTGGATTGTGAATCTTCTCTATAAAGCGTAAGCTTCAAATTGGAGCAGTTGTCAGGTCCACTTTTGAGGAAACTGGGAAAGTCTACTCTCTGCCTGGTTGCTGCTGCTTTTACCCACCACCCTTACCCTAGTGCCACCTTCTATGTCTTATAACCATCCCCGTGCTAAGTAGAGCAGAGAGTCCAATCTTCCAAATCCACACCCCTGCTCTGATGGGGAAGCAGCAATGCACAAGCTCCTGCACTTAGAAATGTCTTCTCTGGGAGAGCACTGCCCTGCCCCAGACAAGGTGGACCCTTAGCAATCCTGTGAGCTCCCCTTCGGATCAAGTGTCTGCCTCAATTGTTTCTTCCTCTATACTATAACATTACTAGTACCTTGAGTTGATTTTTAGTGGATATATTGTTAAAACAATGAGTAAGAGGTTGTACAGTAGAAAAAGTCAGATAATATTTTATAATTTTTTTTCGTTTAATCATGCCTTGCACCATTGCTTTGCAGCATAGATCAGCTGAGCTTTGTTGCTTACTATAGTACTGAAGCAATTTTTCCTATTTAACATGTTCATTCTTTGGAAGTGCATTGACTAATAAAGATATCATGGCAATGGCTGACCTCAGACAATGTGCTTTTCAACCCAGTAAACCCTTGTCCTCTCGGAGGACAAGGCTTGAGCTAGATCTGGAACTAAATTAGCTCCAAAGTGTTCATCAAAGACCTGTTCCAATTACCTTCACTTGGTGTGGGTTAGGCTTCTCTTTCTAAGAGTCTTTCCCCAGGGCTGTGCAGACATGGGAAACTTGGGGACAGGCCCTGTGCCCTACTCCAGCCTGGGATTCTATATTTTCCTCCAGTAATGGCCAGGGGGAACAGCCACCGTGCTTCAGCCTGCTTCGTCTACATACTTCCCTCTTGTTCATTCTGTGGAGGGATGGGTCCATATTATCTTGGCAGTGGAGAGTTGAGTCAGTGCCCTAGAGAATGCATGGGAGAATTACAATAGCAGGATCCAAGAGTACTCGGGCTTGTGCATTCTTATGCAAGTTTGCTAAGTGTGTTCTTGACTAAGGCAACTGAATGAAAACCTTCTGTATTTATGATGAAATCATACATGAAGGGCACCTGTGGAAGATTGTGTTGTTTCATTGTAAATAATTATCCTACCTACTGGTTTAATAAAAAGCGCTGATTGGCCAAAAGCAGGCAGGAAGTGTGGGCGTGGCTACCAGACTAAGAAAAACTCTGAGAACAGGAAGCACAGAGCAGAACGCCAGAGAGAAGCTGGAAGAAGCAGAGGACAACCATGCTGCTGTGAGAAAAGGTACCGAGCCGCATGGCTAAACAAGATGAGTCATGGGTTAGATGAAGGGTAGAGAGCTAGCAAGTTGTATGCCTGGGACTTAGGCCAATCAACTAAAAACTATTGTAAACATCTGTGTGTTTCTGTGTGTCTGTGGTCTGTAGGCCTGGACCTTGAGGTTAGGCCCGAAAGTCTGGGCCAGAAACCTCATACTACAGGCATCGAACAAATGGGGGTTTCCAACCAATAAACAGTTCCTCACTACTTCTAAGCTAGTCGTGTGTTGTTCTTCTGTTTGGAAAATGAGACTAGAATTGGCTACTCCTCTTCCTCTCAATACACCCTCAGTTCAGAACCCTCACGTAACCCTTACAAAGTCTTATTATACCCATTTGACACATGAAGACATTTCTATGGCCCCAAAATAAATGACATTCTTAGGGCCACATAGATAGTCCCATGCTCTGAGTTGGCATTTTCCTACTGTGTACACAGCAGATGTAGAGGAAGCTAACCCAGGGCAGGGAAGAGTGGCTGTGTGCAAGGGTGACAAGGTATAGTCAACTTGGTCTCATCACCGCCAAAGCCCAGCCTGCATCTAATAAGATGCACTTGAGAACAAGAACACAGGAGACTTACTTCTTCTGTGTCTCTAATCACTGTGCACATTCCCCAACACTAAAATATATCCTCAAGAACAATCTGTGATGGATTTAAAATGTAGGTTTAGTAGTATGTCTTTGAAAATAGGACAGTTATCTCAAGGGATCCTCATGGGGGTTGGAACATTTGGTAAGTACCATGACTAGTAGGTACCATTACCAACAGGACATGAGTCTGCTCTAGACAGTAGAATAAGAATGGCCTTGGAGGGGGCCCTTCTAGAAAGAAAGCCCAGGCCCCACCTTTATTAAGAGAAGTGTTTCTGGGTTTTGTCATCAGTGAACATGTTAGAAGGGAGTCCCCACCAAGGACAAGGTGGGCTGTAATGAACTCAGCCGTCCTGTGTGCCATCCAGAAAGATCTAGCATGGGGTGTCTATAGCAGAAGCTTCAGAGGTGAGGGTGTGGGAGCATATTAAGTTATCTTCTATGAAAGTTTATTTCTCACTCTGGGACAGAGAGGAGTCTGCTTAAGAGCAAAGCTTATAAAAATAAGGACTAATATTTTTTAAAAAATATATATTTGTATATATCTTCATAGTAAGGCTTTGTATTCAGGGTAGCTATCTGGCCATTGTCTGTGTGATAAGTGAATCAATCAATCCTGTACACTGAAGAGTGTACATTTACCATCCCAGGCACATCTTGGCTTTGTTTGGCTCACATGTGGGCACTTTACCTTTTCCATTACAAAACGCTACTTAAATTACCACATATAAATTGTCCTTTTCTCCACCAAGTGCTCCCTAAATGTTCATTAAGTGTAAAAGATAGTAGTCACTTTGAAAGCAAACTTTACATGGAAGGCAGTGTTTCGAAAAATCCAGGGTGCTGCTGGCTAAGCAAAGCAGCCTTCTGCAATTGGACTCTTCAAAAAAAGGACAAGTAAACTCTTCTGGAAAAAAAAAAATCAAGAGAGTCAGAGTAGAAACACAGCCCCCAAAGGACTTCCAGGCAGCACAATCCAGCTCAGATTTCCAGGCTCAGCAAGAGAGGAGCACCATCATTCCTAAAGATGGAAGAAACAGCCCACTACAGACAAGAGACATGCTGAGTGCCAGAAAGGAAGCCAGGGAAAGTAGGTCATGGGGTAACGTGAGTTGAGTAAAGTATAAGGCTGGTAGGAAAGCCCGGGCAGAGGCATCACTCTCCAGACTGCTGTCTCATGCCTACAAACTTTCTTGGAGCCCTTCCAAAATGAAGCTCGGTTTTGGACACAGAACTGTATGCTCTGAAGAACATGGAAAACAGACACCTGTCATTTCCTGCACCAGGGTGATCCCTGGAACAATGACCAACAGTATAGGCTCACAGAGCAGCCTCCAAACTAGAAATGTACCCCAGGATCAGAACTAAGGACACAGTCCGTATAACAACTTCCAACATCATAGGTGTTCTTCAGAACCAACCATGGCCTGGTCCCCACAATGTTTCAACAGAGTACTTGTTATTTAGAAAAGTAGACCCAGACACACCTCATAGCTATCATTCGAGAGGCGGGTAGCAAATGATAACTGTGTCTTCCCTCAGAGAGTTCACTCTCCCTGAGTAGGCATCCTCATTACATCATACATTTGTTGTGGAAAGGATCTTTGAATGGGAGAATGAAAAGGAAGCCCTTCAGTATTATTCTATGGCATGTAAAATCTCACCTTTTACATTTGCAAAAATCTGTAGCCTTGTAGCCTAAAACTCAACATACAATTTACTATTAGGGAAAGTAAGTACTAATAATACTGAACAAGGCTTTTGGGTATTGAAAGAGCAGGACAAAGACTTCTTCCTCAGTAGATTTCATGGCATTGTTTTTACCATAAAAAAAATAAATCAGAATCCTCCCAAAAATGAGAGCATCTGGGACACGTGGTGAGGCCAAGAAGGCAGAGATGCTCTGCTGTATGCAGAGAACTAAGGTAAGGAGCCAAGACCCCCAAGAAAATGGGACAGTGGCACTGGAAGGAGTATTGCCACCACTCAGCAGCACATGCTCTGTTCTGTCCACTTTGGTGTCACGTGTTGTTCCCATCAGAACGCTGTCTACCTTTCCAGTTGATGGTGGGTCCCTGACCAACTATCCTAAGAAGAGGGGGAAGTCCTTTTCATGCTGACAGAGGAAGACTCTGCAACATAAGCAAATGATCAGTGCCAACTTTCCCCAGTGAGCATCTCTTGGCAGGAGTAAGAACATGTCTTAGCTTGTCACGAGAGGCCTGATATCCCTGTGACTGACATGCTTTCCACACACAGAGGCCTTGCCTAAGGTTAAGTCCTGACCCAAGTCCTAATCAACTTTTTTTTTTCCTCTCCCATGATATTTAGTGAATTCTTCCCTTTTTAGTCAGTTCCAGCAGTATATGCATCCAACAGTGGCCTTTTGACAGCCTGTGGAAATACCTTTTGGATGACACAGCTAGAAGACAACATTGTTATTTACAGCTAGGAGTTAGAGGCCAGTGGTGTGAACAAATGCCCCACAATACAGAAAAGCACTCTACAGCAGAACTGCCTATCCCAAGGAGTTCATGGAGCTGAGATAGAGAAGCCCTGAACTTGGTGTCCTTTATTTACTCCCAGACTGTTTGTTCAGTGGGGAGGATTTGACATTGGTGCCACCTCCTCCCTCAGGGTCCAGATCTTTAGAACTTCATGCTTCCCATTAGGCTGTAGGCGATACTCTACCCACTGACCATAGCCCTGCGAGTCCAGAAAGGCACCTCTCCAGCTCACCCTTTCCTTTGTGGTACCAGCCCTCAACTCACAACAGCATTCTTTCTGAGCTCTGAAAATAAATGCCCAGTTCTTGGACCTAGCCCAACTCCATTCATTTCTAATCTCTGTGGCTCATGCCCATGTTTCAGTCAGGCTGCAAGTTCTGCAAGACATGGTGATGTGTGGACAAGCTGAGAACCCAGACTTGAAGCTCCTGCTGCTAGAAGCACAGATCCATCCCCAGAGACCACACCACTCTGCTTCTCTCCATTCACCTTCTGTTCCTCAGACTCTTTATTGCTGCTCATACTTGGCCTGTTTCTGGGCTGGCTCCTAGGAATCTACACATCTGTCAAGAATTTTAATCCCAGGAAATCTTGTGTGTATTGAAAAAGCCTCCCTTCCTGGACCTTTCCCCGAATTTTCCTGAGCTGCAGTCTTCCCATCCAGAAGCCTTTGCACCTCTCCTACGCCTCACACATGTGACTGCATATTATAGCAAGCTGCATCTTATGACATTCGCCTTTCCTCTATCTCTGTGAACTCAACAATAACTCAGTGCCATTCAGAGGTGCGCCCGTTACAAGCCCCCAGACATAGTGAGCACAGATACTTTTAGCCAAAAGAGTAGCCTAGGGAAGGATTCAACCTGGCAATGTCTTGGGCTCTAGAGACCCAACTTCAGCCACCTCTACAGGTGCTGTCACATGCCCCAGTTTCCTATCAGTGTGACTGAACAGTGGCCTTTATCAGTTCCCTATAGATACCCAACATGTGTTCCATGCTTTCTACTGAACCCGTATTAATCGTCTCCAAACTGACAAAGCTTCCTCTGCCTGTGTCTTATGAGAGCATGAAGTTTCAGTGGACCACGAGCTGCCATGTTGATCAGTCTAGTGTGATCCCACTTTTCACAGTGAGATGTCTGTGCGTGTGCTTTGGGGAGTTTCCCAAAATTTATAACTTCTCTTTCACCTTAGAAGGATAATCCTAAATTGATTCTGCTGAGCTAGATTTGTAGTTCTGGGGAGAGGGAAGAAGATACTAAGTACATGCCAAGTGTTCTCCAAGAGAAAATATGCTAAGTTTTTTGAGTTCCCACAGGCTAAGTGTGGCCAAGAGAACACAGGTGCATCTTCTGGGTGATTGTCCTCACTATCCTGAATCCTAAGAACAGTCACCACAACTCTTGGTATCCATTTCTATCTCAAACGTCCACTGATTTCTGGAGAGTCTTGGAGGGAGTATGTGTTCCCGGGGGCTCTATGAGGTGGCAGCCTTTGGTATAAGGACTTGAGCTCATCAGCTGTCTCCAGATCTTCCCCATCTTAAGGAAAGGACATGCAGGTGCTCAACCCCAAGTTAAACCAGGAAGTATCAAGGGAAAACAAGTCAGTTCCCTTGAACTCCTAACCCCAATAATGCACATTCAGCAATCCCAGCTTGAGGCCAGCCTGTGCCACAGCCATGCTAGATCTGTCAACGCACCCAGAGTCATAACTATCATCCACTTATCCAGAGTCCACGCTTATATAAATAGGCGGTGTCTGTTGGGGACACTTGGTGGTTATCTGCACCATAAGTCAGGTCTTCAAACTCTCTGATTATAAGGAAATGTGTGTGTGTGTGTGTGTGTGTGTGTGTGTGTGTGTGTGTGTGTGTGTGTGAATATGTGTATATATATGTGTGTGTGCATATGTGTGTATATGTGTATGTGTGGTGTTTGTGTGGTGTATGTGTGCATATGTGTGTATGTGTGGTGTTTATGTGGTGTGTATGTGTGCGTGTGTGTGTATGTGTAGAGGGAGACAAGTCATCAACTAAGAGGGGAAAGTCAAGTTAAAGAGAGTAATTTCCAGAACTCAAGACTTTGCAATAGGTACCCTAAATTCCAGATTCTCTGCTGCTAACTGGCTGAGTAGGACTGTTAAGTTGTTAAACTTCTCTGGACTTTTAACATCATTTATGTGGGAATCTAGTTCACCACGATGTGTAGAGCTGTGCTAAAGCCTCAGAGATGCTTAAAGGAGGAGGTTGCTATTTAGGAATGCCTGCAAGCAAGGTGTTCCTATCATCCTGATGGCCCCATGATAACCCCTTTCCAAGGCCACCAGCCCCACATGATTAGGAGGGCTACATTTGGAAGCCTTCTCAGTCCCAGAGCCCCATACAGACTTTGTCATTGCTGCTTCCTTATCAACATACCCTGTGTAGAGCAGCCTGGTGACAAATGAACTGAAAAAAACCCTGGGGACAGGACACATTTAATAAGCAAAAAAAGAAGAAAAGGTAATTTGATAGTTACTATTTAAATCCAAGTGTTTGTAATTTTTTATTCACACATTGAGTTACAACCTTCAAATTATTTCAGGTGCGTGTTTTAAAATTCAGCTTTTCATCTTGTGTTGTAGGTGGCTGAGTTTGTACAATCTCTTCTAGGCTGTGAAGAGCATGCCAAGTACTTCAAGAAAGAGGTAATAAATGGAAAAATTAGATATATTTTGTACTTCTAGGCCCAGGAGTGATTTGTTTCCATCAATTTGAGTGTAAATAAGAGCAGACACACCAATTTCCGTGTAGTCAGAGAGCTTGTATGGAGGAGGCAAGAGCCCAGCAGTGCAGCCTGTGCTTGGCCATTCTTACTCTATCACAGGATGCTGGGTACTGGGCTCAGTGGATTTGGTGCAAGGGTTGGGGATTAGATAAGTGTCTATGGGAGGTCCTAAAGGCTTCTCATTGGCAGCCTTAGGAAACCTTGGGGGAAGGGATGAATTCTATGCTCAACCATGAGAAAGTAAGACTAGCCCATCCCCCTACTTGCACCTGCTTCAGAGTGGATGCAAGAAGCATCCTCGTGCAGCATTGCTGCTTCCTGCTTCCTCATTCTGAGTAGTCTTTTCAATTCCTTAGCTCCTTTCAAAAGCTAGAATCCATAGTCCTAGGGGCTACAGAGAATACCGAGTCTACTATAAATATAAAATAATGATGATGCTGATCTATCATATGCTCTGAGCTTCTTACAGAGGTCCTTTGTCCTCAGAATACTGTCTGGAAGGTGGTTTATCCTAGAGGCCACCCTCAGGAAGGCTGGGCACAGTGGGAAAGAGGCAGTGTCACAGACTCTCCCCTCTCAGATGATTCTACAACTTTCACGCTTCAGTGCTCTAGGAAACTTGACAATGTAGGTGATGTTTATAGCATCACATTCCTCTCTTCCCTTTGAGTTCAGAGTGTGCATGATAAAAAGGACATCTTCTTGAAGTTCGGGATCCTGAGACCGTCAGAGCCCTACAGCTTTTGCTAACATCCAACAAAGCTCAGTGTTTTGGTGGTTCCACCAGAGTGCAATACCAAAGCTTGCACATAGCCCAGACTCTTTGTTTAGCGATGCCCTAGACATATTTTGTCTCTGAGTCTGTCTGTATGATTGATCTACTCTTTCTGAGAGTTTTCAAACTTATCCTTTTTGGTCCCTGTGGGAAATCACAGAAAGCCTCAGGTTCCTCCCTATCTAACACACAGACTTCTGGGATGGGACCTTTAATTAAACCAATCAGTGGGACTTAGTAAGGACAGCAATATACAGTAGACCATCTCCTCTGGGATTTACTAGGCACTGCCTGGGACCCCAGCTTTGACTCTGAGAAGCTGCGTGCCATTGGTAAAGTCCTTAAGCCTTATATTCCAAGTTTCCTCATCTATCATACATGGTCATCAAGAGAGCAAAACACATAGAATCGATGATACTAGATTGTTCCATCTCCATAATGCCCACATTCTTCTTCACCATCACTGTCCTGTTTTTATGACAGCTAACTATTTGGCCAAGGATTTTTACATGAAAACACAGGCACTGAACCCAGGTCAAGACAGGGAAAGAGGTGCAATGTCTCTCCCCTGCCTCAGAGAACAGGAATTTTATCCCCAGAAAAACATCTTACTCTCTAAATACCTGTGCCTTCAATATATTATACAATATATTATAGAGGTTATGGGAATTAAAAAAATAAAACGAGAGTGAAGTCGACAAAGACAGGATCCAACCGCCCAAAGAACAAATATAATAGAAAACAGATAATCCACAGGCCACGCAGCAAAACAAACTAATAACAATTAATTGAATTAAGATGCAAGCACTAGCTAACAATAAGCCTGAGCCATAGGCCAAACAACATATAAATTCTGTAAGACTGCAGGGATGTGGGTCCAAACCTCAGGCTAGGCCAGGCCACAGGCAAGAGAGATTTTTTTAGACTGTGAGACTAGGCCTGGCCAAAAACCTCTACTCTATAGAAGCATCCACACTTTTATGATCTTTGATAAGTGTTTAAAATCCTATAGAAGAACCTCAACTACTTCATCTTTCCATCAAAGGGTTTACCATTGAGGAGGCACAGACTGTAATAAGTCTGCTGTGGGATTTGAGTGGCTTTACATTGATGGCACTGGCTCACAGAGGGATTGCCATAGAAAACCCCCTTCTTTACAGTCACTGGTTCTGCAGCCAGGAGTCAGCTGACCTAGCCAACCACATAAATGTGTATATAATACAGGAACAGAACCCCTACACGCAGTTCACAGAATCGGGTCCATAGGCCTCCAAGAAGCTGTGATCATGGTCTCCATGGTGACCATTTATCATCCTATGACTCAGGAAAACTGCCCAACTTTATATAGCCACATGCTTTCCTAACTTAAAAACCATTTAACTGTCAAGGAGTGAGCATAGTCGAAGTCTACAACACAGTGACTTGATGTACACATGTACAAGTACCATATGCATATGGGGACCACAGTGATGGTCATTAATACAACCCTCACTCCACAATTTGGATTGGAGCCAAGAATCATTCTAATATCGTTTCTCAATGTACTTAAAAGCTAATAAATGAGATAATTATTACATTATTTTTCTATTTAGTAGTTTTTAATATGACAGAAAGGAAGCTTTGCTGGAGATGAAGATTTCTAATATTTTAGTATCACTTTGTATGTAGGATGTATTGTGTGTATCATGTGGACACATGCATACATATAGAGGTCAGAGGACAGTGTCAGATGTCATTCCTGTCCCTCCATCATGGGTTCCAGAGAGTAAACTCAGGTCACCACGGTTAGCGGTTAGCAGCAACTACCATTCCCTCCCCCCAGCCGTATAGGGGCCCAAGGTTTCTCATATTTCAAAAACACATTCATACTGATTTATTTTTTAAAATTAGAAGATCTCTGTTGTTATAATATGTATTACTGCTTAACGATTTGTGAAATTTTACAAATCATGGAATGTTTCATTGAAACATATTTTGGGGAATTGTGTTGTGTAGCATCCCAAGCAGCAGCTAAACTACAATTTAATTCCTTCTGTTGCTACACCAGTAAGTTGTTCTACAACTCTAGTAACATCAGACAGAGACCTCACATGATGCCTTACTCTCTGGAGATTTACATGGGGGTGCTTTTAAAGCTCTTGGTACATTCAGGCAAAATATATTGAAACATAATGGCAATCTGTGCTTGGGAAAATTAATGTGTTGAGTTTATGTTTAGCAAACTGAGAGCCTTCTGATTTAATTCGACTCCGTATTCTGTAAGATCAACAGTGGAGTTGATCTGCCTTGAGTCAAATGGGGGGCACTTCCCTCTAGGAAGGCCATACCGAGTCAGTGTCACACTTCATACCCAGAAACTGCTACTAGTAGATAAACAGGCTCCAACGAGGAATAATTATATCTGTGATTGTTTATTTATTTATAGAAGATAGATGGGAAAGCCTTCCTGCTTCTGACCCCGACAGACATTGTCAAAGTGATAAAGAGCAAGCTGGGCCCAGCACTGAAGATTTATAATTCTATCCTGATGTTCAGGAACTCCCAGGACATCACTGAAGATGATGTTGCCTCAGGCCCAGAAGCCAGGAGATAAACGTGCTCTCGATCATCCACCAGCACTGGCACTTGTACTTTTGGAAAGAAGGTTGGCAGCCATCCATTTGAATTTAATATCCCGATGGTCATACCCATATTTAATCTGGACCCTTTAAAGTGTCTGGTTTAGGTATGTGGCAGACTTTGATAAATAGACTGCCAATGATTTGGACACTTAGGTTCAAGTATGGGGTTTGGTGGCATCCTTACTGCAACAGACAGACTGAAAAAGGCCATCCATATGTTTGTTCTCTACTTATATTAAAAACAAACAAACAAAAAACCAACTTTCCATTCTGCAATCATTGTCTCAAGTGGTAAAATGGCAGAAAAATCAATTCATTAATGCACCATTAATGTGTTCAACAGAAACAGCTCACATCTATCATCTGGGTGTGGCAAGTCTGAAAGATGAAAGCCTGGGGCTTTGAAGAAGACTCATGAGGTTTCTGTGCCCTTAACTCGGGAAAATATTACTCTTTTAAAAAGTGCTAATCAGCACACTGTTTTCATAATCCTTATTTTTATTCCTTTTACAATTTTTCGGTTGAGTCCAAGGTGCCCTGGAGCCTGCTCCAAGGAGTATGCCGAGAAGTGTCAGAAGAGCAGTTGGGTATTTCAAAAACCAGATGCAACTCTCAAGAGGACCTGCCATCTGGACTGCCTGGGGAGTTTGTTCTAACAGTGGTATTGGCCAAAGACCCAGCAGTGTGCAATCCCTGCTGTTCCTACTCTGATGAAGAAAAGTTCAGAATGAACCCTCCTCTCTCATCTGAAGGAAGAGCATCAGGTTTTGGTTTCATCTCCACAGAGGTATGGGAGCAGGACAGAAGACCTCCAGAAAGCAGCTTGGAATCTTTGGCTGAATTCTTCTGACAGGCTCTTAGGCTTCAGTCATATTTTAGAAGGGAATGTGTCTGAGATTGGAGTTGTAGACAGACCACCTCATAATTATGAAAAATGAGAACTCCAAGTCTACAACTATGTCTGCTCTTTCACGTAGTAGCAACTACAATGTCCCTCCTGGAAGCAAAGACTCATCCTTTAGGGGTGGGAACCAAAGGGGGAGCCCCGAGAAAGATGTCAACTTGATAATATTCTTTTGCTACATTGAAACATTTTTAATTTAACAAAGTTGATTCTTCTCAGTGAATTTCTCTTACTTTAGGTCACTAAAGGAGAAAAAAACTTGAAAGAATATATATGGCATTCTTTAAATGCTTACCTAAATGTAAATTTAATATGCTATCAGGTGATGTAAATTTGCTTTTGTGATATTTTGTTTCTCTTTTTTGTAGTCTTCCATATGCAACAAAAATTGCTGATTTTACTGCTAAAGTTTTAATTTATTTTAAATGTTAATAAACATGTAAAAATCAGCCTCTCCGTGCCTTACTGGATGTGTGGTTATAGCTTGTCCCTGCCTTAAAGTCTGGGATCTGTTAGGTTTTTGTTTTCAGCTCTGGAAGAACAGAGGTAGTTGCATGCATTGGTCAGCAGAGAAACTTGCTGGTTTTGACTGCTGTGTTCTCTTAGGGAAAATAGTTAAGATATTAATAGTGTGAGAGATTAAGCTGTAAAGGTTTTTAATTTATACAGGCTTTATAATTGCTCATTTACAGAAGACCTGAGACTTGTAGCATAGATACTTGCTACAGGAGAATTCTTCAATAATGCCCAGAATATAACCAATGACACCAAGCAGAATTTAAATTGAACTGCTTTTTTGGAAAACAGTGTGTTCAGGTATCTGTATCCATACCCCCAATCTCAGCATATCCACAAAGAAAACTGATATCCCTCTACCTGAGTAAATGACACCATTAAAGTAGTTGGCCAAGCCATGAAATAAAAGTCAGTCACCTGAGCATGCCAATTTCTCAGGTTTTAATTCTACTACCACAATATCACTGGAGTAGAAGGAGATGTATATAGCCAGTTCTTACATGCTGCTCGCAGGTCCAGCGTTCTACAGGCACTCTATATTCCACCCCTGTTAAACCTTTCTATCCTCTCTTTGATGTCCATGCTAGATCCAATCTCTCCTTGATGTCTCATGCTAGATTTAGACGAGATTACTTTGAAGTTCACTATGCTCTTATTGGTAGGAAGCCCCCACCATGGTACATCCTGCTTCACAGCAGAGCTCAGCATCTTAGTAGCTTTTCTCGAACTTTCATTGTAGGTGACCCCACAGCAACTGGTGACTCCTTTTCTATTATACATCACTTTTCAGTGGTCTTGCTACACCTTTAACTCTCTCAGTCTCTCTAGAAGAGTAGTGTAGCTAGCCCATGACAGTCATGTTTATTGCTGACTCCCTGTGCTGACTGTAATGTCAGACTCTAAGTGGACATACAGCTACCTGCTGTGTTGATGAATGAAGCAAGACAATTCAACTTTGGTCCTAGCTTTAAAACCACCTAGATAGGTGTAACACTCCATAAAGTGGAAAATGGTGCCTACATGGGGAATTTGTTTGTAATTTTGATCTGAAGAATGTGTGTGTGTGTGTGTGTGTGTGTGTGTGTGTGTGTGTGTGTGTGTGTGTGTGTGTGTGTGTGTGTGCCTGTGTGAATATAAGCACACATAAGATTTTGGTATTTAAAGTGGAATGGGTGTCTGCAAAATGACAGCTGTTTCTTTACATTGGTGATAGAATAAACCTACTACAGAGGACTATACGTTCCTTCCATTCAAGGCTTTTTTTTCCCTCCATATCCACATGCTTGCCTGTACTCTCCAAATGACCTGAAATACTAAAAACAGAAATATTTTACCCTACCAAGAGTATTGCCAACATGGTGTCAGATGTGACACATTATCCAGAAAATCATGGGTGTGGGATTATTCACTACAGCCTCCCCTCTGAATTTTCACCTCGTGTCAACAGGACTCCAAGAAATAAAAGTGTCTGTGTTATTAGAAAGAGTCCCCCACAGGGTTATTTTCATGACATGGCATAAGTCCATATCATAATTCAAGAAATGAGATCATAACAAGAATCATAGGGGAGCTCAGGATTTCTCACATGGAACTTTC
Organism: Phyllotis vaccarum; assembly: GCA_033318265.1. Taxonomy (NCBI): domain Eukaryota; kingdom Metazoa; phylum Chordata; class Mammalia; order Rodentia; family Cricetidae; genus Phyllotis; species Phyllotis vaccarum. The sequence goes on from JARWLC010000018.1 coordinate 55,117,102, forward strand.
AGAGTGACTGTAATTTCAGATAACTTTGGCGAAAATAAATTTCTCATTTACAATAATATGACAGCATTAAAAAGTAAGCCTATCCTTAACAGTTTTTATACACCCTCCCTCTTAGATGAGAAAACCAATCTCATAGAATGAATCCATACATTAAGAGTCTCCTAGCATAGCAGTGCCAAAGATGGACTCCATGAAAGCATGGGCCTCCATGTAGTGCTCTCATCAAATGTTGACTGTTAAACATTCTGGAATTTCTAAGACAATTCAGCTTTTTCTAGAGTTCCCTCCTGGTCCTATGAGTTGAGGTAGGCTCATTAACGTCCAGGAAAGGCACCTGAGCTATGGAGCAAAGCCTGGGTTTGAATGGGGCCCTGCACCTCAAAACATTCGCTTGATCTCAAACTGTATCTTAATTTTTCAGCCAATGACCAAATTTTCACATTTATTCATTTGGCATTTTTGTTCTATATAATGTTAGGAAATTCTTCATTTGTTGATGTTATAAAAGGAACTGAAAAATATTATTTTTCATGTTAGATGTCCCTGTGAATATATTCTTAATATTTGAGAAAATGTTCTTCATGAATATAATACTCTTATAAATCTCTTTATATTAAAACATCTTTCTTGTAAATATATGTATGAAGAACATGTTTGTTAATAGAGTCTTGAATATTCAGAATTCTTTTAAATATATATTTATACGAATACATTTGTTAATAATATATATTAAGAAGAATTTTTTTCAGAAATCTATTCATATTATGTGCTCCCAGATGCTGTTTCTGTTAGTCCTTCCGTTCCAGTTGGAGGACAAAATTGGAGCCACTTAAGCCCAATTTTAGAATGATGTGGCAAAGACAAAATAAACATTTTTTCAACTCAAACTTAAGATTTAAATAAATAAATTTGACGACTGAATCATTTGGTTAATTGGTGATCAGCAGTTACATTTCTCAATAAAAACATCTGCCTCCAAGGATTTGCACTACATATTCTTGTCAGTAAGATGCGAGAGTTTGAATCCAGTGACCAGTCAGATGTAATCTTGCGGTCAGAGCTGATTGTCCCAGAAGGAAGCCTGTGGAACCCAGGGGACATCCAGATGGCAGTGAAGCTCTGACTCATAAAGGAGAGGATGATAGCTGAGCAGAAATTAGTCTGTATGGACACCAGGCATTCTTCTCCTGGGGACCAAGATGGATTGAGGGCAGTACTACTGTGTCTTCCATAAAGGAGAAGGGATGTGGGGTGACATAGTCTAAGGACAGCCACAGAAATAGGAATAGAAAAGAGAAAGTGTGAGAAGTGATGGTTTAAACCGTTGAGTTAACTTGCTTCTCTTCAAATGGCTGTTTCATGAGATCAAGCTAGTTGTTTGTGCTGTTTGTAGAGGACCACCCTTCACTCTCCTCTTTCCTTCACCTTGAAATTAGACTCTGTTCCCTTTGATGTACAAAGCTAGGCATCAAAGCAAATTGATTTATAAAGAACAGAGTACTAAGAAATCGCAAGTTAAACCCAGAAATTTGGGGACAGATTAAACTGTAATCCTTGCACTTCTCCTAAAAACAAGTCTGTGGAGGAACACACATAGAGATTTCTGAAGTACAGGAGCATCTTTACATTGTGAAATTCTGGGATATATAAGTTGTTTCCAATGAGAAAAATCATCAAGAGTTATTTACTAACATTAGCTCAATCTCATATGTTTAAAATCTCTGGGAAAATGATGTATTTAACAGGCCTTTATCGATCTCAACCAGGAGAACACAGACTAGATAATTTAGAAACCATGGACATTTCTTGCTGAGTTTCTGACAGTGAAGAATCTAAGAGCAAAGGTGATGGCTGTCCCACAGTTGAAGACAGAAGAACAAAAATCAAAGAAGTATGAGGAGGGAGGGAGGGAAGGAGGGAGAGAGAGAGGGAGTGAGTGAGGGAGTGAGGGAGGGAGGGAGGGAGGGAGGGAGGGAGGGAGGGAGGGAGGGAAGGAGGGAGAGAGAGAGGGAGTGAGTGAGGAAGTGAGGGAGGGAGGGAGGGAGGGAGGAAGGGAGGGAGGGAGGGAGGGAGGGAGGGAGGGAGGGAGGGAGGGAGGGAGGGAGGGAGGGAAGGTGTGATCTTTTGGAGAAAAAGCAATTGACATTTCAACTGGTCTGGTGTTGATGGTCAGGCAGAAAGCCACATAACATTGTCTTACTGAAGAGTAATTCAGAAAGGTTAGTTGATGTTAATTATTGAATTTTTAAATTTTCAGGTTTCAGCCTCCAGCACAGCCAATCTTTTTAATCTGTTCATTTGCTGTTTTTACTTTTAAGGATGTACTTATCTTTCATGGGCCTTTGTTTCTGTCAGTCTCAATCTGAGATTGTTCATCAAGATTTCTCTACCTACCTTCCAAACCAGGAAGCCTAAAAGTTACGGGGAAAGAACACAGATGCCTATCACATATCTATACTGATTTGATTCTGAAATTGCTTTCAGATGAACCAGTAAATTCACTAGAGCAGTCTGTCTGTCTGTGTAAAACTTTTCACTGTATTCACCCAGTAAATGTTGATTGAAAACTTCATGCTCTCCCAAGCACTATCTTCACAGGTAGCAAAGGAAGAATAAACTGGATAAAAATTCTTCACAAGCCATGCTAACTGGACCAAGCAGGGTGTGTGTGTGTGTTTGTGTGTGTGTATATGTGTGTGTGTTTGTGTATGTGTATGTATGTGTGTGGAGTGTGAGGTGTGTATATGTGTGTGTGTGTGTGTGTGTATGTGTGTGGGGTGTGTGTGTGTATGTAGTAAGAGGTTTCTGGCCCTGACTTTCGGGCCTACCCTCAGGGTTTAGCCCTGCAGACCCACAGACCCACAGAGACATACAGATGGTTACAATAGTTTTAGGCTGATCGGCCTAAGGCCCAGGCATATAACTTGCTAACTCTTTACCCTTAAACTAACCCATGATTCTTCCTGTTCAGCCATGTGGCTCGGTACCTTTTCTCACAGCAGCATAGTTGTCCTCTGCTTCTTCTGGCTTCTCTCTGACATTCTGCTCTGTGCTTCCTGTTCTCAGAGTTTTTCTTAGTCTGGTAGCCCCACCCACACTTCCTGCCTGCCTTTGGCCAATCAGCGCTTTTTATTAAACCAGTGAGTGGGACAATTATTTACAATGTAACAGCATAATCTTCCACGTGTGTGTGTGTGTGTGTGTGTGTGTGTGTGTGTGTATGTGTGTGTGGGTATATGTGTGTGTGAGTGTGTACTTGTGTGTGTGCCTGTGCATGTGTGAGTGTGTGTGTGTGTGTGTGTGTGTGTGTGTGAGAGAGTGTGTGCCTCTGTGTGTATGTGTGGTATGTATGTGTGTGTGAGTGTGTGTGTGAATGTGTGTGTGTGTGTGTGTGTGTGTGTGTGTTAATGATTAAGGAAGTCATAAAGTTTGAGAAAGGAGGCATGGGAAGAGTTTGACTTGGGAAAGAAAGGAATGGATGGAAATTGTGTAAATGTAATACTCATAGGTGAAATTCCCCAAAATAAAATATATAAATTAAAACAAATTCTTTTTATAAAACCAGTTCACATTAGTGAGCTTGAACTAAAAGATTAAGATGAACATAGGAAAGATCAAGAGAAACTTTTAGAATCCTAATAATGGATATATGTCCTTCTGGCATACGTGTCTCAGGAAATGTGACCAGGAAATATCGTTCACTGGAAATACCAAGAGGTGGTATTTGAGTGAAGGGACACTTGTCTTTCCGGTCCAGCCCAGAGGTTCAGACCCTGTCTCGACCCTGCTACGGCTTTGCCCCAATAATCACACAAAAGCTTATATTAATATCATACTGATTGACCTTTGGCTCAGACATATTGCTAGCCCTTTCATCTTAACCTGGTCTATTTCCATTAATCTACTTAGCCATGTGGCTTGGTACCTCTGTGTCTGCTGGCTTCTCTCTGGCTTTTCTGCCTAACTATTGTTCTTCCCAGGGTTTTCTTAGTCTGATAGCCCCACCCACACTTCCTGTCTGCCTTCTGGCCAATCAGATTTTTATTAACCCAGTAGGAGGGACAAATATTTACAATGTACCAGAACATAGTACCCAGGTGTTGGCATGATCTCTTCTGCATCTTTATTCATTCTCTGTTCATGCCTACCATAGAGATGCCCACATTCCTGTCCCCTAAGGCCTACAATGACCCACTGCATGGAAGTTCACAAAGTTAACTGCCTAGCTGAAAACTGTGGATATTATTTTAGTACCATGTTGGCATTAGCCATTTAGTTTTCAGCTAACTTGAAATTGCTAGACTTGTATCCCCTTGGGTTGTAAGGGGCAATTAACAAGAAGTAATCCGACATATTTCTAATGTGATTAACGGAGATTGTCATCAGGCAGGTAATTTTAAACACTGCTGTCCTTTAAATACAGATTCAGTAATTTTAGCTCAGTGCTATTTTAATATTTATTATGCATGTGTAATAATTTTAGAGATGAGCATGTTTCCACATAGTTGGGCTCAGTAATCCAAAAGGCTTGTAATGCAAAATCCTGCAATAGATATTCAACTCTCAGAGCCCCCAGGAAGGGTAGGGAATTAATAGGTGATTAGAAATTGAGTAGAATTCTGAGCTGAAAGGAAAGTACAATTGCAAACTGTGTCTGATGGGGAAGTGGAGGGTCATGGCCCGTCTAGTAGCAACACTCTATAGTCAGCTCAGAGCTTCCACTACTGCTGCTCAGAAAGTCATCCAGGGCACATTTCCCAAGCCAGTCATTTAGGTGCATGTTGACTTGAAAACTGAATTGCCTTAGGAGATATACAGTTTTCACATAATTTTTTTACATTTAGTTAATTTTATCATTAAAGGCAAGATCCCTTTAGCTAGAAAATCTGTAAGCTACAGAATTTTGTGCAGATCAGAGCCTGGTGAAAGGATCCTTTCATCAGTTCTTGGTTCTTTGTTTTCAGCTTGAAAAGCTAGTTCCTTGTTTTCAGCTTGAAAAGCCATCTGGAACTTGTGACCACTCTTAGGCTGACAGAAACCACAGTTCAGCCTGTGTTATAAGTTAGAATAGCTAGACAATGGGAATTTCTGCCCTCAGGAAACAATAAAGAAAAAGAATCTACTTACATAAGAGCTTTTACACTACAAAGCATATACTCCATTTTTTTTAACAAGTTTTAAGCTAGTAAAAAAAAAAATTGTTCCCACAAATCCATTTAATTCTCAATTTCCATTGTTCAATACACACAATAAATCACTGTGCATATCCCTGAGAGCAACCTCATAGCTTTCTCAACCTTGATGAAGATCCAGGTATAGATTAATAGTCAAATAGATCCTACTTGGCTGCTTGGATCATGTGTCATTCTTATTATCTCATCTCCAACAAGTCCCTACTAAAAACAAATACAAAATGTCCAGCAAAGATGTGCACAAGGCAGTCCTGAGAGAGTAAAGGCTTTATCTCATTAAATTTCCACCACTTCTAAGTATTAACACAATATATTTACAGAGGTTAAAAAGAATTTAGTGTTTTTTAAAGCTTTTCTTGCATACCAATCAGCATCCCCTCTCCCTCCCTCTTCCCAATCATCCCCCAGCTTCCCTCCACCCACCCTCATCCAATCCTCAGAGATTATAAGGGCTCCCATGGAAAGTCAGTACAGTCTGGCATATCAAGTTGAGGCAAGATTTTTATCTATTTTTCCTTCTCAGGGGGGACCTATGAATGTCCCTCTTAGGGTCCTCTGTGTTACCTAGGTAGGCTGGGGTTGTATATTGTAGCCTGATTATCCTTTGATTTATGCCTAATATCCACTTATGAGTGAGTATTTACCATGCTTATCTTTCTGGGTCTGTGCTACCTCAGGATGGTTTTCTCAAGTTCCATCCATTTGCCTGCATATTTCAGGATGTCATTTGCCTGCAAATTTCAGGATGCTGCAAAATACTCCATTGTGTAAATGTACCTCATTTTTTTAAAAATCTATTCTTTGGTCGAGGGTCATCTAGATTGTTCTGGCTCTTACAAATAGTGCTGCTATGAACACAGTTGAGCAAATGTTTTGTGGTATGAATATGAATCCTTAGGTATATGCTCAATAGTCGTATTGCTGGATCATGAAGTGGATTGATTTTCACTTTTTTAAGAAGCCACCATACTGATTTCCAAAGTGGCTGTATATATTTACACTCTGACCAGTAACAGGAGTGTTCCCCTTGCTCTACACCCCCTCCAACATAGGTGGGTTTTTTTTTTTTTTTTTTAATCTTAGCCATTCTGACCGGTGTAGGGTGGTATCTCAGAGTCATTTTGATTTGCATTTCCCTGATGGCTAAGGATGTTGAGGAATTCTTTAAGTGTCTTTTGGCTGTTTGAAATTCTTCTGTTGAGAATCCTCTGTTGAGATCTGTACCCCATTTTTAATTGGATTATTTCATTTTTTGATCTCTAGTTTCTTGAGTTCTTTATATATTTTAGAGATCACCCCTCTGTCAGACGTAGGGTTGGTGAAAAAAATGTTCCCATTCTTTAGGCTGCTGTTTTGTCTTATTGACCTTTGCCTTACAGAAGCTTCTCCATTTCAAGAGGTTTCACTTACTGATTGTTGCTTTCAATGTCTGTGCTACTGATGCTATATTTAGGAAGTGGTCTCCTGTGCCTATGTGTTCAAGGCTATTTCTCACTTTCTCTTCTATCAGGTTCAGAGTAATTGGATTTATGTTGAAGTTTTTGATCCACTTGGACTTGAGTTTTGTGCAGGGTGATAGATATGGATCTATTTGCATTCTTCTGCATGCTATCATCCAGTTATGCCAGCAGCATTTGTTGAAGATGCTTTAATTTTTTCCATTGTATATTTTTGGCTTCTTTGTCAAAAATCAAGTGTTCAGAGGTGTGTAGATTAATGTCCAGAGTCTTCGATTCCATTGGTCCATGAGTCTGTTTTTATGCTGATACCAAGCTGTATTTTTATTATAGTAGAATTTGAAATCAAGTATGGTGATGCCTCCAGAAGTTCTTTTATTAAACAGGAGTGCATTGTCAATCTTGGATATTTTTGTTTTGCCTTATGAAGTTGAGTGTTGTTCTTTTGAGGTTTGTAAAAAATTGTGTTGATATTTTGATGGGGATTGAATGGAATGTGTAGATTGCTTTGGTAATATTTCCATTTTTACGATATTGATCCTACCTATCCAAGAGCATGGAAGATCTTAACCATTTTCTGAAATTGTCTTCAATTTCTTTCTTCAGTGACTTAAAGTTCTTGTCATACAAGTCTTCTATTTCTTTGGTTAGAGTTACCCCCAAGATATTTGACGTTACTTGAGGTGATATTTCCTTTATTTCTTTTTCAGTTTGTTTATTATTTATATACAGGAGGGCCACTAATTTTGAGTTAACCTTGCATCCTAACATATTGATGAAGGTGTCTATCAGCTATAGGGTTTCCCTGGTAGAATTTTGGGGGTCACTTCTGTATACAATCATATCATCTGTAAATACGATAAGTTTGACTTCTTCCTTTACTATTTGTATCCCCTTGATCTCCTTTTATTGTTTAGCTAGAACTTTGAGTACTATATTAAATAGATATGGAGAGAGTGGACGGCCTTGTCTTGCTCCTGATTTTAGTGGGATCACCTTCAGTTTTTCTCCATTTATTTTTATATTAGCTGTTGGATTTCTGTATATTGCCTTTATTATGTTTAGTTATGTTTTTTGTATCCCTAATCTCTCCAAAACCTTTATCATGATGGGGTGTTGGATTTTGTCAAAGGCTTTTTCAGCATCTAATGAGATAACCATGTGTTTTTTTTCTTTCATTTTGTTTATATGATGGATGACATTCACAGTTTTTCATATATTGAACCATCCCTGCATCTCTGGGATGAAGCCTATGATCATGGTGCATGATGTTTTAGATATGTTCTTGGATTTAGTTGGTCAGTATCTTATTGAGTATTTTTGCACCAACATTCATGAAAGAGATTGATCTGTGATTCTCTTTCTTTGTTGTGTCTTAGTGTGGTTTGGGTATCAGAGTAGCCTCATAAATAGATTTTGGCAATAGTCCTTCTGTTTCTATCATGCGGAACAATTTGAAAAGTATTGGTATTAGCTCTTCCTTGTGGGAGATTATGTTGTTCCATTGTAAATAATTGTCTTGCCCACTGGTTTAATAAAAAGTGCTGATTGGCCAAAGGCAGACAGGTAGTGTGGGCAGGGCTAACAGACTAAGAGAACTCTGGGAACTGGAAGAATAGAGCAGAATGCTCAAGAGAAGCCAGAAGAAGCAGAGGACAACTATGCTGCTCTGAGAAAAGGTACCAAGATGCATGGCTGAACAGGATAAGAGTCATGGGTTAGATTAAGAGTAAAGAGTTAGCAAGTTATATGCCTGGGCCTTAGGCCAATCAGCCTAAAACTATTGTAAGCATCTGCGTATCTCTGCGGGTCTGTGGGTCTGTGGGCCTAAACCTTGAGGCAAGGCCCAAAAGTCTGGACCAGAATCCTCATACTACACTTCCTTGGAATACCTCACTAAAAATTTGTGTTCCTGGGCTCTTTGGGGGGGGGGGGATTTTAATAACTGTTTCTATTTCCTTGGGGGTTATAGGTCTATTTAAGGCATTTAATCTGCTCTCAATTTAATTTTAGTAAGTGGCATGTATCCAGAAAATTGTCCATTTCTTTTAGGTTTTCCAGTTTTGTGGAATACTGGAAATACAGGGTTTGGAAGTATGGCTTAATGATTCTCTGCATTTCCTCATTGTCTGTTGTTATGTCTCACTTTTAATTTCTCATTTTGTTAATTGTATATTCTCTCTCCGCCTTTTGGTTAGTTTGGAGAACTTACTGATTTCTAAAGAACCAACTTTTTGTTTCATTGATTCTTTGTACTGTTTGTTTTGTTTCAATTTTATTGATTTTAGCCCTGAGATTGACTATTTTCTGCCTTCTACTCCTTCTGGGTGAGTTTGCTTTGCTTTGTTCTATAGCTTTCAGGGGAGCCACTAAGTCGCCTGTGTGAGATTTCTCCAAATTCCTTATGTAGGCACTTAGTGCAATTATCTCTCCTCTTAGAACTGCTTCAGTTGTGTCCCGTAAGTTTGGATATGTTTTGGATTCTAGAAAGTCTTTAATTTTTTCATTATTTCTTCCTTGACTCTGAGGTGGTTCTGGTGAGAGTTGTTCAGTTTTCATGAGTTTGTAGGCTTTCTGTAGTTTGTGTTGTTGAACTTTGGGTCATGGTGGTCTGTTAGGATACAAAGGGTTATTCCATTTATTTGTATCTATTAATATTTGCTTTATGACCCTGTAGTCGAATTTAGAGAAGCTTCCATGGGGTACTGAAAAGAAGGAATATTCTTTCATGTTTGGGTAGAATGTTCTGTACATATCTATTAATTCTATTTGAGTCATAACCTCTATTATATTCCTTATTTCTCTGTTAAGTTTTTGTCTGGAAGACTTGTCCATCAGTTAGAGTGGAGCATAGAAGTCTCTCACTATTAGTGTGTGGGATTTGGTGTGCAGTAATGTTTCTTTTACATATATGAGTACCCTTGTATTGGGAGCATCATCTTGATGAATTTTTTTCTGTGGCGAATATGTAATGTCACTGCTGCCTCAGCTGTGTCTCCCATGAGGCTTCTACATTCATAGAAATCTGCTGCCAGATAAGCAGGTAATTCATATTCATACCTTGCCAAATCCACTCAAAATTATATCACTCCCTGGTCTCCCTTGACTGATTTTAGTTTAAAGTCTATTTTGTTGGATGGCTACACCAGCTTCCTTATAAGTCCATCTGATTGTTTCCAACATAGTGTCTGCCTTTGAAGTTGAGGTGTTTCTTGTATGCAGCAGGATGGATCCTGTTTTTATATCCTCTGTTAGCCTGTACCTTTTTATAGGGGAACTGAGTCCATTGATATTATGTGAAATTAATGACAGGTGATTGTTAATTTCTAGGGGGGTTTGTAGTAGCATACAAACAGATTTCCTATTCTGGAATTATCTATTGGTTATGTTTTCATGGGTGCATCTAACTTCCTTGGGCTGGACTTTTCCTTCTAGTGCTTTCTGTAGAGCTGGATTTGTGAATATGTATTGTTTAAATCTGGTTTTGTCAGAGAATATCTCGTTTACTCCATCTACAGAATTTTGCTGGGCTGGCATCTGCCATCTCTTAGTGTCTGTATAACCTCTGTTCAGGACCTTCTGGATTTCACAGTCTCCATTAAGAAGTCTGGTATTATTTTGATGGATCTGCCTTTACAAGTTACTTGGCCTTTTTCCTTTGTAGCTCTTAATATTCTATATTTATTCTTCATGTTTAGTAGTTTGGTGAATCATGAGGCAAGGGTGTAGTCAGATATTTCTGGCCCAGCCTACCCCTGAGGTCTGGACCTGCAGACCAGCAGCCCCATGGCCACGTCATCCCTAATAACCACACAAAGGCTTATATTAACTACAAGCTGATTGGTCTATGGCTCAGGCTTATTACTTGCTAACCCATATACTTTAAGTTGACCCATATATCTATTCATGTTTAGCCACAAGACTCGGTACCTTTTGGTCATTGCAGCATTCTCATCCCATTTCCTCTGCTTCTCACTGTCATCTCCTCCTCTTCCGCTTCCCAGAATTCTCCTTGTCTGCTTGCCCTGCCTCTCCTTCCTCTCTAGCTACTTGACTAATCATCATTTCATCAAACTAATAAAAGTGACAAATATTTACAGTGTACAAGAGCTTAATTCCACAGCACAAGGGGACTTTGGAGAGGTTTAACTTATTTGGTGTTCTGTGAGCTTCTTATATCTTCATAGACATTTTCTTCTCTAAATTAGTAAAGTTTTCTTAATAATTGTGTTGAATATATTTTCTGTGCCTTTGAGTTGCTATCTTCTCCTTCTATTTCTATTATTCTTGTTTTGTTTTTTTTTTTTTCTTTTCATGGTCCAGATTTCCTGGACATTTTGTGTTATAACATTTTTGGCTTTAGTGTTTACTTTAACTGACACATCTATTTCCTCCTCCACTCCAGAGATTCTCTCTTCCACCCCTTGTGCTCTGTTGGTTTTGCTCACATCTGTGGTTCCTATTCATTTACTCACATTTTTCATTTCCAACATTACTTTGGTTTGTGTCTTCCTTTTGGCTTCTTTTTTAATTTTCAAGTCTTGAACTCTTTCCTTCACCTGTTTGATTACTTTTTATTTTTATTTATTTATTTTTGTTTTGTTTTTCTTGGCTTTCTTTAAGGGATTTATTAATTTCTTCTGATTTTTGTTTGTCTTTTTCTGTATTTATTTAAGGAATGTTTTGTTTCCTCTTTAATTTCTGTTTAAAGGCTACTATCATCTTCATAAAGTTACTCTAAGGTCATTTTTTTTTACATTGGAATCTTCAAATCTTGCTGTTGTACAACTGGTAGGTTCTGGTGGAGCCATACTGTTCTTTGTGTTGTTGAATGTATTCTTGCACTGGCGTCTACCCATCTCTTCCTCCAGTTGGTGAAAGTGTGTTGCAGGGAGTTGTTCTTTGTCCAGTAGGTACTCTTGGTGCAGCTGGAGCTCTTGGTGAAAGAGAAGGCAGCAGAGTCTGTGTCTGAGGGAGCAGTCAAGGTCTCTAGAAGGGATTGGTGGATGGAGTGAAGCTTATAGGCTACAAGTTCTCATGAGGGATGATTGTGTGCAAACATGCCTGCAGTCCGACCTGCTTGCCTGCAACTGGAGCTACAATGGGGGATGTTGAGGGGTACAAGTTGTGCTAGAGTGTCCCGGCCTACCTAGATAGAGGCTGGACTGTTGGCTTGTAAGGAGGAGAGTTACTTGCCTCTTGTGGGGAAACTCATGGCATCTGTGTCTCAGGGAGCCACTGAGTTTTGGAGGGTGATAGGTTTGAGGATTGGGGTGAAGCTAATTTGATACAGGATCTGTTAAGGAGCAGTGGTGGGCAGGCATGTCTCAGGGCCTTGCCTGCTAGCCTATAACTAGAGCTTTAATGGGGGGTACAGGTTGTACCCTTGTGTTCAGGCCCAGAGGAGGGTCAGTCACTTCTTGTAATGGAACCCTCAGAATTTAATGTTTTACAGTTGGAGCTATAAATGAGGTACTTGATATGTAATTTTCAAAAAGTAAAAATGAAAAAAAAAATGAGTTTTCAAACTTACCTTCAGTTCTTTCCACTCCTACATGGTATAAAATATAATGGGTCCTTTCTATTCCTATAAAGTCATTTTAAACACAGGAGTGGAGGACTTGGCTTATATTCTCATTATGTAGCCCATATAACCTGTAATTCACGGTCTTCATTCTTCTGTCTCTGTAGTGTTTGGGTAACAAATATGCACGCCCCCATGACACATAGACTAATAGAAATGGGTTAATTTAAGATGTAAGATTTAGCTAGTAACAGCCTAATCTATATACCAAATAGTTTGTAATTAATATTAAACCTCTGGGTCCATTATATTATAAGCATGGAACTTGGGTGGGACCGAGAAAAGCTTATTATATGGGATAGAAATAATTTTGACTATGTGTGCTGGAATTACAAACACATGGCAGATTGCATCAAGATCTTTATTTGGGTGATGAGATCAGTTTTTTTCATGTTTATATGGCAAGCACTTTACCCCTAAATCTTCATCTTTAAGGTGCTTTCAGTAAGGTTTGTTAGTGTTTTTCTTTTTCCTTCCTTCCTTCCTTCCCTCCTTCCTTCCTTCCTTCCTTCCTTCTTTCCTTCTTTCCTTCCTTCCTTCTTTCCTTCCTTCCTTCCTTCCTTCCTTCCTTCCTTCAGTTTTTCCCTGTGCTTTGATCTTGTTTCCTATATCTGCTTCTCCATCCTTTCCCAGCTATTAGGTTCACTAAAGACCCCTCTCCGAGTCTACAGTTGGTCCTCTCAAGGCCACTTGTTGTCGTTCTGACCTATGGTTGCTTGCATTAAAATCTAATGGTGTGGTAGATAATTTCACTCTCCATACATGTTAGCTCTTACAAAGTATATCTCTGGGACACCAGGTGGAAACATCCCAGAAAACCATTGAGCTATGCAAGGCTGACTTGCCAGGATGCACAGAAGAGCCCAGTAATGCTGGGAGATCTAACTCCCTGAAATGGATTTTCTGCTAATGGTTTGTAAAATGCTACACAGAACTAGACCGTAAGGAAGAGGCCGTGATAAAATTAAAATCTAGTATTCCAGCATGAGGATGTTAGCGAACATACATTTCTAATCTATTTCTTGTGCTCTGTGTCCTGGGTATTAGCTAATGCTTTCCTGGCTTCTCCATTTGACTCACTTTACTTTTCTCTGTCCAATCTTAACGTCTTGATTAGCATTCTCTTTTCTGACATAAGCATATGCAACTCTCATGCTGTTTTTACATTCACCGAAGTGGCCCACCCTACACTGAGAATATGGCATCTCAATTGCTGATTTCTCAGTTACATAATGTTGGCTATGTAGGGAACTATTTTTTTTTTCTTTTCATAAGGCCTGACTTCCATTACAGGTCCTTTCAATAAAAATACCTATTTTAAAAATGAATACTTCATATCAACCACATTTTTTTCTGCTTTTCCTTGAGTATCTTAAGTCATAGCTAAGTACCCAGACTGATGTCTCCTAATGTGACATCAATGTGACAAGTATCTGATAAGATGCAAATTTAAGCTCAGGATGAATGACATCTGACCCAGGAAAATCAAGTCTAAAGACAAAGGCTGAGAGCCAAGATAGCTACTATCACAGAACAAAGACCAAAAGTCTAGCATTCTGATGTACAAGAACCAGAGAAAAGGAGGGGTCGGGAGAAAGAGAAGCATTCATCTGTACCTGTCTCCCTATCTTCCTGTAGAGTACCCCTTCCCGTATAAACAAATCTTCCCCAGTAGTCTGCCTACACATTTGTACCCCCATCTCATCTGGACAGACACTCTCTCAAATGGTGCTCTGCACGGTTTCTAAATATCCCTTAATCTAGTTGGTTGACACTTAAATGGCCTGTCACTACCTGCCCACTTCCATTTTGGAGATTTCCTGTCTCTGCTCTTCTCTTGGCTGTCTACACTCTTCTCCTTTGAAGAACTTAGCCTGATTCCTTTCCACCTTAGGTGGGTGAGCTTTTATTCAGTCAACTTTTAAGAAAAGTCTTTGCAGTGAGTTTTGACATTATTCTCTTGAAGCAGACCTGTATGGCAAGCATGAACTTCATGTGGCTATTTAAATTTTACTGTTTAGATTTATCGTGAAATAAGCCAGCCCCCCAGATACTGTAACTCTGATTCTGGTGCTCAAGTGCCTCATGTGGCTGATGGCTGCTGCATATCAGCACAAGTTACAGGCCATCCCATATTCCCAGAAAGTTCTCTTGGAGAGAGCTGTTCTAAGATAGGCACCCCATGTTGGAACCCCTAAATTTTGCAATGTTGCCCTTGGAAAGGAAAAGTCAAGACCTTTTGAAAGCCATATTAAAAAATCACTACTGTAGAAGGTTTCTAAAATATCCACATACAAAAAAGGAATTTAAATACCATTACCCTTACCGTGTAATGGGGGAGATGATATCCCAATGAGACAAGATATGCTATAAAATAAAACCAAGAATGATTTTTATTATTTTCTATTAATTATTTGCCAAAGGTGTGTTATTGCTGCACTGCTTATGATGGAATCAACCTGGATGTCTAACCACAGATGAAAAAGTATAGAAAATGTGGTTTATATGCACACGTGATGTCTCCAACTATAAAGAATAAGGTTATGTGCTTTGCTAGAAAAAAAATGTATGCAAGTATTGATCAATACATCATATTAAATAAATTAAGCCACTCTCAAAAAGAAAAATGCCATATTTTCTTTTATTTCTGGTTCCTAGATCTCAGATACATAAAACCATGTACATGTGTGTGCATATGTACATGTATTTAAGTTTATATATGCATCATAAAACTACAATTTATTGCCTTGGAGAAACAAGAGGATTAATTTTGAAAGCAGGAAAGTTAGAAAGTATGGAGGAAAGTATGTTGTATATACAACATATATTTGTATAAAAATGTTATTATGCAACCGTTTAACATGGATATATACAATGATTTTTTTTTCCTATTTTTAAAAACAAGTCAAAGTTTCCACTATAAACATTGCACTTTATATTGTTTCGATGGTGATGGCCCAGCTGAGATAGTCATTAAAATACCCATTAGGGCCAGCTGATCTAGTATAAACAACTTGATAGGACATGTCACATCTATGCCAGGAGATCACACAGCAAGGCTTCCCTGAGAAGTGCATTTATAACCATGGCGAAATGGGAAAGAGTATTGATGGTGTGGCCCCAACCTTCAAGATAATAGGATAACAAAGGCACAGAGCCAGTGAATGCTTGGAGGTTCCCTTCCAGAAAGCCCATCCAGGAGTATTCTCTTGCTGCACAACAGAGGTGGCTTGCTCAGGATATGCCCGGCATGCTGTGATGAGATGCACATCCATCTTCAAGCCTCTCCTGGACACCACACACACTCCTCTGGGCCATTTTTTGCCTCATGATTCTTTTAAATATTATCTCTTACTTAGAACTACTTTCTATCATTAAGTCTCAGAGACCTCAAAAGCAGGAATAGAAATTTTAGAGTATACATGCTCAATTCATGAGTTTTAAATGAACCAATAAGGGTAATGTCTGATGTCTGAGCTGTGGAAAGGGCACAGTGGGATTTTTTTGATAGCAAATGTAATGGGATCATTGCCTTTCTGCTGCAAACAGGAATGTCATGCAAGCTGAGCCTGAGGAACCTGAGTTTGAGAGCTAACCCTCAGAGCCCCTTATCTGCATGCTTTTTCTCTGCTCTCCAAGGATTGCCAAGAGCATCTTTGAGGACAAGGACCTGTAGCTAGTCATGGCAGGCAGAGGTACACAGACTGCAGTGACAGAGGTGGTTAGGACTTCTAATTTGCTGTGTTTCTGTGCTGTGTCTCAGCTGCTGGGCTGCTTTTCCAAGGGGACCCTTTCATAGCTTCGGAAAGAAAAATGAGGATGGCACCAGGCATGCGCAATACACTCCAAATCCTGATAGTGTTTGGCAGAAGAATTCCAACAACTTTTTTTTACAGCCATTGCCAGTTTCTGAGCTTGTGAGGCGCTTCCGGGGTTCTTTGAAGCCTAGGGGACAAGCAGAACCTCCCAAAATATCTGAGCCTGCCTGGGGCACTCAACCAGATGCTTGGGTTTTCTGTTAAAATGTTGCTGTGGGATAATGCCCTTGTACACTGTAAATATTTATCACTAGTACTGGTTTAATAAAATGCTGATTAGTCAGTAGCCAGGAAAGAAGTAGAGGTGGGGCAACCAGACTAGGAGAATTCTGGGATTCTGGGAAGAGAAAAGGCAGAGAAGCTGTCACCAGCAGGAAGCAAGATGAGAATGCTGAACCGAACAAGGCACTAAGTCACGTGATTAAACATAGATAAGAAATATGGGTTAATTTATGAGCTAGATAGTAATAACTCTGAGCTACTGGCCCAGCATTTACTATAATATTAAGCCTCTGAATCAATTATTTGGGAAGCAGCTGCCGGGTATTTGAGAATTTCTGGTGATACAGAAACTTCTGACTACATTGTCATTCTTCTGTCAATTTTATAACATGAAGACATAAAACAGTTCTGTACATTAAAATCTGTAGTGCGGATGAGGAGGTAAATCAATAAATTGCCTACTATACAAGCATGAGGATCTAGGTTCAGATTTGCAGCACACATGTAAAAGAAAAGCAGCAACATGACAAAGCTCTAATTCTAGTACAGGGAGGCTGGAGCAGGAGGATCCAGAACTCATTAGCCGGTCTAGTCAATAGTCAGCTGGGTTCAGTGATAGAGGAAGACATCTGAGGTAAACTTCTGTCACAGACATGCACAGACACGCCACACAGACCACACACACATATACACACATACATACACACACACATACACACATACACACCACACACACAAACATACACACACTACACACACATACACACATACTACACACACATACACACTACACACATACATATACACACACATACACACACATACACACACTACACACACAAAAACACACATACATACACACATATACTACATACACATGCACACACATGCACATACACACACAGTCACACACATGCTCACACACACATGCACACACACACAGGAACATGCACATACTCCCACATATACACAAACATGCACAAACACACATGCATACATATACACACATGTGAACATGCACACACATGCATACATATACACACATATACACTAACATGCACAAGCACACATGCACACACATACATGAACATGAACATGCATTCACATACTTTCCACACACACACAAACAGACAAATAGTGACATTAATGTTGTATTTAAGGAAAATTACAGAAGAGCATTGTTTTGGACTAGATCCTAAACCGTGCCCCCCATAAGGCCAAAGAGAATCCCCAGACAAGTCTTGTCCACTAATCTTCTAATTGCCAGTTTAAGTGATGTCGTTCACGCCTGTAGCTCCAGTTCTTGGGAGATAGAAAGAGGAGCTTAGGTTACATAGAAGCATGCTATTCCAAACAAAAGGCTAACATAGGAAGGTTCCAATCCATCACTGGAAACTCAGCTTCTTAGCTGACCCAAAAATTGATGATTGTCCATCTGACACAAGAATCCACCTGAAGTGACCTGGTGTTAAATGGTCAGTTCTGATCCTCTGTCTGCCTGATTCCATCTTACAGGAGGATAACTTGTGAGTGACCGGTCACTCTGCTACTGGGATCTGCTTTCTTCTGCCCATCTTTGTCTATAAAACTAACCTCCTCGGCTCAGCTCAAGGGAACACTTACCTTATTGTTCTGGATAAAAAGTATTGCCTACTTCTAGAACTGAAAACAAAGCCAATTAAAATCTTAAATAAAATTGTGATACCTTTGTCCTTCAACAACTGCAAAAGTTTATTTGCTTCAAAGATAACTATGCAGAGGTCATGGTATATAAATACATCTTCAAAATGAGTAAGATGATGACTAATACAGAATATTGGGCAAAGGACATAAATAACAAAGAGAAATCTGACATCATTGTAAGAAAAAATAGTCCCAATTGCTGTAAAACAAATGGTTAGTTCTCGTTCTCTCTCCCTCTCTCTCTCTCCCTCCCTCCTTCCCTTTCTCTCTCTCTCTCTCTCTCTCTCTCTCTCTCTCTCTCTCTCTCTCTCTCCCTCTCTCTCTCTCCCTCCCTCCTTCCCTTTCTCTCTCTCTCTCTCTCTCTCTCTCTCTCTCTCTCTCTCTCTCTCTCTCTCCCTCTCTCTCCCTCCCTCCTTCCCTTTCTCTCTCTCTCTCTCTCTCTCTCTCTCTCTCTCTCCCTCTCTCTCTCCCTCCCTCCTTCCCTTTCTCTCTCTCTCTCTCTCTCTCTCTCTCTCTCTCTCTCTCTCTCTCTCTCCCTCTCTCTCCCTCTCTCTCTCTCCCTCCCTCCTTCCCTTTCTCTCTCTCTCTCTCTCTCTCTCTCTCTCTCTCTCTCTCTCTCTCCCTCTCTCTCTCCCTCCCTCCTTCCCTTTCTCTCTCTCTCTCTCTCTCTCTCTCTCTCTCTCTCTCTCTCTCTCTCTCTCTCTCTGCCTGACAATGAAACACCTTCTTCCCCATCTCCTCCTGCTCTTTGTAAAGACAGAGTCATGCAGTAAAAGCTAGACTGTGTTTGTACCCCACGTAAACTAGGCTTGCTGGGACTTGCAAGCCTTTGCCAATGCTGAGATAGAGGCATGTTCCCCTATGCAAGGCAGCGTGGACAACCTAACTTTAGCAAATGACCAAGATGTTGGAGTCAATGGATAGAAAGAAAGAAAATAAACAAACCAATTTTCGTCTCATGAAAGGCTATGTCTCTTTAAAGATTTGTCTGCTTTCCTTTTTTAATCCCAGGAGCAAAGTGAATATCAATGTTTCTCCCATTCCACAGGATCACCCTCATTCCACAGGATCACTCATTCTACAAGATCACCCTCATTCCACAGGTTCACCCCATTCCACAGGATCACCCCATTCCACAGGTTCACTCCATTCCACAGGATCACCCCATTCCACAGCATGTCTATGATCAAAATGGTTATCTGCTAGATAAACCAACATATTCATCATTATTTGACTTGATTTTCTAGACACTCTGTGCTCACAACTCTATTTATTTATTTGTTTATTTATTTATTATGTATACCATGTTCTGCTTACTTATATATGCCTGAAGGGGAGAAGAAGGCACCAAAGTCACCATGTGGTTGCTGGGAATTGAACTCAGGACTTCTGTAAGAATAGCCTGTGCTCTTAACCTCTGAGCCATCTCTATGGGCTACTTTAATATAATTGTGCCATCATGGGCTCTGGCTTACAGTTCCCCATTGCCAGTCACACTTGGCCTCGAGAAGCCATGAGAGAGTCCTCTTAAAAACGCTGACCTTGACAAGACCTCATCTCAAACACACACACACACACACACACACACACACACACACACACACACACACACATATGCGCACGCGCGCACCCTTAATCCCAGCATTTAGGAGGCAGAGGCAGGTGGATCTCTGTTCAAGGCCAGTCTGGTTTACACAGAGAGCACCTAACCAGCCAGGAGTGCATGGTGAGATATCACCTAACTAATAGTAGTAATAGTAATGAGGATGATGATGGTGATGATGATGGGTATATGTCTGTGCTGTTCCTTCTTGTTGCTGTAACCAAATCACTGGAGTGCAGTGCTTTAGAAAGAAGGAGGTTTGCTTTGGACTCCAGTTCTAGAGTCTGTGAAGCAAAAGATTCTGCAGCAGCTGCATCTGTGAGGCTTTCCTACCGCTTACACTCATGGCAAAGACAAATACAAAGGGAAAGGGGTGTAAAGGACAGAAAAGTGAGAAAGTGTTGGGGGTGTATTTTTGTATGCTGTGAATATATTTCATTACTATTAGCTAAAAAAGAAGTTGCTTTGGCCTATAGCAAGGCAAGATAAAGCCAGGCAGGAAATCCAAGAGAGATACAGAGTGAGAAGGGCAGAATCGAAGCAATACCAGCCAGCCATCAAAGGAACAAGATGTATTAGAACACAGGTAAATCCATAAGACACATAGTAAACCATAGATCGATAGAAATGAGTTAAGTTGCAAGAGCTAGTTGGTAATGAGCCTGAGCCATAGGCCAAACAGTTTGTCGTTAACATTAAGCATCTGAGTGATTATTTAAAAGTAGCAGTGGGACCAGGTGGGCAGAAAAAAAGAGCAGAGCAGGAAGAGAGAGCAGGAGAGAGAAGAGGGTGTAAGAGGTGGGGTGGGCTTGCTTTACAACCCGGATGCAACTGCATGAGAGCAAGGACACCCTCCTTCCATGGGCATTAACCCAGCCCTACCAACACTGCTGAAAGGCTCCACTTCCCAACAATTCCATCATGCTAGCCCAGTTCCAGCACATGTTTAGGAAGAAGCAAACAACATCCAGACTCTACAGATAGTCTCATTGGACTATATCCTGAGGAATAAATCAGAAATATGAACCAGGATCTTTTTCACAAATGTTTTTAAAAAAACACACAAGAGAAAATATTGATGTTAGCATAGCTTGAGAGGCAAAGGGGGTGTGTTGAGAAGGATGCCTCTGTGTGCAAACAGGTTGGGCATGCATCACCTTTCTGTAATGAGAGAACTACACAGTTATTTGTTATAAGTCAGTGATATGTTTAATAGTTTTTAATTGACATACAAAGTAATGAACTTCATTATTCTGTATTTTATGCACAGTAGGTTTTGGCTGACCCTCCTCTATTTCCCTGGAAGATGTCCTGCCCAACTCCTACCAGTTTCTTCCTTCCCGTTTCCTGATAAACATACATTCTATCACTTTTTCCTATGTTTCTTTATTCTTAAGATCTCTTTCCCCTACCACAGTCCCATGACTGTCCTAATTAGCTTTAATGTTTAACTTGACATAGCCTAGAGTCACCTGAAAACGAAATTCTAATTAAGAGGTTGCCCAGTTCAAATTAGGTGTGTCTGTGGGAGGTTATTTTAGATTGTTAATTCATATAGCAGGACCAGCCTACTGTGGGCAGCGCTATTCCTTGGGCTGTATGAGAAAGATAGCAAAGCATGAACCTGAGTTCAAGCCAGAGAGCAACATTCCATGATGGTTTCTGCCTGCCTTAGTTCCTATTCTCATTCCCCTCTGTGATGGACTTTGTGACCTGAAAGTGTAAATCACATAAGCCTTTCCTTAAGTTGCTAATGGTTACAGTGTTTTTGTTACACCTGTAGGAACAGGAATGAAGATAAATCCATACAAATAAGCTATCCACACATACATGTGCATATGTAAAAATTAAAATCCACACTACAATTCTGCCCAGCCTTTCTTCTGGCATTCTTACTCCTAACTATTGAGACTACCTTAAACCTCCTCTGTATATATACACTTAAAGGTCTCTGCCCTTCATCACAGACTCTTCAGACTGGTCCATGGACAAGTCAGCATTCTCCATATTCTTGGATTGCTCCTGAAACAGGCACGTCTCCTGATCAGAACTTGTCATTACAAGTTGGAAGTTTGAATTTCATAAGTGAGAACATTTGTGAGGTAGGAGGTATTTGGGTCATCAGCATACCATCATTGTGAATGGATGAATTCTGCTCCCTGGTGTACCTTGGATCTCACAGAAGTGAGCCTATCTAAGAGTAGATAATTATAAAGTGAAACCACCTATGTGTGAAGTCTCATGTGTATGGGCCAGATCCATCTCTACTTCTCTGCCATGCTATGACACTGCTAGGGAGCCCTTACCAGGCCACTGGTACAATGTTGCTTATAGACCGTCCACCAGAATCAGGAGTTAAGTTCAACTTGGATGTGTTGCTGTAGCAACAGTAAATGAACTAAGACAGAGATATACATTTTATCAATATATAGACAACCATGTGTCCTGAACCTAGGACACGCAGTTAGCTATGCCATGACTTGAGTGAGGTGGAACCCTAGAGCTAAACAATTCATTATCAGGTATCCATGAAAATACCTTATGAAAATGAGAAGAAATTTTACGTAGCAAGAAGGGGTTATGCTTGAACCAAATTGCTCAGGTTGGATGTAGGTTGAAATTGGCAAATAAAGTGTAGTGTCTTAACATGCTCTATTACCTGTATTTTATTTCAGGGAAAGGGAAGAAATTTATTTAATAGCTATAATTTGAACATGCTGATTGTCTATATCATTTACCCAGGGCACCTATGAGAGAAACAGAGCATGTAAGGCACTTGCCCTGATGTATAAAGATAAGGACATCACCTGATGTCTCAATCTTCCATTTACTCCAGCACCGCCCTTCATTTCCTCTCTGTGTCCTGTTGGCAACACTGTGACGTTGGCCACTTGCCTTGTCTATGATCCAGCCCCATCATCACTGACTCTAGGACCCTCAGCCATGTTCCCAAGTGCCTGCTGGAGTCACAGCCACAGTTGGTAGCCCCAAGCTATGTCCTGAGAACGATGATGTCTCCTCCTGAAGAATCTGTAGCTCCTCTCACACTGGGAACTCTTGGCACCAGCAATGGCCATTTCTTTCTAGGTTACTGGTTCTTCTCTTCACTTTCACACATTCTTTAAGATTAGATTGACCTTCCCAGATTTGTGATGTGAGTCCCTAGGATATGGATCATCATGACATGACCAAGGCTGAGCCTTCGCTATGCAGAATCACTCACCCCCTCCAAATATTTGTCTTAGCATCAGCCATAAGTGCCCTGCTCAATGCCTCTTGTTGTCCAGTTAACTCTTGCAAAGGTCTCTTTTGTTCTTTCTATAAATAGCCCTGTAGCTAGCCTACCCTGACCCACTTGCTACAGTGGGTCAGTCCTACAGATGTGAGCGTTCCTAGCACCTCTATGCCCTTCAGGGAGATCTCCACCTTTTTCTAGCCAGCTTCTGCCTCTCTGTCTGCCTTGAAAAGAGAACTCTGCTGTCTTTGGTGCTTAAATTTGTATCATATAATATTAGGGGAAGGGGACGGACAGGAGAGATGCAACAAGGTCAGGGTTGGAAGAACTTGAGAATGAATGACCAAAGAAAAACAAGAAGGGGAGAAGCAGAAGGAAGAGGAAATGATTGGGTGTCCTGGGCTGTTTTTCAGCAAGTTCCTTCTCATGGCATGATGCTATTTCCTGGAGAGTCTCCAGCCTTGGTTTACATGTGAGGCCTGTTTGCCATGGCTCCGATATACCTAATTGTTGTGACTATATGAAGGCGTTTCCCACTCCGTTTTCTTCCCAAAATTTCCACTTTAAATAAATATATTATGAAGTGTCATGCCTATGAGTTTAAGTTTGGAGAAAAACTGTTAGAAAGTAAGATGCCATAAGCAATCGAGAGAGAGAGAGAGAGAGAGAGAGAGAGAGAGAGAGAGAGAGAGAGAGAGAGAGAGAGAGAGAGAGAGAGAACAGCACCCCTGTGGGCTAAACATCTCAGAAATGCAACTAGATGGATCTAAGAATTGAATTTAGTGCTAACTATGGAGACCAGCATATAAGACTTGAGGTTGCTCTGCAGTTTCTCTGTTCTCATCCATCAAGAGTTTGTACCATAATCTTCTCATTAAGATATTATTTGGAACTTTCTAGTTTGCAGCTGATTTCTTGAATATTAGCTAAGCTGGGTATTCAGTACAGCCTGAGGGGGCAGTGATGTATCATTAACTCAACTTGGAGATAAAAATACTGAGGTTTAAGAAGGTGTAAAATAACTCACAGGTCATGTGGACAGAAGGAATTGCTGCTTCTGGGGGAAAATAGTTCAAAATCCAGATGAGCCCCCGATGAGACTCGGTTGAATAATTCAAGTGTCTTTGATGCTTTCATAAGAGTGGGAGCCATTATTAAACAGTTGAGAAAGGAGCTCTTTAGATGAATGTAGAACTGAGGTTCTGAATGTAAAGAAACCAGGGAGCTTCTGGTCTAAGAACTGCAGACAGCTGCTGATACTCCGGCCTTCCTGTGTTCTGTGCTAGCAGCTTCATCATCAAAAGGTAGGAAAGTGTTCACATCCTTGAGCTAACTTTGGGTCTTGATAATGTTTCATAACAGTGAACAATATTTATGAGCTTATGAACGAGGCAGGAGGACAAAGACTAAATGTTCCCATCTTCACAGAGTTGGTGACAGGAGACTTTACAGCTGACGTGTTTCTTGACACCAAAGTCATCTGGAGTATGCCTTAAGAAGAGGAGAAGTGTCCTAAAATCTTCTCTAGTCATTTGCTATAAAGATATAAAAAAAATGCCAATAAATGTGGTATCTGGTGCCCTGTAACTCAAGCCTTGTGGCAGCTCCATTCTCAGGTAGGCTGTTGAGCTTTCTGTGCAGAACTATATAAAGCTAGAAGAGCCTGGGTTTCTATCGTCTTCAAATTTTATTTTCACTTTATTGTCATCTCAAGATTATTTGCAAGTATTCTTCTCTCAAACACATTACCAGTCAGAGCTCTGGCTAAGGCCCAGTGTCTAAGAATAACCGGTTATGTTAACATACAACATTGACCTTGGAGAAGGTCTAGACATCCATGCTACATTTGCCCTAAATGAGCCTCATACCTCTTTCTCTCTAAGTAGAGAAAGATATCTATGGAATAAGGGTCATTGTGAGGATGTTAAAGGACGTGACTAAATGAAAAGTGAGAGGTAACCATCCACTTCCACCATGAAATGACCATCAGATTACCCAGTGACTTCCCAGGTAGTCATGTGGTTTGAATATAAAATCCACTAACCCAGGTTCTCGCTTTAGTAGACTAGTTCCCACATAGTGGCAGTATTATGAGCATTTCTGGAAACTTAAGAGGGTGGGACTGGAGATAACAGGTCCCTGGGGTGGGTCATTGGAAAGTCTGTCTTTGCCTCTTCCTTTCTTCTCTCTTCTGTCCTCCTCACATACTTCATGCCCACTACCAGGTTAAATTCTCCTCAGCCACACCATTCCCGCTCTCGTGATTTCTCCCTAAGTGCAGCAGGGGAGGAGACCATGAACTGAACCTCCTGGAACTCTGAGTCCAAATGAACCTTTCCTCTCGTTAAGCTATTTATTTCAGGCGATTTGTCATAGCCAGGAGAAAAGTCAATAAGACATGGAATAATCATCCCTTCTATTTCCCTCTATCTGTTTTGTGGCCCTTCATTCTTCTTGTCAGCTTTTACTTCCTTCAACCTTTCTGACCCTCAAAGTCTCTCTCTGAGTTGAAATCTCACAACTGATTACCTCTAATGTATATGTACTGAATTGTATTCACGGAAGAAGCATATGAAATGTGAGTTTACTGATTTTTCCTTTACCTTTAAATAGAAGTGGTCACCCCAAAATATCTCTGTTTTTCCATTCAGGGTTTGTTAAGTTCATGATTTTAGAGGCTTCGAAGTCCAAGAGCATGGTGCTGACATCTGGTTGGTATCTGTGAAGGGTCTTTCTACTATTCCATCTCATGGCAGAGGGTACCACATGGAAAAATGGATAAAACAAGCATCTCCATCTTCCCATGAAACCATTGATGCTGTCATGAGGCCATACTTTCATTTTCTGTGAAGTTCTCACTTCCTTTACATGAACTTAGAGATGAAATTCAACATGATTTTCATTGGGAATAAATACTCAAACACCAGCTATCAATCAAGGGGATTTTTACAAAGTTTTACTGGAATATCACTCTGTCTTTGATCTTCTGGTGTCTGATAGAAATCCTTACAGAGAACTGATGGGAAATTTTGAATTTGAATTTGTATTTGTGTACATATATATATATGTGTATGTTCAATTATAAATTTTAATACCATAATTTGAAATTAACTGTAAGATAAAAGTAAGTCAACCGCTATACAACTACATTACCTGTTGTTACATAAATTCTTTTACTCTAACTTTTCACACATATATGACTTTCCTTCCAGATCATACACTTCTTAAAAATAATAATTTGATCGTGTGCTAGATACTATGTATCTAGTATGTTGTGTTAACACCATTTTTTAACATTTAATAAATACTCATTAACTTTATTATTCCTTGATTGACAAGGAAAATCATATTTGACAAGAATAATTTTAAAACGGCATCACAAGAATCAATACCTTACAATGTAAGCAAGTCAAGAGCGTCAACAGAATAATACAGTGTAACTTGGTTTGGATTAATTCTGAAAGGAAATTCTTAGTGTTTACTATTGTGTCAGTAAAGGGGTAACTGTCTTTATATGATTATGTGTGTTTGGTGTCATTGCTTTCCAGTTAAACTATACAGGCGAACAGAGACATCTCTGAGATAATGCCACTTCAGGCTTGAAAAGCCATCTTAAGAAAAAGAAAGTGGTCTAGGAAGATTCTGGCTAATGACAGGGTAGGAATATCTTTAACAGCTGGGTTTTCAGGGAGAATAAAACAAAAACAGAAAAGTCCTATTTCCATAGCTGCCATTTTCTATGGTATAAATACTCTGTGACCCACTCTATGCTATTTGAGTGACATTGAATTCTCAACATGAAACTGGAAAGGAAAGCCCCAAAGCAGCTTTGGTGGGTAGTCGGGGGTCTCTGATACACACTGCTGATTCTGAATGTTTCTTTGTGAACATGGAATGAGTGTGCAAACTGTGAAGAAAGGTTGTTGAAGTTTGGGGTTTTATTTTAACTTTGTGTTTATGTGTGTGAGTGTGTGTATGTGTGTGTGAGAGAATGTGTAATGTTTATGTGTGTGTGTGTGTATGTATGTTGTTTTCAGATGCAAAGACTGTGACTCAGAACAGTTCATAAGAAGCACCAGGAATTATTTTTAAATGTTATTTTTAAAAAATCTGGAAAACAAACATCAAAGCAGCCAAGTGCCAATAAAATATAGCCATGTATAGTATTTGTGAATTGATATAATTTAAAGTCTAACAGGCTGGCATACCTGAAGATAAGAAACACAAAAATATACATCATTAAGACTTTAGAGGTCATTCAACCAGCTCAGTTGGAGGAAAGAGAACAAAGACTGTGATATGTCAGTAACCTGGAGGTTTCTCCTCTGTCTTCCCAGATTCTTTTGCCGCTCTTAGCACATTAGACTTATGTTTGCACCCTGTGTTTTCCATGGCCATGTAATATTCATACAGATGGTAGCCCACAAACTGATAACAAGCCAAGACAATTGATAGCTCTCTTCAAATCAGCATTTCTGTGTTTTAAATTAGTCTCCTTCTGCTATGTAAATTGTTATCTTGATGTTTCTATGTACATGGGTGTGCATGTGCAAGCATGCACCTGTATACCAGTCCCCTTGTCCTCTTTTCCACCAACCTAATTGCTGTCTCTACCACAGAAGGAGGCAAGAGAAGAATGATTCTTATTTTTTAAAAAAAGTTTTTCCAGTTAATTAATGGAGAATGGAGGGATATAAAAACCTTCTTCTTAAGAATTAAACATAATATTCAATCCTACAAAGGTCATAGAAAAATCTCCATGTTTGAGGGTATGTGTCATATGATTGAAAGTATAAAATACCTTCTCCCACTAAACAAGGGGCAAATAGGCCAAAGGGTCTAGCCATCTGAGAGATAAGATTTGTGCTTTGCATTGCTGTCCATCCTCACTTCCAATGGTCTCTCTTACACTGACAATAGTACATCTGTCTTTGACCCAGAGTTTGTTGAACTCTCAGAATTTAGAGTTCTTTAAGAGAGAGGTTATTCTCAGGGCTCTGAATGAAGTATCAATAACCATTAGCTACAATAGCAAGAGATCTTAAGCTATTTGGACTATAACAAAATACTTTTTGAACAGTTGGAATTTATCAGTCATGGTTCTAAAGATGAAGAATTACAAAAACAAGGTGCTGCTGAGTTCTGTGTCTGGAAAGAGTGAGCATCTCTGATGGCAGTCTCTCTACTGTCTGCATTTGCAAGACAAGCTAACCAAGGGTACCTTTTGGAGAAAAATCCCACTTCACAAATTTCTCGCCTTTGTGACCATGTTACCTCTCCATATCGTCACCACAGGAGTTAGAAGCCTAGCACCAGAGGAAGACACAGGATTCTAAGGAAGCTCTACAAACCACAGGCATTGTTTACACATTCTATTGACTAGCATAAGCAGCATGAATCTTATACCACCAAAATAATTCAAAGCAACGAGCATTTGTGATCCAGGAACAGTAAGTATTCTACAGAAGAGTTTGTTACTTTCATAATTCTAAGCACAGAGGGTCGAGAATGTGCATACAAAAAATTCTCAGTAGAAAATTTAACTCTGCATCATATTATTTAACAGAACATTTGGGCTAGATTAATTTTTTTCCAGCATTGACAGTCTGTAAACTGAATAGCTATTGTGAAAAGAAATTTTCTTGAGAGTCTAACTTTTGCAACATCATTAGGATGCTCAGGTAAATTCATTACATTTTATTAGACTGAATAAAAATACAAGTAATCATTTATAAATTCAAAGCAAGCCTTTCCTTCTATTTTAATTTCCATATCATAAAGTTCATGATCACTATAGCTTTTTATGATTATATGTTCTGATATTTTTATTAAATTAATGCTTTTGTCCTTAAATTCTATATTGCACCATATTGATGTAACTTCACCAACTACATTTTAAATTTTAGCTTGTAAATATTCATCTGACATAAGTTTCTTCTTTTCTTTTTTAACACATCTATGTAATTTAGGTTTTGTGACATTTTTAACATGGGAAATTGAATCCAGGACCTTGTTTATACACACAATGTAGGAAAATTCTCTACCACTGACCTACATTGGCAGCCTTTTTATTATCATCTCAGTAACTATTGTCATAAGCCCATATGTAGATGGATCCCAAATGTCTAAGTGAGAGATCCTGTCTCCACCCAGCTTTATATTCCTGTCTCCACTTCTCTGAAATAAAGGTGTGAGCTTCCCAAGTTGTGGGATGAAAGGCATGAGATCCCAAGTGCTGGTAACAAAAGTGTGTGCACCACTGCTTGGCTGTTGTGGCTAACTAGTGCTATCTATTTTTGCCCTCTGATCTCCAGGCAAGCTTTATTTGTCAGAATGTCATATAAAAGGGAGGATTTAATAAAGACATCTGATTTAAAACCAACTGCTCCAGAGTCTCAAACTCTCTGCACATTGTCCAGTTGTGGATCTCTTTGTCAATTCACAGCTACCGTAAGAAGCTTCTCTAATGAGGATTTAACAAGCTGATGTGCTATGAGTATAGCAGAACATCATGATGAGTCATTTTACTGCTATGTTCATGTATCGGAATAAGAGTATTGGGTTTTCCTATAGGCTCAAGATCTAATCTCAGGGACTTGGTCACTTTAGCAGTGTCTAGTATGAGTTTCATCTCATGAAGTGGGCCTTAGATCCAACCAGAGAGTGGTTGATTACTCCCATAATTGTGTAACTATTGCATCAGTATGTCTTGCTACTGTTGTAGGTCACAGACTTTGTAGCTGGGTGATATTGATGATTGCTTATAAATATTGTTTTATGCATTATCTTTCTTCTTGAGAAAGTCCAACACAACATTTTAAATTTTTATTTATTATTGTTATTTGTGTGTGTGTGTGTGTGTGTGTGTGTGTGTGTGTGTGAGAGAGAGAGAGAGAGAGAGAGAGAGAGAGAGAGAGAGAGAGAGAGAGGGAGGGAGGGAGGGAGAGAGAGAGAGAGAGAGAATTTGGGGGGGTGAGTATGCACATGCATTGCCTGAGTGTGGAGACCAGAGAAAAGCCCTCAGTGTCCATTTTCTTCTTTCACCATAGATTCCAAGGATCAAACTCAGGTCATCATGTCTATACAGCAAGTACATTTATTTACAGAACCATCTCCCCAAGCTCCTGATGAGACAGCTTTCAATGATGACTATCTGTGGGTGACATTTTGTGATTTCAGTACACTCTTTAAATGTTTTCATTTCATTCAGTCTAGAAAGATAGTTTAGAAGGGTATAAAACTCAAAGTTTGAAGTTAAACTTTCGTAAATGTAAATGTGTCAGAGTTTTCAGCATGTTGTTTTCTATCCTTTATTACTGGTGAAAAACATCTCTCTGACTACCATATCTTTGTCAATAATACTCTTTTCTTTCTACCGAATACCATGGTTTTCTAGTCATTTCTGACATTGTGCACTTACATGACAATATGGCATGTCACAAACTTTTTCCTACCTCTATAGCCCATGCTGGGTGTTTTCTCCCACTCTGCAGCTGATGTTCTCATTTTTATCCTGCCTGCTACATTCTAGAGTAATTCTTTATCAACGTTCTTTGACTCAGTAGTTATCTTTTATATCTAGCTTATAATTTAACTTTTGGCTGTTTTTAACTTTTGTAATATTTTGCTTCCAGTACACATAGTGATTTTTTGCCATATTTATTTTTTTATTTTATTTCTTCATGTTTTGACCTCATGATTTTAATCCTTTCATGAATATTGTGTGAGCAGTCATGTTTGCATATTCTAAACATACCCATATTAGTTCATTTCTAAGATCAGTAAAATATTTTAACCTTTGTAATTAGCTCATCTGTTCTGTGTTCTTACTTAGCATCAAATGTCTCTGAATTTTACAAAACCTAAAACTCCTTAGCACAATGAGTCCCAACGAATTTTTTTAAAGATGTTCAGTTCAGTTGTTTTGATTAGGCTTTTCCTTTCCCATGAACTTTTCTGACCCATGTAGCAGGACCATAGCGTTAGCTAGAGCTCTGCACAGCAATTCCTGCCAGTGTTTCTTTCCCAGTCAAGAGGAGATGATTATATCTCCCTGCTGCTCTACTGCATATGCATCTTCCATGGTCTACCCATTTCTGTAAACTGTAACATGCTCTTTGAGCATGGCTCAAGGCTCCATTTCCAGTGGAAATCTCTAGTCTCCATCATCCTGATGATCCCAGGCTGTCTGGCCCCCCTGCCTCCTGTCTTGGACATCAGCAGTCCTATCTCGGGGTCTCTAAGCCATTTTGAATTGCTATTCTGTTTCTTTTGAATCTAGAGAAATGTTTATACTGAACTTAATGACAGTTGTGGTTTTTTCCACTATTGTGCCTATCTTTCATGTATGCATGGAACATAGAGAATACCTCACACTGTGAGCATACTATTATTCTGCCCATTTTCAATAAAAGTAAAAAAATCTTTGAAGGCTATATAGAATGCCTGAGGTTTGTATATCTTACCTCACTTAATCTTAGAAATATTCATGACACATCTTGTTCTGAATCTCCATTTTAAGAAGTAATTAGCATTTCCTAGAACTTAAATGACCTTTTATATGATAAGTGTTAAGGGAGGAAAATGTATTGAAATCCAGGTCTGTCTGACAACAAAGCCCCAAGTCTTGACCTTGATATAGTAAACACAAGGCAATAAATCTCTTGTGATAACCTGTAGCCACTGGCTTTATGACCTGCAGAACCTACTTACAGGAAGGAAGAGTGGACAGGGACTCTGTGATACTGTTAGAATTATTTTTATTATTAGTCAAATGACCCTAGGAAGTAATTCACAGAGGCAGCCTATGTATCCCCTATAAAGTGAGATTAGTAATCCTTTTTTCTCTAAATTTCTTAGAAAACTTAAAAAAGTACCTAAAATATCATTTTAAAAGTCTAAGATTATGCATGTGCATACATATTTATATATATACATAGTATGATTTAAAGCTTCATTCTCTGTGCTGAAAGCAGAGACGTAATAAACAAAGCTTATACTATTTCCCCTGGTGATATTGCCTTCTTTGTGCCCACGCTGGAGTTTCTTTGCTATTTCTCTACCCACACATGAAACCTCATGAGATCTTCGTAAGGTTTATCCTTGTCAATTTGACATTTCACTTCCATCTTTAATTTTGGCGATTTCACTGTGTACTCTCCAACTCAAATAACTTAGGAAACTATTAAATAATCTTTGAATATGTTTCCCATCTGGAGGAGCAATCTTTTCTTCTACTTTTAGTTTCTTATTAAGGCAGTCTTTTATTTATAGCAAAACAAATACTTGCCCCCACATCACGCCTTAACTGGCAGTAAATGTCTTGGCTATTTGGCAGATTTTTCTTTCCCAAATGAGTGAGCACTTCATCTACTGTCAAGGCAGATTTCAGAGTCAATCCCCATGGTCCTGTATCTAGTAGTGACCTGACCATGCCAGGTCCTCAGCCATCACTCTTGAGTTAACTTCCTTGTTTATGTTGTAAAAATAATGTATCAATTTAAGAAAAGGGTGCATGGTTTTCATCAGATAAAACATACCAATTTCTATATAGTGTCTGGCACACAGTACGTTTCTGACATTAAAAATAATCCTATTGAAATGTGAAGCCCAAAGATATTTCTTTGCAGTAAACATTGGGAAAAAAACCCTTTTGGCCACACAAGCTACACTTCAGTGAGGCAGACAACCTACTTTTGTTTCTCATGTTTGCTGTGCTCTCGGGTAAAGTCGTTCTAACGCAAGGCATTCATTGCCAAGGCAGAGGCCCCGTTCTAAGCTAATCTGTGATGAGGACTCACTGAAAACCCAACAAAAGTGCAAACTTCACATCTCACATAAGCAGCAGGTATTCTCCAGTATGGTAATGTTTTTAACAAAATTGGGGAGCATTCGGAATCCTGAAGCATGATGGTGATTATGATTGGATTCCTTCAGAAGTATCCACTTCAAATCCCAAGTTATCAGAGTCACTTATTAGGAATCATTGACAAGCTACTTTTGTGACTTTTTGGTGGCTGGGTCATGCTGTCTGCCCAAATACAAGTTCCTTTGAGAGATAATTCACTTATTTCATTTGGGAGCAGTATTTATTTAGAATGCCATTTTTAATTTTTAGCAAATTAGTAAGGCTCTCTGGATACAGGACAACAGAATTTCAACCAGAACAGAATGATTAAGAAACCTCTGACCAGAGCTTTCCTATGCAAATAAATAAATAAATAAACAAACAAACAAATAAATAAATAAATAGTAGTATGTGTGTGTACATGTACGTGTGTGCATGTGTGTGCATGTGTGTGTATGTGTGCTTGTGTGTGTGTGTGTGTGTGTGTATGTGTGTGTGTGTGTGTGTAAAGAGTGTAAGGGAAGAAAGAAGGAAGCATCAGAGACCCTTCTTATCATATTCTTTAACTTTTAAAGAGGCATCTCCTCCCACTGCAAACAAGCCTCCTCATTATCAACTTCAAGAATATAGCAACATAATCTAATTTTCAAAGCCAATAGATAATGTCTTAACATAGACTCTCAACATGTAAGCTTCATTTTTGCACAAAAGCGAGGATCCCTTTCTCTTTCTTTTGCTGACTGGGGATTTTCAGAAATTTGCACAGATGACTATTATTGCTATAGGAAGCGGTCTGTCTCCTGTCTTCTTAGAGGAAAGGAGCTATGTGGCTGCTGTTCCCAGAGCTGTCTGTGTTTATTTGGTCAGTAGTGGGTTTCTCTCTGACTCTCTGACTCACATCTTCCCAGAACACAGAGCACCAATCTCCTTTTCTCTTATCAGGAGACTGGCATTCTCATACAACATTTCATAATAATCTCTTCAAAGGGCACACTGAAAATATATGAAATGTATATGAAAAAAGTTGTTGAAGACTAGAGATATTATAAGCCTCGAGCTAATAAGCTGGTTTAATAAAGAGCCAAGATAGCTCGTGAAATCAAAATTCAGACTATAGACCAGGATGAAGTCCCTTGCTCTCATCTAATATACTGGGTTTTCTATTTTTAGGTTCTGCCTTGGGGGAAAATCCTTAATATCAGATTGCTTCAAACATTTCTTAAAATTTTTCTGCATAAGTTAAAATGGGTTATGGGAAATAAGTAGCATCAAACGTAAAATATGATGACCTAATATCTGTTGTTGAAGCCATGTTTATTGCTTCAAGCACAGAACAATAGCAAAACTCCAAATAACTCCTCAGCAGCTTAACAGCATCTATTAATTTCTTAGGGCCACTTTTCACATGTCTGTGATATTCCAAACGGTTATCCAGTCAAACATTATGGGGTTTTCTTCAGTGAAACTAAAGCTAAGCTTCCATTATTTCCAAACTCATACACAGGTTTAAATTTTGTAAAACTAAAATGGAAATTGTTCTGGTGTTGATGTTCAGTGTTTAAGCTGTTCTATCCTGTCAATAAGGATGTTTTCAACAATAAAAGAGATGACATTCCAGTTAAATGTTACCCCCAGCCCATTACCAACAACCTTCCATATTAGAATGAACTAGAAGGATTCTTTCTCAACCCTTTCACACCCACAAATCCCTGCAAGCATCTAAGAGTGTTAATCCGGATGTCACTGTGACTTTGATACCCTATAAAGACTAATATTAAATTAAATTCTTTCTGGAAGTTTAATTGAGTGGGGTCTGACCTGAAAGTCTCCCCCCTGAGGACTACATTTCATAGAACCAGAAGGTACTATACAAACTGCCAGGAGAGGGGAGCACCCATCGTCCTACTCACTTGTGACACATAAGGCGTTCCCAAAGGTGTAACAATGGCAGTCATATCTTAATGGTAACTTAGAATCATCTAACTGGACTTAAAGTTCTTCTCAACAAGTGGAAATCCATGTCTGGTACTGGAAACCCACCCAACACCCAAAGGTTGATAGGGTTATGGATATGAGAGGATTATAGCCACATGGACTTCTCACCGTTTATTGAGAAGGCTTATCTCTTCAGTAGAAAGAAACCAGTGGAAAATATAACCAGTCAAAAATGCAGAGAACAACTGATTTTGGGGTGCTCAGACTCAATAGACACATCTGCAACACAACGCTTGCACCCAAGGTTCAGAGAACATTGTGGAGTAGGAGCCAGAGGGCACCTAAGTCTGTGAGACTGTGACTCCCAGAAATGACTAAAACCACAAAATGGAAACCAAAATATACAACCAAAAGACCAATAAGGCGGCACAGGCCAAACAAATCGAACTAAGACAAAAGTTCACAAAAATACCGTTGTGTTCATTGTTCTGTTGGCCACTTACTCTTGGGCATGGAATGTATATTATATTTGTACATGTTATACACTATATATGTACATATTATACATGCACATGTGGTTATACACTCAGTGAGACTCCACAGGAGACATTTAGTGTTCCTTATCCAGTGTGTATTAATTACAGATAGCTTCTTGGTTAGGGCTGGGAGCTCATGCTCACTCCCTCTTCTCAGGGCTGGGATCCTGTCAACTGTGAAACTGTGGAGCCCTTGAAAATGCTGCTTCAGTCTCTGAGTTCATACGTGAGTCAGACCTATGGTGTCTGGAAGGCACTGTTTCCTCGGAGTTATCCATCACCTTTAACTCTTACAGTCTTTCTGCATCCTTAGATTTCTGAGTCCTGGGAGGAGGGATTTGATGAACACATTCCATTTAGGACCAAGTGCTTCAAACTCTCTTACTCTCTGTACATTCTCTAGTTATTGACCATTGCATTAGTTCCTTCTGCTTGTAAGAAGAAGCTTCTCTGATTATGGAATAGAAAGGCACTTATCCATGGATATAGCAGAATGTTAATAGGAATTATTTTATTGCTATCTTCCTTTAGCCTAGTATTTGACTTCTCAGAGGCATATGCCTTATTTGGTCTCATATTCTTGGATATTTTAACAGAGTCGAGCATGGGTTCTGTCTAGTGAAGTGAGCCCTAAATCCAACCAAAGAGTGTGTAGTTGTTTCACATTTGTGCCACGACTACACCAGTATACCTTGCGGACAGGTCATTGTTGCTGGTTGATGGATTTGTAGTTGAGTTGAGGGTTACCCTTCTCCTCTGGTAGCTGTAGATCCATGATATCTAGCAGTGAAGCTTCTAGCTAAACACTAGTTTGACCTCTCCATGTTCACTCAGATCTGAATGTGTTTTCATCAGCACTAGGGCCTTACCATCAGTTTCTGAACAGTAGCTAATAGCTATGATGTTTAGGGGTTTCCCTTTGGCCATTGTCTCAACAAGATGGAACCTATTCCTGGCACTGAATGCTTTGCTTGGTAGTGTCTAGTTGAGGCACCTCCCCCCATATTCCTTAGTGTTATTCCTTTAAAAAAAAAACTAAAAATATATATTAGAAGAGAGACCTGTAAGTTCTCAAAAGGCTTTGAGTTTCATGGCCATATCTCTCACTGCTACATTACTAAATTGATGTATAATTTAGATTCTCCATAACCAGGATTTTATGCTGGCCTATGACTTCACTATTTGTGATCACCATCAAGATGAGACACACCAAATGTAATATAGAAGAAAGTTAGGGTTTACAACGCAGCAAAGTATAAGTGTCTTCAAGGGGTGAAAATGAGCAATATCCAATAGGTTCCCTAGACTACAATTTAAGTAGGAATTTTTTTTCTCCTAAATTCTCTAGAAAATATTTTCTGAGGGTTGCTTTCTTGTCAACATGATTGGCAAGCCCATCTGTATGAACTCCAATGAGGGAGACAACTGTATGTCTTTGTTCTTTTCCAAAAAAAAAAAAAATAAGAAGACAATAAATAATCATATAACCTTCTAAGCATTACACAATGTCATGACTTTAACTCGGACTCAGAGAAACCACTCAGATCCCATTCTTTTGGACAGAAACCAAAGTTCTGAAGCTTCAGTTCCTAGTTTTACAAGCTGTTTATTATGAGGGAAAAATCTATTCCCAGTCACCTTCAAGTCTCTCAGAATCTAATGCTTCTTTAACTTTTATACACCACAGCAGACTGAGCAATGCTATCGGTATTATAGGTTGAGAAATCATTAGAAGGGATCACATATTGAGCACATATCTCTTGATATACTATATGTATCACATACACATTCCTGTCCCTAAATATCCTTTTGGCCATTCCTTTTCCATCCTCTTCTCTAAAAGAAGCTCCACCATAAAATATTTAGCATTCTTTCCTCATTTCCATTTATTATGCTTTCTGGAATGACCTCAGAATTCCTCCAACTAACTCTTAGTTCAAGATTACAGGCAATTCTGCTCTCCCTGGGAACTCCTGGGTGGTCCATAAGCAATAGCACTGGGTTCCAGACACTGCTTTCCCATTATACAAGGCACATTTCACCTTTATCTTTGAAATCACCTTTACACATTGCTATCTTTCTAGATTTTCATAAGAAATCATCAGGTCACTGTATAGTCTATGGGGCTATAGTGTCATATTTTCTTACCTTAACAAACAAGCTCATTGGTTTCTTCAATGGAAATGTGAGCAAATGATCCCTTCTCTTAGAGTTTGGCTGGTAACAGAATTGCCCACAGTGGACTCCTGGCTATTTTCTCTTCTTTGTAGTTTCTGCTTATGTGATCATGAAGCTTTATAAGTCTTTTAGGGGAGGTGTTAAGACATGGTTTTCCTGTATCACAGCCCTGGCTATCCTAGAACTCACTCTGTAGATCAGGCTAGCTTTGAACTCCCAGAGATCTGACTGTCTCTGCCTCTGGAATGCTGGGATTAAAGGTATGCAGCACCACAGCTCAGAGCATTTACATCTTGACAAATGTAGCTTAGGACTGTATTAGTGCTTAGGAGTGTTCTATGTATATACATCAGGGCATCATGAAATTTGGTATATAATTTTGAGAATGTTCCAGAAGTTGTACTGATTTGTCATCTCTATACCAGCAATATCATTTCTATGTTGAGTATTTTTTAAAAAACGTAAAAGACCCCATTGACTGTTTATTTCTTTTTATGATGGAACTCATCTTTTCTCATAAAGCAAACCTTTCATGGGCCATGTTAATTGGGGAAAAAACAAAATAGCAAAACCTATCATTATTTATAGCAGCACTTTCACGTGCTTGCACATTTTGTGATTCACTATAATCCCCATTTGACTATATAGTCTCTAAAGATTAGGGATGCCAGGGAAGTCTTTCTGAAAAATCACCTGAGTAAAGACATGAAGATCTGATGTGGGGTAGTCAGAGAAATGTCAGTGTGAAAGGTAGACGGAGGGCTGGACACCCAAAGGAGAGGGAGAGAGATGTTGCATTAATGAATGAGCAAGAGTCAGCATTTCAGAGGCTGGTGGGCTCAGATATTGCAGGATTTTGAACTTTTATCTACCCATAAGGGCTGTCATAACAAAGGACCATGAGCTGGGTGGTTGATAAGCAAAGGCCATTAATTTCTTAAAGTTCTAAAGGGTGAAATCTGACTGTTGCCATGGTTATATTTGGGGGAGGAGCTCATTACTGGTTTGTAGAGCTCCTTTCCATTTTATAAGGGAAGGGTTCTATTTCCATGTCAGAAACTTTGTGACTTGACCCTCATTCATCTCCGTATATCATCACACTTCATCACATTTCAATGTGTAAGATTTGAGGTATACATTAAGTCCATTACAGAAGTGATAATGCATGCCTATAATCTAGCACTTGAGGGTCAGAGGCCATGAGAGAAGGAGCATTTGAGGTTAGATTTAGTTACATAGAGAGACCCTGTTTCTAAAAATAAAAATAAACAATTCAAGGTTGGAAGCCTGAACTTGATTGCATGTTATGCAAATCATAGGGTTTAAGCAGAAAAAGGACATGATCTGATTTAAATTTTTCTGGCTGCTCTGAAAAGAAAAATTGCAAGGGAAGGGAACATGGAGATCTACCAGAAAGTTGATGTCTAATCCACCTGAGTGATAACGAGGGCTTAGCCCAGGGTTAATGAAACTAAGGTGTTACACGAATAAAGGAAACTCATGGCCAGATCTCTGGGAAAGGCAGAGATATCAGAGAAGAAACACCACAGTCAGATCTCACCCTTTCAGCTTCCTCAGCCTTGCTCCTCCTGGCTTCTTCTGCCCCCTCTGTCTTTCTATGCCTGCCTTAAATACCTTCTTCCCTCAGGTAAGGTGTGGCACCACCACTGCCTGCCTGGGAGCCTGGAACTCCTTCTGTAAACTAAGATGACCTCAAACTCAGGTTGGATTAAGGACATAGGTCACGGGTTATGCCCTGTGCTGGGATTAAAGGTGTGAGTTACCACTGTCTGATCCTCCTAGACTGACTTTGGGTAGATCCCTCTGATATATTCAAATGTTTTTATTATATTTGAAAATATCCCCACACTAAGGGAAGTATATGAAGGCAAAATGAGAATAGATAGCATATGTGGGGGTATCAAACAACATGAGTACCGAACATAAACTGATGTGGGATGCTTTTCTGTATGGTGTGAATATGCTTTATTATTGGTTAATAGAGAAGCTGTTTTGGCCTATGGCAGGCAGGAAAGCCAAGCAGAGATAAAAGATATAGAAGGGAGGAGTCAAAAAGCTATAAGCTGCCACCCTGAAGGCAAGATGCAATGGAACACTGGAAAGCCACAAGCCACACGGTAAAACAGATGAATAGAAAAGGGTTGAATTAAGTTCTAAGAGCTAGCTGCTAATGAGCCTGAGCCATAGGCCAGACAGTTTTTAATTAATATTAGCCTCTGAGTAATTATTTTATAAACTTCTAGACCACAGATGGAAAAGATTCCTCTGAACTGTGGTCCTGGAAAGATCAGAAATTTTGGTCTGCAATAAACTCTCATTCATTCACAGATGGAAAGAACTGCAAGCCACTTGAGATACTCACCACCTCTATCAATCAACAGTGGATTGGACATATCTCCAGGTCAGCTCTGTAACATATGCTGCAGCCTCGCTTTCCTCCCTGCCACATTCTCCAGTGGATCACACGGATTTTCCTTCTAACCTTTCTTCCCCACACCATTGCTTATCTTCACCCCCAACTCCAGCAGGAACTCCCTGGGAACCCACAGACCACACGGGGAAGCAGGTAGTTTAGCTTCAGAACATTGTCTCTCTCCTCTCTTCTAAATCCAATTCCCCAGTCTCACCCCAGTCTCAGTAGCACACAATATGCGGTGGCCTCCCTTCCCTCTCTGCCACCATCACCAGAAAATCACCCAGATCTCTAGTTCAACCTTCCTCCCCATTTATTCTGTCATCACAGTTCCCAACTTTAATAGGCTTTCTCCGGGAGCCCACTCACTACGGAAGCAAGTAGGCCAAGAAAGCAGCTAGATGAGCTTCAGATCTTCACTCTCCTCCTCTTTCCTCCACATACAATCCTTCAGTCGCCATGTACAGACAACCTGTAGAAGAAACTGATCAATATCTGATTTGACGTAAGGTCCACCTCAAGAGATGGAGCCCATAACTGATTCTATGTTGATGACCAAGTACTTGGGATTAGATAGTTCTGGGATCTAGGTTAAAACCATGTCTGCTGGGGAAAAAAATAAAATGACTCTTAATGATATGCTGCTGTACTCATAGATCAGTGCCTTTCTCATTCGTTATCAGAGAAGCTTCCTTCTGCATCAGGTGGAGTCAAATGCAGGCGCCACAGCTAGAGAATACGCAGAGTGGAAGACACCTTCAAATATCCTGCCTTAAATGGGATGTCTCCATCAACCCTCTCCCATCTGGGTTCAGGAAAAGGGAATCAGAAAGAGTGCAATATAAAATGGACAACTTTATACAAAGGACTCGAGCCTCCTTGAATTTCAGTATCTAGAGGAGTCCTGCCAGGGACTCCTCCATTGAGGATAACTGTATGCTTGTTGTAATTTACTACAAAAAGAATAATCTCTTGGTAGATGCGTTTTCTTAATGGCTTCTTTGTTGAGTACTGTTGGCTTCCTCATCAGTTTCATCTCGTGGAAAATTAAATCACAGTAAGGCATCCTTTACTAAGACATCTCTAACCCCAAATGACGTCTCCTCTGAAGCACAAATACAGTTTTATGAGATGTCTACCATCTCTACCTCGGTGAACAAAGGTGTTTGAACTGTATGGATGGGTTTGCTCACCAACAACTTGTTTGCTTTAGTTCCTATATGAAAGGCTCTCCAGTTATGAACTCCCTGTCAGCAGCACCATTTCCCGGGGAACTGATTATTGGACTTGTATGCATTTGTGTCTCTGGGCACCTTTCAATGACACTGAGGTCCTCTTGTGAACCACAGCCTCAGAACATTGCCTTAGAGCTTGGGACATAGCTCGGTAACAGAATACTTGTCTAAAATGTAAAAGTCCTGGGTTCTGTCCTCAGCACTGCAGAAAATAAACAAGTGAAGTAAATAAAAATACACATTCCACATGGCAAGAGGCACAATTATTTCCTCTTGCTTTTATGAAGAGAGGTTTCACAAGTATCATGGGAACTATTTTCATCTGCAGAATATTGGAGGTAATTCTCCCTCACTGGTGCCTGATGAAGCTTAATTACTTAATGCTTACAGGGTGGTTAAAAATGAAGAATGTTTAAATGTCAACTATGCTTCTGTCTAATTGTATTGTAAGCACTTAGCTCTGGCACTTGCTGAGAATTCCTTTTTCAGCAGACAACTATTCTCTCCTGGGACAGTAGGAAAGCAAGGATGGCTTTTCCCAACGGCTGTCATCACTTGTCAGATCCCACACTTTCTAGAAGGAATATAAGAGCTGGATCCTCTAGAGAGATCCTTTAACTTCTTCCCTCAAATGGCCATTTTATGAGATGACACAGATACCCAGAGAAATGCCACACTCTGTTATGAGTAGAGAGTAACTGATTCCCTGTGAGCCCTGGCTCACTTGAACTTTAACTACATCTAATAGACATCTCTTAAATGCAGAGCACATTCACATCCACGTGTGGGGGTTTATTGAGTGTGAATTACCTTTTCTATACATCAGAGTCATGATTCAAAGAAGGAGCAATGCACTTGGGTGGAAGCAAGACATACCTGCAAAACCACTGCCTCCCTTTGTTAGACATCATGTGGGGGTGGCTTGCCGCTGCTGCCCTGTAGCCTCCATTTGTCTCTCAGACAAGCTTTCTCTGTTCTGTTGGGACTGGCATAATTTTTTTCATTCAATGACTCTGTTACTCATGTTTAATCTTCCACAATTTTGATAAGTAGTTTAAAAATGTGTGTGAGATGTGGGGGCAGGGGTGGGATCTAGGTGAGGGGAGGAGGCAATGGCCTGAGTCAGGTGTCTTAACTTTCATAGTCTCAACCAGAATCAGGAAGGCTTCATAAAAGCCCCATTGCTCTGGGAATAAAAATGAAAACTTCGAAGGGTTTCTACCCTTCATTTACTACCTACTCCCACTGTGTTGATTTATGTTATTGCTGTGACAGTGTCCACATATTTATCAGATCAGAATATGTGAGTTGCACAAATCCTAATTGGACTTGTAGCAAATACCTAGATCCAGATATTAGGGTAAAGCTGAAAGATCAGAGAGACAGAGGAACAGGACACAGCCATTTCTTACCACTACCAAATCCTCAGGCCAAAAGGGGTAGATCCTGTCTCCATGAATCCTGAATAGGGGAAGCAGAAATGGAAAAAAAAAAAAAGGCTGAAATGCAAGGGGGCAACTCTTACTTCCCACCTTATATTCTTTTCTCTGCCCAGCCATGTCACTTCCTCTCAACCTTCCTAGTGCTGGGATTAAAGGTGTATGCCACCACCACCTAACCTCTGTCTTACTCTATGGCCAGCTCTATTATGTGATCTTCAGGCAATCTTTATTTGATACACAATATATTACCACATTTCTCCTTTTTTGTCAAAAATAAAAAAAGGTTATAACCAATATAAGAAAAACTATATACAATAAGTACAATAACTATACAGCCAAAAATTGTATCAATAATGTCCAGTTCATTAACAATCGAAAAATTCAGAGAAAATACTCCATTATTTATTCTTTCTTAGTGAATCCAG
Organism: Phyllotis vaccarum; assembly: GCA_033318265.1. NCBI lineage: Eukaryota > Metazoa > Chordata > Mammalia > Rodentia > Cricetidae > Phyllotis > Phyllotis vaccarum. Next base: position 55,159,928 of record JARWLC010000018.1, read on the forward strand.
AGGATTGTACCTAACTCACTTTATAATTTGTATTACTGACTGAAAACTATCTTTTGATGACTTACAAATTTATACGCTTTACAAATCTTAGTGAGTTTCTTTTCTGAATCTGTAACTAGGAAAATCATAACTATAATTATATATAGTCCTCAACTCCCTCAGAGACCTAAGAAGGAATTAATGCTAACTGAATAAACAAGAAGTGAAGGAAATGACTTCCCAAACATGTGAGAAATGACAGAAACAGCTGGCTGCCTGAACAGTCACCCAAGGTTCCTCTGGAACATTAGGACATCCATCTTCAGCCTACAGGCCTAGTATATCTGACAGACTTAATTGTAAAGCTGGATTTTCTGAAGGGCTGTCCTAACTTGTCTTGGCAAAGTTTGGCAGTCCTTTATTCTATGATCCGCTTATCCATTTTAGATAGCACACTGTCAGCAGTCAAGGCAATAGTACTTTCTTGTACAGTGTCTAACTTTTGCAGAAAAGAAAGTAAGCTTCATATGGAGTTTCTCAATGTCCATCATCTTCTCTGAAGTAAATTGGTGCTGCCATGAACAGACATGTCTTATTATAAAAAAAATAAAAGGAACCTATGTTATTAAAACATCTTAAATGTCATATTCTGTAGATCTCTGAAGTGTTTGAGGATAACCTGTCTATCTAAAATACATTTCTGCTTGACCTAGAAAGCATACCTATACCTAATACACCATCAAGTTTGATTGTAATGGCCAACTACTAACTTGAATTTCTTTATATCTTAATTAGCTGGTAATAATAGCTTTCAATAATTGTTGGTAATAATAACCTTTAAGGACTAACAATTTATTACATTGTTACGTGAGCTGTAGGGTCCAATACCTTGAAAAAGAGTAGAAATAGTAGGTTAGAAATTAGTAGGTTATAACAAAAGTAATCTCAAATTTGCATCAATACACATAATTTGTATACAATATACAAAATCCAATCAATGTAAAATATTTTAAAATAGTAGTTTTTCTTTAAAAATAGATTCAATAATCTACCCTTTTATTGTATCATTTCTACATCTATTTTTTTAAAAGTAGATTCAAGAAACTACCCTTTTGTCTTGTAATATGTGTTTTAAATAGTCAAATAAAACCAAAAGATCATGAGATTAGTAGCAATAGAATATTCTCTTAATCTTGGTTTTTCTTCTGTCCCATATCACATGTGCATACCATCCTTTTATTATGGACATTAGAGTCTGAAATGGGCTTCACAAAACATCAAGGTATTGTTTACAGGGTTGCTGGCTTTAGCTGCTCTAGAAAAGCCTTGCCCAACTCCTACAATTCACTGCTGCCTTGGCTAATGGCTTTCTTCTAAACCACAGTGGAGCAACTTCAAATCTCTGCAGACCTTGACATTATTTATTAGTCATCACATTTGCCTTTTATTCATCATATGCCCCTTATGGTGACACTGGAAATGCCTACATAATTCAGGATATTTTTCTACATGGATCTTCCTTATAAAGTAACATGTACAAGTTCCAAGGGTCTTAGGGTTTAGTGGAAAGGACCATTTTTCTGTGCACTACACTCAACACATGTGATATTTGTGTTGGGGTAGGAAACAATTAGACTTAATTTTTAAGAAGTTTCCATTATTTTAATATAAAAGTACCCACCACCCAATAATTATTTTTCTCAGGTTTTAGGTTTAGGTTAGATAAGGATTCACCTACATTTACCATTAATGTATAGGAATTCATGTGTACTTCCTTTCAGAATTTAGGAACACGTATGCACTTCCTCTTAGAATATAGGCGCATTTCTTGTCAGAATGGAGACACAGAGAATTCCATTATCTCTATGACATCCCAGTGTAGTCAGAAGTTTCTATCCCACTAACAATTCCCAAATACTCAGCAGCTGCTTCTCAAATTACCACTCAGAGGCTTAAATTAATTATAAATGCTTGGCTTAAGCTTAATACTAGTTAGCTCTTACATACAAATCAACCCGTTTTTATTATTCTATGCATCACCACATGGCCTGTGGCTTACAGATCTCTTTGCATCTTACTTCCTTACAGAAAGACCCACGAGAAATTATTCCAATTTAGTCAGAGGAACAGTAGGAAGAGAATGTCATTTCTCAAAGACAATGGTGACATTTGTCGGAGATTTGCTTGGATGGGAACAGAAATTTAAGAAAAGAAAACTCATTTAGGAAATTGTATAGTGTCTAAGGCTGAAGGAACCTGTCTAATATCATGGCATGAAGATGGAACTGGCCAATTCTCATGGGTTTTGTATGGTTAAGAGAACAACTGAAGAATTCAGAGTGGGTTTCATTTTGCTTATCAACTGGGTATATGGAGTACAGCTTAGCAAGAAGAGCAAGACCAAGAGAAAATTTATTTGTAGAAGAAACTTAACAATTCTCTTTCAGATATTTATTTACTAAGAAGTCTCTCAAGCACATAAGTTGAAATATTAAGTAGGTTCTTGAGTATCACATCTAACAGGAGATATATGCACAGTAAGCTTGTCACCCAGGACATGGTTCCCTGCTTGGGCTACGGCATTGCTCATTCCAGAGGCATTGCTCACTGTTGAGAACACTTTTTCACATCCTTATCCTAATTCATAGGATAACCAGGTTTCTTGCTGATGGGGATGGCTTAGTGATGTCAAAGTCACTGGAACTGCTAAATAACAAACTGACTTGAGGAACTTAGATATCCTTAAGATTTAACTGACAGCAAATGAAGAAACAAATAATAAAAGCTTGTTAAGCAGTTTATTTTATTTGAGGTATTTTTAGGAAAACCCCAATGACACATAGGCTCCCTGTGTAGCCCCAACTGGGATCATCATCATTCTGCCTCTACCTCCCATGATCTTATATTTTTATAAAGGTAAACTAAGATTAATAAATGCTGGGTCTAATTTTCCTCATGTGAATAAACATTATCCATAAGTGTACAACATGCACTGGCTTTTTCAGGTCTGTTCTGCAAGTCCCTGGGGATCCTGCGACAATGCGAATTCCTACTCAGGCAGTTGGGGTAGAGCTTGAGATTGTGTGTGTAAAAGAACCTTGAGTATTGCCAATGCTGCGGGTTCACAGATAAGCCTCTGAGTAGTGGGGAGAATACTTAAAACATTATCATTCTGCTGAACTGAGAAGCCTTTTAGGAAACAGTAGTAAAGATGAAATTCCACAGACATTGACATCTCCTGTGGAATCCTACCATGTTCCTTTTAATTTATCATTTAGCAATTAATGCTCATTACCTTATGTGAATTACCAGTCCTTGTCTATGAATCTTATTTTCCAAATCAAACCAAAGCAGTAGAGATGAAAACCAAAATTCTGTATATTTTAGCAACCAACCCTGCTCTGAAACTTAATTCTCATAGTCTGTTCTGTGCAAGATATATGCCTGAGAGTACTAGGGTATATCTCAGTAGATGAGTATCTAGTCAGCTATTATATGAAAAGCTCTGGGATTGATCTCATCACTTAAAATGATAAATTGAAGAAATATTTGTTGGTTGGCTACAAGCATTTTTTATTAATAGGGATTATGGATCAGGGGGCATTAGTTAAATGCCTATAGAAATGGCAATATGGCTTTTGACAAAAAAAAAACCAAACAAACAAACAAAAACCTTTCAGTTTAAACCAGATATATTTACAGCCATGCTTTGTAAAATAATAATGAGATAGACTTGATGAGACTGTGTCAATAATCTGGGTTAATTGCATAATAGCATTCTTCTAAAGTTGAGTAATTGAATAAAGAGGTATTTTAGAGTTCCTGGACCTCTAACTGCTTCTCAATTAGAAAGGATTATATAAAAGTGTATACATCCTTATTAAAAACAAATTAACCAACAATCACAAATATTATCCAAAATAATAAAGTAAGAGTGAGGAGCTGCTGGGTGTGAGTTATCTGGAACATTCTAGCAATTGTTATTTAATTAATTGCTCTATCGGATGAATGCCTCTCTGCCTTTGAGCATTTGTGGCAGCATAATATTATATTTCCTTGTCTGGAATTCACTCACTGCTGAACAGTTTATTCTGTTACCCCAGCAATGAAAAGAACATTCAGTTATGTAGGCAAACAATCTCCGTGGGGCCGAATCTTTGGATTTAGTCATAGATTACATACTGCCATTGAGACAAGTCCTTTGTCTGAATGACTGCCTCCTTTCCAGGGGCCATCATATCCCCTCCATGCTCACTAGAAGAACAATTCTGACCATTGAACCCTGAGGATGACCAGCTACAATGATGTTTCTGCAAATGGTAGCCTAGTTCCAGCCAGAGCAGAGGAAGGAGAAGTACCACAGATGACCTCTCACTGTTCAGCAATATTATTCCTTCAAAGGACCTGTAAATCATGGAATCTGTGTTTATAGCAGGGCTGGGCTCAGTAGGCATGAACATAAAGCAGGATCTCTCCAGGAACCCTGTAGTCCAACAATAGGTAGCTCTAACTTGTTCACATTGAGGTTCCCAAACCTATAGAAGGATTACCTTGCCAAGTTTTCAAAGATATTTATTGTGGCTGCTTTTAATGTTTTATTGTTCAATGATGCTTGGGAGTCAAATATTAGAGAATAAACCTGATTGATACATGGAGCAAAGATGAAGAGATCACTTCACCCTCTTCTCTGCCTCTTTGATGGAAAGACCTGGCCATCTCTCCAGACCACTCCTTATCTCCCTACCCATATGTGATCCTCTAGCTCATCTGTGTCAGCTAAAAAATAAATTTATGGTCCAGCTCAGGCAGCTTCATATAGACTATACCCTCTGATCCAAGGTCTGACTTTATAGCAGTTTCAGAACAGGAGCACAAACAAATCTCCTTCAACATTTCCTCCTTTTTGTCTAAATAAAAAAATGATTTTTAAGTTTAACATAATAAAAAATTATATATAATAGGAAGAATTATCAAGTATTATTTAAGTAAATAGGAAAGTTACTAAGCTTAACATACTGAAACTATATATGATAAGAACAATTAAAAAGTAATAATTACATTCACAATATCCAGTTCATTTGTATTTGGTAAGTTAAGAGAAAATACTCCATTTTCTATCCTCTCTTGGTGAATGCAAAATTTTCTACCTAACTTACCTTCTATCATAACTAATGAAAACTGTAATGATAACTATCTAATCTTCAAACCCATAAGAAACTCAAGAAAGATATAATATTATCTGATTCAACAGAAAGTTAAGAGCAAGCAACTTCCAAAACTAAGAAAATGACAGACATCTGGTTGACCAGACAGTCACTCCAAGGTTTCTCTGCAATGTTTAGGCATCCATTTTCAGCCTACTGGACTAGAATATCTGACATATTTTCTGTAAAGCAGGAATTTTGAAGGAATATTCTATCTTTTCTTGGCAAAGTTCAGCAGTTTATTTTATGTGTCCTGCTTCTCCACTGCATTTTGTCAGCAGTCAAATCAATTAAAGCAAACTCCACATAGAAGTTCTTCAATGCCTACCATCCTCTTTTGAAGTAAATTAGTGCTGTTAGGAAGAGCTATATCTCACTGGGATAAAAAGCCTTATGCTATTAAAACATTTTAAATGCCATATTCTGCAGGTCTCTTAAGTGATTTAGGACCACCTGTCTATCTAAAATATATCACTTTTTGACCTGGAAAACATATGTAACATGGCAACAAATTGAATTGTTATAGATGGCTAACTACTAACCTACATTTCTTAGTTATCTTAAACAGTTTGTAATAATATCTTTTAAGATTTATAATTTTACATTGTATTTTTAAATGAGCTGCATAGGTTCAATACCTTAAACAAGAGTAGGTATTAAAATAAAAGTAACCTTAAATTTGTATCAATATACAAAAATGTCTTAAACAAGAGCAGAAGCATATATACTGTATAACAAAAATAACCTTAATTTTGTATCAATATAGAAAATCCATACCACCTTAAAATATTAAAAACTAGTAATTGCTTTTTTTTAGTTTGAAAGTAGATTAAATAATTTACCTTGACAGTTTTACATCTTTTTTTTCAGAATGAGATTGTTGAATCTAATTTCCTTTTAGTTTCCTCTCTGACTAATAACTAATAACTAATAACACTTAAATGATAACAAATATTTATAAAATGATTAAAAGGAACCAACCCAACTCTTGGGAACAAGGGTATCATGATCTTAAAGCTATTTCATATTGCCTGGGGGCAATGGCATCTTTAGAGAACCATGAAGTATTTAAGATGACGATCAAGTCCTAGGAGAACTAGCTGATAACCACTTTTGGTGTGATGGAAAAGTGCAGGGTTTATCTTGACAGTGCAGATAAATGGAGCTAAAGTCCTAGCCAGAGTAGTCTATGATGCTGGACCATTTCTGCTAATTGGCTGAAATTCTCCTGAAAAGTTTGTAATCCAAAATTGATCTTTTGGTGGTGGTTGTCAGCTTAGTGGCATATCCCCAATCCAGGCATAATCATCATTGTTGGGCCAGCCCCATCATCCTTTTGAAGACTTCCAAGGTCATTGTTAGAAATGGTCACAATACACTGTTGAAAACTTAAATACTTTAAATGTTATATGCAGCAGATCTTGGAGAAGTCAAAGGATTACAATTTATTAAGTGCAACAGAGATATTTAAGCTTAATTTATGATTACTTGCTTCAGACTCAAGCCCAAAATCCTCTACAGGAAGATAACTGAAGCCTATTTCTAGAATTAGTTAGTACTCTATATGATCATTAATATCATAACACAATTTCAAATGTACATATTAATCTTATAAATCTTGAGGTAATATTTATAACTTAAGAAAAAAGAGCCAAAATAAAATCAAAGCATTATAAAATTTGTAGCAATGGAATAGCCTTTTAATTTTGGTATTTTTCAATCCCAAAGTGGTTCTTCTTATGTTAGATAAAGACTTTGGATTTTTCTTTAATATGAATGCTTGAAAGAGACTTCAACTCCAAAATTAGTTTTGTTTTTTTATTGAATTGGGACTACAAAAAAAAAGATATTTGCCCTATATTTCTGTAAAGAACAGCAGCAACAACTATCTGGGAAGGTTTTTGAGATTTATCCTATGGGAAGTATGCTATACTAATAGGCCAATTTACTCTCTCGGGACATTTTTTCTGGGTGTTTCTCTTCTTCTCCTTCTTCTTCTCCTCTTTCTTCTGCTTCTGCTTTGCTTCTTCTTTAAATCTCCCATTTGTTCAGTGGTCTCCAGATTCCTTAGTTGGATGTTTATCTTCTCTTGGAAAGACAAAAACAGAATCCTGTACTAACTTTGGGAAGCTACCCTTTCGACAGGTGTTAGCTGCCCAAATGAAAACCATTTGTTAGTCTTTATAAGATAATTTGTCTTAAGTGACCAAGCTGTTTGATGAACATCTAACCTTCCAATCAAGAGGTTTCTCTTGTTTGAACCTAATCTTTATTAATCCTGATGGTATCCACAGCTTTTCTTTTCATGTATAAAAACATAAAAGAAAAAGATTAAAATATCATCACTAATGTAACACATATCTTGGTTTCCACTCTGAGGTCAACATTTTTTGAAGTATACAGGCTGATTCAATTAGTCAGTTTTTCCCCCATTATTCACTGTCTCTCCACAGCTTCTTTCTCATTAGCATTTAAAAAATTAATGTTAATAAAATATAGTGCAATTCGTCTTCAGGGGTCTTTATTACTCCTTTATGTTTATTAAGCATAGTTTCTAATTAAAGTGTAATTTAAATTTTCTATAACTTCTTATCCTGCAAGACTGTGTGGTATACCTGTAATATGCTGCATTTTGTAACATGATGCATTTACTAGAGACATATGGTAGAGCATCACCAGTCCCAATTTGTACAGGTATCCCCAGATGGCCATAACTTCTAATAATGTGTAATTATAAAATCAGCCTTTTCATTACTCAAAGCAGTTGTCCATTGAAATTCTGAACAAGTATGTGAGGTATGATGAACATACTCTAAATTTTCAAAATCTAAAAAAGAGAAACCCACCTATTTACCAAATTTCATTTCATTGAGTACCCTTTGGATTGCTTCCTGCGGGTAGAGGAGTTTGGTTGAGCAAAGTAGGACACTTCCTTATAATGTACTTGGCTTGTTGCCAAGTGATAATAAACTCTCTTTTAAGCCTTTGCTATTAAAATGTTGTTTTTAATAAAATTCTGAGGTTTCTAGAATATTTTATACGAGTAGCTGATTGATTTCATTATTACTTTGTGCTAAGAGGCCTGGTAGACCCATATGGGATCTAATATGTGTCATATGTAAGAGATGATTTCTATTCCTGATTATTTACAATAATTTAATAAATAACCAAGTTAATTCTGAATCATTTGGAATAAGTTCAAGAGTTTCAATAAGTAAAACAACTCTTTCTGCATATTGAGAGTCAGTAATTATCTCAAGAGTTTCTGGAAAATTTAATAATACCATAAGAACAGCATATAATTCTGATTTTTTAGGTAAATCATGAGTGCTTTGAGCCAGTCTATTTATTTTTTCTGACTTATAACCTGAATTTTCCTGATTAATTTGCATCAGTATGAAATGTAGGGGTTTTAGAAACTGGTATTCCCTCTACAAAATATTTAAAAGATCCATTTAGTTTTCTTTATAAACTGAAGATTCTTGCTTTTGGGAAATTTGTTGCTAATTTCTTTCAAAAATTACTCTTTGCCAACATTCATTTTCTGTCCATCTGAGGCAATTTCATAATTAGTAAAAGGTACCATAATTTCTGCTGTGTCTATTTCTGCTAAGTGACAAAGTCTCAATTTTTTTCAGAATCAAATAGGAAACTTTTTCTATATAGACCTCTAACTTTTTACTCTGTGTGGTCAAAATATTTTCTTTCTAAGATGTGCTTTTCTCTCTGAATAAGAATTCCTATAGATGAATGCATAGAAGGTAAAATAACCAGAATACAATCAAGCCCTGGATGCAAATGATCCTTGTGTGCATCTTAAATATTTTTCTACCAAAGTGAATTCTCTCTTGGTCTCAGCTGGTAATTTTCTTGAACTATTTAAGTCCTTATTATCCTGTGATGTTTTAAATAAATTATTTAGTTCTTGAGTGAGTTGTCAATTAAATAGTGAACCATAGTCAACTAATATCTCCCAGCAATTTTTGAAAATAATTAAGAGTTTATAATTGATCTTTCCTGTTTTGTTATTTTTGTGGTTGAATTTTCTATAAATCTGCCTTATATCCTAGGTAATTAATAGATCTTCACTTCGTATTTTTTCAGAAGCAATTTGTAATCCCCAACAAAGCAAATTTTTCTATACCTCTTCAAACATTTTTTCTAAAATATTTGTGTCTGAATCACCTAGTAACATATCATCCAGATAATGAAAAATTATAGATTGATGAAATCATTTATGAATTATTTCCAATGGCTATTGTACAAAATATTGACATAATTATGGGGTGTTTAACATTCCTTGTGGAATAATTTTTCCCTAACACCTTTAAAATGGTAGGAATTGTTATAATTCCTAGGCACTGTGAAGAAAAATCTTCCTCTATCCTGTTCTTTTAAAGGTATAGTTTTCTAAAAAGCAGTTTTTTAAAGCTATCCTTTAGACTATCCTTTAGGTAATAAGGATGGAAAGAAAATTTTAGACTATAAAGAACACATTAGCTGAATCACATTATTTATGGTTCTTAAATCTGGTTAACATTCTCTATTTCCAGACTTTTTAATGATAAATATAGGATAATTTTAAGGACTGGTCAGTTCAATGTTAAGAATTTAGCTTCTCCTACATCAGCTGTTCTAGTGACTGTAATATTTATTATGTCAAAGGCCACTGTTTTACCCAGACAGGTTTTTCAGTTAACCATTTCAAAGATGGGACCCTTGATACCTTTGAAAGATCACCAGCTGTTGTACCCGGCTTTTGTACAACCTGAACAGTCTGTCACTGTTGTTTATAATACTTTTTAATATTTCTCTCTGAAGTATTTTTTATTTTACAGTTTGTTTCAGAGATTGGAGGAATGTTAATCTGTGTTTTCCATTGACATAACAAATTAAATTCTCATAAATTCATTGCTACGTTAGCCACATATAGGGTTTAATTTTTCTATCTGTCCTCTGACCCTAAGTACTTGACTCATCTTTCACTTCCTTTTACCCGAGATAAAGTTCCAATCTCAAGAAGTTAAACATTTACCTCCTGAAAAAAACAATCTGAATATGAATGTTTGGGTGAAATTATTGTTATATCTGCATCTGTGACTACCAAACCCTCAATTTCAATGCCATTTACATGTATTTTTAGCTTCGGTCTCTGATCATTTATATTGGTGTGCCAAAATAATTGTTTTCTTGTCTCTCCTGAATATTTAGTTGCATCTATAAAGTCATTCTGTCTTCATTCACATCCAGAGCAGTGTGACTTTTAACAACAGTTATTAATATTTTATATTTTATAAAATATTTTATATTAATTTTAAAGTTTTTTAATTGCTCTGTGGATGAGTTTCTGTGATGCTGGCATAAAAATGAGTGAGATCATTACAGTATTGTGGTCTGTGGGAGGGCATCTCAGGGAATTTCCTAATGACAACAGGTTACCTTACCTTAGTGATCTGCATGCATGAGTCTGAAGTAGGCCTTTGACATACCTTCTACATATTCCAGAGGCCTTGTATTTAAATTATTTCTAGAAAAAAAATGTTTCTAGGAAGTTCCTATCTACAATTCCTTTTCAAATGATCTTGTTTACCACAAGTAAAATATCTGATATCTTGATTTTTCTTAAATTTTCTAGAAGTTACTTCTATCAAAACAGCATCATAAGCAAAACATCTAATATCAGCTTTATTTAGGATCCATTTACCTGTGGGTTCTGGGCTTGCCTTTAAATATGATTATCCTTTTGCATTCTGAATTAGAATTTTCAAAAGCTAAAAATTCAACTAACATTTGTCTAATTGTTGGATCTGATATTCCATTTACAGCTAAAGTTAAATTTGTAAAAAGAATCACTGAAGGGGTATTTTGGCTTTATGTAATTTTAATAATTGTCTCAGCCTCCTTTCCTGATTCTTCATCCCTATCCCAAGCATTCAAAGCTGCTATATGAAGTATCACCAATACTTCATCATCAAATCTAAATGCCTTTGCAAGTTAGCAATTGGCCTTCATCAAAGGGCTAATCTTGGTAAATTTCAATACTTATAGCTCTACCTTATTGTTCTATGACCCTAGCTTCCTCTTTCCACTATCTTTTCCATTGTTGCTGAGGACCAGCTACAGTATTGCTGTAGTCAAATCTTTCCTGTCTTGTGTAATGATTCTGTTCCTAGTTGTCCATAAATTTAGTATTTGTTTTACATAAGATGAATAAGTACCATATGAAACATATGCTTCCTTAAATTTTTGTATATCTAACATTTCTACAGAATCTCAGTTAGCTTCTGCATAGCCTTGAGGGTCCCTATCATCTTGTATGATAACTAATTAAATGAAGGTTAGTGTTCTAATAACCTTGGGAATCTCCTCTTCAGTTTTATAATGCAACAGTGAGGTTCTGCTCTAAATTTTTCTGTCTGTGTCTAAATCTGTTTTTTGTTTTATTAGCAGGTCTTTCTAAGGCTTGTGTCTTATTAGTAGTAAGACTTTCTATGGCTTGTATTTTATCAGTAAATTTTTCATATTTGGCACAGTTATCAAACCACTTTTCTAAGGATAAAATATGAACCATTAAATTAATAATAATTATGATCAGCACTATGTCAATCTCAGCTGATTGTCCTTTCATTTATTTTTACCAATTGCCATCCATAGTAACACAAAACATGGTCCTAAGAACCTGAATTGTGATATGTCTGATTCTTAACATGGGAAAGATTTTTCTGTTTTTTTTTTTTTTAACTTAATTTCCCTTTTAAGAATGTTCAGGTGTCTCACCAAATCTTCTGAGGATGAGAGCAAAAGGCAAAGGCAAAACTCTGTGAGGGTAGCCAGCTGTGGTAGTTGACTGTGAGTGTGTGAGTGGGAGTGGCCAGGCCACCAGACTTGCTCCAATTGGCCCCAGTGTATGTTCTAGGCTGTGAAGTACTGTCCTGAGAGTTGAGTGTTGGGTTCCAGGAAGCCAGCCTGGGCATTTGTGCCAGTCCGTGCCTGGAAAGGGAGAGAGAAAACTGAGGAATGGGAAAAACCAACAGGAGAAGCCTACTTGCCTGGATAGAACTTCTCGTGATAGTGCACGGAGCCACCTGAATGACAGGGCCAGCTATGAACAGCTGATTCATGCTGCTGCAGAGCCACAGGCAGCTGTGACTGCACATTTGGGAGCCCGGGGGACCAGCTGCTTTGGGGGGCAAGGGTATCACATTGTAAAAAAGTCCCTGCTGGGAAAAACTCATGACCTGCCAGAAAACTGGGAACTTTAAAAGACTCCCTGTGTTGGGCACCAGTTATTACGATTTGTTTTAATGTTTTATTATCCAATAAAGCTCCATAGAAAAAATATTAGGAAATAAACCTGATTAATCCAAGGAGCCCAGGAGAAAAGATAACTTCACCCTTTTCTCCACTTCCCTCATCAAAAAGATTCAAACATCTCTCCAGCCCCTTTTTAATTCCACCTACCCTTACATCCTTGTGTGTCACCCTAGATCTTCTCAGACGGCCAGAAAACTCTATGATCCACTCCAGCCAGCTTATTGTGAACTCCATTCTTCAAGCCAAGGTCCAACTCCATTGGAAATTTTCATAGCAATATAAGCAAATCTCCTGCAACAGGTATTTCTCAAATGAATGAACTAATACAATGAAAGATAATCTAATAGGCAGTTTGGTGGAGAGCACAGACATCTATATAATTAGCTTCCTGTTAGGAAAGTACTGTATGCACAGCTACAGTTTATGCATTTATCCCTAAGCCATGGATAAGGTATTGTCTTGAAGACGCTCTACTTTATTTTAATATTTAGTATCACATCCAAGTTATTGCACTATTGCACCCTGGGTATGGCACAGAGAGATGAATACATTGTGTCCAAGTTAGGAAAAAAAAAGTAACAAATTTAGATTCATTGACTCTTAAAACTTAGCCACGACTTCACCCACCTTTTATAATAGAAACTTCCTAGGTGTGGGCTTCACTGAAGGAAAAAAAAAACCTAGCAATTTTCTTCTGTAGGACATGTTCAAGATGATAGCAAAAGCAATTTTCAGTGTGTTGTTCATACTTCTTTTCTTGATATTTTCCTGCAATCTGAGTCCAGGAAAGATGGGTTAAGGGAGTGCTGAGCGCTGGGTGGATCAAAAGGGGAGAACGGCTCTGCACTTCTGCATAGAATCCAATTTCCACTAGAACAAAGAGGGTTGGTACTTTATACTCAACCAGAACAGAAGATCTTTTAATTAGGAAGTTTTAATGCTGAAAACCTGCCAATGGTAACTGAATCGGATAGGGAGGCAAAAAAGATAAAGAAATATTTTATGAATCTGAAATCATTTAATTTCCAATTTCTTTGTTCAGTTTCTAAAATGAATGCAACTGTATATTAAATGACAAAGAAAGTTACCCTAATCACATGTTTATAGACCACAGAGCTTACAGACTCAAAGACTTACTCAAAACTTGCTACCTGAGAAGTGACTATAGACCTTCAGGCCTAGAAGAATGATCTGGGAACATGATGCAGTCAGCAGAATCCTGGAGTCCTAAGACACATAGCAGCACATAGACCAAAATTGTACTGCTTGACGATTCTGTTCAGGGCTTGCTGCCACTTGTCTCCCAAATGCTGAGGCACGGCCATGTTCTCTGGGATCCCTACTGGACTCCCTGCCTACAGTGGCACCTCATATCTTGAGTGAGACTGCCTCTGTGTGCTTTAGTAGGCCACTGCTGGCTTGTACCAATGAAATGAGGGATTTAGCAAATGAGGCATGGAACAGCAGTTCTCAATGTCACCATCCAGGCTGGACATTGGCAAACACTTTTGAGAAAGGGCCAGAGTGTAAACACTCTGATGCTGGGTGCCATCCCAGAGGAGAAATTGAACACACTATTTTGGGTATTTATATAACAAGAAGGGCAGAAGTAAATTCCACTGAGGTTTTCCTGATGAAATGCAAACTAAAATACTGCATATTCCTTTGTAGGATCAATCTAGAACCAAGAAGAGTTTAGCTCTGTGGGTAGGGGGGCGGTGTTTCACTTCACTGGAGCTCTGAGCCACTGATTCTCATCATGGGACAGATTGGCCATCTTCTCCCAGAGAAAACATGTTATTCTGAAATCTTTAAAGAGCAGGTGATAACACAAATGTAGACTGGCTGCTGTGACCAGAACATATATAATACTGACCACCCGTGAAGAAGGCTCTTCAGCTCTTTGATCTCCCTGATGTTAATTTAGTAAGCTTGGGGTTTTTTGTTTTTTTTTTTTTTTTGTTTTGTTTTGGTTTGGTTTCTTACTTTCTTTCCATGGTGCTGGGGATTTAAATCAAGGACCCCAACACTTGCCACACTGAACTGTACCCTAGCTCTGTTTTTATAGTTTTAGTATAAATTTATGGGGTTGGCAAATTTTGAGAAATGTGACCCATCTAGCCACACATATTCTGAGATTTTTTTTTTTTTAAAGGAAGAAGACGAGCCTGGAGGAGAGCATCTCTCAGCATCCATGGAGCTAAACTCTCAGATACTGTATTCATCAGTGAACCCTAGAGCCCTCTAATGGAAGCTGTGACTTTTCACCTCAAATTGCTACTTAGGTACTCTGGCTAGTAAAAAAAATAAATGGAGTTACAACAATTACAGGCATTGTTTGCTGACTGAATGGGCAGTCTTGGGGCCTCTGTAACCGTTTCATACAATTTATAAATAACATTTCTATAGCAAGCTCAACAAGAAGTAGAGAGACTGTCCTCCAGATCGATTGCAAGTGTGTCCCAACTTTTCTCTCAGAAACTGTCTTAGTGTCTCCGAGGGTCGGAGGGAGATAATTGATCCAAGTTCATTGGGGAAACTGTGTTGAGACTCAGCTGAAGTTTGTGACGGCCTCTGTGGTCAACAAATGCTGAACATTATCATTACGCATCATCGTCCTAACAAACTGACAAGCTGATGTTTATACTGACAAAAAGAGTGAGCAGAACCTATTATTCATGCAGCATCTCCCCTGGGGCTAAATAGACTGCTTCCCTGTCCATCTGGCACCTTTAAGCATACTGACAATTTTTGCTAAAAATTCACATAGCTCTTTAGACCCACTGGATGATAAAGCTCTGGAAACATTTTAAATAGGATCTACTGGCTTTATCTCACTATCTGAAATTAAAGGTTACATAACAGGAATATGGAGCTTGGGGTGTTCGCTGGAGGACTGTGGGTATCTTCCAGAAGCATCTTGCAGATCCTTTTAAGATCAATTACTTAACCCAATTAGATGGGCGAGCCCTAAGAAAATATCAATGACCCAGACCCAGGTACACAAGAATGATAACTTTACAATTATGATATAAAGCTAGAAAGGCTGTAAAAGTGAGGGGAATCTCGTCTCCCCCTTCCCATCCTCATGATGTTAAACGTCATCTAAGACCAGGAGCTCAATATGATTTGTCCTCCAAACAACACAGGCATCTTGTTTCTCAGTGAGAATCCTGTCCAGAGCCAGAGACTCAGTGAAAGCTGCAGGCCAAAGACAGAAGACCTGAGTACACAGTATTCCAATGAAGACTGGGGGAAATACTTTCGGAAGAAAACAGAGTCGAAAGCAGGAGAGTCGGAAAATGCATCCCTGGGCAAATACTCAGTCTTGAGTCTGCTCAGCAAAGCACCAAGAGGGAAGCTTCTTCTAACAATGAAAACGTTACAGTTAGAAGAAAATAAAACCACAGAGCTCGCAATAGACTGAGACTCTGAAAGGTTCCCTCGGTTGTTTCATTAAGGCGGGGTCTGGCTGAGCATCTCAGGCTGGCTTCCAAATCATGATTCTCTTCTTTTTCCTGAGCACTGAGATTAAAGATGTGCACTTCCATGTGCAGTGTAAAATACAGGTTTTTTTTTTAAAAGAAAATAATTCGTTTCATAGGTCGCTGGGACTCAGAGAGAAGTCTCTACAGCCGCCTCCGTCACCCAACTCTTCTTCGTCTTCATTCCCAAGTGAATAATAGAAACAGGAACCCCTTTACTCTTCTCTGGGGTAAATTGTAAAAATATAGATATAATTCTTGATTCCCTCTCACCTTTCTGTAAAAGCTGGCTATAAAGAAACTCTCTGCCATACCTTGTTTGACCATAGATGCTCAAAAAACTCTTGCTAGAAAGCATCCTAACCCAGCTGCAGTGGGGGGGGAGGGGGTCTCCGAAGAATGAGATGGGCTTCGCTGACTTCCCTTTGTAGGTATTGGAAACAATTTCTGAATAGTAGAGATAACAACCCTTTGTTGTCTCTGTTTGCAATTTGCTTTTGTGTTTTATTTTGATGCTCATTAATTGGAGTGTTAAAATTATAATTCATTTACAATGTCCTTTATGACTTTGATTTTGATTTCCTTGGGAGAAACTATCTAACGACTCCAGGGTCTGGTGTGTTAATCTGCATGGTTTTTGAGTATTTTCTAATAGTATAATAATTTCATTTTAAAATGCTTAATAGGTCCAGAATTCATCATGTTATATGTCCAGCATGACTGTTATGGAAGAGGGAACTAACTTCCTTACCCTCTCATCTTCCTTTCTTTTCATTTGTAAAACAAGTTTCACTGGCTTCAAATCTAGAATTCTCCCGCCTCGGTCTTCCAGTTGTTACGCCTGTGTCAGCTATAAGCTAAAACGTCTGACTGAAAGTTAGTGCGGGAATATTTATTTAAAAATCTTGAGCTCTGAAAAGTTTTGCCAGCTGAATACATTTACATCTTCTATATTTTAGTGGTGACTAGTTTTGACAAAAACTTATAAAATATGTGTTTTTTTATGTTTTGTCAGTTTTAATTTAAAAATGGGTTCGGGGTAGTGGCAAAACTAATAGGAAAAGGTTTGTGCATTGGTTTTCTGGGGTTATTTATAACTTGCATAACTATGAAACTCAGCAAACGGACATCAGGACAATATGCAGGTGCCATCTCATCACGATGCAGATTTGGTCACTGCTGTGGAAATCAAGATTTGACCACCACAAAGACCTCCTTTATTTAGTTAGCTCACAGTAAAGCACTCCTTCTTGGCCTCTACCATTCTGTAGCTCATGATAATCATTTATCTGTTATCCATCACCGAGACAGTGGAAGAGAATTTTACATGAGAGAAACTATATAATATGAACTTTCTGAGATGGGTATTTTTAAGCACTTGAGAGTCATCAAGTTATTTCTTTTGAACAGTTGAGTTTGTTCCTTTTTATTGTTAGGTGATATTTAAACTACAACACAGCATGTTTAATATTCTACTTATTAAAGCACATTATTCTCCATTTTTGTTTTATGTTTTTCCATATAAAGCTGCTGTGAGCAGTGGTGTGTGTCATTGTTTGACTGGAACTTTCCTTTAGGAAAAGGCTCGGACTGTAGGATGACAACACATGGGTCTGTAAGTGCTGGACTGTAGGATAAGAGCACATGCAGGTTTCTTGAGTAGCCTCACAACATCACGAACATGCTGTACCACCACTCTTTTTAATTTTTAAATTTAGTAGGAGTCATGATAGTTCATTGTTGTCTGAATTTGCATTTGCCTCCTGGCCAACAATATTCAATTAGCATCTTTTTATAGACTACATTTCTATATCATCTTCATCCAAGTGTTGTTCAGGTATCATCCATTTTTCTCATTAGAATGGTTTGGTTTCACTCTTACGTTTTATATACTCTAGATATTTCTTTTGCAGATATATAGCTTCATCTTTTTAGAAAAGTCCTTTGCACAGAGCTCCCAAAAGTCCTTTTCTTTTCAATGAATCCAACTTACCAGTTCCTCTTGTCTCCCATAGCCTATTTAAGGACTCTTACTCAACTCCACATCAAGAGTATTCTTCCTGCTTTACATTTAAATACTTCATTGTCTTTCATCTTGGATGTGTTTGGTTTACTTCTTGTTCAAGGTATGAGATTTGGTCCAAGAAGCAATGCAAATGGTGTAAGGGCTCTCACATTGTGCTCAGCACTAATATTAATATTTTGTGTACATCCTTTAATCTGACTTTCTCTGTAGGGGTATTGTGTTGTCTCATGGTAAATAATTGTCCTACCCACTGGTTTAATAAAAAAACGCTGATGGGCCAAAGGCAGGCAGGAAGTGTGGGCAGGGCTACCAGACTAAAAACTCTGAGAACAGGAAGCGCAGAACAGAATGCCAGAGAGAAGCCTAAAGAAGCAGAGGACAACTATGCTGCTCTAAGAAAAGGTACTGAGCCACATGGCTGAACAGGATAGAAGTTATGGGTTAGATTAAGGGTACAGAGTTAGCAAGTTACATGCCTGGGCCTTAGGTCGATCAGCCTAAAACTAGTTGTAAGCAAATGTGTGTCTCCGAGAATCTGCGGGTCTGTGGGCCTAAACCTTGAGGCTAGGCCCAAAAGTCAGGGCCAGAAACCTCCTACTACAGTCTCCTTGTAATACTTTTCCAGAGAATCTACTACTTAGTGTTCCATACATGCCTTGGTTGGGTTCCAATTGGGTTCCGATCTCTCTCTCTCTCTGTCTGTCTTTCTGTATCTATCTATCTATCATCTATATATATATATTTTTCTTTATCTATCATCTATCATCTATCTATCTATCTATCTATCTATCTATCTATCAATCAATCAATCATCTATCTCTTTATCTCTCCTTGTACTCACTGGTTATCTCCTGACTTCCATATGCTCTCCATTAGTAACTTTCAAACTTCATTATGACTAAATACACAACAGAAGCTACTTTAAGGAATATGGTTCGTTTGGCTCAGTTTCTGAGCCATTGCCCATTTTGGGGGAGGAGGACATGGAGATGAAGTGTCAAGAATGTGGGGAAACAGAGTCTGGGTCCTCAAAGGCCACTCCCAGGGTAACACACTTTCTCCAACAAGGCCACACCTACTAATAGTGTCACTCATCTTGGGGGCCATTTTCTTTCAAACTAACACACTTACAGTGTTAGAGGCTGAACACAAGACTTTGTGTTGCATGAATTCTGGTTGTGTGAAAGGCAACTCAGAGCCAGATATCAGGGAAAGGGTGAAATATCAGAGAGGAAACACCACAGTCAGATCTCACCCTGTTGTCTTCCAGCTTCCTCAGCCTTGCTCCTCATGGCTTCTACGTCTTCTATACACCTGCCTTAAATACTTTCTATGCAGAGTTGTTTTACAACCAGGTTAAGATTAAAGGCATGGGCTACTGCTATTTGGTAGTTAGCCTCGAACTCACAGGAACACAGAAAGATCTCTGTCTCTGGAGTTATGGGATTAAAGGCCTGGCACCACCACTACCTACCTAGGAGCCTGGAACTCCCTCTGTAAACCAAGAAGGCCTCAAAATCAGATCTGCCGGGATTAAGGGCCTAGGTCACCACTCCCAGATATTTCCTGTGCTGGGATTAAAGGTGTGAGTTACCACTCTCTGATCCTCCTGGATTGACTGTGGATAGATGTCTTCTCTGATATTTCAGATTGGTTTTTATTGAACGTGTGACGTATCACGACAACTTTGCATATGCTAGGGAAGCACTCTACCAGGGAGTCACACCCCACCACCACTTCTCCTTTAAAAATTCTGCAACCACATGTAAGACTGATGACCATTTAGAAAGCCTAACAGAGGAACAGGTAAGTGCTGAGCACAGAAACGCCATGGTTCATATATATATAAAAAAAAAAAGTGATAACTCTTCAGAAGTGGACTCAAAATGGGTTGAGGCTGAGCTCTTTCTCTGTATTAGAACTGTTTAGGCCCCTAGGTGCTCATCCCTCTGTGGATAGTGAGATCTTGAAAGTAAATAACCAGGAGAGGAATTCCCGTGGTGGCCTGGAGCATGTGTGTGCTCACTAATGATCAACAGGTGAGAGTAAACAGCACTCTGATGTAGGGCACTAGAAGGAGGTCCTTCAGGTGCATGTAAGGACTAATGATGGCAAAGGATTGACTTAGATGCAGAACATGTGACAGAGGCATGAAAATGCCATTCAGCTGGAGAAAATGCCAACACACAGCTCTGGTACACTGTCGGGAGAACCAAGCAAACCAATGAGCTAAAGAAACCTGAGAAGGTAGCAGTGTCAACACAGAACTGGATTTCAGAGAAGACAGAGGCAGCACATGGGCTGCAACGAGACCACTCAGGTGGGTGTTAAGTAACAACAGCATAAATGGTGGCCAAAGACAAAGGATCCCACCGATTAACCGTAGCTATAATAACTTACGGTATGTTTTAAACTTAGAGTATGTTATGTTTTCGAACAATGCTGGTGTTTCATAATTAGGTCAGAGTGTCCCATGGCCCAGATAGAATGTTTGTGTTCTTTTCTGATTTCAGGAGAGATGTATTATCAGATAATAATTCACAGTAGTAAGGGTCTCTTCCTTAAGTGTTTGTTGTATATTTGAGGTTCCTTGTGCTTCTGCATATGAGTGCTCATTGATCTGTAGTTGTATCCACTGTCCATCACCATGAAAATGGCCTGACATAGCTTTGTAAAGTTTATTAAAAGTTTATAAAGTTGATGAAGCTGATAAGCTTTTATGTTCACCATTTAAGAGTTTCAGTCCGGGATTGGGTGGCATTGTTGCTCTAGGCCTATGGTGGTATGTTATGGTGGAACGTGCGGTGAGTTCATGGCCAGATGTGCAAGGGAAGAATAGAGAGAGACCAGAGTACTAGGTTCCTCTCTAGGACAAACTCCCTGAAGGATAGAAGACTCTCATTGCACCTCACCTCTTGAAGATTCTGCTATGTTCAAACAGTTCTGCAGAATTGACAAAGAGAAAACAGGGACTTCTGAGAAGCACTTAGCCAAACTAGCTGATTCTGTGCAAAATCATATAAGAACTCATTTTAGCATTTGCTCCAAGAAGGGTGTTGAGATTGAGAAGCATCCCACCTTCAGAAGAAGCTTGGCGATCATTAACCCAAGTGATGGAATGATGTGGGAATGCATTTATGTATGCTGTGAATCTCAATCTTTAAATAAAAGAGCTGTTTTGGGCCATGACAGGCACCATAGAAGAAGTAGGAGGAGAAATCAAAGCATAGGTAGGAGAAGAAGGGCGGAGTCAGGCAGATCCAGCCAGCCGCCCAAGAAGAAACATGTAAGGAGCACGGGTGAGCCACACGGGCCATGTGGCCAACACATTAATAGAAATGGGTTGATTTAAGATATAAGAGCTAGCTAGCAATGTGCCTGAGCCATAGGCCAAACAGCATAAAGATAATATAAGCTTCTGAGTCGTTTCTGGGGATCCGGGTGGCTGGGCAGCTAAGCGGTCTCGGGCGGCAGGTCTGTGGGTCTCTGGACCTCTGGCCGCCCGGGACCGAGAACCCCACTATAACAATGGAAAGAACAGTATAACTCCAAACCCAATAGTTTCTTTGTGTTTGAGAACTTTGTGTAAACATTTAACCAGGTCTTGTATAAATCCATACTTCTCAGAAGCAGGAAAGGTGGCCCGAGGATCATAGTAGAAATGACCTTTGTGTAATCTCTATAATAGTTTTCACACCTATAGAAGATGAAGGCTTAGAAAACATGGTAACACTTTGGAAGATGCCTTTCCTTTATTTTACACCATTCAATACCAACTATTCAATATTATTCATTATTTAAATAGTGCATTAGTATGTATAGGGTCCAAAAAGTTATTCAACATGCTTTGGGGTTGTTTATTTGTTTGTTTGGCTGCAGGAGCAAAGATTGAAATTATCCAGTCCAATTGGACTTGCTATCTCCTTTAAATAAATGGGACATTTCCAAGTCTCCACCTTTCCAATGGGGTCAAAAGATCTGCTAGTGTAAGGTACAAAAGCCACTGTTCAGGTGTGGTTAAGAACCTGTCTCACTGACAGACAGGGTTTACCTGACATTTTTCTGTCTCCACAGCCTAGTAAAGAACAGAATGTCGGGGGGGGGGAGGGGGGACAGTGCTATTGATGGAGTCCGGGAGTCTTATGACATCCTCTAAGCTGAAGGGCTCAGCTCCTTGACTTCAAGCTGCCTGTCACTCCTCACTTGTGGGTTCAGCTGTCACACCCTCTTTTCCTTCCATTCCTTCATCTTAGGAGAAGAAGAAGTAGCTCATCTTCCTGATTCTCATCCTTCTAGAATAAGCCTTTTAATGGACTACCACTCTGATGAGAAAGCTTCTGAAGGCTTGTATAAATTATGGTCTTTCTTAATCCCCTCTCCTCCTGCATTGGGGATTTTCTGTCTTGATTATATGCATTTGTATCTCAATAAACAGCGAAAGTGTAATTTACATAACATAAAATAAGTTCTTCTCGTCCATCTCTTTTTTTCTCCCCTTTACCATGGCCAAAACCAGGTCCTTGGGGTAAGGACTTTACAAAGCAATAACCACCAGGGATAACTTTAAATGTGCCTCTAATTTTTCTGCGTATCATTTTGCAACCGAGAACACCAATATCTTTCCACCATAGGAAGCTGTGTGATTACTTTGCCTGTCATGGAGTGATGCGGGAGTCTGTGTCAGTAAAGAAATATTTGCACTGCTTCCCCTACACACTGATACTTCAATCCTTAGGAAAGAGAGAAGCCAGCTTATACTGTCACTAAGATTTTATACAACTCAAAACCAAATGTACTAGGAAAATGTTGTGATTTTCCCTTTCAGAAGAAAAAAAATACACAAAATACAAGTGTTGCTATAGTAAAAAGATTTTAAGCATTTAGCATATCCTTTATGATTCCAATAAGATCAGGAGAGTCCCAATGGGTAAAATAATTCTAAAGATACTGGTTTTCTTGCTTTGTGTTTTTAATGTACATAGTTTGTGATATCAGTCTGTGAGGGGGAGCATTTTCTTTGGCTTTCTCTTTATTACACTGACTATGAACATTTTCCAGATGCTGCTATGAGATTGTCTGGAAGCCATGTGTCCTTGTAATCAGGTAACTCTTTATTGTGGTTCTTCATCTGCTCCATGGTACTGAGTTTTGAGAATCAAGAGTCAATAGTTACATTTTTAATAGCAGCCAATGGTAATTCTAAAACATCTAGCAACCCATCACTTAGATTCCTAAATATCAGGGGGACACATGACTGTTCCCTGATGACTAGTATGAGATGTAAGGAACTCTGACAATTCAATGCATAATGACTCTAGGAGTATGAGGCGCTGGTGATATGTAGGCACAGTATAGCCAAGGGGCCCCTGCAGGATGGCTGGGATTTGCTTACTCTGTGTCTCACTCTCTGTTGGGTCCCCAGTACCCACTGTGGTGCCAGTCGGGTACCTCTGAACAGTATCACCATCACCATCATCACAGCTACTACTAGCAGGCAGGTGCTGAGGTTTTCCCAGTGACCTTCTGTTTTTACCTTGCAGTGGTTATTTGTTATTTTGATAAATCTAACTAGATTACATGCTAATAATAATTCTTGTCTAGGATACTTTCCTCGGTTTTCAGCTCTCAGTTCAATAGACAATGTGTTGCTGAGAAAACCCTTCCCCAAATGCCCAATGTGACTTACTTTTCCTGCTTCCCACTCTTACCTCTCCCCAGACTTTTAGTTTGTTCATAAAACTTATCAAGGTTCAAAATTCTCCCCTTTGCTTGCATACTTGCTTACTAACATCTGCAGAAGGATGTGTCTCTGCTGTCCACATGCTGCATCAACAGAATACAGGGGGTGACCCAACAAATATTTCTCAAGTGAATAATGTTGGAATCACGGTGGTCACTGAGAAGCCACAAGAGTTACTTATGAAAGTACTCACTGGCTGATTCCAAGACCTGCCACCCAAACAGCAATCTCTGGATCTTTTGGTTCTTTTGAAATTCTTTGTCTGTGTCTCCTATTTCCTGTTGAGTAACCACAACAGTTAATATCACAGTTAATGTTTTCTAAGCTTGAATATATGAGTCATGAACAGCTCAGAAGAATATATTATCTACCTATAATTCTAAAAATTATCCAAAATAGTATGAACATTAAGGTAGACATTAAGACACATTTTGGAAAGACAGACCAAATCCAACTCTGGGTCTCTTCTTGGCTGTTTCACTGATGAAGCTCTCACTGCAAAGCCCTTGATGAGCTCAGCTTTGATCTGCTTTCAGGCCTGCCAGAGCACTCTACTTCTCAAGTCTCAATTACTTTGAAAGGCACCAAATCTAGCTTTGATGGTGTACATGGAAAATGGTAGAAAATGCAGGCGATTTAGGGGAAACTAAGTGAACAAAAATGAACCTAATTGTTAGAGAAAACAACCTCCAGCAGATTTTATGGCTGTAATGATGCACATGAACCAGACTGGAGACCAAATGAAGGCTGTCAGTGACACCTCCATCTGTCTGAAGGAAAGGTGGGAGACCCTGTTGCCTGTGTGCTGAGGAAGGTCCTTTAGCGTCCATCCCTCCCCCCCCCCCCCACCCTTGTTTGGGTTTTGACTCTTATGTTAACTCTCAGAAGCACAAGAAAAGGCCTTGACTGTGACCTTAACACCAGCATGAATTCCACTTTGGTTTCAAAATTGAAGTTCTTGAAAGTTATCTCTTCGGAGGTTTACTCGCAGGACTCTGGGGGATTGGAGTTGAGGCAAGCACTGGTCCCTTGATCATACAGCAGTGTTCTTCAGGGAGAGGCTAGAACACAGCACTAAGTACTAACTCCTGGAAACCCCAGGGCTCAGCAAAACCCAGCTGTGGAAATGCTATCCTAGGGCTTTACAATCCCATTGCTGCATCAGGACTTTTTCTTTCCTAGCTCGTCTGTTCCCAGGAAAATCAAACGGACTTTAACCCAGAGTTGCATTTTGTTTTCTTTTTCTTAGGCTCTTTTTCTAGTCTATACATATCATAAAAAAAAAAAAAAAACTCAACGAAAACATGCACTGAGATTGTCTTAAAGGTAAAATACAGTAGATAAACTTGGCTTCCAGAAAGAGTAGTTATTTCATGGGTGTGCACTCCGGACAGTGTTTTCATTTGTTAGCCCCACTGACTCCATCTGTGTTCCTGTGTATTGTTTTACTTGGCCATACATTTTTGCCATTTTGTTGTTGCCAGGTCTAAAAAGGGTGAAAACATGGGGAGGGAGGGAGAGGTTTCGTTTTCCCTGACTAAAGTGATGATGATGTGTTTTGCCTACCAGAGGTTTGAGCCTTTTCCATGAAAACCAGCACAGTGTTCTACTGGTCTTACAGATTTATACCTTGACTGAAGAATTGCCTGAGTTTGAAATCTGTACTTGACCGAACTGAAATTAAAGTGCCCACATTGAGTCTTAAAATGAGTGAACCAAGGTCTGCTGGCTTTCTGGAGAATCTCTCTACATAGTTCAGGAGGACAGGAATGGCCTACTCATAGCAGGTCCCATGTAGATCCCGGTCACTGTGAATGGTAAGGGGGGCAGTGAGGGATTCAAGCTGGGAGATGTTCTATCCAATATGGACTTAGCTAAGTTTAGTGAGTATTTGCGATGTACTAAGCATGGGCTTACACCAACCGAATTAATTAAACCTCATCACAGTCATGTTACCAAGGAAAGCATTAGGATCATTATCCCCATTGTGGATGGGAAAGCAAGCAGAAGGAGGCAAGATTAAGCGGTTTAGTTACTTAAACCAAGCAGTCAGCTAGTGGAGGAGGTTGGTTCCAGAACCCATGCATACTCTCCACAGCTCGAGCAGTCTGAGGGAGTAAGGGGTATGCAGAGGTGGAAACTGCCAACCTTCTGGCTTGATCAGGCCATTTTCTGTAGGCAGACTCCGGAAAATAAAGGAGAAATGAGTGTGCACCCCCCATGCTGTCCATGGAGAAACCCAGATGCTCAGGAAGTTCATCAGGTTCAGATGGATGAAATAATCATACATCGATTGGTTATAAGAGAACTCTCCTGAAATGACAATATAATTATTATTTCCCTCATTTCCTCTCTCCAACCCTTCTCATTTACTCTTCTTGGTCTCCCACAAAGTCTTTTTCTTTGCTTGTTGATACATGTTCCTTTTTTATTCTCCTAAATATATAAATACAACCTAAATATATAAATACAATATATAAAAATGTATAATGGTACTTGCATATATGTATGTTTTGAGCCTGACTGTTTGGTAATAGATAACCAACTGGGTAGCTCTTCACTGGGGAAGAGTATTCCTTCCCTGCCAGCATTCCTTAGTTGGCTATAGTTCTTTGCCTAGGGTTGCAGAGAACATGCTGTGATTCCAGCCCCAACTAATCCATCTACAACACAGCTGCTGTACCTGCAGCTCTGGAAATACTGTGGAAGACAGAACAAAAGATTGGAACAGTCAGTGGGCAGGAAGTTGGCTTCGAGATTGCATTCCTATAACTACAGACCCCTTTTAAGGATAAATGAAAAGTTACTGGTCAGAGTTTAATGCGGTTTTCAGGTTCTCTTTCCTCTCTTCACTTACTTCTCATAACAATCACATGTACAAAGTATTGTGCTGAAGACTTAGATCCCGAAACACCAGAGAATTAGGTGACACTGGGCACCCCATCATCTGCAGGAAGGACATTTCTTCCTGCATCCTGAACTTCAGGAATCAGTGGCCAGTGAAATGGGGGAACTGGAAGGGCCAAGAGCTTTGTTATTGCCTCAAAAAACATATATACACCTTGACCCATCTGGAAAGGCCCTGGGAACATTGAGTGATAGTGTATTGTAGACATAATAAAAAACTCCTCTGCAAACATGTGGATGTTTGATTTCCTCTGATATCCTGAGCTGAAAACAAAGAAAATGACTGACTGTGATAACATAACTGTTACTAGGTGCAGTTCGAAGTACAAAGAGCCCAGTTTGGAAGGAAGACTTTAAACAGTAAACCATAAATGTTAGTCATCAATGTAAGAGGCACCTAGCTACATCCTGCAGCCCTTATGAACGTCTACTTCTTAGTGAAGACAGATTTATTTTCTTCTCCTATTCTATTAAGTGTGTTTCAAATGTACACCTGGTCACTATACTTTATGCAGAGAGTGAAAATGTTAACTATTTAATCCACCTAAAAATCTTAATATAGTTCTTCATTAATAATCCTGTTTGTATCTAGTCCTGCGGGACAGGAGGTAGGAGCTGCTATTTGGCAGTCAGCTCTGTAATGAAATGGGGCTGTGGGGTCTAATCTTTGTACAAAACACCAGATCATTATCAGGTTCAAGAAATTCGAGGATTCTGAGCCAAAAGGCTTTAAGAAACCAGTGGATGAAGTTGAGTTACTTTTCCTTCCCAATGATTTCCGTAAAAGGAGACATTCCATTGTGGGGTAGGAAGTGTTGCCTTTGTTCTTTGTTTTCTAATATTCTTGTGCTGAGTGAAAATACGTGGAAGAAGATGGGCTTGAAACTCCAATCACAGCTCAGATCCATACATTTTGCAAAAGATGGCAGAGGTCACCTTTCAAATATGCAGGTGGTACCCACCTTTAAGACTCACCTCCTCACTTCCTCCTGTCTCCCTACCACCTCCATCCCTGCTTTGTTAGTGTTTCTTTATTGTTCTTTTTGTACAATATATTCTCGAGATGCTGCGTACCTTTAGAACAACCCCAAGGCTAGATCTGTGGGTACAAGAGTCATCCTGTTACACCCTTGAACAGTGAACAACACCCACTACCATCGCCACCCAAATATCCTTGTTTGGATGCCAAATTTTAGACTGCCTTGGCTTTATCCGTTTTTCTGTTCCTCTCTGCCTGAGTCCTGGCCACCTCGCTTTATTAACTAGAACTTTCTCAACACTCTGTGGGGAAATTCCATAGGAAAATTCTTCTCCCTGTCATTTTTACTTTGCAGTTGAAAGAAGGAAGATAGGAAATAGGCTCCCCCCCCCCCCGTGTGTGTGTGTGTGTGTGTGTGTGTGTGTGTTCTCTCCTTTTCGAATGACTAGGGACTTTGGACAACCTCCCTACCCACCACCTCTCCTCTTAGATGCTAACCCTGATTCCCATTCCTGGAGAATGAGTTTCGCTTTGAAGGTTTGGGTCATCTCAGAGGATCGGAACAGCAGGGCCCTCCTAAGGGAGCATCTCCAAGCTCACCCTGATCTCAAACCCCAGCTGCCAACGTCCCAGGGACTCACTGAGGTCTTCTAAGGCCTGTTACCCAGTCTCTTCTGCTGAAGTGCTATAGCATCTGGCTGGGGTTTCCATGAGTTTGGTGCTACACCCAGCTCTGTGCCCCTCACCCCACCCCCGCTCCGCCCCTCCCGGGCCGGGTTCGCTGGGGGACAACTTACAGTGTTCTTGGGGGGCAAACTCTCAAGTGTAAGTGGGGGTGGGAGAGCTAGGGTATGTACCCCGTAGAGTAGGAGCTACAAAAGAAAAGAAGCAAAATTTAAAAATGAAAGAAAAAAAGCGCAGAGAGGGGCCGGAAGGAACAGGGATCTGGAGACTACTCCCTTGCTTCGGGATGCTGATGGGGGACTCCCTGGGAGGGCCTGGCCTTTCTTTGGATCCTCCTGGGCTTGCTGCTCAGACAGGTAGTTGGGAGAAAAGGAACGAAGCTGTCAGCTGAGAAAGACGTGGTTCAGCGGCGTCCAGCACCCTGCCTTGCGCGATCGCGCCCCGACCTGGCTCAAGTGCGCGGTGCATGTGTCGCCTCCCCAGGTGCCCCTCTAGGGAAGGGGGACAAGTCGCATCCGAAGGGACGGGCGCGGGCGGGGGAGGGGCTGGAGGGACCTGGGGGCGGGGCGGGGGGCGGGTGCGCCCCTGAGAGCCCAGCCGACCGGGTACCGACTGCCATCCTGCCGCAATTTCCCTGTGTCATGGCTCCGGTCTCTTAGCAACAGCCGCCAGTCCGGCCGCCTGGAGCAGCCGCCGCGGGCTCAACTCCACCCGGCGGAGCCCGGCGCGCTGCAGCCACACAAAAGAGGCGCAAGGCCGAGGAGCGCGCGGCCACAGGAGCGCGACGGGAGGGGACGGTGGCAGCCTGGGAGGCGCGCCCGGGGGAAGAAGGGCTCCCGGCAGCGCGCGGGATGCAGTGGACCTGACACTTCTTGGAAACTCTTGGAAATGGCTCCCGCCATCGCGCCCGGGGGGACTGCGAGCCCCTGGCGCAGGATCTTCCTTGCTAAGCTGTCCAGCGGCTCTTGCGCCCGGGGCTCCGGGGCGCTGTCCCTGCGCTCCACCGTCAGCTCGGGCTGAAAAGTTTCTCCATGGTTCTTTGTGTCTCCCGAGCTGCCCCGGTCTCCCTGGGTAAGTGAGCGATTATTGTTTGCTTAGAGTGCCTCCATTTTGAGCAATCCTGTCAATCCCCGGCCTCCGAGCGCCCTTTATCAGCCAGCCTGTGCGAGCTCAGGCCCCTTGGGGGATGTTCCGACCCAGGTGTTCTCCTGGGCATGCTATAAGGGCTGCGCTGCCCAGAAAAGGCGAGTTGGGGATTGCCTTCACTTCGCTCCAGCCGGTCCTCCCTCCAGAGGCGGACTTGCCGCTGCTGCACTCATGTGACTAGATCAAAGCAAGGGCAAGGGACGCGCGGCCCTGGGGGCCTGGGGGGGGTCTAGGGTCGAGGACCTAGGTTGGGTGTGGGGCACAGTATGGCGCGCGGCCTGGGGCCCTGAGTCCCTGACGCCTCTGGGCTCGATCCATCATGAGTGGAGAACTTGAATCTCTCTCTTGGAAGCAGTTGTATTTTTAGACATCCCTCATTTGATTTCCCCATCCTCCATCCCTTAACCAAGGCAGGACTCGCGCCAGGCTTTCCTTTGAGAAGGCAGACGACATCCTCTGCTAAGTTTGTTTTCCTCTGTTAGGTCCAAGAAAAACCTCCAGGGGGGCTTTTCCATGGCACCTGATCCTGTCAGTATTTTGTGTCAGATCGTGGTATGTTGAAAAGGGAGTTCAGATTTCAAGAGAGCTGGAAGCATAATAAACTAGGGAACTAATTACTAGCTATTAAAAACTAATTTTAAATATCTTCTGTAAACCATTGTTGAAATCCACTTCAACTTTCCTTATATTCTGAGAAGTGCAGAGCTGGCTCGTAGAGGAGGAAGGTCCTTTCCTCCTCCAAGACATCCAGCATTGGAGTGGGAGGGGAGGCACCTGATCAGTGTCCAACAAAACGTCTGTCCATCTCTCTTCAGAGAGTCACCCAGCAGGCCGGAGCTGGCTTTGTTTATAAAATGCCTGGACCTTTAACGTCTCTTAAAGCCAATCCAGACCTCAAGATTATTAAAGATACCAGAATCTTACAGTTCAATAAAAACAACAATATCTATATTGCAACCATATAATAAATATGAACAAGGGGGCAGTCTGTCATAGATATTGAATGTTTGTGCTTATTGGCACAAGACCCTTTATAAAAAACAAAATTTTAAGGTTTGAAGATATAGTCTCACCCACCACTACTTAGCATTTCTCTATTGAATTCCAACCAACTTCCAAAGAGATACCGATTTGCAAGCAGTATAAAAATCTGATTGCCATTTGTGTGCACACGTGGGAGAAAAAATTCCTTCCCAGATTGATATACTGAAAGATTCAAGGGCCAGAGCTTCTCACCCAAGCACCAATTAAAAGCAAATTTCTACCCAAGGAACTTAAATTTTCGAAGGACAATTTATTCTACTACATGAACTGTCTTGGATCATAGACTCAAAGGCTTGTGATGGCCATCTGTATCTTTAAGAGCACATCATGCCCTTAATTTTAGCATCTCTATTACATGAGGGAACACAACCATTGGAACAGAAAATGCACTCTGAGGACCCAGCAGAACAGGACTTTTAACAGCTGACAGATAACCACAAACAGGCATCAGTTCTTGTACCTGCTTAGACTGTATAGCCAACAACCCAAAGAGCTTCCCAGAACTAGGTCAGTGCTACCAACCCCTCCTCTTCCTCAAAATGACCTCCAGAGAAGAGGAAACAGCTTTTATGTGTGGAAATACCTTCCCATAAATTATCATTATGTAGACTGCCTTACCTAGGTAATTGCCTATTCATTAACACTAGGGTTCTGTAAAATGTTGTGGTGCATTAATAAAGGGCCAGAGGACTACTGTGGCAGGGTTCTCTGCTGCTCCTGCTGCTGCTGTTGTTTTAAAATTGTCATTTTCTCACATAAGAGAAAGATATTTCTTACAGGTATTCCAAAGGACTTTTCAGATTCCATGATGAAATCTAGCACAGGATACCTTTATAGGGAGTTCCTCCAGGGGAGGAGAGAAAACCAGAAGGAAGAGAGTGGTTACATAACAGTTACCTAAAAGGAAATATTCCACACCAGGAAGCTGTCCAGCTGTTGCCGAGTGGCCACGAGAGGATTGGGAGGGGGCTCAGCTTGCCTATTGCCCTAGGGTCAGAGTAGCTGAGGAGCAACTTTATGAAATGAGTTGTTGCTGGCATTAAAGTAGTGTTTCTGAGATTTTCTGGATAATGAACCTTGTCAGCTATCTGAGGTAAGCCATCCTGCCAGTGCTTGGTGTCTCATTCTCCTCCTGGAAAATGAATTCCTTTCTTTTTATACAGCACTAACTTTCAGGACTGTTTAGTGACTTTGGGCGCACATGGGCAAATTCCTGGCTCCGACTCCTGACACTCCAGAGGCCCCTCCTTTGGAAAACTTTTCCATTGCAGTGAGAGGCAGGGTGAAAGGAAAAAAAAAAAAAAGAGGCACTGATCAAGAAAGTCTTCAAACACTACTTTTAGTCCCCACATTCACTGAGTTTGTAAGGATGGTAGGAATTTCATTGGCTGGCAGCCAGCAGGCTTTCAGATTAACAGGGTCAAGAGGTCAGTTTTGAAGCATGGGTGTAGGGGGGACGTGAAACCATTCCTAAACTGTTTCAAGCCACCTTTTCCTTCCATAACACAGATCCATCTCTGGTCTGTGGGCACAGCACTCGGCCTTGAGGTGTGGGTGGAGACACACCTGGTGATGGATCCAGGAGCAGGGGCAATCTTGGCACGTGGGATGTTGCTGCAGCTAAGCCTGCATCTTCTGACTGTGTTCCTCTGCTTTGCTGCAGGAGGAGGTGACCAAGCAGCTAGAGGGCAGTTGGAGCTCCCCCTACGCAAGCTTTGGCCCCAGCCTTAGGGGCGATCACTGAGTTCCACCAGTTCGCCATGATCGCCACCGGTGGCCTACTGAGAATATCTGCCAGAAAGCAGGATCCCCTCCGGCCCCCCAGCCAGGTTCCTAAGCGCAAGAGGAAAACCAAGAAGAGACGTAAAAACGACGTGGTTGTTGTGAAAGGCAAGCTAAAACTGTGCTCCATCTCGGGACTTATTGCCCTTTGTGGAATCCTAGTGCTATTGGTGGGCATAGCCATGGCCGTGGTGGGCTACTGGCCAAAGGCGAACACAGCCAACAGAGGGGGCAGCAAACAGCTACTGCCTGTGGGCCGTAGCCATCGCTTTGGGACCACTAGCAACAGCAGCAGTGGCAGCAAGATCCCCACCAAGAACCACTCTGGGACCCCAGGGGCTCTTAACTCCAGTTCTGTGGGTGGTCCCAGGAGTTCGCCCCCTACTAGATCTGCAGCCACATCCTCCTCCTCCTCCTCTTCCTCCTCCTCCACATCGGTGGGCTTCTTCTTCCGAATCGTCTCAGGCTACTTGCACTCCGACAAACTCAAGGTCTTCGGGCCCCTCATCATGGGTATAGGCATCTTCCTCTTCATTTGCGCCAACGCGGTGCTCCATGAGAATAGAGACAAGAAGACCAAGATCATCAACCTGCGGGACCTCTACTCTACTGTCATCGACGTGCACAGCCTCCGCGCCAAAGATCTAGCAGCTGCAGCAGCTGCAGCCGCCGCAGCAGCTGCCTCCTCCTCCGCGACCGCCCCCGGCTCGGCGCCCCCCAGGGCAGTGCCACTCAATGGTTTTCTCAGTTATGTGCAATCCCGGGGTCTAGAGCTGAAGCCCGGCAGCTGCACGGGCTCTGCAGACGCCTTCGGGGCCACTGCAGTGCTGGCCAGAGGCTCCTGGCCTCACCCCGCAGGGACTCGGGATGCAGGGTCGCCGCCGGACCTGGCTTCATCTCCGCGCAGTCCGCGGGAGCCCCCGAACCTGGCCGAGGCGGTGTACAGCATCTACCGCGAGCGCTCCAGCGGGGCTGGCCGTCGCCGGACCACAGTTGCAGCGGTGGCTTCGGCCACTGCCACTGTCACCGCGGCCGCCAGTGGCAGCAGCAGCCCGGCGCCTTGCAGCCCAACCGGGAGTTGGGGGCGCCAGAGCACCGCCAGTTCCCTCGTGGGCTCCTCGCTGAGCGCCTTCGCGCTGCTGCCTTTGCAAGGGGACCAGGACAGAGATGGGGACTCGGAGGGAGCAAGCTGTAGCTGGCACAGGCCGCCCGGGGAACGCGGGTCCCGGCATCTCCCAAGGGAAGAACTGGACCTGAGCCTGACGGACCTCCGGGGAGCCGAGGGCGGGGCGCGCTGGACGTCCAGGGAGCCCGAGGAAACCGAGGGTGCGGCGACGGCGTGCACCAACAGAGGGCAGGGCGGCCGCCTGCCCAGGACCGGCAGGTACGCGGCCTGGCGGCGCCGCAGCACCAGCGGGCTCCTGGACTACAAAGCGCAACCGTCTCCAGAACCCCCGCCCTCCCCGCGCGCCCGGGACCTGGACTCCATCCCTCCAGATCCAGCAGCCACACCCTCGCTCCCTCAGAGCCCCGAGGACTCTCCCCGAGTCAGGCGGGACTCCCACAGTTCTCAGTCTGATGGTCAGTCCTGCAGCAATAAGGGCTACACCCCCCTAAGGGAGACAGACACCTCCGTGGAGTCGGTCGTGGACGTGGTGGCCAGGAAAAGGCTAGACTGTGCGGACGCCACGGATCCGAGTACCGAGCCTAGCTCCCAGGAGGGTCCTGGTCCAGAGACAAGTAGGGCAGAGCAGCCTCTATCTGTCCAGAGGCAGTTTACAAACAAGGAGAAACTCTTTCTGATTTCCAGGTCTCACACCCCAGGAGTAGAGGACCCAGAACCGGAAAACTCTTCCACCTAGTGTGTGGGGGGGCGGTGTGGGGGATGTAGAGAAAGGAGAGACTAGTCCGGTTGGAACCCTTACATTAACCCCAACCCATTTCCCCGTGGATAGGTCCAAGGAAACCACTCAATATCCAAAGAGCTGCAGAACGTTATCCTTGAATTGCGTTCACAACATTCGTGTAGATAACTCAAGCAATTTTTTTTTAAAAGAAAGCAATCGTCTTTTTATGTCCGATGGTGATTGTACATTCCATGAAAACCAAATGTATTAAAAGGTCACAATCTCGTGCATTAGGTGAAACTTTTAATTTTCTTAGGGCCAAAATAATATATTTTTGACATTAACTCTGCACTTTACTCCAGTTTTTCTTTGCCCCCACTTCTCTTGCCCCTGTACTCTGCTGCTGACTTTGTTCGTAGCTGCTTGCGGATGAATGACAAGCTTTTTATTTCTCTCATCTTGAAGAGCCTAGAAAAGTCGAGTCAGTTCTCTTAGAACTAATCTTTCTGGGTGAAGTCAAAGCCTAAAGCATGAGCATTGGAGAAAGGGTTTCCTTGCCTTACCCTATACTCTTTGCTACCGCTGTCCAAAGGACTCTATTTTTTAAAAGGATATTTGCAGTTTTTGCTACCAGGGTATGTGAAGACGAGATAGCTCCAGCACATAGACCGGACTGTTACATCCCCAAACTCACAATACCAAGTACACCATGCATTACTGAGTATTATTACACCTGTATGGAAATTAACGATAGTATTTAAAGTCTCTCTCTTTTTTTTTTTTTTAAAGAAATAAAAAGTTTCCAAACAGTTAAACATAACATTGCCTCGATTTGCCGGGAACTAACGATTCTAGAGCACAATAAAGTTAACAAATTTCTCTTGTAAATCCAAAATATCAGTCTGTTAATTCTTGTAGTCACCTTCTTCCAAAGTGACAGAGGGTCAGTAAAGGTGTGAGTGGCTTAATCCATTTCCAATGTGTTTTTAATTCAAAGACATAGAGTAGCATGTGGCCTTTGGGATTTTCTCTTTTTAAGTAGAATGGAACCTTGAATAAGTAGTATTTCTCTGCAATACTTGAAGCTAACCTCAAGGTTAATTTACAGGGGTGCCAGGCTTAATAACCCCCACCCCACTCACCCTTCTTTCCATATTTGTTCTCAGTTTTAGGTTGATGGTCTTGTATCTATGGCTGCCATAAGCCACACAGTAGTGTTCTATTTCAGGAATAGTTTACATTTCATCAGTTAGTCAATTGTCAAGACCAGAAAACAAATGATTTATAGTTCTAATCTCTCTCCTTTGAGTGTGACCTAAGACTCATTGTAGAAGGTTAAAACCACCTGCTATCAAAGAAAAGCTAGGGATGGGTATGCTTGTATTGCTCCTAATGAGTGACCAGTCATGCTGCGTGTGTGTGGATTCAGGACAGAGGAGCTCATGATATTTGCTGAGAAGCTCTCAATGCTGTAGAAATTGGCCTCCTCTATCAGATCTGTAAGATATGGTGACAAGAGCCACACAACTCCATTGGGAACATCTGCAAATAGAGAAGAACAGAACGTATAGCGCAGGCTCCAGGAGGATTCCAGAAGATATACTTAATTTAACACACAGGCCACTGTCACATTGTTACCATCATGATGTATCTTCCACCAGCTGCCACGACAGGTCAGGCTTTACCCCAGGCTGCTGCAATCTGGGGTAGTTGTTCATTATCTGCAGAACCACAGGCAAATCACTTAATCCCTCTGGGTCTCTGGTGAATGATGTAATCTCTGTGATCCCCTTCAGCTCTAAAAGCTTAACTTAAATTCAGAGTATTGGATTTATGCTGGATACAATCTTCTATTTGTACATACAACTTAGGAAAGAGTGATATATTCCATAAATTTCCATTAGTGTAACTTTCCATAATAAATTTTAAGTGAACCTGGTGTCCCCTCAGGCTATATGAATTAAGCTATTAATTCACTTTGAATCTCTAGTTTAACTTATTAAACTTCTCAATAAAGCAAAAGTGAGTTGCTAACAAGTAAGAGAGAAAACACATGCAATAATAGCCCTGGTAACATTGCATTTTCACTTGGCCCTTAGAGAGCTGCTATTGAAATGTTAAAATGGGCCCTGATACTCTTCAGTGCCATTTCCAGCCCTCAGAAAATGCAACATGATGATATTTAACAAATTGTAAAGCTACTCTCTTGCAGCCGAACTAAAGAGAGATAAATAGAATAAAATTTCTCCCTTGCAAACCAGAAAATTCAGCCTCAACACCTGACTACAGTTACTGATATTTGTGGCATATTAATATTGATCAGAGTAAATAAACACTTCAGTCTCTGTTGCCTGTTTCTCTTTTTATACTGTAGGAATGAAAATGGTACCTTTGTGAAGGGATAGAGTCTGGCAAAATGATTTCATCTACGTAAAAAGTGCTTATAACAGGCTTGGCACATACACAGTGCTGTAAACGTTTTATTTAGTTTTATTCTAACAGCATTCACTGCTTAAGTAGAATTACTTCATATGTGTTCCCCCCTTTTTTATTCACACAGAATAATTTTAGGTTTAAGAATCCAATGTGTAAATCAGTAGAGCACAGTGGCTCCAAGTGTGACTTCCAGGGCTTATGTAACACTGCCTGGGTTTCTAAGTCTGTTAAATTGCAATAATAATAGCATTTGACTCATAGGATTAATTATTCAAGTGAGGGCTAAATAAACTAATATGCTTAAGAGACTTAGAACAATTCTTGGCACAAAAAATTCAGTAAATGTTAAGCACTATTATATAAGCAAAATTCAGAAAAGTAATTAGTAGTCTAAATTTATCACCCAGTTGTTAGGGACAATGACAGATTTATTGTATAGAAAAGTCTTAATAACTTAGGTATATTAGAAAAAATAGATCTTTAGAAGTAAAGCCTTGAATGAGGATGTAGACTTTTTGTGGCACAGAACCATGATGTTACGTAACAGTGGATGCGTGCCCAAACCCATCACTGTGTTTAGCTGCCATTTTGTATACTCCCTTTTCACTTACTGACACTGAGCACATCTGAAAGCCAGCGAGCTCCTGACGTTACAGTAACTGTCTGTCAGAAAGACCCAGGGACAAGTTCAAGTGTTCATGCCACACAAACATGT
This sequence comes from Phyllotis vaccarum, assembly GCA_033318265.1. NCBI lineage: Eukaryota > Metazoa > Chordata > Mammalia > Rodentia > Cricetidae > Phyllotis > Phyllotis vaccarum. Next base: position 55,197,216 of record JARWLC010000018.1, read on the forward strand.
TCTCTGTCACTTTTTAGTCTCAGAAGTCAAAGCAAGCCCTTCTTACAATATCAATACAAACTAAGTATACGGACATGCATAGTATTACGTATTTTGCCAAGACACAAAATTTACTTTCCTCTAATTTATAAATAAGATTTTGTATTAATGGTTATTGTATAAGGTTGATATTCTCTTCATTAATAGCAAATAAAATGTAAGCATTATAGTCACTGGCTTCGTTTTGTATAGAAGAGGATATTTTATTATTTTTGGAGGTAGTAAAATCAAGAATTAAAAGTTCGAAGTTTTGCTAAAGGTTTTAAATGACTATAGCACTGAATGCATTCCTGAGACTCTACCTTTTTAAGGGATCACTCTGAGGGTTGTTTTAAATCTTCAAAATGAAATGAGTTTCTTTAAATGGCTATAGATATTACATTTTTTAAAAAAACTAAGTCTCCACAAATTGAGCAGTCAATCCAAATTCAGTCAAACAGCTTCCTGCTACTCTCCAAAGGCCAAAAGCCAGATAAAACTCATATTTACTATGTGTCACCTGGTCATCATGATATCAGAAAAGCATAGGGCTAGCACTGAATTCAGCCTGGGCTAAAGCATTCCAGGAGTTATCAAGGCCTACCCATCTGGTGATCTCGCACCAGGTTTGAACCATTCCAGGAATTAACCCTGCTTACCATCCTAGTGCTCTGGTCACCTCCCCAGAGCCAAAAGGGCTTTAGAAGTGTCTGCCATCTGAAAATACATTGTTATTAAACATCAAGTGGGCATTCATCCTGATTCCTTCACTAATGCCAGCTATGCTATGGCTTGTTTTTGACAGTTGGGACATTGACAGATTCAATGCTAAGATAATACAGCCCAATCAATCGGGTGTGTTACTTTGTGGTACCCAAAACATATTAACACCTGTACCTATCTATAGCTGTGCATGTGACCCCACAGTGCAAGTCCTACTGAGGTCAGGAAGCTCAGCAGCCAGTAACAAGGTAAGCAGGCAGTTTCCAGGCCCAGGAGTGGAACAGGAAGAGAATTCTGGAGAAAGAAAAAATGAAGTTAGGTGAGCATTTCCAGAAATGATTTCATCTCAAAAAAGGACTCTTGTTTAACTCTGCTTTATGGATTGTATTTGTGTTGTATGCAGAAATAAGTTTTAGGACAAAGAAACGTAGCAGTTTCTGTTCCTTAGAAAAACATCTTTTTTTTTTTTTTTAGAAAATGCACAACATGTGTCTGTGTTTCTCAGTGTGTAAGAAGTTCAACATAACATGTTATTGACATCAACCCATTTGATGCTAGTAAATACTAGTATCCAATAATGTCCAATAGTTGAAAAGTAGCTGTTGTTTCAAGGTTGACATGTTCAAGCATCTGTCTATTAGTTAAGTCAACTATCAGTGAAAAAACAAAAAACAAAAAACTCTCTCAACCTGTACCTTTCTTTGCTTTGTAAGCATAAGTGTCTGGGATTTCAGATTGTAGAGATACTATCTTAATCTAACAGCAAACAACCTATCAGAATAGCCAGCTGCAATCTTTAGAGTTAAACAGACTTCTTATTTCCAGCCCTGTAACTTTATACTGAATTACTTTGGGGGGCTTTGTAGTCACAGTACCATGCTCAGAGAATAGGTCATGAATAAAATACTAGTCCACACCCTAAGAACTTATAGGGTTGTTTTTGGCATAAACACATAACCAGTGTTTTCAATATAATGTAGTTAAATCTTACAAGATAGCTTATATGGACCTTTTAGCTGGGTCCTGATTAATGTACAAAGGTCACATAGGTACAAAAATATATAGAAGGGAGTGTCATTCCAGGACCAGCCTGCCATACTAAATTACTATGAGGCTCGTTTAGATTTATCTTTTCCTCGGTTTTTCTACAAGAAAGACACAGCACTGAGTTCATTTTAGAAAAAGCTAAACACTTTGGCCTCTGTATCTATAGGTGTAGATAAAGAGATAGCTCATCTGTAATCAGCATAAATACATTTTAAACTTGGATTAAAGTATTAAGTCACTCAAAGTACATATTTCCCACCATTAGCTATTTAATGATTCTATTTATAATTGACTTCTACTGATGGGCTGAGAAACAACAGTTCACCAAACTCTAAGAAACCACATCCTTAAGCCATCTTTCTGAACAAAATGTATTTTTCTGAATTACATGTTGACTTTTTTGTTGAGTTAATTGTTGACTTTTTTTGTAGAGTTACGTGTTGACTTTTTTGTTGAGTTACATGCTGACTTTTTTGTTGAGTTACATGTTGACTGAAAATCACACTGAATTTAAAAATTATAATTTTGAAATCATTTTTTTCTCAATGCATGTGTAATGTGTTAAAAATTGGGAAAGGATTTATCACTTCCCACTGTTGGTGTCCTAGCAGCATGCTGGGAAATACTAAGTTTTCTCAAGCGCTGTGAGACAGTGTCAATACTGAAGACAGCATTTGATGGGGATGCTTCATTGGGCTACAGAATCTAGGCATGCTAACCGATGTCTTTCTACAGATTTTTACAGCAATTTGCAACCTCTTTCACGTCAGAGAAAAAGATAAGGTTTGTTAATAGCAAACTGGGTTGCTATTTCAGCTCACACCTGTATTCTCAGCAAAGTGAAAGATTATTTATAGCCCAGACATCCTTCTGCATGTGAATCTAATTTGTGGACTAGCAGAAGACTACACCATTTGCTCTCTAAAGAGCCGGCAACTTGAGGATACACAGTGAACACAAATTTGACCAAAACAAAGTCATAAAAACACAGCTCAATGCTTTGTTTAGCTGAAAGCTGCAAGAAGACTTATAAGTCAATAATAATTTTCAACACAAATATTGTTAATGTAAGAAAAAGTGTCAGTTTGCCACATAATTACTTGGTTCTTTACAAATTTAGTGTAAAAAGGGTCAGGCAAAATATAAACTCTATATTTTTTAAACCTGTGGACATGAGAATTATGGAAGCACTCCACATATCAGATAAAATTCAATTCTATCAATTGAACCTCTACTGTCAGAGTCATTAATGACATTTTGTAGCCTATAGTTATTTGTCAGAGGTTTAAAGCTTGGAAATACTGTAAAGTTAATAATGGCATCATGAATGACGTCAGCTAATAAACAGAATAAAAGTGATGAGCGGGAGAAATGGAAGAACTGATCTGATAAGTCCATGCTCATCCTCTGCTTATGGCAGCTCACAGCTAGAGGTGTTGGGGCACTAAATTAGAGTTGAGTGTGTTTACTGGATCGAACGGTTTCTCCCATTTATGATTCTAATTTCATTTCAGCTTCATGCCTGAGGACAGTTCCCCATTTATGAACTTGTCCAGTATGACTCTTTAAGAAAAAAGAGAAAGTATTATATAATAATAATCTAAGAGATAAAAAAGTAATTTGGGAAAGTTGGTAGTAATAAGGTAATTATTTTCTCTCCAACTTTTATATATCCTCACATACAGAAGAAATTGACTGACTATTTCTCCAAAACACAATCAGTGTTCATGGCTTCCTTTTTACATGCCTCCTCTTCAAGGGTGTGGACACCAGCGACTTCCTTCTGTCTATACTGTATGTTCTGACCAAGTCAGAGGTGTGCCGATAAATTCTCTCCACAGCTTGAAACAACAGCCAGCCCTGATTAAAATCAATGGCAATTAAACCTACACTTAAAAAATAAATTGAACAGAGCATCTGGCTAGCCTGAAAGAATGAATCATTAAATCATATTAAAGAAAAACCTGAAATGATATAAATAGAAAAAGAATTTACTTCAGGTCTGATTAGAGCCACGAGTAAAAACAATACCAGTTGATGTGAGGCAACTGTGAAGCCTCAGCACAATTTTAGAAAAAAGTTAAGTGGTTGTATATAATATGACATGCTTCAAAAATGTTAATTAAACTGGTTTACTTAATGGGTTGAGATGTATAATTTACTTAGCCATCCTCTGGCTGCCATTTGGAAAGAAACTGTAAAAGGCATGATGAATTCAAGAATAGAGAGTTTAGTAAGTGGCCTTTTCCAGCCACCAGTAATGGGAAGACCTGGAATGTCTGGGGACTGCCTTGCTCTTCATTTCCATGGGACAGAAAACCCAAGCTCGGCAGCAATAAAGATTTGCACTCTCAATGGCTTCCCCTTTGCCCGACATCATTCAGCACATAAATCCATGAACAATTTGGAGTTGGATCTCACAGTGAGTAATCTAGAATTGTGTTGTTTAACTTGTATCCACTCCTTGCCATTTTAAAAACTGCTAAAGAAAATAAAAAAGGTTGAGATGAGATGTGTGACAGCATGTGTTACAATCCAGAATGTTTAACACGGATGAGTGTCAGGTACTGATTTTTAGGTCTTGGCCTAGAATTGTAGCCTTCAGCATCGAGCCACCAAAAGAACCAGTGGAAGCACCTACAGGATCTTGAGTTGCAAGTGTCATGGTCGGGAGGTGCTGTTCACGGGTGCACGCTGTGTGTGGTCGTAAATGGACCACTGGAATGTGGATTATGCCGTGGATTCTGTGAGAAAAAAAGATACTATAGGAACATAACCACACAGCATAGAGATGAAAGCCTTGCTTTGAGCACTTAATAGGATTGGCAGGTTTATACATCGATAGTAACCTGAAGGAAATCATTGAAACTCAAAATATAAAATTGCATCTTTGAGTATGGGCTAGGCTTGGAAATGCACAGGAGGTTTGGTGACAAATGCAGTAATCAGTTCCTATACTGGACTTCACTTTCATATCAAATAGCTTATATACCTATTTATAGTCAATATTATGGTCATAAATGAAAGCTCATGTGCTCCAGCGGTGTGTGTGGAGACCTGGAAGGGAGGACACTAAACCAATGCCAAAGTCATAAGCACTAGAGCTGATTTCAACTGAATGCAACTAAATTTAAATAAAATAAAAAACAATAGTATTATGTAACTAAGGTCCTCAACTTGAATATATAGGGTCCCTTTTTTAATCAGAAAATTCAGAGGTAGTCAAAATGATTTCCAATGGAGTTAGATTTGTTCTGGAAAAAACTGACTTTTGTTTGTTTGTTTGTTTGTTTGTTTGGGGTGTGTGTGTGTGTGTGTGTGTGTGTGTGTGTGTGTGTGTGTGTGAGACAAGGTCTCATGTTCAGGGTAAAGCCCCGCTAGCCTCAAAAAGCAACTTGCCTCAGCTTCTTGCGAGCTGGGATTGCAGTCGTGATCCTATGTGCTCCGATATGATCTGCCAAGCCGGGGGTTTTCTTAAAGATTGTCCACCGTGCGTGAAGATCTCTTCTGAGTAGAATCAGACGGCCTCACAGCTGGAATGAGCTGGATTTCTCCTTGGTTTCCACTGAGCCAAAGCAATACCACCACACAGGTCGCACGATGCTGAATTATCCTGTAGATGTCACACTAAGCTTCCATCTTCCATCCTGGTTGGATTTGGTTTTTATTTTGTTATTGTGCTATTTGCTTGTGTTCTCGCCGCAGAGCGTTGGGAATTTCACCACTGTCAAGGAACAAGCAGGTGAATTTAGACTGAAACCATCCACCTTGTTTGATTGCACTGATCACTGTCCAATCTCTTGTGTGTTGAGCTACAAAGGTCCCAGTACCGGTCAAAGCATATTAAGTTGAGGAGTAGTTAAAATAAACACACACCTCATTTTTAGGCTTATTTCTGTAAAAATCGCTTTCTTATGCTTTTATCCCTAAATGACTCATGATATTCAGTTTTATTTTATTTTTGAGGTTTAGCGTTTGTTCAAAATTTCAGATTTCCCTGCCTCTTTCTCCCCCTCCTGGTGAGTAGAAGTAAGCACAACTCACTATGAAAACAATGTTTCAGCATGTTGTATGCCACCCCCATTTTTTTCTGCCCAAATGAAATTTAAATAATAAAGTGTGCTTCCTATACCCATTATTCCTAGCAACAGAAAATGATTTCTTAAGTTTGTTCTAAAGCTATGGTCTCATCCTAGGAATGTCGACAGATGTTCACAGGGACATGCTTACCTACCTTTCTTTTACTTCCAAACCACTGGCCTAAAGATTGTGCAGCCCGCAGTGGGCTGGACCCTTCTGCATAAACTAACAATCAAGATAATCCTTCACAGCTGTGCAGTGCTTTACAGGCCAATCTGATTTGGGCAGTTTTTCACACACTTGGAGTTTCACAGTGGTTCTGTGACTCATTCTGAAAGAGGTCAAGGAAGCCATTTGGCCTCAGAGAAACAGCACCCTCTTCCTGAGAAGTTAAGCCAATGCAGACTTCACCATAAGAATGCTAACCGATGCCTCGATGGGAAGGTGGATGTGGTGCTTCTATACAGCTCTCATGTCCACAGACCAGCCCTAAGTGTACAGTGGAAGGCCTCCACAGGCTGCCATTGGCTCTGGTGGCTGTAGAGATGAGTTGGTTAAAGGAATGTGGTCCCTCTGTGTCTCAGCATCTGTAGAGCATTATCACACTCAGCGACCTCTGAAACTTTGCTTCTACCTTCTGCAAATTGTTTCTTTGGCCAAATCTAACTCCGACTCTTCCAGATCCATATCTTTTGAGAAAATATGTCCAGCTTAATCAAAGTGACGATTATGAAAATAAACAAATCAGAGTCCATATGCTGTCAAGTTGTTACCTACCTGCCTACAGACATTCCTTAGCCATATTTAATGCTCATAGGAAGGTATAACAACATCATGTTTAATAGTACAGAACTCCCACCCATGAAATGCGGCGACTCTGCATAAAGAGGAAACGCCGGTATATTATTGACTGACGTGCATTCTTTTCATAGCTGGGTCTCCGTCCGTTCTTGGCTAGAAGAGTGAGATGCAAAGAAAAAGAAGATCCTGTATTCCATGTTCCCTTCTCCTTAGCAGGCTCAGTGCCTGGTTGTGATAATTTTTCTCATTGGTAGCTTAAGTCTTGCTCTCCAAAGATTTATACCGGGACCCTCTAGCTCATATTTATCTTTTCATTACAGAGCCTGTAAATCTTGGAAATTGCCCACACTATGCAGCATCAAAATGGTTCCCCTAGCAGTAAGGATTGTTCAGTTCTATGGCATCTTCACTCTGCCTGAATGGTGGATCCACAAGGCCAACAGCAACCTCTCCTTCGAAACTGGAGCTGTGCATCTTGACAGGAGCATGCTAGCACTGTCATTTGAAAGGAAATTGCTTTTAACTAAAGGTCTAGAAGAAACACTTCTTTTAGTCAGCAGATTTCTCAGATATGCAAGCTATCAGGAGGCCTCAGAATCCCAAACTGTAGGTGCCACTAGAGAAATTTATACTAGGAAGTCATTAGGGAACAGAGTAAGAGGAGCCATGTACATTTATACTCCTTGGTCATTGGATACCCATGCTGGTTATGGAATAAAGATCAACATATACTGGCTAGAAAGTCTGAAAATGTACCATTTTCTAGAGCACACTGCTTCAGCTTGCATAGTGTGGCTATACAGCTACAGTGAAGATCGCCACACACACACACACACACACACACACACACACACACACACACAAAATCCACAGTTCTATAAGGACAGCTATTCGTATAACAGAAATGAGTGAATTTTATAAACATGAGCCCACTGGAAAACTACACTGGTTGGAAGTTATTTCTGTTGGTAAGATTGAAATTATATGGAGCATCATAATGTTGAAAATGCATTCTGAAGACCCCAAGTGGTGGCTTTGTTTCATACAAGAAAGACAACCCTGCAACCAGAGTAAAAGCAGAGTCTGTCTCTCCCATGATGAAGCCATCCAGTGTCACCACGGTCTGGTCTATAGGTCCATACCATTCATGGGCCATTGGGAAAGAGGCATGGCTGTGGACAAGGAATGATTGAAATGTATAAACTGAGTCATCCTTGACCACATAGAAATAAATTTCTCCTCTGGGGCTGTTCTTTAATAAGACAATATGACACACACACACATTTTTACACTCCATGCTCACTTCAGTCCCCAAACCGCTTCCTCTCTCAAGACATTGTCACCAGTTTGATAGAGTGTTGATTCCAAATGTCTAACTTATACTGAATAAATGCAATGGTGCAACTCTGGACAGCTCTCATTTCTGGTAAAGAGAACAACCATTGTAGTGTTTTAAGCTCTGTCGGACTAGAGTTAACCTTGGAGTCAGGATATCTTTCTGTCTCTCCCAGCATTTGAGCAATGCCGGTGTGTTGTTCAGAATGAGGCCAGAGTTTTTCTCAGTCATTAACTTGGTCACAGGAACCTTGTGTTGGTGTGACAGTGTACGCTACCACTGTCAACTGAAAGCACATAGCTTTTGTCTAAAAGTCCCAGGGAAATGATGTTTGTTGATAGATGTAGGTAGAACAGTGGCTAAGGGGATGTGTTGGTTAGCACCAACCTTCTCTTTTATTAACGTACATATAGTTGTGTTGCGTTTTCTGATAGTAATTATAAGGTGAGAAAAGTCCATACTTTTCCCGAATAATCTGGAAGACAGTGTCAAGAGTGTTTTGTTGTTATCAATAATACTCCAAATCAAAGAATAGTTTAAAATCACTTATTTAAAAACTCTCCTTTAGTACTTTTAAAACTTAAACAAAAACATTTACATTATCCATAAGCAAGAAGTAACTGTATACTAAGAAATACATAGTAGCCAGGCATGGCAAAAACAGGCCTGTGCTCTCAGATACTTCAGAGGCTGAGGAAGGCAAAGTTCAAGCCCTGCCTTGAGTCCAGAGTAGCTGAAGCCAACAAAGGAACTTAGTGAGACCCTACTACAAAATAAGAATATAAAATAGGCTGTAGATATAATTCAATGGCAAAGCATTTGCTTAGCACTTTCCAGGTCTATGTTTATACCTAAGTACTGGGAAAAAAATTCACAGTAAGAAAGATATGATTTGTTCTCAGAAAGAAATTGCAAATTATTAGACAAAATTATTTCCTTTTTGATGCGGGAATGTCTTTCTATATGCTGTGAATAAAGGACTGTTTAGGCCATGGCAGGCACCGTAGAAGTAGGTAGGGGGAAATTTGAGTATAGGTAGGAAAAGGAGGGTGGAGTTGAGAGAGATTGAGCCAGCCGCCCAAGATTCAGCATGTAAGGTAACACAGGTGAGTCATGGGCCACATGGCAGGACAGATGAATAGAAATGGGTTGAATTAATATGAAATAGCTATTTAGCAATGTGCCTGAGACATAGGCCAAACAGCATGAAATTAATGTAAGTTTCTGAGTCATTTTGGGGGCTTTAAGCAGTGGCTGGCAGCTAGGCACCTGGGATTGCAGGTCTGTGGGTCTGGACTTCTGGCCGGATAGGGCCAGAAACCTCATGTTACACCATTTATCTTGATGTATTTGATTACTTTCTTTTTTCTGTGACATTGTTATACAGAGAACAAATCTCCACTTACAGAGAGTCAGTGCACTTCATCAGCTTCATAGAGCAACCCAGCATGAAAAGGCAGAGCAGGTGGGGTTGGTGAGGCATTACTGATAATAGAAGGTAGGTACCAAAGAATCCATGAATACCTATGATTTACAAAACGTGTCTACCTATGATAGCGTATAATTCAGCCTTGAAGAAGGAGGGGGGTTTGGTCTGGGCTATTTGGATGGACCTTTAGGAGGGGCTAAATGAAATTAACCAGTCACAAAAGGACAAGCATTGTGTGACTATGTGTTTGTGATGTGATTAGACCAAGCACATTCACAAGGGCAGGGAATAAATTAGGGGTGAATGACAGCTGGGGAATATAAAATGAGCAATTGTAATGTAAAGGGTTCAGAAATTTAGCTGAGGATGCTGAAATGCTTTTGAGATAGAAGGATGTGAGGTCTAGCAGTATAAATGTGCATAGTTCACAGGACTGTTAATGTGGTCAATTTAATGCCAGGCATGTTTCACCTCAATTTTAAGAAAAATCAAAAGCCTGCTAAACAAGGGAGCCTTAGAATGAATATTGTCGGATGTACCCTATAAACACTTGAGTATTGTATTGTAATGAAGGTTGTCCCGAGCAGTGTCTACTGACCTCAGGTGAGCACCATAACACTGGTGACAGGTGGAGGGGTGTTTTTAATTCATAGAGACTGTCCACAGACTCTCGGGGAATAAAATAAGCAAGTGTGATATTGTGATCCCCACTAGAGAGAGTTCCTGAAGTATGCACCCTTATAAACACTTTCAAGCGTAGGCTCAGGGACCGCATTTGCCGCAGTTCATTTGACTTCTTAAACATAGATTATCAGTCTACAGGTGAACACCCAACACTAGCTTCCTAGAGAGAGTTCTCTCTGTCAAAGCTTTAATAGGTGGGAAGGGGAGGGCCAGCACCCAGGAGTCTTTGATAGCAAGTCATGTGGCCAACTGAAGTCTCCAAAGGGAAGGTCCCAACAAGACATTCCAGAGGCTCCAATTGTGTCTGGTTCCTGTGACGTAAGCCTGATTTAGTCATTGTTAGACACACAGGACTATTCCTGTTCTTCACCTCCTTAAATTTTCTCTATTTGCATTTTCTTGTTATTGAAGGACCATTGAAATATAACTGAGAAGCCATAGATGAGCAGTGGGGGCACAGGAACTCTTTGCTGTGTGTAGTGGCATGCCCCTCTTTGCTACACTGCCCCTGATGTCCAGTCGAGGGACTCTTCTCAACATCTAGTTAACACAACTGCTCGACAAATTGATTCTTATCTTTCTCATAGCAAAGACTCTCATAATTGACAGAATTTTCTAAGAAAAAAAATACTTTGAAAGTTATAATCAATAGTCACTCAAATAGAAACTGATGTCATAAAGTTTCTACAAAGCACAGAGCTTTGAAAAGTCCCTTCACTTTTACTAGAGTGGGATCTGACTCGTGTCAGCATTTCTTTGTCTTGGGGGCTCACTGTGAGTTCAATACTTCCAAGAGAAACACATGCTGTACCTGCATAAATGACGATCATTAACTTCCAGACTACTGTGACAGATACATCCTTTTCCTTCAGGGATTTTTTAGGGATATTCTTATATGTAAAGAAAAGGGAAGAGTGAATAATGTGTAGATGCTATAGTCATTTAGCCTTTTATCTTTCGGGTTTTGTGTCTTCTGAGTTGGTAGAGTACTACCTAATATGTACTAAGAACTAATTTGCAAAGCCCTAGGTCTGACCCCAGCACCATGGTGTGTGGTATATGCTATAACAGCTAAGTCTTACAGTATAACACATATGGTATAACTAGCTAAAGCAGGCATTACAAGTGGTAGGAGATGGTGCAGAAGAATATTGGAGAAGATTCGCAGGTCATGAGCCATTATATTTATATATAAAGAAGGAATATGACTCTGGAATTCCGGATCTGAAGGAGTCTTGAAAAACATCCCTTGAACTAACAGACGTTTATATCTATCAAATATTAGCCATAAAAGAAGCTTTTGCCTATTGGACTGTTTCAGTTTGTAGTATTATTATTTTAAAAATGTCTTTTTATCCATCCCCCTGTGCCCCTTCCCTTCCCTCCTCCCAATCCCTCCCAGTCAGCCTTCAGCCTCCTCCCTCCCCTACCCCTACCCATCCCCTCCTCCCAAAAAGGCAAGAAGTCCCAAGGTGTGTCAGTCCAGAGGCACATCCACTCCAAGTAAGTCTGTTTTCCTCATTCCAAAGTCAAGACTGGGTTAGTTGTTCCTCTGCAGGGAATGGGCTCCAAGGTGCCAGCCCATGAACTGGAACACAACCCTCACCGCTCATGGTTCCAGATACTGCTCATGCCAGTCAAAAGTTGCCTACCCTTGGAGGGCCTTGCTCCTATTCCCCATGGATCTCCAGTGACTGTTCCTGATTCAGTGAGCTCCCCAGAGCTCCAGCTGCCATCACCGTGGGAATTTTCCTCATAATCCCTATCCCCTTGCTCATACAGACTCTCCTCCCCTGCTCTCATTTGGACCAAGAGCTCTGCCCAGTGCTCAGCCACGGGACTGTTTCAGTTTTCAAACAGGTTATAGCTGGTTTCTCCAGCAGCTTCATTTGTCAAGGAAAAGAAAAATCATCTCATCAAGACACTCACTGATGATCTTCTATAACGTACCTACATTAACTCACTTAAAATCAGCATTTAAAGGTGTCTACCTGCTTTGATGAGCAAAAAGGATCAGGCCTGGAATTAGAGAAATGAATTCATTCATGATTTATTTTCTTTTCTTCCAGTGCCCTCTGTTGTTGGTTCCAAAGCTACATGTACTCAGTTGCTTTTTACCTTTTGACTCTTTGCTCTTTTGGGGGGAGTGCCACCCAGTTCCCAAGTAACTACACATGGAGGTTTATTCTTTCTTATAAATGCCTGGCCTTAGCTTGGCTTGTTTCTAGTCAGTTTTTCTTAACTTAAATCTTAACTTTAAAACTTAAAACTTAAAACTTAACTTATCCCTTTACTTTTTGCCTCTGGGCTTTTATCTCTCTCTCTCTCTCTCTCTCTCTCTCTCTCTCTCTCTCTCTCTCTCTCTCTCTCTCTCTCTCTTTATATATATATAAACAGAGATTACATAAATGGTGGATGCAGAGGGACTCAAAAGTCACAGGGTCCTGCACTTCTCACCCGGAGCATGCAGACGTAAAATAACACATTTCTATTGTGCTAATCTATTTAGCTACCGTTTTGGCAGCAACAGAAACACATTTTCTTACTGTTCCTGAGGCCAGAAGACTAGAAGCAAAGAGATGCGAAGTGGTTTTCCCAGGGTCTCTCTGTCTTGTAGGCGGTTATCTTTTCATGTGGCTTCAAAGGGTCTTTGTGACTCACCCAGACTTCTTTTTTGTGTAAAGATGCTAGTGGATTGAGAGCCACTTCCGTGCGCGTTTGCCACCAGAATCTGCCTTGTCCATCTGACACAATCACAGCCACGGAAAGACATTGAACAGGTTGAGAACCCTGGTCTTTGTTCTAAAATGGGAGAGAGAATTAAGGAAATTCTGTTTGCAGAAGTCTAGCAATACTTACACGGGGACACAAAATACAAGCAATTAAGTTCCAGGAAATGCAGCCCGAAAGAAACTTTGGACCTTTTGTATCTAAGCAAGTTACTTCTTTCTGGACTCCTGTTTTCATGATACAGTACAGCACTCATCCAGGTCACCTGTGCCTCTTTAAGGGTCTCTACCACCAACAGCAGGAAGCACAAAAACCGAGCGCACCCATCATGGCTTCATGAACGAAATGCAAACCCTCTTACCTACTCCTCAGAACTCCTGCTTGCAATAATGAGCATTCTGTGCAGTCACTGTTGCTCAACATTTCTTACCAGAAAGCCTGCCTCTTCCCAGGCACCGGATTTTGCCTCTCCTTGTCTCTGTCTTAACTACTTTTCTTGTGTGTATTATAGGGGTGGGATGTTAGTGCATTGGTTATGTTAATATCTCTGTCACCCAATGCCTGATAGGAACAACTGGGAAGAAGAGTCTATTCCAGATTGTGGTTTTAGGGAGCATTATTCCAGCATGATGGGGAACACATGGTGCTGGAAATAAGTGGTTCGGCTTGCTGTATCTCACCAGTAAATGGGAAATAGAGAGCTCTGAAGAAAGTCCGGGGGGCTCACTCCCCAGCGAGCTATTTCCTCCAGCTAGGCTCTACTTCTTATATGTCCCCAAATAATGCCAGCATCTGGGCACCAAAGGACAGACTTTCACTTATATTCAATACACAGCTTAGTCTTGGTAAACCTTTAAAGACAGAGCCCGTGACAAGGACTGACATGACAGAGAGAGTTCATCATCTGTGACACAACTGTCTTCCTGGTCAAACAGAGATGCCTTGTGAAACATCCCTTCCTGGGGAGGAGAAGCACATGCTAAGTACCTGTTACAAGGCTCACAGGGCCCCCCTTCCCAAGGCTGTGTAAACAGCAACGGTTGCTTGAAGAGAGGTCTGTGTATGCAGTGTATGCAGCTTTTCCCACTGCGAGGAAGGCATTTTGGTGAGGGAACCCCCTTTCACTCATCACCGTTTCTGCTCCTACAGCGACCTAATAAACTCAAGGCTTGCCTAAGGTAGCCGCTTGTGGGATTGTTCCTTTGATTGTTTTAGTGCCTCTCTGATGGAATGGGCATTTTTTTCAAGCTTCCCTAGGAAAAACCTTGCAACGAGAGGCCTGGTGGTCGGAAAGCCCTGTGCTGGTATTGGTGGACAGGCCTCATCCACTCAAAACTTCAGCCATATTCTTAGAAAACAACTGAAGACTGAAGCCTACACTTTACTGAGAGACAGGACCCCCCAGCCTACCTGGAGATCATTAAGTATTAACTTCCTTCCAATCAACATATTTTTATTGACACCGGGTTCTCATGTTATGCGAATATTTAAGTCATGTGGCTTTTGAAAAGTGCATCTTGACTCTTTCAACATCATATACATACACTAGAGACCTAATGTCACTGATTTCAAGCAACACTGCAGTGATGACATGTGGGTACAAGACAAAGCCACTGTGAAGGTAGAGAACGATTGTTTAAAATTGCGGTGTCCAGAATGCCTTGCCCATCCAATCCACAAGCAAAGTTTTCAGTCATTTATGTAAAACTTTTGAAAACCAAGGTATTGAATTCTAATACTGAAAACAGTCCTTAGTATCATATGTTCAGAATGACAGCCCCAGATCAAGGGGTATTTCTAGGTAGCAGAGATGATCCTGGGTTCAGGGATGCAGAGATATGACTCCACAGGAAGAGCTGGTGAGGGGGGGATGAGAAAGAGAGAAAAAGCAAAGAAAAACCACTTTACAGGTTTTGAAGAGAAGTTCTGACTTGCTGTAACTATTTCAATAGCTGCTACATTTCCGCTGAGTTGTGATTATTTATAGACAGTCAGAAGAGTCGTTTTCATGTTTAGGTTCCAATTAAATTCTGGCAGGGATTCATCAGAGCCGCAAAGGCAGTGTGGCTACGTTATGTTAGCCTTACGCATGGTGCGTGAAACCTGGAACCAGCTCCCAAAGCTTGATTTTTTTTGCTCAATGAAATATAAATATTTGAGCCCTTTATTTATAAAGAAGGCCGTGAAAGGGCCCGACTCTAAACCGAGGCAGTTTTTATGATGGTTCTCACTGAGTTCCTCTGTGTGTCCAGCTCCTCAGCAGGAAGTTCCATCCAGGTGTTATGTTCCTGCTTTATTGAAAAAAAAAAGAGTGTGTTTTCTGTGGAATATGAATTTTCTCTCTGCTTCTCACAGTTCAGTGATTTCTGGTTACATCAAAAGAAATGATATAATAAATGAGATGCTCTTTGAACATAAAGATGCTGGGTTCTTCTGTCTCTTTTAAGAAATAATGGTGTCAGCAACACCTCTCAGGCGAGATTATCATCACCACAAACAGCCCTAGCGAGCTGAGGAAGAATGGAGCTGTTACTGCCTGGGCAGAGATGGCACTTTCAAATCAGAACACATCCGGCATTTAAAAATGTTAAAAATCCCCCCCCCCCCAGGGCCCAGCTCCCTTTCCGGATGAATCTCCAGTGGCCACTCCTGGGGTGAACAGTGTGGGAGACTCAAGGGGTGGGATCAGACTGTGTTCCTGTGCATGGGCTGGCACCGTGGAGGTCATTCCCTGCAGAGGAAACACCCAGCCCTGCATTGCCTTTGGGATGAGTGAATCGGACTCGCCATGAGTGGATGTGCTGTGCTGGGCTGGCCCACCTTGGGACTTCTTGCGCTTTTGGGGGACGGGATGGGTGGATGGGGAGGGGCGAGGCTGAAGACTGGCTGGGAGGGTTTGGGAGGAGGGAAGGGAGGGGGAGCTTGGGGTTACATGGACAAAAATGACATTTTAAACAAACAAACAAACAAATTAATTAATTAACTAAAGGTTAGAAAAATCCCTTTGTTTTGCAGTGATTGCTACGTCTCAGGTACTTGGAGAAAGGCGCAGTGAAGAATAAGAAAAACCCTGAAGATTAGTCTACGCTGGGAATGGATGACTGTTCAGAGAATAAAGGATATTTGTGTGAAATGTGACTCCACAATTTAGGACCGTAAGCCATGTGACTTTGTAATGTCACCGGTGCGTGTGTGTGTGTGTGTGTGTGTGTGTGTGTGTGTGCGTGTGCGTGCGTGCGTGCATGCGTGTGTGTGTGTGTGTGTGTGTGTGTGTGTGTGTGAACAAAACGAGGACATCAAAACTCAGCATGTGTCAGTGAGAGAGCTCAGTTGGTGAAAGGGCCTGTCTCCAAGCCTGAGACTTGAGTTTATCTTTACAACTTACATGACTGAAGAAGGGAACCTACCTCTCCCAAGATATCCTTTGACTTCCACATGTGCTTAAGCATGCCCCCAACAAACAAATAAGCAAATAAGCCATATGTGTATATGTGTGTGTATTTGTGTATGTGTGTGTATTTGTGTGTGCCACTGTGTGTGTCTGTGTGTATATGTGTATGTGTGTATGTATGTGTGTGTGCATGTGTGTGTATATGTGTGTGCATATGTGTGTATGTATATTTGTATGTGTATGTGTATGTGCATGTGTGTGTATATGTGTGTGCATGTGTGTATGTATATTTGTATGTGTATGTGCATGTGTGTGTATATGTGTGTGCATGTGTGTGTATATGTGTGTGCATGGGTGTGTATATGTGTATGTGTGTATATATGTGTATGTGTGTGTGTGTGTGTGTGTGTATGTGTGTGTGTGTGTGTGTGTGTGTGTAACAGTTTGCTTGTGCCACTGGCATCCAATGAGTAGACCAGGTGGGCTGTCAAACATCCCACAATACCCCAGGCAGCCCTTCCACCCCCATCTAATAGGAATTCTTAGCCCCTAGATGTCAAATAGTGTCCAGATGAGCAAGTCTGTGTTCAATATGCTTCTTGTTTCTTCCAACAACATATGGCCTGGAGTTCTCCACCTATGGCCCACCTTGTCTAACAGGATGTGAAAAGTTCAATGACAGCTTAGTTCAAATACCAGAGCTGAGGCCCCAGTAGGCTTCTCCGCTTCCGGTTTTGTTCTTTGAGATGTCGCCCATGAAAGGATAAAGCACGAGATAAAAATATCAAGTGGACAGAAAGACCCAGCTGTCCTGGGGGTGTGTCAAGATCAGCACATGAGCCAGCTCAAAGCATGGTGACAGATAAAAGTCAAAGTTTTAAGTTCTTGAAATTTGTATTTATTATTCCAGGAGGCAACGAGTCCTTTGGGTAAGGACAGAGATGACCTTAGTCGGGGTTCCCTAGGCATTAGTTTTTCTGGGCATTTTTTTAAACAAATTATGGTAAATGACCAGAGAACACTGCATTCAAAGATGATATTTATCCTCTACCTCCACAGGCAAAACTAGACCACCAAATTCTGCATGATTGCCTAGGAACTCACTCTTTGCTGCAAACCTCTGGCCACCAGTGGGTCTTGCTTTTACTTCTTGCTCTGTGTTTTGAGTTAGTTCCAAGTGGAATATGCTGAAGCAGGGCCGGGAGGGAGAGATTAAACAAGATGTGAGGAATAGCAGCTCCTATAAACTAGTTTTGGGTTTGCAGCCTCCTTCCTCACACATGTGGTTCCAGAAAATGGGGGCAGGCATTGTGATTTGACTCAATTGTACTTGGAAAATAAAGAGGATTACACAGCCCTGGACATCTGTGTTATCCACGGTGATAGTGCTTTGCAGGAAGGCATATCACGTGACCTCTAGCCTTAGTGACATTGTTCCGATGTGTCCTATGCAATGTGAAAGACTTTAGGAAGGTGATCAGATTCATTGTCTACAGCCTTGTTGAGGAGATGCTTCCAACCCAAAAAGGAGCTGGCTTCCTGTGGTGGTTCATCAGGTCAGTGTGACAAGACTTAGAACCGACCAGAAGACAAACCTCTAGACATGTCTGTAAAAGAGTTTCTAGATTGGCTGGCAGATGCCCTAACTGTGGATGGCTCCATTCTGTGGGGTGTGGTCCTGGTCTGAACAAACAGGAGGTTATCTGAGCACAGCCATTAATTACTCATTGAATCCTGACTGTGGGTGCAATATAAAAAGCTATCCCATGCTGTGGCCATCACAACCCCCTTGCCAAGAGGGACTATACCTTCAGAGTATGAGATTTCCAGAGACTTCTCTTTTCTCCCTCTCTCTCCCTCTCTTCTTCCCTTGCTTTTGTTTGGTGTTTTTTTCCCTGTTGCCCACACCCTTCCTGTTTAGGCAAGAACTTGCTCCATGCTGTGGCACAAGACATCAGGCTCAGATGACCCCACTCCTGTCTTCAGATATTACTGACTATTTCATACCGGTAGGAATCGGTCACAGTTGGCCCTCAGAAAGACCACCACAAGGACAAGGAAGCCTCTGCTGTGGGAAGTTATTCTGTGATATCCTGAGTCACGAGACCATCCTCTGTTTCAGCTCTGTTCTAGGGCTGTGCCTTGGCAGCTGGAGAAGGAAAGGGAATCTGGAAGGAAGCTTACTAATGGGGGAAGAGGAGAATGAGGCAGAGGCTCCAGCACTTGGTCTATGACAGCAAATGAGAGCCAAGACATAGCCTCTCCCAGTCCTGCATGGTCCCTGAGGCGGTCACCTTCAGCTCTCTAGTACATCAGGACTTATCAACCATGAATAGTCAGCTGAGATAATTTTTTTTTTTTGAGGGGAGAATAAAAAGTATTTTTATTTGGGATTCTGGGATCAGCTGCTCTTAACCCACAAATATTTGCTAGTTTGGTTTCTGGGTGGAGGCCCCTGCCCCTGCCAGCTTCAGGTCCTGGACAGCTCAGCATGGAACAAATAACCAACATCAGCAGAATAAACTCATAGGAGTCCTATGGCGCCCTCTGGTGTCAGGCAGGACACTATACACTTCAGTTCCTAAGGAAAAACTTAGTCAAGAAGTTACAGATACACAATTATTAATATTGACATCATGTATTTATTAATTATTAGCATCACAAAATGAAATTGTTAATATTGACATCTTGTGAACATGCTTGTAGAAATTTGTAATAAATTTTCGGCTTTAAAAAAACAGAAACAGATCAGAACTAACATCATGAAAGCTTTGTTTAGATGTGGAATTTGAACTAAAAAAAAGAACAGAAAGAGATTGTATATGGTCCTTTGCTAATCTTTTACTTCACAGGACACAAATGCATTTTTATCTCAGCAGTCAGCTCTGTAACTGCTTGTACAATCCATGGTATTTCACAGGAAATACTGGTTAAAACACATAGCACTTATTGAGCACGTGTTTTACTCTAGAAACACAGAAAATAGGTTGTCCCATTTGATACGCACCATGGCCCTAAATATTATAATTTTTACCTCATAGAAGGCGTTGACATTAATATCATAGGGGTTTGCGGATTTCCCTAAAAGCTGGAGGCATGGTCACACACGGGCAGTTTACTTTAACATGGACCTGGTAGATTAAATTTATTGTTGTCACATTTATTTTTTGGAGAACTAAACCTCCTCCTCCTTCTCTCTCTCTCTCTCCCCCCACCTCTCTCTCTAACACAACTGTGCCACAAAATTTCATCATAGGTAAAGAATTTAGACGCTTGGGTAGATTCATGAATGAAAAGATATTTGTTTTAATAGTTTTTCATGCATTACCAAGCTTTTCTCTAAAAATATTTGATTATATTCTCAGTATAAAACTACTGAGAATCACTTGTGTTTTCTCCTAGTTAAAGACGCATCCACTTTGGCATCGGAGAGATGGCTCAGTGATTAAGAGGACTCCATGATCTTGCAGAGGACTAGAGTCTGGTTCATGGCACCCACATCAGACAGCTCACAACCACCTGTAACGCCAGGTCCAAGGGATCCAACATTCTCTCTGGCTTCTGCAAGTATCCTCATACACACGAATATATATCAGCTTTAATTTCCAATACAATGTCTAATAGCAGTGAAGATATAGTAGCAGATACACTACAGTTAACTGTCGTAGAATTTACTAGCATTATATAAATGTTTACACATGTATATGCTCATTAGTTTCTTTTCTCATCGCTCTGATAAAATACCCTGACAAAAGGTACTTAAGGGTGAAAGCATTTATTCAGCTCTCAGGTCAAGGGTCAACCCATCACGGTGAGGCAATTGAGGGACAGGAGCTTGAAGCAGCTGATCACAATGGGAAAGCAGAGAGCACTGAAGGGTGCCGGTGTTGAGCTCACTTTCGTTATTTTACAGTCTAGAAGCCTCTGTCTGGGGCATGGTTCCACACATAATTAAGATAAATTTTCCAGTATCAATAAACATAATCAAATTAATCTCCCATAGTCCATGTATCAGATAATTCTAGGCTGTTTCCAATTAATACAAATCATCGCTTCTACAGATGGATAGTCTCTCTCTCTCTCTGCTTCTCACTCTGTCTCTCACATACACACATACTCACATATACACACAACACAGAGACTATCCATTCAACCTTTAGTATATGGGGAAATCACATGTATAGATTTTAGTAACCACAAATAAAATATATTTGGAAAGAAATTGTTCATACTGACCTGGAATAATTTCTTGTCATCATTCTTTAAACAATACAAGAACCCTGTGAAAAGTAGTTACATTGTGTTTGGTACTATGTGTAATCGAGATGTGACTTAGGATAGATAGAAAAATTTACATAGGTATATATGTGAATGTGGTACAATTTTTAAAAAATGCTTATATGTATCCTCAGATTTGGTAAACACAGTCATTCCTGGAACCAATTCTCTACAGATAACAAGATGCTCGCCCATGTTATATGTATGTGTGTGTAATATCCTATTTTAATAACACCTCTTTAAGACTTAAATAATTCTGCAGAGTGTAAAGGACCAGAAGCCAGAGAAAAGTTGGTATGACAAATAAATGAACACACTTCCATGTGGATGTCCCTCTACATCACTCTTCTTACAGTCAATTTTTTGGTCCACAGCCTCCACGTGGTCACAGAAGCCATTCTCAAGCACTGAACAGGTTCTTTTCAGATCCATCGCTTACTTGTACCAAAGGAGCCAGAATGGAGGCAGTCAATTATAAAGATGAAAGATGTAATTAATGAAGCAGAAAACAGACATGAGTGGCAGACCTCAGCACCAAAAGCTGGTTCTTTGAAAAAAGATGAAAACAGCTTAACTCAGAAAAGGTCATTTATGGGGAGACAACGGAGACACATATTCAGATGAAAAGGAGGCTTCAATAAAGACACCCGAAATTCAATAGTGAAGAATGTTCCCTGACTATGATAAAGGCCATTCACTTGAAAATTTAAATACAAGGAGGTCCTTCTGTTATTTATTTACTTTATTGTTTAAATGTTTACTAGATGCACACAATGCATCTTAGTCGTCTCTCTGTCCCCTCCCAGTCTCCCCACTTCTCTCTGTGGCTCAATATATCACCTTCCAGCTCCAAGTCCTCCTTTTTGTTTTGTTTTTATCATCCACTGAGTCTAGTCTGTGCTACTCATAAATGTATGACTGTGGAATTATCCTCTGGGTCATGGGATTTAAGGTGTGTTACATTCTTTTACACAGCATTCATTTAACTCTGTGAAGCTGTGTTACTGGCCTAATGAAGAGCTGAATGGCCAATAATAAGGCAAGAGAAAGGATAGGCAGGGTTGGCAGCAGAAAGAATATAGAGAAGGAGAAATCTGGGGGGGGGAGGAGGGAGTAGCTAGACAAGAAGAGGAAATCGCCCTGGGCCAGCCACCCAGCTACACAGCAAGTCACAAACTAAGAGGTAAAGAAAGGAATAAATAAATAGGAAAGGGCAAAAGCTCAGAGGCAAAGGATAGACGTGATGGGCTAATCTAAGTAAAGCTTGCAAGAAACAAGTCAAGCTAAAGCTGGGCCTTTGTGAGAAAGAATAAGCCTCTGTTTATTTATTTGGGAACCTGGTGATAGGACCCCCCCAAGGAGTAAAAAGCCAAAAGAGAACCTCCCCCAAACAATGGCCACCCTTCAAAGAACAGTGACTTTTCCTCCTGAAACAGCCATCAACTGCCAATAACTCCTTAGCTAAGAGTAGGTGAAGTCCCCACCTGCCTCCACGCTGGGAGTTTTTGCTGATTTTCTCCTGTGCAGGTCACCACAGCGACTGTGAGTTCATGTGTGTGACATGAAGGTCATGCCCAAGGGTGGCTCTTGACAGCATTTCACAGCACTCCACCCTCTTCAGCTCTTAAATTCTTTTGACCTCTTCTTCAAGGATGCTTCATAAGCATTGGGCAGGTGTCCTGTCTGTAGATAAACACCTAGTGCTTATTCTCAGCACGGTGAACAGTAATGCTCCTCTAATGAACCCTTATTCACGGCAACATGAACTTCTCGGTCCAAGGTTGAGGGCAGCAGAAATGTATGAATACGAACATAAATATTCAGAAGGCACTTTAACAACATGACCATTTAGAACAACAACGTCAAAAAGTTCTCTTCTGAGGACCCTCACTTCCTCAAGAGTGACAGATTGTTGAGGGCTCACCTGTGGAGCAGGACTCAGCTCCAGTCAAGACAGTGGTTAGTTACCCTCAGAAGGGATATGCTTCTTCCTAAGCTCTAAATGATGACTTTACTGGACATTAAAAAAAAAAAAATCTGAGTATTTTGATCATCATTAACAAAATTGAATCAGTTACTCAGAAAACTTTCTGCCAAAAAAATCTTCTCATAAAGATTCATATGACTTTAAAGGTAAGTTCACGTCTCAAACTTACTTTATGAATCCCTTTTGGAGACTGAAGGAAGGTGGTATAATCTTAACACCTGTAAAACAAACAAAACAGGACAAAGAAAAAGTGAACTGAGCAAAAATAAAATTAATCAGGCTATATACAAGGGAGCTTGCCAGGACCACCCCTGGGGTGTACCTTGGGTGGGAGAATTCTTTGAATTCATCACAGGAATGATTTAAAGGGAGAAAGACAACCATTATCTCAGTGGGTGGAGAAAAGTAGTAAATAAAATTTCCTGTGGTTGACAAATATAAATCAAATGTTCTAAGTCTGGATAAGGGACTGAAGTTCCTGCTAGCAGGCTGGATTCTTAATGATGACATTGAAAATACCTAATATAATCAATAACAAAGCCTGGAGACCCTGTAGTGCACACTTAATTTTTTAGACAAGAGTCCACTAAGAAGGATCATCTGAGAAAAAAAAAATTCCTGCATTTGGAGAGGAAAGTATAGAACACCTGATTTACAGATGGCCGTATTGCCAAGGAAAATCTTTTAAAAAATCTATTAATAGGTGAAATTGATGGGTTTAGTCACTTTATACATACCAAATCAGCGTATGAAAGTTAACTATTTCTACATACAAGAAATAATTTATTTAAAATGCAGCACTAGTGTGGCAAGTTGGTACATGCCTTGGTAAGCCGATCTCTGTGATCTGCCTAGTTTACATAACAAGTTCCAGGCCAGCCAAAGTTATAGGAAAAGACCTGTAGCATTTAAGAGGCTGGAAGGATAATTTTAGTGAATATTACGTACTGTTATTGTAGAGTACACTGGAGTTTAGGCCCCAGTCCCCAAGCCAAGTGGCTTAGAACCCCTGTAACTCCAGCTCCAGGAAATCTGACACCTTCTGGACACTTCAGGTGCCAATGGGAACACATAATGTGTGTGTGTGTGTGTGTGTGTGTGTGTGTGTGTGTGTGTGTGTGTGTGTGTGTGTTTTAAATACCAACACTACATTACTATGACCTCTTTGTTTTTGAGTTTCATAGTATATCTAGATTTTTTTAAAAGAAATCTATCATGGTTTTCACTAGATTTTAGGAATCTGGTGGATACTCTTTTTAAATACTGCCTCTGCTTTAATATATCCTCTGAAACCTTAATTAAATATGTTAAAAAACCAATTCTCATCTCTCTCTCAATAAAACTTTTCTTCTATCGCTAAGCAATGTTTTAAACCTGTCTTCACTGGTTTTTATATATTTTTAAAACATATAATTTTTTTTTCTTTTGGATACATTTACATTTCAAGTGTATGTTTGTTTTGTCTGTGCATCCCGTGTGCAGTTCCCAGGGAAGAACTGGAGGCGCTGACGGTTATGAGCTGCCGTGTGGGTACTGCCAATTGAACTTGGGTCCTCTGCAAGACAAGGCTGAGAGTGTTAGCAACCACTGAGCCATCTCTCTAGCTCTTTTTATATTTTGATCACATAAGTTTTTAGTTTTAAGTCTCTCTAGCTCTGAATAGGTTCTTTATTTTTTCCCCTTTATTTCTTTCCTCTCCCTCCCTGAATCCCCCCTCTCATTCTATTTTTTCTTCCCCTTTTTCCTCCTTCTCTTCTTCATCCTTCTTGGTTTGGTTTTTCAGGTTGGGGTTTCTCTAGTTGTCCTGGAATTCATTCAGTAGACCTTGTCTACCTTCCTTAAACTCAGAGATCTACCTGTCCCCGCCTCCCTGGTGCTGGGATTAAAGGTGCAAGCTGCCACACCAGGCTCTCTTTGATTTCTTAAAGTGCATTAAAGATCTCTTAGAATCTGGGCATGTTGGCCCAGCTCTCTAGAGCCGTTATAAGTCTCTGTCCATGATCTGCCCCTCATCCCTGGTAACTGAATGATGCTTTAAAGCAAAAGCTATTTCCTTATAATTTGATTTTCTTGAATTCTTTGAGATGTAAGTTCAAATCAGGTTCCTTCAGAGGGATTTTGATTGCTTCTGTCTTATGCTCTAGGACAAACCTTAGCAACACCTTGTTCTTTAGTTCCTTGGAGCACACCGGTAACAGAAGCTTGGATCAAAAGTATTTATGGTGACAATATCTTGAAGATGACCCCTTAGGAGTTCTTATTTTACCTAGTACCAAAAACAAAGTGCTCTTCTATTGCTGGTGACTTCATGTGGTGAAGCATATTTTATATTAGACTTGATACTCAAGGTGTAGGATCTCAAAGGTACACAGTGAGATCTTGTTAGAATTTTCCAGTCACTTTACATATTTTCTGGGAGTCTCATAAGTAATGTCTGGGAATGGTCAGGAGACAGTACCATGTGTCCTTTAGGACAAACCTGAACTTCCAGGGTAAAGGCTGCCTAAATCTTTTTTTTTTTTTTTTTTTTTTTGGCCTTTCTGGGGTCTTTAAGTTCCTCAGATTTTGGGGATTTCTTAATTTTGTACCACATCACACTCCATAGTCTGCAAACTTGAATACTATACTTTCATTGTATCCAAACAGAGGTTCAAATGCAAAAGGTCAGTCGGGCACAAGCTTACTTTATATAGCCAGAATAGTAACTCCAGATGTGTCTCAGGCTTCATGAGGTGTGTTTTATGTTTGTCTTAGTTTGTCAATACTTTTTCCTGGGTTTCTTTTCTTCCACAGTGTTTTTCTATCTGTCCTTTTACTGATTTGTGACCCATTGTTAGGGCTCTCTTACTCCCCTCCCTCTCCTAAATGTTCTCACAAATGACTAGACCAGCTTAATCTCACCGACACTTAGAAGCCAAAGCCAATCGACCATTCTCCAACTTATATGGTCATTGTTTTCATCTTTAGCTCCACAACTTACATGTTTTTATTTTGTGTGGAAAATTTTAAGTTTTTCCTGGTTGGTTACCAAATTTTTTAAAAATATTGATTAGTTTCTTTGAAAGAGGTCTTGCTCAGTAGATCTTGAATCTTTCTGTGTCAGCCTCCCAATTATTAGGATTACAAGCATTAGCCACTGTACTTAGGACTAATATTTTGTTGACCCCCCTCCCAGTCTTAGACCTTTCTTCTATAAAGTCCTTCCTATTGAAATATTTCCCTTTGGAATCCCTTTTCTGCTAATCATAAAGTTTTCTTTATATGAAAAGAAAACCTTACTTTACCCCAGTTTTAATTCAAGTTTGTGTTTTTTTGCAGTACAGAGTGGACCTGAGCTCTTGCTCTGCCTTCTGAGGGCTGAAATCAGTCATTTTTAAAGAGATAACTTTGTAGTCGTACGGCTCTAGGCCAACAACTGTGCACTCCAACTCTGCCTTAGGCATTCAGTCCTTCCCTGTGAGGCTGTGCTGTTGGGGTTTTTCTCTCCCCCACCTTGCCCCCTATAATTTCTTCTTTTGCTCACACTGTGATGAACTGCATTCGAGGACCTCTTATTGTACCCCGCACATTGATGACTCTCTCTAGATCCTCATCACAGGGACTTCCGGGTAATACACATTTATCTTGAGGGCTATTATTTTTTTCTTATTTTTTTTAATGAGCCACAGAGCTTACTTTTAAAATAGAAGCATCATGTGAATTCTTTCTTCTCCTGTGTGTGATACGTTTCTAGATTTCAGAAGTTATACTTGGTATTTTATGTCCTCTATTACTTTTTTCCCACTGCTGGGAACTGAACCCAGGGCTTTGTGCTATACGTACTCTATCACTGAGGAATATCCCTTTATTTTACTTGGTGAGTAGGATTTCATGATGTAGCTCAGGTAGGTCTCAGATTCATGATCCTACTTGCCTGTGCTTCCTGAGTGCTGGGATTACACACATGTGACACCAGGCTGGCTTTTGTTTTTGCTAGCCCTTTAGTTTAAGATTTTTTTAATTTAAAAATCTTTATTAAATTGTAATCTTTTACCAATATTCTAATAATCTGAAGCCCTTGAGTAGTGTCAGTGGTAAACCTTGAAAAATTATTTTGCAGTTTTCATCATGGCGGTTTCTTTCATTCAATGCACGCTGTTTCCAGTTGACGTGACCTGGTGAGAAGCAGGGGTTTGCTGCAGTTCCTGTGTCACTTACATGTGACTCTCTTCTTGGTTAAGTTGCTTTCCTTTCGCTGGCTTTGTTTGTAAACACCTCACCCCCACAGTGCGCTCAAACACAGCTATCTCTCCTTTTTTTAGTATAAAAATAAATCTCTAATAACAGTTTTGTTTTAGACCGTTTGTTGAGCTATTTTTTCATGGATGGCTTCGTTTTTAACTTAAATATATTTTTTTCATTCATTTTACATTCCAACCTCAGCACAATTTCCCCTCCTTCCTCTTTCCTTATCTCCCAACCCCTCCATTCAGAAATGGCCTCCCTTGGGCTTGAACAAATTATGGCACAACTTTGAAAGGGCTCGTCATAATCTATAGAAGCTAGCAATCAGATAACCAGATCTTCATAATATCTGGTCTGTCAAATTGCTGGGTGTCAGGAACATCATAAACCACAGGTTTTTACAGGGAAAGACTTTGAACTCCAAGAAATTTAGTCCTATAGTATTGGTGAATTCACACACAGTTATTCAAAGAACCTGACGAGCACTATTGATTGTTGCTGGGTTACACTGATTTCTTAGTCAGCGGTTTTAAAACTAGAATGAGGTCTGTATAACATAAACTCATCTTGACACGGCTGCCATTTCAGATTCAAATAACAGAGCTGGGTTTGAAGTACCCGGCATGCACGTTAGACTGTGCCACAAGTCTGTACTGATGCCACCTACAGTGATGATTCCTAAGGCAAAGGTTGCTGCCAGCTTACATCACAATAGTGAACACAAGGAAAATGACCTTTGGATTTGTGGCCTCAATTCCCCCCCCCCTCCTTCCTCTTTTCTCCCTTGATACATGACAGCGTTATATATAGATCATAATTTTAAACTCCAAATGGGAATAAACTTCTAAGACTTGAGAGATTCTGTCCCCAGAATCTTAGACCTTTTAGTCAGAAAATTTCAAGACAGAAAGAAAAAAGACAAGGACTGTGTCTTTTCCATAGGAATGAGATGGTTTTGTTGTGGGTCTTGATGTTCTGATCATAAGATTTACCTCCTACATTCACCTCTCTTCGGATGAATTATTAAACACACTCCTATTGTTCTTCTGCAAGTCTTCTACATAATGCAGGAAAAAAAGCAAAAGTAGAAGTATCAAAAACTAATGTACTTGAGTTTCTTGTCCCTACCCAAGTAAAATCAGTCCTTAACTTTTACACAAACACACACACACACACACACATACACACACACACACACACACACACACACACACACACACACACACACACACACACACACTACTCCTTTACTTCTGTTGAGAACACAAGGTTCAGAGTTACCTTTGGAAAAATCTAAAAAAAAAAAAAAAAAAAAAAAAAGTCTCCTAGTGGATTTATCTCTGCATTTTCTTCCTGATATCCTACTAAGCAGAGCTCCTGGGTCTGAGAACATCAGCAGAAGGCAATTTCATCAAGTCCTATAGACTATGCACTGCCTTTGCAAGCTGTTTGTCTTACATACAATCTTCAAATGGCAGCCACATGCAGGAGATGACAAAACACTCCAGGAACCATGGCCTGATCCCTGAGATTGACGTTTCCTCCATCAACATGCTGTGGCTTTCTTATAAGACACGGTCCACCTGCTGCTATTCCAGTTTGAACAGTTATTATAACAGCGTAACTAAATACTTGCTTTAATGGAAATGTAAGACAATATGTTTGTTCATTATAAACAATCTTCAAGACATGTAAAGCTCATTTGTCCAGTAGCCAGTAATTCAAGGTGAGAAAAAGAGCACAGGTACTACCAGTCTTGTGTATCTTTTCCCCAAATTCGTTCTTTTGCCCTTACATGTGTAATTGGAAATACAGATCATTTCATCTATTTTACATCTTAGAATTTTCTTTATAGCATTTAAATTTTTGAAAGATTTTCTAAGTGTTTGGTTTCCCCTGTGGTGCCCTCTGCTGGTTTGACTAGCAGGCTTGATACACTTGAATTTTGAACTGTGAAAGAGGCCTGTACGTTGTCATTTTGCTAAAAGATTTTGTTTCCTATGAACCTGATATTTGCCAGCTATGAACTCAAGGAAACTTTTTTATTTAATCTCATGGCTCCAAGTTATTTCTGCATGTATTCACGTCTCTGTTATGATAATTCATATTCTGTGCTGCTTTAAAGTTGGTAAGTTGACTTTCTATTTCTCTTGATAATTATGAAGTTTTGGAGAGGTGATATTAACGTTAAGAAAGAATTTCTAAGTATGAAAAAAGTTGAGGGTTTGAACAGTTGATGTATGGTTTAAATAAATTCTTCCTCAAAAATCAAACTTTACACTTACTTAATATTCTGTTTCCCAGGTGGACTTGGGAAGGCAAGACATGACTCAGGCCTCCTGCCTTGACTTGCACATGTGCCATCCACTTGCTCTGCTTCTCCATAGCCTGTGATCACCCCCTTCTGAAAGCCCAGATGTTCATTCATTTTATTGGCTTCATTGCTTCCGATAGAGGCCTCCCAGTCACCTGTTTTCCAGATGGCTTTCCAATGAAGGGGTGTTTCTTCATCTCTGCTTGCACCCAGCTTGGAGCTGTACCCCTGTAGTTTGCCTGTATTCTTCTGGCATCTTCCCCATCCCAGTGGTTAGCCAAGCACTGCGATGCATCCGCCCTTTTCTCTGCTCACTGATGAGATATAATTTATGTTGATTCAACTCTTCACGAATTGCCATCTGTTGGCTTTGCTTTTCCTGATCTCTCATCCCTCTCCTTTATTGCATTTGGTTGTCCTGGCAGAAGCTCAGGTGTTGGCATGGAGCAAAGACACTCATTAACAGCACAAATCTCGTGTGAGACTCACACTCTGCTCAGACAATTGATTTCTTTTCAATATCAACTGTGACGGTGATTCTATTTGGCTTTTCATCTTCTGCTACAATATAGGGAATCAAGTTGGTGCACCTACTGACATCTCTGGCCCTAGTACTAGATTAATAGATACTTTGGCATCCATATTTTCCGAATAACCCCTTGGCTGGTATTCTGCTGTTTAACTCCAGGGAACTAAGTATATCGAGCAGTCATGGTGGAAATACCCAGATTCATGCCTAGACCATAGGTCAATTCTACTAAAGATTTCAGTCTCAAAGATGTATTCATGTAGTATGAGGTTTCTGGCCAAAACTTTTGGGCCTTGCCTCTAGGTTTAGACCCGCAGACCCGTAAAGACTCATAGATGCTTTCAATAGTTTTCAACTGATCGGCCTAAGGCTCAGGCACATAACTTGCTAACTCTGTGCCCTTCATCTAACCCATGATTCTTCCTGTTCAGCCATGCGGCTCAGTACCTTTCTTTAGAGCAGCATAGTTGTCCTCTGCTTCTTCTGGCTTCTCTCTGGAATTCTCTCTCATTCTCCTCTGTGCTTCCTGTTCTCAAGAGTTTTCTTAGTCTGGTAGCCCCGCCCACACTTCCTGCCTGCCTTTGGCCATTCAGCATTTTTTATTAAACCAGTGGGTGGGACAATTATTTATCATGAAACAACACAATCCCCTACATATTCATACCATTTTAATTAACATTTTTAGAAATACTTGCCCTAAGCCAGGGTTTCTCAATTTTTACATTATTGGCATCTGGGGACAAACAATGTGTAAGAGTGGCGGAATCCCATTCTGTAAGTGGCTGTCAGAATTCCTGGCATCTACTTACAGAATACCAGTAATTCACTGTTCTCTGGGGTAGAAAGTCTCCAGGTATTATTGCATATCTCCAGATTCCCCTTGCTGAGAACAAGTCACTGCACATAAATATTAATCAAATAAAATATTGGCCTGCTCTCCAAATGGTGATGTTTAACTGACAAACAATCTCACAGTAAGAAAAATGATAGAATTAAAACACGACACAAAACAAAAACACCACCTGAAGAAGAAGATGGAAATGTTTCATACAGGAATTGGAAATTCAGGCTGTATTTCTCCCCAGTACTCAAACTCAGGGCCTGGACAAAAGCTCTAATTGTTATATGCCCTAATGTTAACATTCCCAATAACTTACTTCTTTATTTCAATCTAAGAACCTGTGAGACTTGTCCTGGATCACTGGCAGAGCATCACTGCTTTCAGAACTACTAACGGACAGATAATGAGGGAGGACATAGGTCTCCAATGGGCTGTAGGTAGAACATAATTCTTGACCATAAGGTTTCTCAGTGTGGACCAACTCAATGCTTGTCCTTATGGTGGACATTGGCTGTTTTCTAGAATTCAAGATCCTGTGCTCAAAGGATCCATTGAACTAGAGAACATGGTTTTTATGACTGTACTTAAGCACAGCATCATAAATCTATTTTAGTTTTCTGGGGAAGATTTTCTATTGGGCATGCTAACCCATGCAATGACTGCCTGAGCTCATAATAAAGTTTCCTTATTTTTGTGGAGTTGAGTGCACAATGGACTAAATCACAGCCCTGCAATATGAAAACAATAAATATCTAATATATTATAGCTAACTCTGAAACAGTATGAGAGAAACCAAACCCTTGCACTGTAAAAGAATTACACTGAAATCTACTATCCAGACTATACAAACATTTAAAATCATGGCTAGCTCTGTAGTTTTAGAGTAATGGAACCAAGCATGTTTATTATGCTTGATGGAGACAATGTCTTATAGTCCAATGGGAAGCAGTGTTCATTCTTGAGTCGCTCAGTTTTATTACAAGGATTAAATGACACATTAGTTATAAAGCACTTAGTCCTGTATTTGGAACAGCAAACAAGGACTGGGAAACTTTAGATGACTAGCTCACTACTATTTAATTATATCCTGAATATTTGTGTCACAGGATTACTGGTTAAGAGTGACACTGTGACACCCACTTCACATATTCAACGGGAGCTCCTGAAGTTTTGGACTGAATATAGTTTTAATGCCTCCATCAGGTATTCATATACTGAATGGTGGGTCTCCAGTGGGGTGATTTTACGACATGGTAGGATCTACGGAAGATCATTAGGAAGTCGCTGCACCTGAGAGATTCAGGTAGTTCTGCTAGGACCCTGGTTAGATCTGATGGGAGAACTGCTGTAAACAAGCAGAGCAGACAACCCTGACACTATGTGATTCCTGCACCGCTGATGTGATGGAAAGAGCGTTGGGACACAGCCAAGATCAGAAAACTTCTTTTTGTATTTCCCAGCCCCCGATATTTTCTTATAAGAATGGAAAACTAACAAGTACTGAGGTAAACGTAGGAGAATACTATCTAGAAAGGATTCTAGAAGCCACTCAAAAACATTTTTTCTTTTAAAAGATTGTTTAAGAATTTTATATATATATATATCATATACATATGTAATGTATTTTGATGAAGTCTGCCAATCCTTCAAATAAGAACCCCTTCTCTCATATCTATCTATCTATCTATCTATCTATCTATCTATCTGTCTGTCTGTCTGTCTGTCTGTCTGTCTATCTATCTATCATCTATCTATTGTCTATCCTTTTCTCTATCTACTATTAATCTAATTTACTATTTCTGTTCCTGTGGAAAAGCCTGATATAGCAATCTATTTCCATAAACAAAGATTTTCTCAGGAAGTCCCTGAAACTGACCAGCTTTACTAGGCTCCTCCCTCCCACACACTTGTAAGCAGTAAGGAGAGCTGCTAGACATTCTCAGATTAGCTGTGCTATCCCTGAGAGGAAGAAATCAGCACAACTGCTTGGAGGAGGTTCAGATCACTTGAGGTTCCTGAAGGAGACTCTCTCCAACCTGCCCAATTGCCTATAGGTTGTGCAATGAGTTTCATGTTTCCAGCTTTCATGAGTCAACACCCATGCTGGGCCAGGTTTTCGCAGCTGTCTTTGAGTCACTTCTGTTTCTGTAAGTAACTCTTCATCAATATTTCTGCAAGTAATCCAGTAGTACTCCTTGACTGATCAAGTTGGTCTTTGGTGGTATCCTTACTCTGGTCTGTTCCCCGTCTGGTATGGGTAGATGTTTGCTCATGTCTTCTGTTACACAACAATGGTGTTGACTTAAGACACTTTAAGTTGGTGGTGAGCTGAGTCCAACCAAAGTTACGGCGAAGGTTTGACCCATTCACACCTGTAAGTCATACCATAGAAGTTCCTTTCCCAGGCAGAAGCCTGGCGGTCAAAATTAGCATTTATGGAATATTTGCCATTTACTTTCATGTCAAGAATTCTTTTCAAATCAAATTCAAACCACTCAAATAGAAACCATACAAAGTGGCAGGAAAATGTGGCTTGTTTTCAAAGTAAAAAAGATACTGGGATGTGCACACAGCATCATCTCTGTCACGCCGACAGTGCTGAAGGGAGATTAAGAAGGTAGTGTATGCACTGCTAAGCTCTGGGCAGTAAATCTGTGTCTCACAAGGGTTTGAGTTACCACATTCCTAAAGCTACTTTGTATTACTCTGGGTGGATAATGAGGAAAGTACACTAAGGATCATGAAGTCTGGCTTCTTACTCTCAGAGAAAACAGTCACAGATCCCAGAGGCCTGAAGTCAAGGAGGTATCCTGGAGTGTCTGACTGAAATTGGAACTATCAGAACAAGAATTCATATGTTTAACAAATGTATTCGGTAGATACTAAAATTAAATATAAAAGGAAGAACAGCATTAAATTCTGTGCTTGAAACTACCCCAGAAGAGATCCACGCATGAATCTTAAGATCTTGAGCTGACTCTGAGTGGATCTCCTCATAGGAAATTATTAACGTCAAAGAAAAAAGGCTAACATGACAGCGGAGAACCCCAGATAAACACTATTAATAAGTAATCAAGCTGAGTATCACTAACCAACAAGACACACCCCATTTCAAGCCCACCCGTTACATTACCACATTTCACTAACAACAAAGTGCACCCCATTACAAGTCCCCAGTCAGCACCTTTCTGTAGTATCTGCTGGTAATACATTACCCAAATCTCTTGGTAAACCAAACTCAGAGACAGCCAGCACTCTTTAGAAGTCAGGCAAACAGGAAGAGACCAGGTTCCTGCTGTGACTGGAGATAAAGGAACAAGACAGCTAATGGCATCTTAGAGTGGATTCTGGAACAAAGCAAACAAAAAGATGGAAAAATCTAGTGACAGACGAAGGGAGCCTATTTCTTAGTGACTAGTTACACGGCTGTCCTCACTTCTCCCTTCTGGCCATCGCCCAAAGGTCAGGCTAGACTTCGACAGCGGAATTGGGGCCAGGCCTGGGCAGATTCTCTCCATTCTGCTCTTGAAAAATTTTTTGAAAATCTAAGATAGTCTCATAATATAATTTTAAAAGAATTCCAAGGGATCAAAAGGTCAAAGTGGGCAAGATGCCTAGAGAGAAAGAGAATTCCCACAGAGACAGAGTAACTGATAATAATGGTTTAAGTGGAATAAAGTAGGAATGTCAGAAATAAAGAATACCAGCAGTTGGGCTGCTGAGAACCCACACCTGAGGGCCCTCGGCCCATCCTGGGCTCCCACAAGGTGGCAGGAGAGAACAGACTCTGCAAATTGTCCCCTGACTGCCACAGCATGGTGCCTGCACACACACACACACACACACACACACACACACACACACACACACACACACACACACACACACACACACACACACACACACACACACACACACCTCACATGAAATGTGGATCACTGT
Organism: Phyllotis vaccarum; assembly: GCA_033318265.1. NCBI lineage: Eukaryota > Metazoa > Chordata > Mammalia > Rodentia > Cricetidae > Phyllotis > Phyllotis vaccarum. The sequence continues at coordinate 55,231,570 of JARWLC010000018.1, forward strand.
TTCTCACAAGAGAAACCCTGCTACAGTTGTGGGGCCGCTAGGTGGAGCAGTTGGAGGGATATCTGAGTGTATCGTTTCCCAGGAAATTCTAATAACCACGTCTGGGAAGTATTGGACTGGTCTAATCAAATGAACATCACCACCTAAAGTCACCATATAGAGAATAATGGTTGCTGCTATGTTTGAAGATTTTGATTCCCTACAGTGTTACGGAAAAAGTACACAGCAGAGAGACAAAGACAGCATCAGTCGAGGAGATGTGTGTGTGTGTTCTTGTCTTCTCTCCCTCCCCAAAGGTCACCCTTGACCATGTCCCTTTCTCCATTGACGGAAATATGCTGCTTCTGCCCAGTGAAGCCCTTCAGAGACTCTAAGACGCTCAGTAATGAAAGTTACTGGGAGCGGGTCACACAGGTTTCCTCTAACACACATGGAAATCCCAGATTTACAGGACAGCAGTGGTGGTCAGCCAGGAGACTAAAATCACAGGGAGGCATTGATTGTCCAGCAATCTGGGATACCTAGCAGAAGACTGCCTTCCAGCAGCCCTCTGAAGGGACAGCAGCATATTGTTTCGTATACAATAACTCATCACCACCTTCACGCCACTGAGCCCTTGTGTGAACACTTTCATTGTAGTGGTTTTTTGCTATACGCTGCCTCCCATAATCTTTATGACAATAAAGACTGAGTCTTACAGATACCCCTTATCTCCTGCCCAAATCTCCCAAACTCCTACAATATAATCCCATCATGCAGTGTGTCAACAATTAGCTGTCCCTTAGACTCACAGTTCAGTTCATACTGTTTTGAATCTTCAATTATTTCCCACAGGAATCAGAAAATTCACAGCAGCCTTTCTTTATAATGGGAATTGGCTCATACCTAAAATTCCAAACGTTCCTAAAAACAAATTCTAGAGCCTCCTTCTCTTATGGCGATCACTAGCATAAATGATTTAAACAAAAGCAATTAAATAAATTAATTAATAATAAGTTATTATTATTAACTGATAAATCCTTAGCAATAAATAAGGTGTTTGGAGTAAAATTATGATTAGAAGTTCCCTCAATCTCTTTTCCAAGTTATAATAGAGCACAAAAAACTGAGCTTCCAAAGTCATATTTAAGATGTTTAAGTGTCTCCTGTTGTTGGAGAATGTGGATTCTACAACCAGTTGCATAGCATAGAATTCAAAACTGCCAATAAATCAGTCTGTTGTAAATAACTTCCACATCTCTGCTAGTCTCATTTCAATAAACATTAAGCTCAATTTTATTACCAACTCTCTCTCTCTCAATCTCTCTCTCTTTCTCTCTAATGCATGCATGCATGTGCACATGTGCACACACGTGCGCGCGCGCGCACACACACACACACACACACACACACACACACACACACCACACTTCAGCAACAGTATCTCTGCTCTATCCAGAGATGAAATCCCCCTGTCTACTGAGCAAACAGTACAGGGAGCTCATTGAAGTCTAGGACCCAGGATCAGCATGCTGTACTGATCTGGTTCCAATGCTGCCCAAGAGAGGCTGGAGGAGGAGCCATCTTTCCATTGATACAGCAAAATAATTTGACATAAAAAGGATGTTTGTTAAACTTATGGTTCTGAAGCCTATAAGTCAGAAAGCATGGTGTTGGCCATGGCAGGTATTGTCTTGATTTATCAAGACATGGGACAGAGCAGGCAAGCTGGAATAAGTTTGTTTTCCCTGGTTTAATAAAAATATTTAAACTAGTACAGAGGCCCTGTTCTACTTTTGCAGTTCGATCTAATCCTACTTAGCTGTGGGATAATGCTCTTGTACACTGTTAAGATGTGTCACTGGTATTGGTTTAATAGATGCAGATTGGCCAGTAGGCAGGTAGGAAGTAGAGGCGGGGCTACCTGATGAGGAGAATTCCTGGAAGAGGAAAGGCAGAGCAGGAGACAGCAGCCAGATGCAGAGGAAGCAAGATGAGAATGCTGGACTGAACAAAGGTACCAAGCCACAGGTTACTTTAAGCATAATCAGTAATACGCCTGAACTACTAGCTCAGAAGTTATTATAATATTAATCCTCCGATAAATTACATCAGAAGTGGCTGCTGCATCAGCCGGGTGGGACACAGAAACATATGAATACCCTTAGCCGCCAAAGCCTCCACTCACACTGTCCCCAGATCCATCTCCGTAAATAGGCAGATTAAGTATCTAACACCTGAACTGTGAAGGGAAGTGATGTTCATCCAAGTCATAGGAGTTGCCCCTTTCCTTCTTCTGGGATGGGAGTAATCTCTCCTGAGGTAAGCTGTAACTGCTTCAGAATTTATGCTCATTGACACCAAGATGTCAAGTTATAATTTTAGCTCAGTTAGTGCTAGTGAAACAGTTATAAGAATAGAAACATACAAATTTTCTGTAAAGGGCCAAAGAGTAAGTGCTTTGAAGGTCACATGCTTTCACGTTTTCAACATATGTGTATGTGGGGGGGGCAGCTCAACACCATAGCAACAAAACGTTATTAACTTTCTTTCATAAAACACCTTTCTCATTCATTCCTGTAGTATAGCAGAAGCCTCCATGTTCAAGCAAGAATGTACAGATAAGAAGCATATGAATTTGGCTTTTGCTGTTAACTTCCCTCATGATGAATACCAGCACTAATCACTCTTAAATACAGAAATGCAGATAGAGTGCGGGCATGTTAACAGCACAAGCCAGTGTATCTGGCTCACTGCCATATCCTACATGGGAGAGCAGCTGTGATCTGACTGCTTTTGCAAAATGTATTCAGGTACAGTGACAAAGAACTATATCTAGATGCCCTGCATACTGTTCTACATCTGGAAGCAAGCTAGGCTACAGAAATCAACAGTAATTGGATGTGTCTCACCTCAGAGATGATTTTGGGTAACCAAACTATACAATCACCAGTCACTTTTAAATAAGCCTTTCATGTTCAAGGTAACCTTTACCAAATGCAGCTTCAAGTTCAAATACAGAGACACTTATCCAGGCACTGATTTGCACAAAACGCGAAAGCCCAGAAATAGCATTTAGATTTTAGTCACAGGGGCCTTGAGTATTCTCCCTCTGTGTGAAAACCATGGCCAGTGATGCTGAACAGTTGTTACTGCCAGTAGATGGCATCTAAAAGCTAGGATAATATTTCAGACTTGTATTTAACACCAGACTGCCCAGTTTAGGAGACTGCCCAGTTTCTGGTGTTATTATATTGGATCATTTTAATTTCCAACTTTAGTCATAGCCAGAGTAACAGTTAAGTCTTTTGAACCAATAGACTTATATAAAGTTCGTAAAAAAAAAAAAAAAGCAATCCTTCAAGAGGAACTTCACAGTACTATTGTTATGCCACATATAAGCAGACTTATGTTGCAGATTTTCAGAATAGCTATCATCTAAAGACATTAAACACCAAACACGGGCTTGTCAAATAGAGTTGGTGTTGTGTGATTGAATGAAGCCAAGCTGCTAATTGTTGGACCAGGACCAAAAGATATAATGAGTATAACACTGAACACCCTTCAACTTGGATAAATTCCATGGGAGCCAATTGATTTTAAAAGTTTCACAAATAATTAAATTACCAAGTAGTACACAGCAGAAAGAGAAAGCCAACAACAGATTGAGTTTTGTTCTGTGGACCTCAATTTGCTTTTCAGTTGCCCGTATTTAGCTATCTGGAGTTTCAACAAATGAAAGCCATTAAAAACCTATCTATTTTCTTATGCAACCTCAACAGAATATCAATGGGTCTTACCACGTATAGGCAATATATTTCTTAAATGGAGGAATGCTCTCCACAGTTAAGAAACTGGATTTTTAAAGAGATCTTAGGCTGTTAAACAACTGTTAGAAGTTTTAAGGATGATGAGATTTTAAAGTTGGGCTACATCTTATATTTTGATATTAACATGAGCCTATGGGAATAAACAAAAAAAGAAAGGGTTATGGTTTTAGTAATCATGTCTTTATCAAATTGACAAGAGGTCCATAGTGCTGGTCAGTTTTTGTAAACTAGAGTCACCTGGGAAGAGGGAACCTTGACTGAGAAACTGTCTTCATCAGACCAGTATGTGGATGTATGTGGAGGCATTTTATTGACTGCTAATTGATGTAGAAGGTCCCGGTAAACAGTAGCACAATTCCTGGGCAAGTAAGCCTGGGTGATAGAACAAAGGTAACCGGATGTGAGTAAGCAGCTTCTCTCAGTAGAGCAGCTTCTGTCTCTACTGCTTGGGTTCCTCCTTGACTTCCCTCAATGACAGATCGTGACCAGAACCAAGAGGAAGCAGACCACCAGGCTCTGTTTCCTCCCCCTTCAATGCTCATCAAGCAACAAGTTTAACTATAGATTATCAATGTATCTTATGACAGTCTCTATGGGTCTCTGTCTGCTTTGATATCTAACTTGGAGGCACACTGATTGGATGAATAAAATAGCATTCTTAAGAAAGCAAAGGCAAAAGGCCGGAGGGAAATAAAGGCAGAGATCAAACCAGAAGCTTGGTTTTAATTTGACCATGAGCCATTAAAGAGCCAAATGCCCATGCTAACGTGCAGTGAAGGTCCCATCAACACTTGGACCAATATTTACAGTACAACAGAGCCCTGCTGACTAGGTCCAGGTGACAATGATCTTCTTTCTTATCCCCCACCCCATCTTCCTACCATGTTCTCACCTCTCCCATCAGTCTGATGGACTTTCTGGTGCTAGTGGCAGACAGCGGGCCACAGTGCTTCTGTAACCAAAAGTTTAGAAAGTACAACAAACACATCTTTCCAAATCCTGGGGAAGCTGCACTGTGTCTTTTAAGTAGGGAGACCTATCATCCTATTTTACCCAAGGATGGTTTTGTTGGTTCAGGGATGAGAGATTGCTTCTACTCTTCCCTAGTCTTCAAGGGGATACTTCAGCTGGATCCAAGGACTCAGTTTACAAAGAGCTAAATAATAAGAGAAAACCATGAACCATGGACATTTTGTAAAATGTCTGCATGCGCATGGATAAAAGGGTAAAGTCCAGAGACCACCAATGCATGATGTTTTTGTACTTTTTAAAATCAAATATTAAATGTGTGAATGAGTGACAGAACCAATAGACTTCTGAACCAGGGTATTAGATTCTAGAAGTATTATTTAAAAATAATAATAATAAATAATAATAAAAAAACAAAACAGGAACAGTAGAGTTCATGGGTGGCTAAGGCCACTCCAAAGAGTGTCTTTTCAGATTCATTGTTTCAGGGTCTGGTGGTCAGGGCTGGTTTTAGCTGTTTGTGTGTTTTGGGGTTCCTCCTCAGGGAAGCTTTGTGGCTTTTTTTGTGGAGGAACTTTAGGCAAAATGGCAATCACCAACACTTTTTCTTTTTGCTTTTGAGACAATGACTTGCTATGCCATTCAGCCTATAATGTAGCATAAAGGAAGCCACCAAGTTTAAGACATGACATTGGGCCCTGCTACTTAATGGCCACTGTGGGCTTAATAACCATCAGAGCCAGGCTGCTGTTATATGATTCTGGGTTTCTTTCTTAACATCAGCTTTCTAGGGCTTTGGAGATCCAAGAGTACAGATAATTAAATGGCCAAACCTGGGTTAAAAATCTCAATAATCGATCTAATGGGTGTTTTTTTTTCTCCTATGATGTTGTTGTGTCCCACTCCCTAAAAAGTCCTTTATACACATCAGAACACATCGGAGCAGCTGAAAAAGCATTGAGACATGACTATTCAATCGCTGTAATTACTGTTCTTCATGAAGCTGCTCTGGGGAGCTTGAGGACCATCAGGTGGGACTTGGGGGTTGCCTGCTCATTTCATGCAAAGTGCTCTCCACAGCTTCTGATAAACAAGTGATTTACAATCAGTTCCAGAAATGGAGTGCAGGCTGAATTGTAACCTTTATTGCAACAGTCTAAGTAACTGCAATGTATGATTAATTAAGTATCTAAGTATCAAAAGGTTCCCTTGATTATTGTGTGCAGGAAAACTTCAAAAATAGTATTGTCCTATTTAATATGAGCACTGTCACATAAATGATAGCCCTGTCACAAACCTCTGACTAATAGAGAAGGCACAGGGTTATAGATAGCCTACAGAATTCCTGGCTAACTCAATCTCATATTTGTCCCTAAGACTTCTAACCTCTTGTCTTAGGGTGTTTATTCCTGTAAAGAGACGCCATGACCACAGCAACTCTTGTAAAGAAAAAACATTTAATTGAGGCTCACTTATAGTTTCAGAGGTTAGATTATTATGGTCATGGTAGAGAGCACGGTGGCTGGAAGTATGTCAATGTACAGGCAGAAATGGTGCTGAAAAATTCTTTATCTTGAGCCAAAGGCAACAGGAAGTGAATTGTCCCCGATAGGCATGGCTTGAGTATATATGAGACCTGAAAGTCCACCTCCACAATGGCACACCTCCTCCAACAAGGCCACACCCACTCCAACAAGGCCACACCTCCTCCAACAAAGCCACACCCACTCCAACAAGGCCAACCCACTCCAACAAGGCCACACCTCCTAACCTCTTGAGGAACCATTTCTTTTACACACCACCAAGCCCCTTATTCACTGTTCACTTTCTTTGAGATGTGCATCAAATCAGAGATGCCAGCTTAGCACTCTAGTGTCCTCTTGCCTCCTTTATTTTTTTTTTTATTTTTTCCCCATACCCAGCATTGCTCCCCCTCTTAACCCTTCTCCCGGTCGCCCCCAGCCTCTTCCTACCTCAACTTCCACTCACTCCCCAGAGAAGGCAAGGAAGCCCAAGGTGAGTCAATTCAGTCTGGCACACCCAGTTAAGATAGGACTGAGTCCCTCCTCCAAGTATCAAGGCTGAGAAAGGTGCTCCCCCGCAAGGCACGGGCTCCGAGAAGCCAGTTCATGCCCCAGGAATAAACTCTGAGTGTAAGAGGCTCCACACACCGCCCACACATTTCGACTGTCATCTACATTCAGATAGCCTCCTTTATATTACAGGTACCTTTGAGCATCTCAGCATTCTCTTCTTGAAACTGGATTTAGGGGTACAACATGGCCAGCCCCACCTGGGGAGAGGCTCAGGCTTGTGCACAGAGGCTGCTTTTGGATGAGCAGCAGATTGGCTGTGTAGGCAGCAACAGTTTCATAGAACCCAGAAATAGGCTCTGCAGTATATGCAAATGCAGGCAAAGACTGCAGCAAAACAGTCCTATAGGTTCAAAAACCCTCATCCCAAGGCCAGCATTAGACACTAAAAGTTATCAAAAATTCTTACAAAAAATGCCCCTGTTGAATCAATCTGATGTCTCTATTAGCAAGCAAGTGATTGAAGAGTTCTGTAAAGGCCCCTAGAAGACAATTTAAGTCTGCAATGTTCTTCCACTCTAGGTTATATTTTTATCATGGGACCATAGCTTGAGGCACTGTTTTAAACAACTTTGGTGTTTTGGAAAAGCAGGAGACGGGCCCTAGGAGTAGTCCACTCATTTGTGAGGGCCAGCCTTGAAGGCGACTGTCGCTCGGGGCTCTAGAATGCTGCCTGTTCCTAGTTCTGTCACCTGGGGATGAGTCTTTCTTCTGTGACCCTGACACAACAGTCTGAGGTGGTCCAGTGCCTTCCCATCCCCATAGAGTGAATCTCCCCTGAAATGCTACACTAAAATAAAATTCTCGTCAGGCATTTGGTTACAGCAATGCAGGAGTAACCGAGACAAACATCTAACTAACAAGTGGCTCATGCTAAAGGCAATGAGTGGGAACTTGTTGCACATGGTTATTCCAGAGCTGAAGAGACAGGAAGAACAGGTGAATACATTTTTACTCCAGGCACATAGAAGCAGCTGTTGAAACCAGTTCTGGGAAGTCAACTGCAGAGTGTAAGGCTAAAGAGATACAGATAATACACCAGCCAAACTAACTGAAGGCCATCAGCTCCCGTCAATAAAAAACAAACAACTTTGCCTTCACCTAAGGCGGGAGAGGACCACACCTGGAGCACCCTGACCAGCTATGGTGCTCTAGACACTTCAAACACAATGTTCTCCCTTCTTCTATATTCAATATTTCTGACTCCTCTTTGATCAACTGTGTGAGGTTTGTACCCCGTAGCAATTCAATTCTGTTCTCAAGTGGATGCTGTGTGGGTATCCTACAGTTTACTATCAGATTACTAGATTCCACAGGGAAAAGGCTCAGCCGCACATCACTTCCCAACTTGGATTTCAACTCAGAGAGTAGACTCAGAGTGACGAGCTATAGATTGAGATTCGCACGACTCCTCTGTTAAGTCTGATAAATTGCCAGAATGGCTCACTGAACTTGAGAAAGCAGTTTATTATCTACATTCCTGGCTTGTTAAGGATACGAATCAGAAGAGGCAGGTGGAAGGACACCCTGAGTAATCATTGGGTCAGAGTTTCAAATCCTCTTCAGTTTGTAAGGGTCCAGCCCAGAACAATGGCTTCTATAAGTCCCACTTAGCCCCATTAATTAAAAAAAAATAACCTAGCCTTACCTTCTTTCAATTAGTGCAGATGGACTGTTGCTCACCTGTTTTTCAGAGTGTAACTACTTTTCCAGAGAGGTATAAGGGAAGAATGAAGAATTTGGACAATGAACTTGGACTTTCTAGATACAAATTTCACTACTTTTCACTTGGTAGCATGTATGGCACATGACTAATTGTAATTTTCTTTGTAAGTTAAAGATATTCATGGTTTCTGAATTAGAGCTAGCACACAGCAGTTTCTTGACGGTTCTTATGAAATCCCAGCCTGTTGCGGATTAGGCTGTGGAGGCTCTCAGTAAGCAGATGCTGTGGAACTCACTGCTGTGCTTTGTGTCAGCAACATCAAATCCCTTATTTTCTGGGATCATCTTATTTAACAAATTCTGTTTTTATATTGTTGTAAACTTTTGGAATCACCCAGAAATTTAAAAATTTGGCAGCTAAACAACATTTCCCAGATGTCGCTTTCATTCAAAGGATCTCTGTAAATCCTCATATCCTCATTCCAAGTTGAAAATATAATATGACCACCTTGGTCCACTATGCGTTCTTATTGCCTGGGCTCTTGCCAGTTTGCTTCTGGGTCACAATTTCAGTTTGAACTGATGAGATAACTGTGTCCATACATTGTTTATTAGATTCTTCAGGTATTCAATTTCTTGCACCAAACAACAGAGACTATCAGACCTTTGCCAAGAAGCTTATAAGACTAACCGAAGCTTCAGTAGACATCTACTGAAGAAAGACTTCAGAGGAGAACTTGATGTATTCATAAGGAGAAACAGTCTCTATTCAAGACCTGGCCTACATATAACCTCAGGAATCATACCGTAATCAGAAGTGGGAGCAAGGTCCCCTGAGCTACATGATAAATTCAAGGTCTGGCTATAGACCCTGTCTCAGAAAAACAAGCAAATGAACTGATCTCTAACCCTGACTACTTTTGTAGCCTTTCTCAATTGCCCCACCTGAAGCTGACAGTAGTGTTAATGATTTTATTATGATCTCTGTTATATTGTAACTGGTAATGGTTAACCTTCCTTGTCAACATGACTAGATTGAGAATCACCAAAAAGACTGGAAGAGGTAAAACTATGTGTCTGTGAGAGGAGGGTATTTCCAGAAAGGATTAACTGAGTGGGGAAGAAACACCTTCAATTTCCATCATATTGGGCTATAGAGGACAGAGGAAAAAGCAGTAAGGCAACAGATGCTCTTCTCTGCCTTCTGGTCTGCTCTGATAACATCTCTTATGTGCCATGTTTACCCATGATCACACTGTTCTACTCAAGTGTGTGGAGGTGTGTGACCATCAACTGAGCTCCCAGGGATTGAGACAAAATAAATACTTCCTACTTTTGTTACTATGCCAGGATTTTCATCATAGCTACTCAATGGACACAGTTGTCTATCTGCAAGTCCATTTCTCTTCCTCCCCATAGGTTATCCATGGAGTTGATGAATAGTCTCAGCAACTGCCTAGTGTAGAGCAGACCTGGTGCTTCAGCAATGTCTGTTAAGCACTCACCAAGTTCCCTCCTGGGTACAGAATTCAAGGACAGTGATTCTCAGACCACTTGCCCTGGGAGCCCATGTGCTGGCTTTCCCTGTGGGATGAGAACATAGGTAATGAATGTAATTGCAGATGGACACTTATGCAAGTTTGAGATCCAAGCACCAAGGTAAACACTGAAGCAACAGGCAAGCATGTTGGTACCTCTAACAAACTGGAGACTTGACTCACAGAAGAGCCCAGCAGCCACTACTACTCACTTTGGAGGTGAGTAACAAACCTTTGTGATTGAAGCCATTTATATTTGAGGAATTTTGTGACTACAATGTATCCTGTGCTCTCTGTTTTGACTGATGCACAATGGATGACAAGTATTTTAACTTCATCTGATTCACACGTGAGATCTGAAAGCATCTTGCTGCTATAAGTTACAACCATTGGAAGTCAGAAAAGTTATGTGCACAAATGCATGCAAATGTATTTAAATAAAGTGCGAACTTTTGGTCTTAATCTCTCTCTCTCTCCTTGCTAAAATTGTTAGGTTGTACCAGAGTTATGCTAAGCTCCATGTACTACTATTCTTTGGATTTGAAGGAATAATTATTACCTTCAAGGTCAAATGCTCCAATTTAATAGGCTACAGATCATGGGCTCTAAGTCAGAATAGGTCATTAGTTCCAGAAAGTTCAAGATAGAGCTGGACTTTTTATACTTCATCACCACATTTTATAGTTTCTTAGTAAAGGCACTTCTTATAATCTACCTGCAGAAAAAAGATGAATTCTACACAGTTGGTTTGCCCTTTTGAATTTTCTGATAATTGAAGATTTCCTCTGTCACAACCAACATCTGAGACAAATTCACATTGTAGAAACAACACTCTTAAATTTAGTACAGTGAATGGTCCAAACCGTTAAACTTACTTTGGGAAGAAGTAGTGGAGGAGAAGGAGACTGTGGGTGTGGCCAATTGGGCAGCTCTGATGTGGCAGCTTGTCTTTCAAGCAGGTGCCACTGGTGTGACCTGAGCAAATATGAGAGCTTGAAGTTGTTAAGGGAACATTAAATGAAGCTAAACTTGATTGCATTGTTTAAGATGTTTATAATTATAGTAGGACTCCACACTCCAAAACATGGAGAGATGTATTCCTATTAACCTCTTCTCAGGGGCACTTTGTATTTCCTCGGAAGCTAGACCTCTTTTCTGAGCCTTTACAGTGGTTCTTGCCTCATGGGACACGTAACTATGAATTCTAGAAAGCATGGTAAGGGTTCCAAGCCATCAGCTCCACACTTGAATCACCTAAGGACAAAGCCAAGCGATGAACTAAAATGTCATGGTTGGGTGGAAGTTAGATTTCTGTATTCCTTGTAGGATCCCATGGTGGAGCACCAGGAATTGAGCTACATTAACTTGTCTCCCATTCTCCAGATTAATCTTAGCACAGGTTATAAAGACACTGGAGGCTGTTTTACTACAGTCTCACTCTGATTTGGAAGAAGATGCTGTTAGAAATAGCTTTCACTGAGCCCTGAGCCAAGACTATAGCAGGTGCACTCTTGCCACTGTGACCCAAGAGTCCAGGATCCAGGTTCTCTGAGCCCTGCTATGACGAGATCCAGGAATTCAGCTTCAGAACCTGTGGATGGATAGTCCTGGGAAGTTAGGGGCATAGAGCATATATCATTCATTTGCATATTGTTTTTTAAAAAGTCTTCTCTGGTCATTGCAGAAGGCTTTTTACAATATTCTAGTAGAATATTTTATTCTGTTATTTCTTACTGCTCAGTGAATAAAGAAGGGATGATATAACCACCCTTTAAAATACTACTCTTCAGGGAAACTTTTTTTTTTTTTTGAGCCAAGAGAGCCCCTTCTCTCTTTCTGTCTTCTCTGCCCGTAACAACAGAGTATCACTGACTTGGAGGCTTTATTTCTCATGGCTATAGCCTGGGGAGTATTCAAATGTGTACAGACTCAACAGCTAGTGAGGGCCCTCTTGCTAGTTTGAAGATGTGTGTTTTTCATTGTATCTGTAAGTGGTGTTAGCTTTGGAATATAAGTGGAGTATGTAGCCAGACATTTGTCTGTCAGAAGCTGGGTCCCAGTGCGGTGAGTTTGGGTGTTGGAAATCTTGAGAGGTCATCACTAATAGAAGATTGTTCAGTTATTGGAGGCTCTATTCTGTAAACAGTTTCATGCTTGTCTCAAAACTGGGTGGGTCCCTTAGGAGTGTGTGAGCTCCCATGAGAATGGATTGTTACACAAAGACCAAGTCTGGAACCTCTCTGATTTTGCTTTCTGTTACACCAGATGACCCTCTCACACATCTTCTCATTGTGGTAGCATCAACCATGTTAAGTAGTCATAAAGTCATCATTAAGGCCTAGCATACCCCAAGGTCATGACCTCCCAAACTGTGAGCTAAATCATCTTTCTGTAGACAAGAATCAAGTTCCACATGTCTGGTAACATTAGAACACTGGCCCTTGTATGAGGGTTCCCACCCTCAAAGACTTCAATTCCTAATGCTACATAATTAGGAAATTTGTCTCAGAATGTGGATTTTAAGATATGGAAACATGAAGTCCACAGTATTCTTCAAGATCTAGAGTCAGTCCCTAATTCTCGAGTACCATGTCCTGCTTTCGGAACACATTCACATCATTTATTTCTTTTCCAGAATGGGTGACTGTGCATTAACTCTACAATTGTCTAGCATGGGGACCCCTTAGGGTAAATTATCAAGTACACGCATTAGACATTTACCCATATCAGAAACTCATTGAGTCTCAAATAATATTTTGGGTTAGTTTTCTTAACAACCCTCATGGAGCATATTAGGACAAATAACATGAGGCTCAGAGAAATTCACAAATTATTTCTATATTGCTAGTCAGTAACAAAGAAGGATCCATATCACATATCACTGACTTAACTCCTACCAGACCAGCATCATATCACAAAATGTACAGTATAGTATAGTATAGTTACAGCAAAATGTCTCATATAGTAACAACATAATGTATAGTTTAGCATAGTTACAACAAAATATTGTATAAGATAGGATAGTTACAACAAAATGTATAGTAACACACAGTGCAAGTTAGCAAACCATCTGCAGACCATTATTTGGGATCAGAAAAGAGAGGCATCCAGACAAAAGTTAGTTGCCAGCTGCTTTGGTGGTAGTCCACAGGGCTGCTGGTTTCCATTCATGACTACTCAGTTTCCCCCAATGAAGGTAGTGTGGGAAGTTGAGAATCTTAGAATTTTGTTGTGGTGTCTCTTGTCGATCAGAAAACCTAGGCATTTTAGCTATTTGGAAAATTTTTATTTTGTTTTTGAGGTTGTAATTTAATGACATTTTCCTTCTCTTTTCTCACTCTGAATTCTTGTGTATACGCCTCCCAAGTCTTCTTCAAATTCATGCCCCCTTTTTCATTTATTGTTATTGCATATAAGTACATGTATATACACATAAATTCCCAAATACAGTATGTTCAGCTTGCATACTGTTGCTCATATGTGTGTTTTCAGAGCTAACAATTGATATTGGACAACCAGGTCATGTGCTCTTCTCTGGGGAAGACTATTTTAACTGCTCTCATCCCTTAGTTGCCCATAGATCTTTGTATAGGGTCGAGGCCTCATGGGAATTTCCTTTCAATTTGGTATCATCCTTTTTCATATCATATTTGGGCAGTCACATTGGTGAGATTTTATAGGTATAGATTTGACATTATTTGAAGACACAGTCTCACAAAAAACTCTTCTCCTGCGGCTTTTATAATCTTCCCACCCCCCTCTTCCATGATGTCTTCCAAGCCTAGGATACATGGGAAAATTTAAGGAACCAAGTCTGATAAACCAGTCCTTAGATCCTCTCGACCATTGGGGTGATGATTGCAGACTCTACCATTAGCTGTCCCCATGGCATTTGGGTAAGGATAAAAATGGATGGTCTGTACACTAATGGGAGTCTCCTTTGTAAATATATAGATCTATTTAATAGCCCTCATGGGTCTTTTGAGTATCTTATTATATAGTAACGGTGGTGGAAGGCAGGATGGCCAAACTTTCCGTAAGATAGTCCCACATTGCAGTTTTATCTCCTATGGTGGGAAGAGAAAACAAGAAAAATAATGACTTTTTCCTGAAGAAATCTAACAAACACTTAATAAAGAGGAAAGGTAAGGATTAACATCGAAAAAGAAGCTGAAAGAGGCTGAAAGAAATGATCGTCAGTTTGCAAATCAAACAAGAATGTAAAACTTCCTTGGGGCATCTCTCGCCTTTGTGAGCATCTCCTATCGCCTCTTCCTCTTCTACCAGCTGGGTATAGGTCGCAGCCACAGAGCAGCCTTATTCTGACGTTCCAGGGTAATCAAACATGGCCTCTGGAATCCTGTGGTGTTCCGTGTGTGTGTGTGTGTGTGTGTGTGTGTGTGTGTGTGTGTGTGTGTGTGTGTGTGTGTATGAAATGAATATATATTCATTTTCTTTGATACTTACAGCCTTTTCATATCTGTGACCAAATTATCAAATGCAAAAAGCTCAATGAAAGAAAAATAAATCTTGTCTCCTGGTTTTAAAGAGACCGGCTCATAATTTTGTATTCTAAGTGCTTGGAAGGGATATTGTGATGGCCCTCCAGGAAGCAGAGAGTGACAAAGAAAGGATCCAGGAATAAGATACTTTCAGGGATCACCCTCAGTGACCTACTTTCTTTAGGTAGGCCCTACCACCTATGATTCCAGAATCTCCCTGGCTATACCCTCTATGGCTCCTACCTTCCAATAATGGATTGACAAGGGCCCTACAGAATTGAGCCAGAGTACCATAATCTCATCTACTTGAAGTTCTGTGAGTACCCCTATCAAAACCCAGAGCCCAAGTGGGAATCTATTTTAGACCATGCGAGATGAAGGCTAATAAAGGACTCATGACTGTTTCATATGTAGCCACCGTCTGCAGGATGAGCAGATGAACAGAAGGATGGTGGAAGATACCTGGTCTCTGACTGTGTCTACCTGGGAGTCACTGGTTGGAACCACTGTGGGAGGGAGCACTGTTTCTTACTGTACAGGGCATGTGTCCAAAGCATCTGGTAGATGCATGATTCTATTTGGAGGGAATGTTTATCTGTTCCAACAGAGATCCTTCCTGGACATGAGGAACATAAGCCTACCCTGGAGCTCACCTGTATGGGGGAAAAAACATCCTCAGTTGTGGGGCAGGTAGTTATTTATGGAAAAACCAATGAATCATCTAAGATTTATATGGTGAGCCACAAACCCAAGCATTGCTTAATTGCTCACTCTAAAAATAGTAATCAGTAAAGTTTGAGTCACTGCAGCCATCAGCAAAAGGCTTTTGTGTTTCTGCTTGGGATGAGCTGATGAGAGGTCCCTGGGCAATGGCCATCCCAGGAAGCACAGCCCAGACAGCACTGTCTTTTGAGATCTTCAAACACAGGAGATCTTTAGGAATGCAACCCAGAGCAAGTGACACCTGCCATGGGAGAAGAGTTATATAGCTAAATTTGTAGATTGCCAAAACACCTATTGACAACTGAAGACTAACTCAGGATGAGAAACCTTTCCCCAGCCTTGCTCATCCACCCTGCTCAAGTAGCTTTACTCCCTCAGATGTCATGAGAAGACCCTGGCCTTGCAATAAATCCGCTGTTACTTCTTGTTAACATCCCCAGTGAGAGAGACATAAGAAAAGGAGAAACATTAGGCGTCTGAAGGATTTCACTTGTGAAATCCTTCCTGGGAGAGAGCGATAATGTTGATAATGTCTCTTTCAGGTATTGAGGACTCAGGATGTGCCTCTCATCTGTAAGGACGGAATGAGAAGATAGCATCATAATACTGAGAACAGTCTCCAGATCAGTATGTCCATTTGCCTACCACCCTCAGTATCCATGGTAGGATAAGAGCTAACGTGTCTTCCGACATGTATACTCACTGTGGCCCCAAAACAGAGAGCACCTCCCTTAAGAATGCCAGCAGCCATTTGCCTCTTGATGAAAGAATACACAAGTCCATAAAGGCTGGAAGATAGAGCAGAGGCTCCAATTTTCTAATCAGAACTAATCCTTCCAGGCATACAGCATTTGATACATCAAAGGCTTAATATTTGATACATCAAAGGTCTTCTCAGGAAATCTTCTGAGAAATTAAAAAAAAACTATGCTAATGAATGTATGAACTATGTGGTTTGAAATCTGGATCGTTGGGGGCTTAAGATAAAGTTTTTATAACTTAATTTGAATGACTAGGCATCTGCATATATGCCACGATTTGGAGGGTCCCCAAAAGCCAAGTGATCCCTGATATAATTTTTGTCAATTTCCACCCCATTTAAAAGAGCCTCTTAGGCAAAGGATATGAGGGCTCCATTAAGGCATTAAGACAGACTCCATTGTCCAATTAGCAACTCTGTTTCTCCAATGCTGTGAAAAGTTAGGGAACCATAATAGTTTTCTTTGATGAGGCTTAATTGGACTGTAGATGTTTCTTATGTGGGTCTCTTTCTCTTTAGACAAGCAAAACATAGAAAAGGAAAATAATGGGCACAGAAGAACACAGCACCACTCCAGGCTAGAAAATCTGCTTTTATCAGGTCACATACTTCCCGATCTCTTCTTATTGGATTACAAAATAAGGGGTCTCCTTATGACATGTTAAGACACAGGTATCATTGTTCTTTGCACATATTTAATCTTAGTATACACACTCTTGTCCCCTTCAAATTCTGTTCCTCTCTTTCCTTCAAAGAATGTGCTTCCACTCTCATTATACATGTGTGTATTTAAGTCTATGCTTCATACATGAGAGAAAGCCCATAATACTTATTTTCTCTTCTCCATTACCTTCTCCCTGGTCTGGCTTTTTGGGCACCTTCCTTCACCAACATGGTTCCCTTTATACTGTTATGTCCTGCATTTGTATTTGAATGTACAAACACACACACACACACACACACACACACACACACACATACGTTTTCTACTTTCATGTCCTGCATATATATTTATATACACACACATGCAAGATACGACAGTAGAAAGAGAAGATAGATAGATATAGATGGTAGATAGATAGATAGATAGATAGATAGACAGATAGATAGACAGACAGATAGATGGACAGATAGATATACAGACAGACAGATGGACAGATGGACGGATGTACTGATAGATGGATGGATGGATGGATGGATGGATGGATGGATGGATGGATGGATGGATGGACGGACGGATGGATGGATAGATGGATGGATGGATGGACAGATAGATATACAGACAGACAGAGAGATGGACAGATGGACGGGTGGAATGATGGATGGATGGATGGTAAGGGACAGAGAAAACCTCGGTTGAAGGACTGCCACCATCACTTTAGCATACGAACATGACTAGAGGGCAGTTTCTCCATTTCTAATTGATGTGGGATGGCCCAGCCCACTGTGGGCAGTACCATCCCTAGGCAGTTGGGCCTGAGATATATAAGACAGCTAGCTGAATGTGAACCTCTAAGAAAGTAAAGCAGCATTCATATGCTGGTTTGTTTTGAGCTGCTGCTTTGAGCCCTCGTCTTGAATTCCCTAGATGATGAAGAGTTACATGGAGTAATAAGCAAAATAACCCTTCTCCTCCACAATTGCTTTTGGTCCTGGTATTTTATTACAGTGATACATCAAACTGGGATGGGGTTTTTCTTGAATCTTTCACAGAAGATGATTTTTCTTCTTTTAAATTCTCAAAGTGACTTGAAGTTGTTAGGACTTGATATGTTCTATTTCCTGTGAGCCTGTAGGTTGTCATGGATAAAGACAAAGACCAAAAAGCTGGCTGAGAACCACAGCTATACCCTTTATTATTTGTATGGTCACCACCAAGGGAAGTATGGCCTCCTGGGCTGCAGAACTGAAGTTACAGATGAAGAAGCAGCCTCCCTCCGTGGTTTCTTCTTCAGTTTCTGGTTGAGCTCCTGCCACGGCTTCTCTCAATGATGGACTGTTGCAAAACAAGCCCTTTCCAAGCATTTGTTTAGGATGCTTATCAAAGGATGAAAAGGCAAAGGAGGGCGGTGCACGCACAGAAACTCCAGTCTTCATGCATAAGAACATGGACATTTACATAATGAATTTTATTTAACATGATTACTTCCAGTTCAATCCAGTTCACTGAAATGAACCTAATTTCGCTTTTTCTTGACTACAATAAAAAAAAAAATGGAGGTTAAAATGGTACCTATCTTTTTTTCACCAACTCCTAATAGTGGAATGATACTGACTTGAAACTTTTCTGGGTTTCCTTAGTGTCTTAAATGTTTTATTTCAACACTAATGTATTACTTATGTTAATTTGACTGTCCCCAATGCCCTGCTGCCCAAATAAGAAGAAACAATACCAAATGGTCAGCCCACAAAGCATATACATACAAGTAACACTGAAGAGAACAAACAGGCTGTTTTTAGGAATATTTATACATAATACATATACATAGCAATGAAAAGAGAGGCCATGAAATGGCAAGAGAGCAAGGAGGGGATATGTGGGAGAGTTTGGAGGGAGGAAAGGAAAGAGGAGAATGATGTAATTATGTTATAATCTCAAAAGATAAAAGTTCTGGGTGGACTTCAATCCATGCATGCCTCTACCGGGCAACTTTGTGTATGCTAAGGCAGAACTTGTTTCTCCAGTCACCTTCACTGTGGTTTATAGAGACTACTGGGCTCATGTCTCATTTCATTCAGCTGAACATGGACATTTTAAAGAACATTTTATGTGATTAAGAGCATATTTTAAACATTCTGGGTTATGATACAGTCATCTTTTGTATCTCTATGGGACTAATTTTAAGGATTTCATTGAAACTAAAAGTCTGCAGAAACTAAAGTGTAGGACAGTCGTCATATTTACTTATAACACACACATCTTCCTTTGTGTTGAAATAACCTGTGGATTTATTATAGAACCTAATAAAATACAAGTGATAGATTAATTATTTTTATACTGTGTTGCGCATAGTGTGATGACAGGCAAAGTGGCCATAAATGTTCAGAAGAGTTTGAATTCTTCTATTTCTCTTTATTTCTTGAGAAAGAGACTTACTGTGCCATCCAGGCTGTCCAAAATATCAGCATCTCAACCATTTGTCTGTATACCACCAAGTTCTGGGAAAACAGGCATGTAGCAACAGGCCTAGCTTTGCCCAAATATATAATACTTGTGGTTGGTAGAACCTGAAAGTATAGAGACCAGCAGTAGTCCTTTCTATATAAATCTGGGGGATAAAAAGTATCACTATAAAAGCACATCACAGGTCTCACAGGTTTAAGTCTGCACCTTTGGGATTGTCCTGTAATTCCAGCCTCAAGGGATGAAAAAGCATGAGACTAACATGTCCAAGGCCTGCCTGAGTTTAAATCAAGGCCAGCTTCAATAATTAATGACATTTTATGTCAAAAGTAAGAAGCAAAAGGGGGGGAACTGCCCATGGAGATGGTCATATGCAAGACCATCTGTTTATTCCACAATACCATAAGTAAGGAAATAGATACAAACATGAGCTTGCACACACCCACCACTACAGGCTTGCACCATGGACTTAGCTGATTGTGAATGTTAATCTGTACTAGTTTAATGGAATCATTTAAGTGGAATTGAGTCTTAATGATGATCTCTCTCATGTAAACACTGGGAAGCTGGTGTGCAAACTTTTATTCCTCAGTAGGTTTTCTCTGCCATGTCTACTGAAATTGAGGCAAGGCACTAAAGAAGAACCCTTCTGCATTGTGTGACCACGAAGAGGTTTGGAGTCTGAAGCCTTCTTGTCCCATGCTACTTTGACCATGGCACATTCTTGAAGGTCTTCGGAATACTCACAGAACTAAATGTGTTAAAAGCAAGAGACTTTGGCCTACAGTGTCCACAGAGACCTGCTGGTCTCATACAAATAACAAACAAACAAAAACAAAAAACAAAACAGGCAAAATACTGTTTGTGCCTTCTTATCTTGATGTCTCCTTTGCATCCCATTCCATCTGAGTCTTCTGCATGTAGTAATTTATTTTTCCCCCCTCGTTTAAATGTATCGGGTCCCCTGGAGTTCTATTCTTGATGTCTTATAGCTTCAACAGAATATCTACCAAATCATTTACAACAGAGAAAAACTTTTATAAACCAAACATACACTTCTTTGCCTTAAGGATATAGAGTGTACTGCCATTCTGTGTCACAGCTAGTGATACTTGTTCTAAATTAGAACCACATAAAAATGCCCTCCCCACATACACGTGCACACACACGTGCACACGTGTGCACACCCACATGTTCACACTCACATGTGCACATACACATGCATACACACATGCACACACTTACACACATGTGCACACATGCACACGCACACACACCTGCACACACACTCACACACACACACACCTCTGTACTCAGCCCTTCACAAGCTTTCAGCACAGCACTCCCCTTTGAAAGCTCTTCTCACTATTCTCAGGTGATACAAAGCTACACATTTGATTTAGAGTTTACTGTGTGGAAGGCAAGGAGAGATTGGTGGAACATGTCTCCCATTTATCTTTTGTGATAAAGCCTCCAGAGCTCTGGGGTGTGGCACTGACTCTACACAGTTGCTTGCTTATGCTACACAGTTGTACCATTTGAACAGTCAGAATTATTCCACAGCCCATTTAGAAGCTCCAAGGACACGAAGGTGGCTTTAAAAATTAGCCAAGAGCACTGAACTTGAAAATGGAATAGTTCTGCCAAACTGGCTACCACTGACACATCGAATCACTTATTTCAAATAGGAACTTCAAACATTCAGTCTCTTTTTCTCTCAGTATCTTGTGTCAAGAAGGGGGTGTATGAATACGAGCAAGGCTAAAAGTCCCTGAGCACATATTGAACAATATGCACCAAAGAGTGTATCAATTTACTTGAACTAAAATAAAAAAATCGCAAAATTGATGTTGCATTAATTTCCTAACGTTTCTTCCTCAGCCATCAATGTCATTGGTCATCAATTTTTCAATGCTTTGAGGCCAGAAGAGCAGAGGCCTTGGGCACAATATGAAAGAATGTGCTTTATGTATATTTCCACTGTAACTAAGCATCCCTAATGCTGTTATCTAAATGTCTAATGCTGAATGACAATACACGAAATCTCCACTGGAACAGTTCTTTGTAAACCACTAATGGCCAAAGGAACACAATGCTTTGCTGAGCATCATCCCCTGGGTCCATAGCTCATTGGTCTAAGAAATGAACTATTTTCTGTACACTGAAGTTTCCACTCTTGTCTCTCTCTCTTTTTTTTTTGACAACTTGTTTCCATCTAGATAGATGCAAAGAAAGTTATTTGGACCTGGAGATCGAATAATGCTAATTTTTCTTGCCTTTTATACCATGCATCATTTATGCTCATGATCACAATACACAGCTCTATGACACACATCTTGCTCTGTATGAGCTTCAAATAACATCCTAAGACAAACAGCAGAATTGACAACAACCTATGAAACTCTGATGTATCCATCCATCTTATCAAGAGTCTTGAGGCTAGTAATGGCCATAGTGCACTGTGATCCTCGGAATCAGCACCTACAGTAGGTTCTGGGTTCTGTTTGTGCATAAATTCCTAAAGTTTCTCAATTTAACTCAGATTGCACAGACGCACACAGAAGGCAAAGATGATGACCAGTCTGTTTTGCTTCAATCACAGAATGTTCCTCATAGTCAAAAAAAAATGTTTCATTGCTTTATATATAAGCATGAAAATAAAAAGGTGAATTAAATGGGACTCTATTTATTCAGGAAACACAAAGGGCATAAAATCAGGAGATGTTAATAGTGAAGAAGCTTTTGCGTCATTACAGGAAAGTAATAACTATATTGCATCATCACAGGGAGGCATCAACTAACATTGCATCATCACAGGGAGGCATCAACTAACATTACATGATCACAAGGAGGCATCAACTAACATTACATCATCACAGGGAGGCATCAACTAACATTACATCATCACAGGGAGGCATCAACTAACATTACATCATCACAGGGAGGCATCAACTAGCATTGCATCATCACAGGGAGGCATCAACTAACATTATATCATCACAGGGAGGCGTCAACTAACATTACATCATCACAGGGAGGTGTCAACTAACATTACATCATCACAGGGAGGCATCAACTAACTGCATCATCACAGGGAGGCATCCACCAACATTACATCATCACAGGAAGGTGTAAACTAACATTACATCATCACAGTAAGGTGTAAACTAACATTACATCATCACAGGGAGGCGTCAACTAACTGCATCATCACAGGGAGGCGTCAACTAACGTTACATCATCATAGGGAGGTGTAAACTAACTGCATCATCACAGGGAGGTGTCAACTAACGTTACATCATCACAGGGAGGCATCAACTAACATTACATCATCACAGGGAGGTGTCAACTAACAATACATCATCACAGGGAGTTGTCAACTAACATCACAATGAATGATTCGGGAGCATATTTGGGTTACCAGAGCAGACAAGTAGTATTGACTTTTAGAGACGCTCCGAGGGAGAGACAGTGGCTTCCCGACCCATCTTCACAGTCTCTATCTTCATCTCTCTACTCCTCATCTGGTACATACTCATCATTCTCTGTCATTTCCTTCCTGCAAATGTTTCTTTCTCGGCATAACACTCAAGATTCCAGCCTCTGATTTCACTGCCTGCATGAGTCTGTATAAAGTGCTTGGCCCAAACAAATCTGCAACCTGTAAACATGATCATTCCTGAGAAAAACCATTTAGCATAGGCAGCTGTACACATGACTAAATGTTAGACCATCCCCAATATCCTGACTTTTTTCTCTCCCTTCCCCAAAGGCTTAAATCACAATGCAAACATGTTACCTAGAAGGAGAAATAACTCTGCCTTACTAATGCATTAGCAAGGATAACTTTTCTTAATCAGGAAAGTATTTCTTTTCAAATGTAGTGTCCTCAAAGACTGAATGGGTATACCTTCCCGACATATACCCATCATCTTCTATTTATAATACCAAAGATGGACCTTCATACCCTGTGCATGCTTAATGAGTGCTCTAAGACTGTGAACTATACATTCATCCCTTGAAACACATCCTTTTAGATATATTTTTTTTGGAATGAAGGAAATGGAGAAAAAAATGTCTAAGCACTCAAAGACAATGTCAGCGGTGTCTGGTCTAAGTGGCAAATGTGTAAAAGAATCTTAATCTTCGTAACAACTGTACGAGGTAGGCTTTCGTATTAATTTTTTCTTTTATTGAAACGGATTTTTTCTCAACAATATATCCTGATATGGTTTCCCCTTCCTCTGCTCCTCCCAGTTTCTCCGCACCTCCCTTCCCTTCTGAATCCAATCCCTGTCTCTCATTAGAAATCAAACAGGTGTCTAAGGGATAATAATAAAATAAAAATATAATAAAAATATATGAGATAAAACAAAAAGTAACATGAGGAATTGGACAAACAAACAAAAGAGCTCAGGGGGAGGCACAAGAAGCAGAAACCTACTCATTCCCATTTTTTGGAGACCCCTAAAAACACAAAACCGGAAGCCAAAATATATATGCAAAGCTCCCGGGGCAGACCTGTGAAGACTCTGTGCACACTGCCTGAGTCTCTGGGAGTCCATATGTGCTTTGATCATGATTATTTAGAGAGCTTTGATTTCTTGGTGTCATCAATACCCTCTGCTTCTTTCTGCCTCCTCTTCCTCGGGGCTCCCTGAGCCTTGAGAGAGGGGATTTGATGAAGACACCCCATTTAGGGCTGAGTGTTCCAAGATCTCTCACTCTCAGCATAATGTCTCTGTGGGGTCTCTGTATTTGTTCCCATCTGCTGCAGGATAAAGCTTCTCTGATGATGACCCAATGAGGCACCAATCTATGCGTGTGGCAGATTATTAGAAGTAATATGGCTACATTTTTAGAGATACAGTATTTGATTTTACCATTGAACTCTTGGTTATCTGTTCTCAGATACAGCGCTGTGTATGGGTTCCATCTCATAAGTGGACCTCTAGTCAAATCAGATATCACACGGTTACTCCCAGAAGTTTTATGTCACCATTGCAGTAGCCTATCTTGCGGGCAGGGCAGCATTGTCTGTCTAAGGGTTGTGAAAGTTGGTGTTTACCTTTCTCTTTTGACAGCATGAAGAGCACCTTCCTTTACTAAGGCCACTAGCACCTAGATGCTCTGTGGGGGCACCAGCTCGATTTCTCCACATTCAATGAAGTGTATAGGCACTGTCTTTAGCAATAGGGCTCTGTTATCGGTTTCTAGAGAGAAACATAGAGCCTTGGCAACAGCCTTGGTTGTTTGGGGACTCCCATGGGACCCCATTGGCCAACAACTCAATTAAACGCAACCCAATCCCAGTCCTGGAAGCTTCATTTGATGAAAAAATATGTCCATTTGGGACTCTGTTGCCCCATTATTTGGCAATCTAATTTACCACCTTCACATATGTATATTTTAAGAAGCTTCTGTATTGTTTCCATACTACCCCTCAAATGGCCCTCAGTTTTAGCGTCTCTCTCTCTCTCTCTCCCTCTTCCCTTTACCCTCCCTTTCTTACATGAGTCTCCCACTCCAGCATCCCTCCTCTGTCCACCCAGGATCAGCATCCTCCCATGACACAGAGAAACTGAGGGTCAAGGATTTTAAACAACCCCAATAATAGTTGTAGAGCCAAGGGTAAAACCTGATTTCTTAAATGCCTAAGTGAGAACTCTGAAAAACGTCTGAATGGAAAGGAAGTCTCCCATTGATTATGTGAATCACTGTAGTATCTGCATTTCTCAGTTTTCCAAATACCCAGTGGAGGTCAGGGGAACAAAGTCAAGGATAATCATACTCAGAGACAGTGTGGACTGTGTCTGTGTCCAGAAAAGACTTCATCCCAGGGCACTACTGCAAAAAGCCAAGACTTACAAGTGATGGGAACGGTATGCTTTTGATGCTATTGCTAACACATTTGCCACAGTTACACTGGGATGGGGGCCTTTAGTAATATATGATTATAATATGAGATTCTAAAGACTACCTAAACTGAATACTTCAGAAACCCACACTTGCTCCTTCCTTCCTCTACTCAGAGCAAAGCAAAAACACAATGTCCTCCGTAAGAAGTAAGTTAGATACTTAAGCCTTTACCAAGCCACTCAGCTTCCAAGTTTTCTACGTAGCCTCCAAGTTTTCTATGTAGACCCCATCGGATTTTATGTTCCTTGTGGTCTATTACACTTACACTTACTGATAGCTACAGCAGAGATTCATGAAGAAAACACTCCTTGTGATTATGGCCTAGGATTATATAGAAAATCAATGTTAATTTTCTAAGCATTCATTTATAATTTAAAATACAGAGTAAACTCATGCATCTCTTGGATGTCAAATTCATTAAGAAATAAATGCTAATCAGATTCTCTTCTAAAAGCCTAAATATACTAAAATAAGATTGTAGCACAAAGCTTGTAGAACAATATAATTATTGTAGTCTTCATACAGATGCCTGTTAATTGACTATTGAAATTAAAAAGCATTTCCATAATTAATCTCATGCTATTTTCCAATTATGAGTTTGATATAGAGAAATCTATGTAGCTTCTGTAGCAACTAATGATGGTGAACTTGTTTAGGAGTGGGGGATGGGAAGCTTTGTGAGACAACCTAGAATAGTTACCAGATCAATATTTTCCTTTTTGCCATCCTATTCACAAAGGACATAAAATGAGGGCAGCATGAAAGCATTGTTTTAAGCTTTGAATGGGATGGAAAAGGTGAAATCTGCAGAGAGGAGAGAAAAAGAAATCTGGTGTGATTAGATGTGCTATAGAGTTTATCCAGACAGCTCAAGACATGCCCTGAAGCAGAACAGCATGTCAATTGCAATAGAGGCTATTTACTCCTCAACATGTTAAACCCATCACAGACCACCTAACGTGCCAAAGTCTTAAGAGCAGAAAAATAGATGGTGACCAACTCTGTAATTTGAAGAGAACTCATGATCATTGTGTCTACCCAGTGTATGTGAGTACTTTAATTTAACCAAAAATAATCTAGAAATTATGTACCTTTTACTTTATTGTATCAAGAACCCTGAACATGAGATTCATATCCTTAATTAAGATGTCTGCATACATGACTGAAGACCTAAGGATAAAGTTGTAGGACCTTTTATGGCCTTTGATTAGGGACTTGCTACTTACCTTTCACCTAGTCTCTATGAATTGTCCTGTTCTTTGAGTCTGAGTTTGAATATTTTATACTTCATGTTGTCAGAGTCCTGCAGCATCAGGTTTATGTACCATGTATTGTTTAATAGTCTTCCCAGTCTAAACAATAACTTATTGCACGCATTTGCCACACTTTATCAGTTCCCACATTGCAGGGGTTTTAGGTTTCTTCCACAGATAGGTTATTGTAAATGGTGCTGGGGTGAATGCGGGAATGTGTTGCATGAATCCTAATTGACCTTATAATAAAAAACTGGAGCCAAATATTAGAGTAAATGCTAAGAGACCAGAGAGACAGGAATAAGCCACAACCACTTCACACCTAGCCAACTCCTCAGGCGGAAAGGGGTAAGGTCTGTCTCCACAAATCCTCAGCCTGCATAGGGGAAGCGAAGGGAAGCACAGGATGAAATGACAGGGGCAGCTCCTGGCTCCTATCACCTTTTTCTCTTTCTCTGCCCAGGCACATCACTTCCTTTCCCAAATTTCCTAGTGCCGGGATTAACAGCATGTGTGCTTCCCAAGTACTGGGAACAGAAGCATGGGATCCCAAGTGCTGGGATTAAAGGTGTGTGTCATCACTGCCTGGCTCTGCTTCTCTATTGGACTGGATTAATCTCATGTAGCCCAGTGTGGCCTTGAACTCACAGAAATCCAGACAGATCTCTGACTCTGCCTTCCCAGTGCTGGGATTGAAAGTGTGTGCCTGACATTTATGGCTAACACCGAGGCTGGCTCTGTCCTTTGATCTTCAGGAAATCTTTACGTTATCCATAATATCACCTCAGGAATGCCACTGTCATGTGGCAAAAAATTAATTAAAAAAATAGTCATAAATAAATAGTTCTTGTTTCCTAAAAAGAAGGGGAGAGAAGCATAGCCCCTAATACTCTAAGCACACTCTAGTAGAAGGTTATATCCAAAAAATATTTGGGCAATATAAATTGGTAATGATTGAGGGGGGAATAAAACATTGCCTGAACAGGGAAGGGGGGTGGACCTGGAAAGAGATGGGAGAGGGTGAGAATTATCAAAACACATTGTACAGAATTCTTAAAAAACAAACAACAACATTCTAAAACCTACCTCAACTGGATATGCCAGACTGAACTGACCCACTGTGGGACTCCTTGCCCTCCTGGGGGGTAATAGGTGGGGGGATGGGAGGGGAGGGCTGAGAAAGGACTGGGTGGGACTGGAAGGAGGGAAGGGGAGCAGTGGTAGATATGGAAAAACAATTTTTTAAAAATAAAAAAATGAAGAAAAGAAAATTCTAAAATAGTGAGGGTTGTGAAGATGCTGTTTAGTTGATGCATACGTTGTTCTGTTGATGCAGGGCTTGCACAAAGCTCTGGGACTGATCCTCAGAATCTCGTAAAAGTAGCATGGTGGACCTGCCTATCATCCTAGCACCCAGGAGATAGAGGCAGGAAGACCAAAAGTTCAAGATCCTCTTCAGATACACATGGAATCTGAATCCAACCTGGACTAAAGGAGACCCCGACTCCAAAAGAAGCAAAACCGTGGGATTGCTGCATCATCTGGTATCCAAATCGTTACTTGGTAGGAAAAGATTCATGCTATTTTCTGTAGCAGCTATAATTTTGCATTCTCGATAGCAGTGTGTGAAAATTTTACACATCCTTATCAACATTCATCTTTGTTTTTTAAATAATAGCCATCCTGACAACTCGGAGACACTGTCTCATTGAGAATTTGATTTGCATTTCCCTGACCACTGACAACAATGTGATCCCCCCCAAGTATCTTCTATTTATATGTCTTTTTTGTTTTGTAAAGAAAGGTTTATTTGTTCTTACCACAGTTTTTGATCAGTTGCTTTAAACTACTGTCCTAAGAATTCTTTTTGGGGGTTTTAAAGATTATTCTTCTATCTGAAAAATGGTTTGGAACACCTAATGTTATTTAAAATGTCCATATTATTCAAAAACAATCTACAGAATGTACTACCCATCAAAATATCAAAGATATTATTACTAGAAATAAAAACAAATAAAATTCGCATGGAATCACATAAAACCACAGGTTTCCAAATAGATATGAAGAAAGAACAGACCTGGAGATACAACATTTTCTGATTTCCGGGTATATTATAAGGCTACAGTTACTAAAGAAATATGGTGCTGACTCAAAATAGACACTGGACTTACAGAACAGGGCAGGAAATTCACACAACTGACACTGGACAATGGCGTCTAGAAGACACTGGGGAATAGACCAACCTCTCTGGAACGTTCTGGGAATGTGGGAGTTCCACTTTGAAAATAATGCCTTTGGGGCTTTAACATCATACACAAAAAGAAATGCAAGTACTGATGGGAAACACACACACACACACACACACACACACACACACACACACACACCATGAGTTTGTAAAAATCCCAGAAAGATGTGTGGGAGAAAAGCTTCATGGCGCAGCGTTGGCAATAATTTCATGGATGTGACACCAAAAGCGTAGAGAGTGAGAGCAAAAATAGACCAGTAGGATGGTGACAAGCCAAAGAGCTTCTACATAGGAGAAGGAACAGAGCCTAGAAGGGGATAAAATGTGGTTTGCCTGATTTCACTCTCCGAAGATGGTCACTCAAAAAACCAAAGAATGCTCAGAAAGAGAGGGGTGTGGAGACTGATATCTTCCCATTAAAACACGACCTACCATCAACTCGGAAGCAAAAGAATTAGCCTAAAATACACTTTGGGTCAACATCTGGAAGTTTCTACAACACTATGAAGCAAAGGAACTAGATGAAGGAGCAGAAGGCAAAGCACATGGCCCTTCCTAGAGACCCAGGAGCTTCTTTCTTTGTGTCTAGAGAGGCCTGTGATTGGTACAACTCAGAAGAACTTGAGATGTGGAAACTCTGCTCAGGTTCAGTTCCAGCAAGGCTTGTGCTTTATTTTCCAACCCAGAGATTGCTTCAAATGCACTGGCATCCCAGTTATAATCTGAGCATAGAGACAAGGAAATACAGAGACCTAGATTCAGAATTCAGATTTCCTGTTCCATTCTCAGTACAGGGCTAAGCCCGGAGAACTCAGTTTTCCTTCTACATAAAGACAAAATTAAATACTTGTTCAGGTCCTTCCTACACTACTTAGTATTGAGTGTTTGTCTGTTTTCCAGGAGAATGGCTACTGAGCTAGCTAATAAAAAAAGATAAAACACTTTGCACTCTCAATATGTAATTTCCATCCTTTATTTCTGGTTGTCTCATACAATGTCCTGTTTTTAATATGAGTAATCATGATCTCCCTGAATCTGGATGATCCTAACCGTTCAGAAGTCAGAATAAGAACTGAGAACTTCTCTGGGAAAGGACATCACAAATGAAATTGTTAAGCTCAGATTGCAGCAGTTTAAGATTGCGCCAGGAGGCGCCTTTGTAGGAAAGGAGAAATGTGGATGCACAGGAAGAGTGTCATTTGAAGATGCAATTGATGCTACCCACAAGCACTCTGAGAAGCCAGGAGAGAGGTCCGAGATAGACCCTTTCTTATCTCCTCAGAAGGAGGCCTGGCTAGTTCCTTGATTTTAGCCTTCCAACCTGAAGAATGATGAAGCATAATTATTTATAACTCCCGTGTTGTACCTTCCGACAAAACTCTAATCAACAATTCTCACTCAAATTTTCTTAAAACCCAGGTCTTCAACTTCATTCTTCAAATCACACTGAACATTTTTGCCAAGCTAGGAGACCTTTTCCATAAACCCAATGGCCTTTTGCCATTCAATTTTAGTAAGCAGAGCATAGGGTTAAGCCATTAACTTCTCTATTCAATCATGAAAATTAAATTAAAGTCCTGCTGTGTATATACTCTCTTCTATTACCTAAAATGCAAAATCTATTTAAAACCTTACAACAGCATCTGACTGAGTTGTAATAATACAACATCCTGGAATGGACATGGGACATTACAACATTTCCAGGATAAACGTTTACTCTCAAATATTGCTAAGCATTTTCTGTTAGGCTGCATGCCAGGTCCTTCTGCAGAATATTGAACTAGATCTATTGAGATATAATGTTCCTGTCCATTAGATTAGATGTTGTATCCACCACTTTACTTCACCATGAAGTGACAAGTCTAACATCAGTTTTAGAAATTAAACTTGAAATCTGAGCTAGAGAATGTCAACCACTTACATTTTTAAAAAAATCTAAATAAAAGTATAATGTAGAGCTCTGCAAGAAAAACGTGGTTTAATTTATAATTTGTGTTGTACAGAGACTGAGAAATTGAAAAACCCTTTCACCCAGGTACTTAAAGGCCCTTAGGGAAGAGAATAATTTCTTACCCTACCGTACACATATAAATTCATAGCCCACGATGGTTGTATTAAACAATAGAGACAGATCTGTAAAAGGGCTATTTCTTTATCAGTGTTTCTCAAATTTTCCTAGGGGAAAAATGTTTTGTAAACATTGTGAACATTTGGATTCCCAGACGATCTAGAGTTTTTCAGAAAGGAAAGGGATAAGAGAATAAATGACTCAAATGTTTTTATTCAGTGCTTGATATAAAATCTGGAAGATAAGTTTACAAGAAGCATTTTCAACAGCTAACCTTTTGAGTAACTTTTCCTGGAGAGATGTGAGTGGATATACCACCATGGATGTAAACAAATGTTCATTATCCCAGAGGGCAAAGACGACCGACCAGAGATTATAATCCAGCTGAAGTTCAGCTTTGTGAACCAATGCAGTCATTCAAGCCATGCTTAGAAACCGAGATGCCTAAGCAGGAGAGACTCAAAGACAGCCACAACACCAGAAACCCACCAGCCTGGGTGACAACTTGGGACAGCTGCCATCTATGGGGCTCTCTGCACATGCTGCATGCCAGCAAGTCAGAGAGCCCCTTAGAGGCCAATTGACATACCCCTTTCTTCAGAAATCCTTTACTGCTTCTATAACCTTGAGGAAGGACCTCGTTGATTCTAGCTTTCCTGGGCTTGTGAAGTTTTATTTACTTTTTGGATATCATAGACCTCTATTCATCTAGGAAGGCTGTTCAATTTAGAAGAGATTGCTACACAGCAACATAAGATTATAGGAATTACTAAAAACAACTTCTCGACAATTTCCCAAGGATTCCCCACCTCATAGCTTCAAAGTATTGCCTAATCACTGGTCATTAGAATAGCTTCAAAATAACTGGGGACTCTTCTATTTCATTTTTCTTTGTAATTAATTTTCTCTCCTCCCTATACTGATATCTGCTTGTGGTATTCCTTTAGATTTTGATCATATCTTACTGATATAACCATCACTGTTAGTCTACTGAGGCATTTCTACTGGAATTCTCTTACCATTTCCTCCATTCTAGAATGTTCTCTTGTGGTCCTTCTGTTGACTTTGTTCCCCTGCCTTCTAGTAACATTCCTGTGAACCTGTAGGGCTCTCTTTGAGCCTGTGACATCTTCAACTGGACCTAAGAGGCTCTATCTCTTCCTAAACAACTCTTAGAAAATAGTCTTCTTGAATTTTCCATATGTGCTTAAGCTTCATCTTTTGTGAATAGCTTTGTCCAACGTTGAACTCACAATCAAGACACTCAAGATACTCTTAAACTAGCAGTGGCCCTTTGACCGCAGAACGCACAGAGGAATCATACTTATGAACCTGTGAATGGAAAGTTATCAGCAACAGTCTTTGCCAGCTCTTAAATGGTCTATGGTCCACATTGTGGTCCAGGTACAAGTCCAGAAGTTGGTGTTTCATGCCATCTCTTTATCATGTTGTGATTTTGTTTGGTTAAAACTATCTTCTCCTGGTTTTCATTTTCTTACCTACTGTATCTCTAACAGAGGCTGATGGTTCCTGGGCAACTTCTTCTGAAGTTTCATCCTGCAAGGAAATTACTGTTCTCATCAATCCTTTAATTAGGAATGAATTCCATGATTAACTTCCCTTGTGTCTCTTGCTTTGGAATCATCCTTGTTTTTTTCTTTGTCACGGGCTGTGTTCTGTGTTCTTCTTACACCTTCTGAGTTGGTTTTTATCTTGGGTCAGCTCTTTGGCATGGCTATACTAGCCATAGCCTTTCTTCTGAAGAGCTGTTGGACTTACGTTCTTTCTCCTGACTTTGAGTGAGACCAAAGGACTTCTGGTAACTCGTTAGGGCTTTTAGGCTCAGGTATAATTTCTCCGGCTGCCGTTTTGGTGCATTTTGCCATCTGGTGCTATGACAGTTTCTTCTAGCCTGCTGATGCTACCATACTACCTCACTAATCTTGGGACCCAGTCATTTCTGATTTTCTTGCCTTACACTTCCTTTTAAATCAGTTTTCCTCTTGAATTTTGAAGAGATGCTGTCTTGGCCACATCTGCCTCATAGTATTGTTATTTTGAGTTCGCAGTGTTCTGGATCTCAACATCTTAGAAATGGTGATTTTTTTATTTTTTAATTTTTTTTGCCATTGGCACATCTGATTTCTAACTTATTTTTTGTGATGATGTCTGCTTTTTTGGAAATGGTACTGACATTCTAAAAGTACCTGACCATAGTCATGGTTCTTGACAGGTATTGTCTGTCCTTATAACCCTACATGACTAGTTTCGGGAATTTCATTTTGATTCATGGCAGAAGGAATGGCATCATCTAGTGTAGTAAGAAGTTTCTGGCCTGGACTTTCGGGCCTCGCCTCAAGGTTTAGGCTCACCGACAGACCTGCAGAGACACACAGATGCTTACAATAGTTTTAGGCTGATCGGCCTAAGGCCCTGGCATAAGACTTGCTCTTTACCCTTAAACTAACCCATGACTCTTACCTTGTTCAACCATGCAGCTCGGTACCTTTTCTCAGAGCAGCATAGTTGTCCTCTGCTTCTTCTGGAGTCTCTCTGGCATTCTGCTCTGTTCTTCCTGTTTCCAGAATTTTCTTAGTTGGCTAGCTCCGCCCACACTTCCTGTCTGCCTTTGGTCAATAAGCACTTTTTATTAATCTCATAGATGGGACAATTATTTACAATGTAACATCATAAATCCACTATAATCTAGTGAACACTGTAAGGAGTCACTGAAACTTAACTCCCATTAACAGAAAAGTAGAGTTTCAACATTCCTCCAAATGATTGCTACTATATTGTCTCTTTAGATGTCCCAAGAGGCTCTTGTGTTAGCGTGGCTCCCTGCGTGGTTATTGCAAACATTGGAAACTTTAGGAAGTGAAGGTTAATAAGAGGTCTTTTAGCCCTTGAGGGTGACCCTCCAAAGAAAATTATGAGATTCCAGCTCCTTTCAGTCTGTCCTTTCTTTGTTTTTGTACCATACCCCTGAGTGAACAACTTTATATGCCCACATTCTTCATTCATAATATACAGATTCATCAAAAACTCCAAAGCTGCAAACCTGTATTTTTCTAAAATTAGAGGAGACAAAATGAACCTGTCCTCTTTATACATTGATTATATCTACTATAGTGATGCAAAACTAACACAAATAGAAATTCCCAACATTAGGAGCTTAAATCAGGACTCATGACTTGTGGGAAACATTGAGTCACCTTTAATTCCGATTCCTGAGTTATTAGGCACATACAACATCACTGGACGGCTACAACATGAAAGCAGACATTTGTGGGGTAAAAATATAACTTGAATGTTCAAATAGCAATTTTGTTTTTCTCATATTAATGAATCCCCCAAAGATCCAATAAAAGGCATCATACGCCATGGGATTAAGATCCGAATGAGTGTTTCATTCCTCCTCTCCTTTCTATATTGACTTACGATCTCGTCTACATTGACAGCAGATGAACCCTTCAAATGATAAAACTGACCATATTTACTGTTATACTTCCAACATGAAATGTGGAATTCTTCCTCGGCAAATACCAAGGGAACATGAGAGACACATATGTAAATAGCATGGTTATCGGAGTCTAGGACGGTAGTCAGCACTGATTGGAAGCAAGTGTGCTAGGCTACTTTTGAATTGTCACATACTGGAATTTAGCTTCAAGAGTAAGAAGATGAAGTATTCATGGACTCATTCAAGTGAAGTTGTTCATTGTAATCAAACAAACAATATGCTTAAGTCATCTGGAAGCTTCCTAAAAGAAAAATATCAAAAGAGAACCAATAAATGAATATTTTAGAAAAAGAATTTTAGTAAGGAAGTTCAAGAGTTTGTGGTATGTGAACCAAAGCCATGGTGTACCACAGTCTAATCTCACCAGCTGTCTTCCAGCTTCCTCAGCCTCATTCCTCCTGGCTTTACTGCCTGCTCTGTGTTTCTATGCCTGCCTTAAATACCCTCTTCACCCAGTTGTTTCACATCCAGGTTAAGATTAAAGGCATGGCACCACCACTGCCTGCCTGGGAGCCTGGAACTCCCTCTGTAAACTAAACTGGCCTCAAATTCATATTTTCTGGGATTAAGGGCGTAGGTCACCACTCCCGGATATTCCCTGTGCTGGGATTAAAGGTGTGAGTTACCACTGTCTGATCCTCCTAGACTCACTGGGTAGATCCTTCTGATATCTCAGACTGTTTTTTATTAAATTTGAAACATATCCCCACATATCATTATCCAATGGGAATGCGAATCAAACCCACAATGAGACATTGTTTGTTCTCACTATGGTGAATGGAAGAGCAAACATCAGATAGTAATGACGTGCTTGTGAGCAAAACAGAATGTAAACACTGCTGGCGAGAGACCTGATGGAGCAACCATTTTGTACAACCGTCTGGCATTTCCTCTAACAGTTTCTCAGGGTTATCACATCAACATACCTGTTCCCAGGTATATACCCAAGAGAAATGAAATATGTCTACACTAAAATGTAACAATAATATTTTTGTACAACTAGCTGTGAGAGATAAAAACAACTCCAGGCCATCCACAGGCAAACATTCAAACAAAACGTTATACACCATACAGAGAAATATTATTTTGCAGTGAAAGGAATCACTCCAACACATGCTATGAGTATTAATACGTGAGATTTAATGGATAGTGAAAGAAGAAAGCCATCAAGTGTTATGATCCTGTCATAGGTAAAATTCAGAATAAAGAAACATAGCAATTGTTTGAACCTGAGGGTGTTGGAATGTAGAGGTTGGTAGCTGAAATGTAGTCTCTGTCTGGACTGTTCAGACTATTTTAAAGTTGACTGTTCTTATAGTTGTATGTATCAGTGGATACACTAAGAGTGACCGTGCACTCCAGTGACTAGAATCTATCATCTCTAAATATATCTCATCAACTCTGCTATAAAAACCCATTAGAATAAAGTTTATATTACATGCCATTTAAAGGCTAACGCAACCTCATCAAAACACTCAGAAATCAACTTCTTTAACACTTGAAGAAATTATTAAACTGTAACATACAGAGAACATTTTGAGTCACAGAGTTTCCTAGCATTATTGTTATAAGTGATTTCCATCTAATACTCATTGTGTTATTTAAAATGGAGAGACAATCGCTTCCACTTCATTGAAAATCTATATTGTTAATATTAGCCTTAATGGTTTCTTTTCTTAGCAAAAATGTTATTTAAGGGAGCAGCGTGTTCAGCATGTGGCTTTTATAGTCCTCATAAATGTATTCTACTTTGTCACACTTGTTCATGCCATTTCTAAAGGTGCCATGTTAAATAAAATTTGGAGCCTTATTTTTTCAGTTATAAGAGATGATTTCACAGAAATAAGAGAACTTTGTGTAGAGTTTGAACTGTAATTTTAACAGTGGGTAAATATATATTTCTAATTACCTGTAAAACTTCATGCCTTTTTTCATTGGTTGTAATACTTTGCTGCTGTAGATTTTAAACCTTAATGTTGTCTGTTTCAGAAAATGATGTCTGAAGTAGAAATAACATGATCTTGGCATGGAGATGGCTGGGTATTGTCTCCCAGCTTCACTAAATCACCATTCCCAGGAAGAGGCTTAGCCATGCTCTCATCTCTACTCACCATCATTTGGAAATACTAGAGCTAAAAAAACGCCCCATCCAATTTCCTAAAATGATGCCCAGATGGCTCCAAATACCAAGTGATGTCTATCCTCTCCAGGTAAGGCTGCCAGCTGCAGGGACTCCATTTGAGGTGATAGCAGAATAATGAACGTTAAAGGTGCTTCTAGACCAAGACTGTGAAAATGACCACCCTGATTCTGTTTCATGGTCCTGCATCATGAGCTGTTGCTTAACAATCTAGACCATGACACCATTTGGTAAGCTGAACACCTTGTCTCAGGCACTGACCTACATCTACACCACTCTAGCCTGGCAAGTAAGGGGGCTTACTTCACATCTTAGAAACAGCAGCAAGAGTCAGATGAGGAACATTTAATGATTAATAATCATAAACAGTCAACAATGGTTTCTGTGTTCACCCTGTGTCTCACGTTCTCATCCATTCCTGACCTGAAACGTAAGAAACAAATGTTCGTCTCTTCCTCTGGCACATGATTTTTTTTGTAAGACATCATTGCTCTGTGACTTTTAACATATGTGGCATAATCCAAAAGAAAATAATCAGTGAACCCTCTCAGGCCCTCAAAATCCCCAGACCAAATAGTCTTGAATCAAAGTAGCTCAGACTAAGTCAGATGAAAAGGTCAGAGACCAACTATGTAATCATCCAAGACTCAGGGAGGGTGTGAGTAATGGAGCATTGTTCAAGACTGCCCGGATCGGACACTGGGCTCATTCCAGGATAGAGTTTGAGATCTGGCATTTGAATGTAGGACTGTGAGGTGATTGATTGAAATTGACAATTTAGGTTCTTTCCTCTGTTCCCAGAATCCAGACTAACTCATTCACCATGGGCTCAGAGTGTGAGGAGGGTTGATAGGAAACAGCTCATCAAGACTACCAGATACAAATGCACGTTTGCTGGTGCTATCACTCAATGATTTAGGACCTGACCTTGGCTACACTGAGAGCTATTACAAATGATCTCAGGCTGCAGCTCGCGCTCTCTCTCTCTCTCTCTCTCTCTCTCTCTCTCTCTCTCTCTCTCTCACTCTCCTCAAAGCAGTGCCTGAACTTGATCTTTAGTATTATCTGGCAAGTTTCTACAAATTTAAATATTACTACCTATCCTTAGGCTGTTGAATAAGAATTTCTAGGAATGGAGGTCAAGCCTGTATTTTCTTTAAAGCCTCCAGGTTTCTTTCTAAGGTACACTGATGTGCTAGAGTTACTTTGCTCTACCATGAACACTGGTTTCCCCAAAACTTCAACATACTTCAAGAAACAAAATCAGTTCTTCAGCAAAGATTCTAATTACCTACCATACAGGCTGAGTGTTTAAATAAATTGTCTGCATTCTTACTGAGGAATTGCCTACACTGAGGTAGGTCTTATTAGGACTCTCCTATACGAAGAACGTACTGTCTGTCACTCATAAACTTGAGTCTCCAGGTAAGGTCTTCATTTGGATACTTGTCAAATAGTTCCATGCAACTAATAACTCTTGGCTGTCATCACCATGGGTACTGGGACATTTGCTTAAAATGGGTTTTGCAGGTTTTAATTAAGTCAGAACACCACCACTTCTTCTAAGTTTTGATAACATCCTCAGCTCAGAACTCTGGTTTTATTTCATAAAGGTCAGTGCTTGGGGAAAACATGGAGTGTCTCGCTTCATAGGCTAAGATCTCAAGATCCTGATTTTATTATTTTACTCTAGGTTAGATCTCTGGATTTCTGCTTTTAATTCACCCACTTTAGCTCATCTGAGAAGCTCTTCCTCAGAAACTTTTCCTTCATTCTCTATTGTCCGTTTTAGTGTATTCAGCCAACTTGGGGTGGGATTTACATGGAATTAGAACATTAGCATTCCCTTCCATGGGGTGTGAGAGAAAATCCTGCATCTGGTTAATTTACGGTTACTATTGGCGCACTAAGGCTAAGGACCGTACAGAGACAATCTTCAGGATGCCTCTGCCTAAGGAAGGTATGATGTAAAGGACTACAGGAGGACCTTCTTTCAAGACATACACTTGCATTCGGGCTACATTCATCCAGGGAGGCTGTGGGCAGGACAACAGTGGACCAGACTCCAAACCTCCTGAGCAGGTTTCCTCTCAGCCCTGCACTTTTCCTGTCTTTTTATTAGTTCCACACCCCTTCACCACTCCCCCGTAACCTCGCAGGAAAGCATCAGGATGATTTGTTTTCATAGAAAATGAACCGGTGCCCCCACGGACAGGATGTGAGCTGATTGACACTTACAGAATTAAAATAGAGAACCCTAAAGGGAATCATTTGGTAAGGTGAACTCTGTTTAAAATACAGTCGACGGAAGCAGTCTTGTTTAATTTAAGGGGAGGTGAAGGGCTTTATTTTATTAGCAAAGCATCCTGCTCCCACTTAAGACACATTTTTATCTCAGAACTGTAATACTGAGCTGTGTTCTGGCTCAGCCACAACAATGATGTTTTGGACAAACTCAGGGAAGATATTCAACACAGCTTGCAAGGAATATTTATTTATTTATTATTGTTTTTCTTTGAAACAGGGTCTCACCATACAGCCCTGATTGGCTTTATAGACGAGGCTGGACTTGAACTCATAGAGATTCACCTCTTCAGTGCCATTAAAGGTGTGTGCCACCATCTCAGTCCCTGCAAGAAGTATTTGTGACTCTTTCCTTACCTTTAATTTCATCCATTACACTTCCATTTGTCAGTTATTCTCTATCTTTTACTCTTAAAGCCATTGCCATTAGGTTTGATAAGAATGTTTTCATGAAGTGTTCTGTGTTAATGCTCCTGAAACCCCCAATGTTTTATGTGTGTGTATGTATATGTGTATACATATACATATAAATGAATGCTTAGAATTCTAGAACTTAGGAGGCTGAGGCAGTATTGGCATGACTTGAAGTTTGATCTGCAAAGTGAAAATTCTACCTCAAAAACAATGCAGCCTACGAAACTTGGTAGAAAATAGGTAATTAAATCTCCCCTGGCATTTATCAGAGATTCTTTCTGAAAATCACTGGCACCTTCTACATCCAGATTCGTGTACCTTTCCATAGAGTAAAAGTCTTTAAGAACATTCACTTCCACAGAAACCACTTTGGTTAACATGAACACTATGACCTAGAGGGTTACTCTTTCCAGCCCTCATCTTTTCTTGACATTAAAATAAATGCACTTTCCTCATCTAAACTTACAGCCTTAGCCTAGATCATTGATGTTCAAACACCCTGTAGATATGTCACAGAGACACAAGTACTCGGAATACTCAGGGCAAAGTATAGAAATAGTGGATCAGTAATCTTTCAGAGTAGGGGCTTGCAAAGAAAGGTAGCCAGAAGTCTTCCAACAAGTTTTCTAGGCTGTTCTAACACAGCCACAGACTTATTCGTTTGTCCATATATGGATAACATTTTCATTTCATTGTGGGGAAGCTGGCTCCTGATGTTGGAAGAACATTACTGCAATAGAGACCTCGTGATTTATCAAAAGCATAGCACTTAAACTGTCATGGTGTCCCGATTGATCAATTGCCTTTGAAGCCAATCTCAATAGAAAATAAAAAACAAATGAGAGAGAGAGAGAGAGAGAGAGAGAGAGAGAGAGAGAGAGAGAGAGAGAGAGAGAAACTGACTGGTAGCTCAGATGTCGAGCATACAACACTAGCTTTAGGATGCAACTGAGTCTGAAAAGCAGACTCGTTGTCCCCCAAAACCTCTCACCCATCACCCCCAAATCAGGTATAATAATAACCCTGTGCCGGGCTTTTTCTTTTGCCACCAACCAGATCCCAAACCACAACACAGAAACTTAATTAGTTTTGAATGCTCAACCTAGCTTACACATGTTGCTGGCTAGCTCTTTTAACTAAAATTAACCTGTTTCTCTTCATCTACCTTTTGCCTCGGGGCTTTTCCCCTTCCTGTTCTATATTGCCCTACTTCCTGTTTCCTGTGTCCACCTGACTGGAAGCTGCCTGGCTGGCTACAGGCGTCTCCCTCATTGCCTTCTCTCTTTGTAATTTCTCCTTCTGTCTGCCCATCAGCCTCAGCAATTCCTCTCTAGCCATTAGACCAACTGGTCTTCATTAGACCAATCAGATGCCTTAGGCATAATTAAACAAATGCAACAGAAGCCAAAGTAACTCACCTTTGCACAGTTATAGTGATATTCTGTAGTAAAAACAAATATAACACACCTTTGCCTAGTTAAAATAATATTCTACAACATAGCATCTATCA
Organism: Phyllotis vaccarum; assembly: GCA_033318265.1. Lineage (NCBI taxonomy): Eukaryota > Metazoa > Chordata > Mammalia > Rodentia > Cricetidae > Phyllotis > Phyllotis vaccarum. The sequence goes on from JARWLC010000018.1 coordinate 55,272,132, forward strand.
CAGAGTGCCAGGACATCTAATAAAGGACATGGTGGAGCGTATCATGAGGTTTCTAGCCTGACTGGCCCCACGGTCCAGATCCACCTGCAACTGTTTTTCTTCCCAAAAATGACTCAGACGCTTATATTAATTTCATGCTGTTTGACCTATGGCTCAGGCACATTGCTAGCTAGCTCCTTCATCTTAATTCATCCCATTTCCATTATTCTGTCTTGCCACGTGGCCTGTGGCTCACCTATTTTGTTACATCTTGCATCAAGAGTAGCTGGATCACATCTCTGTCTGACTCCACCCGCCTTCTCCTACCTATGCTCCAATTTCCCCACCTACTTCTTCTTCGGTGTCTGCCACGGCCAAAACAGCTCCTTTATTAACAGAGCATAGACATCCCACATCAGTGAGGTGAAACATTCGCATGTGTTAGATGTTTGAGCAATTTATACTGTTTTGTTGTATAAGTTTAGGAAAGGAAAATAAACATAGAAATTGAATAATTCTGATTACAGGTTTCATTTAAGATCATAGTAGGTTTTTAGGTTTTGTTTGTTTGTTTTATTCCCGGTGCATTTTGGTTCTGACTTATCTGGGGCAAAATGTGTAGTCAATCAAATTAAACGTAAAAATGCATACTAGTGGAATTGATGATGATGACTGTCTAAAAGTCATCAATAGATGTCTTGAAAATGAAATAAATCATTTAATAATTATGAAGATGCCTCATTATTATAATTTTATAAAATTCCCTAGCAGTTATACAAGCCATAGCAATTTCTTTTAAGTGTCTACCAATATTACAGCAGGAAAAAACCATAAGTGCTAAATTATAATTCTATTAGCTTTTGTAGCAACATTTTAATGTCATATCTGTGAAAGCAGAGTCAGTGTTAACACGGCCTCAGCCACATTCCCCAGGACGTGGCATAGAGCAAATTATTTGCCTAATAAATATTTGTTGAATGAACAAATATCATAACTTAAAGTATCCCGCAATGTTAATACTGGAAAACCAATGATCTTATTAATTTCATTTTGCAAATAAAGGCTCAGAAATGTAAAATAGCAGGCACCAAGATTCAGCAAAGTAAAGGGCAGGCACTCAAAATTACTCATTGGGAAAACATTGGAATTTAATGTCTTACTCAGAATTTACAGAGACACAGTCTGCTCTGATGTATTTATGGTCTAGGTAGGAGGTATCTTCCAAATGTGACTTTCTCACTCTTGAAGTTCAAGTTTGGTCCCATGTTCACTTGGCTGCCAACATATCATTAGCCAAAACACTGTGATCAGACCTTTCTTACAGAAGTTTCAGGAGAGAATAAAGTTTCCTGTGGGATTTTATCATGGCTGAAATCTTCTGTTTACTGTATTCTCTTATTTAAAAATCAGAATTTCCAGAATCTGAAGAGATGCACAGGTGGTTAAGATCTCTTGTTGCTCTTGCAGAGGACCAGGATTTGGTTAGCAGTACCCCCATGATGGTTCACAACCACCTAGGATTCCATTTCCAGCAAATCAAAGCCTTCTTCTGTCCTACTCAGGACATGTGTGCGTGTGGTGCCCATACACTTATATGGGCTCATGCTCACACACATAAAGAAATAAATCATTTAAAATAAAACAGAATATATTCTAAGTTTTTCTTTAAAGTCATTTGTTCTTAGGGTATTACATTCCTCTGCCCTCATGAGTAAATGGCTGAACCTGTCTTCTTAAAGGAGGACCATTTCTGTCTGCTTGGGGAGTGTCTGTGATGCCTGTTTTGTTGTTATAAAACCCATTGGGTCTAAAAAAAAAAAAAAAGCACTAGACTGAGTAGACCTTCTATATATTGTTAACACAGTACAGAACTTCCTGAATGACAGTTAGGGATTACCAGAAAGAATAGCTTAAGAATTGGGGAACTAAGTAAATGTGTTAGATGGACAAATCTCAGGACCTAGCATCAAACATCATTAGTCTAAGAAATCCTTCCCTTTAGTGATCCTGTGTGTGTCACATGCCATGGAATAGAAACAACAGAATGCCCTATAACTAGTTCCACCAACTCATCCAATACTATTGTTGTTCATTGCTTAGGGTCGTAGCTCACTTTAAAATCCCATTATCTGGGACTAGAAAGAGGTCTCCACAGTTAAGAGCACTAGATGCTCTTGTAAAGAACCAGACTGTGATACCCAGCACCAACATAGTGGCTCACGACCATCTATAACACAGGTTCCAGAAGATCCGATGCCTTCTCTGACCTCCATCGGTACTGAAGGCATGGGGTTCACAGACATACATTAGGCACAAAGTAACCATAAAATTAAAATAAATAATCTTTATTAGAAACTTTATGATCACTTGGTCTGAAGGTTTATGATTTGGACTTTATTTAGTCTGTGATATAGCTAAAAGGAAACAAGAAACCAGCAAGTTGAGCAGAAAATCATCTCTAAAATTACACTTACTACCCCATTTGCATCTTGAAACTTCAGTGACAGCCCTGGTTTTAAATCAATGAGATGATATGGAATGTACTTTTCTATATAGGAAAGGCTACTCCTAAAGTTTCACATTCCAGACAGTGGTGCAGAGACAGCCATTGATAAAAATGGTGTGTGTGTGTGTGTGTGTGTGTGTGTGTGTGTGTGTGTGTGTGTGTGAGAGAGAGAGAGAGAGAGAGAGAGAGAGAGAGAGAGAGAGAGAGAGAGAGAGAGAGAGAGAGAGAGACTTAGTTATCAGAGTGATTCAGGTGGCAAGGGTAAGAACCTAACTGGATTTTTGTTTACATTAAACAGATTTGATTTGTAATCTGATTCAATTAGTTAAACATTAAATGCATCTTGAGGAAAAATATTATGGATGTAAATAGTCTCTTTGAGGTGGAAAAGCACTCGGTGAGAAGAAACCTTCCAGGTTCCTTTGGCATGGGTGTATTTCAGGAATGCTCCACTTTCTTTCTGGGCCACAAATGGTCATTCTCTTGCCTCTTCAATCCCGCCTCCATTTTCCCTTTAATCACAATTGAAAGGGGTCATTTCCTGAGTGCCACAAGGTACTCACAGTTGGATACTTACAGATAATATGATAAACGAGTCCCTGGTCATAACTTGGCAGTGTTCTTCCACTGTGTTCACAGCTGCTGTCTCAATAGATGATAGAGGAAAATTGAAGCAGGCATATTTTCTTATAAGCAATCCTGCCTTTAGTGGACTCTTTGCAGACACACTGGGATGGATCTTCCTGAAGACATCATTTTCTTGTGCGAAGCAAAAGCAACTGAAGCTGTTACTGGCTATTGAGACCAGAAGTCTTCCAATTCCACATAGGAAAAACTATATAGTTTTCTTTACAGATCCTGGAGCAAAGCAGTGAGGTGGAGGCTGGATCTGCACAAACTTATGGCTGATAAAATGGTCTAGGCTTCCTCTACACAGGAATCTTCTGGGACACAGAATTTAAGTCATTCATTTCTTTTTGATATTATAATTACATAATTTCTGCCTTCCCCTTTCTTCCAAACCCTCTTTTTCAAATTCATGTCCTGTTTTTTCACTGTTATTGCATGCACATGTGTGTGTGTAAACACACATATATATGTATCTACATACATAGTCTTAAATACAATCTGCTGTCTGTATAATGTTGCTTGCTGGTGTGTTTTTATGGATGACCATTCTGTATTAGATAACCAATTGGTGTGTTCTTCCTAGGAGAAGAATTACTTAGTCGTTTGTGGGTCTTTGTGTAGGTTTGAGGCCACATAATCACTTTCCCATACATTTTATCGTGTCTTCTTTTGTTCTTGTTCATGTAGAGTTTCAGAAATCACATTGGTGATACTACATGAATGTAACTTCTGACATTACTCCAGAGCAAACTCCCTGATCCTTTGGCTCTTACAATCTTCCCACCCTCTGTTCTTCTATGATCCCTAAGCTTTAGATGCAGGGATGTTTTATAGGTTCATCCCGGTTGAGACTGGGCTCTATGACTCTGCATTTTACTTGGTTGTGCTTTTCTGTAATAATCTCTGTCAGATAAAAATTTCCTTGATGAGGGTTGAAGACTATATTTATCTGTGGGTATAAGACAAATATTTAGAATGTATGTAGTTAGGGAATATGCTGATATAATAAAGCAGTCGTTGTAGGTTCCCTTCCAAGATCCATGACATCACTAGCACTGAGTCATTGGGTAGGTTTCCAGTAGCATGCGTGACTTCCCTATTGTTGAATGGGTCTTAATCCCTACTGGAAAGCAGTTTATGACTCCAAGATTTTCATGACACTACTGAATCTCTAGGATTCTCATGCATGTTGGCCATTGACATGGTTCATAGACATCATAGCTGGCTCATGCAGTTTGTTGCCTGTTTCCTTTTAGAGTTTGCATGGTACGCTCTGCTGCATGAAAGCTAGTCCTCAAGGAGGAGGCATTCAGGTCAGCCATAGCTCGGGGTCTTGAGCCTTGTGTCTAGAGTGCAGTGTCTTCAGCAGTAGGGATTTACCTTCCACCTCTTGGTACTATTGCCTAAAGGAAAGAGCAATAGGCTGTGTGTTTGAGGAGTCTATGGCCCAGCTTTCACCAATAACTCAAAAGAAAGCTTCTCATGCCTGGTGTTGGTTTTTTGTTAGGTGTTTTTTGTTTTGTTTTGTTTTGGTTTGGTTTTTTTTGGTTCTTTGAGGGAGCATTGCCAGCCCAGATGAGAACATTTTACTAAAAATACATATGTATATTTATATAAGTATGTAACTTTTATTTTTATGTTATTAGTTGACAGTATGATTCCTTACACCTTTCTGACTAGTTGAGAGTATGATTCTTCATGACTTTTTTAGAGATCTTTACTGTTATTTCACCTTCCTCTTCTGTATTTACCTCCCGGTCCCTAAAGAGCCCTCCCCCTTTCCCAGTTCTCTGACTAGATCTCATGTAACATGTTTCTCCCTGCTCCCCTATTTCCCAGCAATGGTTCCCTTCTACTTTCCTTGTTTCTACAGTTACACCAGAATAAGTACATATGTAACCATATTGCATTGTAACAAATAAAGGTTGCCTGAAGATCAGAGGACAGAGCCAGCCACAGAGTTAGGCATAAAGGTCGGGGTGTCACACAACTTTAATCCTAGCACTCAAGAGACAGATCTCTGTGAGTTCAAGGCCACACTGGGCTACATGAGATTAATCCAGTCCAAAAGAGAAACAGAGCCAGGCAGTAGTGGCACACACCTTTAATCCCAGCCTGTGGGATCCCATGCCTCTGCTCCCAGGACTTGGGAAACACACAATTTAATCTCAGCACTAGGATGTTTGAACGATTTGGCTCAGCAGAGAAAAGCACTTAAGGCAAGAGAAGACAGAGTACCCTCACTTCCATTTTGTCTTGCGGTTCACTTTTCCTATTCAGTCTGAGGATTCATGGAGACAGAATCTATCCCATTTGGACTGAGCACTCAGAGTGGTGAGAAGTGGTTTGTTTCTCTGTCCCTCTGATCTTTCAGCTTCTCCCCAATATACTTAGGTTGAACATTTGGGGCTAGGAGCCTCATCACATGTGCCATTTATCTTTCTGGGTCTGGGTTATCTCACTCTACATGATCTTTTATAGTTCCATCCATTTACCTGAAGATGACCCCATGCCTTTTGTTCAGAACTAGCATATGTCTTCTTGAGGAGACCTTCTACATGGACGCCACACACAGCAGACCCGTGACACTGACCCACGACTAATAGCACTGCTCTTGGTAGAGAAGGGCTTTCTAGGGGTGAAGATGTCCACCTGGGCCCATTCGTGTGACTCAGCTCCTCCAGGGCCACAGCGTCCAAGCTGACAGCTGTTTTTGTGGGTTATACTTTGCAGCATCTCCTTCTTGGATCCCCAAGTCTTTCATCAAAGTGAGGGGAGAGAAAAGCGCTTTCAGAGATGTTTCTTTCCCCTCCTTGGGTGCACGTTAACATGTGGGAAAGCAGTTTTTAACTTTGAGTACGGACAGAGAATCTGTGATCTTGCTTTTTCTAGACAGGTAGGCTTCTGGGCAACAGGACTCCGAGGGTGGGGTGGGGGTGAGAGGTTCCCAGCTTGATCTGGAATTCAGGGGCTTTGTGAACCTGCCATCCTCTTCCTCAACTTCTGAAGGAACTGGGTTATAGGTATATATCATCCATGTCTAGCCTCCTTGCCCCGAGGAAATATTTCAGTCTCTTATTTGAGGTCTCTGCTCGAAGACTTGATCTATTGTCCTCTGCTAATGTTGCACGGTTGGCTTTGTGGGGTGGTTTTATCTGTTTGTTGTTTGTTTTTATTTACTGCTATCAAAGTTGTTCTTCTAGCCCGTGAATCCCCCTAAGTAGAAATCAGACTTAAAACTCAGCTACTGTCATGGGTTTTAGAGCACTTCACAGGAAAGGCCATCCACTTTATATTACATCATTATCAGGGGGCAAATCTTATTAGTGCTTACATGAGCATTTAATCCGTTAAGATTTGTACATAAAATGTATTTATGGCTCATGTGTAGAAACTTGGTCTACAAGGGATGGCACTGCTGTGAGATGATCAAATTTTGAGGTCTGTGAGCTCTTATGGTGGATTAACCCATTGATGAGCACATTGAGTTAGCCAGTGTGTAGGGGGAGAGGTAGTCTGAGGAATTAGCTTGCTGAAGGAATGCATCTGAAGGGTGTTCTTTGCCCCTTCTTAAATCCCTCTTTCCACTCCTTTTCCCACCTTCCCCCCCCGTCTCTCTCCTTGTGTCTCTCCCTCTCTCCCCACTTCTAGCTGCCCTGAAGTGAACAACTGTTCTTCATTATACCCTCTGCCGTGGTGGTTCAGCCTCATCTTTGACTTGCCGCAATGATGCCTTGACTACGGACTAAAGCCTTTGAAACTACAAGTTAAAGCAAAGCTCCTGCCTTTCAAACTGTTCTCTCACTTCCATCCTCTGTGTGTGTGTGCACATGTGTGTGTTTGTGTATGTGTGTGTGCATGTGTGCATGTGTGCATGTGTGTTTGTATATGTGTGTGTGCGCGCGTACATGTGTGTGCATGTGTGCATGCATGTGTGTATGTGTGTGTATGTGTGTATGTGTGTGTACTCATGTGTGCACGTGTGTGTGCACATGTGTGTGCATGTGTGTGCATGTGTGTGTGCATATGTGCATGTATGTATGTGTGTGTACGTGCATACGTGTGTGCATGCATGTGTGTATATGTGTGTACACATGTGTGCACATGTGTGTGCACATGTGTGTGCATGTGTGTGTATGCATGTGTGTGCACGTGTGCATGTATGTGTGTATGTGTGTGCGTGTGTATGTGTGTACACATGTGTGCGCGTGTGTGTGTATGTGTGTGTGCTGAAAGTTTTTTGTGTTAAGTTAATTCCGGGCCATAGTTCTATATTTTTCCTTACATATTTCATTATTTCTTTGCTCAGAGAATAACTACTGTGATGGGTTTGTGGTACAAAAGAATATGCTCCAGGCTAAGGCTGTTTATGCAAAAGATGCTTAATGATCATTGACCATTTGTGCTTTTAAACACCTTTGTGCCCACTAGGACAACACCATCAACAATGCTAGATGATGGAGTGACCAGCGCCTAGCCCCCTTCCAATGTTCATCTGAAAACTCAGAGGCTCTGGCCTAAAACCTCCCCAAACTGCCCTTCTCATACCTGATACATGGAAGCTGTGAAGAAATGTTAAAATCTTAGAATAAAATAAAATTTTAAAAAAGAAACAAGCAATGTGTAACTCCTTTTGTGAGCATCGGATGTAGAATTATATTTGTTTGGTTTTCATGTTTATAAAAATAATACTAATTGGACTACACGCCACAGTTGGCAGGTGCCCATGCTGGTATCGAGTCCAATGAAACATCCTACCTGCTTTTAACTCATTAGAGTACACTCGTGTGATCCATCCATAGTCAGTGGGAAAGGCATCAACTGGGTTCTATTCAGCGAAGACCTGACACTTGCTTCTGAACCCCAATGCAGCACTTTCTCTCTTGTTCCTGTACAGACCCTTCATTTCACAGAACTCTTTCTACACTCCAGTGTCACATGGAGTTTATGTGCTGTTCACCCAGTGAGGTTCCTTTGATTGGCTTGCTCCCTGGAGGCCCAATCAGGATTGATTTTAGAAACACAATCCTGTCTGGAACATCTAAAAGAGAACATGCCAGTACAATTTGTGCAATTATTTAGGCAAGTAAACAACAACATTCTTGCAATGACTTGATCCTACTCTCACTTGCCTTTAAGGCTCAACCACCACCAGAATATGCCTGTGATGATCTCTCTCTGCCAGAGAGCCTTCTGGGATGGCCTGGCATACTCTCTGAAGAAAGCGGAGGGATCCATATGAAGGGCTCTGATCCGAGACAATGACCCAGATACTGCCTTTGCTCCTGATGAAGTGCTGCTGATTGCACGCATCTTTTATCATCATTAGCAAGCTCCAGCTTCTCTCTCTCTAGTCAAGGGAGTAAAAAACCATGCATAGCAAAGGAAGCTACAGGGGCACTATCCAGCGGACGATCAGACACAAGGCACCGAAAGGCAGCCTACACGAGATAATAAGAACAATGTATCTGAGGAGCCGCAATGGACTTGCTTGCTGATCTCTAGAACACCTGCATCCTCATCATTCAGCAGATGTAGCAACCACATTTCATCTCAGTTATTCAATCTCTGGCTAACAGTCCTCCTGAAACCATATTTTCCAGGCATATTTTGTATTTGCAGATGGCAAATGCATGAGTCTGGAAAATCAAGGCGTACCACGACTCTGTGAAATGTTTGTATTAATAATAACAACAATGATAATATTCATCTTTCTACTTTGTGTGAAAGATCAAAACAGAACTCCAAGTTATTTGACAGAGTACCGTGCCTCTCTGGTAACTAGACTCTGGGTCTGCAATATGACACAGGATAACCTTTAGTTACTCAGAAACTTGAATTTATGAGTTATGTGTCAGCCCATTCCTATCCCTCCTGGCAGAATACCTCATAATTCTCTGGGGAGAAGAGCTCCATGCGCTGCAACTTTCATTCTCTCCACGGTCAACAAAAATGAATTTCCCCTGGCAAACAGTTTATTTTTCAAATGAGTTTAAATGATTCATAGAGTGCTGAAAAATAGCATCTTGGAATGTATTCTTAAACACACTGCTTTATAAACTCAATTCACACATATGGTGTTTCCCAGGCAAACATTTGAAGACACGTGGATCTGGAAGTTGGGGGGCGGGGTGAGGGGGTAGACCTGGTGTACAAGCGCACGTCAGCTATTACTTCTGCTTTCTATGGGAAGGAAAACCAATCTTGGTCTCCCCAACATAGACAGGCTCAGACACACGGGATCTGAAGTTGACAGAATCTGTGGCGAGGGAAGGAACGAGCAAAGAAGGCAACCGAAGAAAGGAAGGAACGCCATTGTTTGCTCCCCCAAACAGCACTGGGGCGTGAGTGGGGACCTCATGTTCCAGGCAGGCGCTCCCAGATGGAGCTATGTCCCCAGCCACTGCTTTGTGTGTTGCAAGAAAAAACCTCAAGGAATTTTCATTTTCCAAACTGTGTTTAATAAATGTATAGAGAGAACAAGAGTCCCATGTCACCTGGTGCAGGCTCAGAAAAACGGAGGTCAGGAGGCTGAGCCTATGGCAAAGCTTGGAAAACAAAGTGGCACTCAATAATTTCAAGCAGAGAGTCAGACACTCCAAGAAGGAAATGTGACATGGAAATAGCTGTGAAGACAGTGAAAGGTGCCTGAAGATTATCTGGAGAGGAAGCAGGAAAAAAAAAATATACGTAAAATGACTACTGCTGTATTGTTGATGTGGGGTTTCACCCAAGGTCCTTCTGATGAGCATTCAAGTAAGCAGAAGCCATATCATTGAGGGCATACCACTGACCTCCTGATGTTGCTTTTGGGAACCTGTCCACTCCTGTTCTGTTGACTTTCCAGCTGCAGTGAGGTGAACCAGCTTTCTCAATCATGTGTCAGCCATGATGCACTGGGCAGCCTAAGATCCACTCATCAGGATCAAGTGGCTGTGGCTGAAAATAAACGCCTCCTCCTTTTAATATCTCAGGCATCTTGTACAATGACAGAATACAGAGTCTCACCTCTCCAAATCTGCAATGTCAAGCAGACTTCTCTGGGTCAACAGGTTTCTGTGATCTTTTGAGTGACAGAGCTACCACACGGGAAGATGATTTGCTTGTACTTCATCCTGAGTCAGTCTCTTAGCCAGCCTGCATCTTTTCTCTCTATACAAACCTGTACCTGTTGGTACTGCAAGGTTCTTTATAATAAATCATCCTGTCTGGACCCAATTTAGGATCCCAGAGATGAGTAGCAAGTTCAGAGAAATTCCTGGGCTTTGGAGCTTTAAGAAACTGAATGTTTACTCAAAGTCAAGACTTCTCTGTGTCCCTAGACCAGGACTCTTTCTAAACCTACAAAGAGCAGAACATAGAGAAGGGTGGATGTAGCGAGAGCCTAAATCCTCAATCTGTAGATGACCCTCTTCTTGTTTCTAAGTTGTTGAAGGAGCCCAGATGGGTGAGGTAGAACTGTGAACATATCTCTCTCGGCTCTCTTGACCTGATTCAGGAACGGTGAATAACAGTATATTATTTGGGAGCAATAAAATGAAATAAAAATAGCTAGCCTCTACTGAGTACCTATTACATCTCATCACTAAGTGCTCCACATGCATCATTTATTTAAAATGCCTCATAACAACCATAAGTTGTAGATATTATGACTAAGCCTGTGGAGACACAGATGAGCTCCCTACTCAGGAGGGCACAGTTTTCCCTGGACAAGTCAAGAGGTAGATGCAGTCCTCTGTGCCTCTTGGGCCTGAGGCTATCCCTGGTGGGCTCTTCAACTGGACCAGTACCTCAAAGCGGGGAGGGTAGAGTCTTAGAGAGTCTTTCTAAAGGAAAACATGTGAAATGTGATGGCTGTCAGCCTGCAAACTGGATCCATGGAGGCAGAGACTCTACTGTACCCATACTGTCCTTCTGCTCTTCACGTGTACAACAGCATCAGCTCTAACCCTGACCAGTGAGAAGAAATGGAAGAATGTCACTAGTTGTTGAAGAAACAGAAGTTCTGGAGAGTGACGATCACAAAGAACCCTGTCATCTGTTTTCTGTAGTAACAAAACAGTCAATCAAGCGAGCAAACAGGAGGCTGCAGCCCCGAGAAAGTGACAGAGAGACCAGTCAATGAGGACAGTTATAATCAGCTAGAGGAGGCAATAGTTCTGGTCACTCTTACCTAGGAAGCCGTGTATAGTTAACAATGTATTATATATCCCCAAATACTTTAAAGCACTTTGAATGTTCTCACCACAAAGACATGATGGATGTCTGAGGTGGTGGATGCTAACTGATGAGATCACTATGCAATGTATTGAAATATCACACTGGACTTGATAAATGTGAACAATTATTATGTGCCAATTTTGAACATTGTCTCTGAGCTCCCCAGCCAGAGGGACTGTTTGTACTTGTCTTCAGTATGTCTCTGTGCTTCCACACACTGGAAAATCTTAAATCAAAACCCAGATCTCCAGAAATGTGTTTTCCTAAATTCTTCACACGGGTGTGCTATTAATATGTAAATGAAGAGAGTTTAATCATGTTTGACTGTTTGCTGGAAAGAAAGCAAACATGTGGGTATGCTAAGTATCATCAGATTCGTTAAATGGGGTCAGGATTACAGAGCTGATCGGTACTGATGGATTTCTTGCTGCTCATTATCCCTATTGAATGGTTGGAATAAATTCAACAGAGATAGTCCAGGGTGGGGCTGTCAGAGCCCATGCACCTGGTGCAATGATTCTGAGCAGACTTGGGCCTTGGCAGTTACCTGAAAGGCTGCCTTCCATGTTTGCTGCCTGTAACCCCGTGGCCCAAGTCCAGCCTCATGTGATACAAAGTAGGTGCAAGGCTTAGAGCAGAGTCTGACCCCTTTCTCTGTGAAATTGATTTCTGTTTATACAGCCTTCTTGACATACATTGTATCAATTTAGTGTCCTACAGCTCCAGAAAGAAAAGCAAGGAATGTCTTTATCTGGCCAGTCTACGTGCGGAAAAATGAGGCACACAGAGGTGAGGGGATTGTTCTCACAGACATACTAACCATGGGCCTCATCATTCCACTGCAAGTCACTGGGCTCATTCCAACCCTAGCTTTGTTCCTCAGCATCCAGGAATCACATAGACTTCTGCCAGCCTAAAAGACTAATCTGGTACCCTGCCATGGGGAAATAATAGCCTCAAGGTGATTTCGGAGCCACATTCCTCTTATTATTAATTGATTGAATTTTTTTTCATATGTATGTATAGTGTGGCTGCCATGTTGCTCCTGGGAGGGACACAGTGAAGCCCTTGTGTTGGTGGAACGATGTGATGTGTGTCTCAAAGCATGTAGGTAAGCGCACACAAATGGCAGAGGCAAGAGGGTCATGAGTTCAAGATGTGGGCTACAGTGATGTCCAGGCTAGCTGGAGTCATAGTGAGACTTTATCTCAAAAAATGTATAAATCGATAAAAATAAATCACATGGGACTAATCCAGGATCTATGGTTAAGAAGATTCCAATGGAAGAGATCTTTAAGATGATTCTGACGGAATAGATGTGAAATGATACCCAAGAGTCTGCATTTCTGACTGGCAACGTCAGTCAATACTGCTGGTCCACGGGCCACTTTATGAGTGGCCTTGAAGGTTCAGCCAGGACCGAAGGAAACCCAGAGCTTTGCAGTGATACCAACCAACAGGTTAAAGTTGGCTGTGTGAACAGGGTAAGCAGGGAACGTTTATTTCAAAGTTGTGGGGGTGGGAGAAGGTTTCCTGGGAGAAAGGAAGACCGTGTCTAAAGCTGGAATGGAAATTTGCTGTGCCAGGGTTAAAAGTTGAAAGGATGGCTCTCTGACTTCAGACCCCAAGGTCTATTTGCTCTAGCTTAGAGGAGGTAGAGTGGGGAAGAACTGGACAGGACCCAACGGACCTGACAAAGGAGTTAGGTTGATACCAGGGTGAGGTGGAAGGACGGGAAGTTTGAAGCAGGAAACCAGTTGATAGCATCTGCATTTTTTTTTTTTTTCACGGCTCACTTAGGCTGCCACAGAAAGAGTGGATTGAGAAGAGTCTAAATTCAGTTGTAGAAAGTTAGAAGGTTTTATTCTGGTAGTGAGGGGGAGTGGCTTGAACTAAGTGATGATCACAGGAGTAGTGGGAAATGGCTAGATTTATGATAAATACCTGACTGTTCTGGAGCAGGGGCTGAGCAAGGACCAGAGAGTGCAGGATCAGGGGCTGAGTGGAGACCAGAGAGGGCAGATGCATGGACGGAATAGGGACCAGACAGGGCAGGTGCAGGGGCTGAGTGGAGACCAGACAGGGCAGGTGCAGGGGCTGAATAGTATCAGAAAAATATATGGTCAGAAACTTAATGAATTCAGTGTCTAAAAATGGTGGTAACATTAATCACTATGAACATACACTTTCTCCGTTTCTGCCAGGATTTAGAGTCATGAAAACTGGTTCCAAAAATTAGGGACATGAGACCTCTGACGTGTATCAAAAATGGCACATTTACATTCTACTTGGAATACAAACAAATGATTCTGGCACTCAGGATATACTTTCTTTCAGGGACACATTCTGAGCAAAGACGTCTGCTTGTTTATTTACTCCAAAGAATCTTCAATGACTGGGTGTTGACAGAACACAATCCACCTTATCTCTTGCCAAATTTAAATCTGCATAATTTCAGCTCTGGAGCAATGCACTCCTCACACTACGCCACTAGAAGAAGATAGGCTCTTGCACACTTGACCTGGAAAATAAGAGATTATGAGCTCGGAGCACTCTAATTTCCGGTTTGCATGTAGTATTTCTCCTTAGAATCATAACTTTTGAACTTAGAAGTTGGAGGATAGAGTACTATGCTGGATGAAGAATACAATACCAGGTTTCCACAGCACCTGAGATCTCACATTACAGCCTGTACATTTAAAAAAGTAGGTTTTATTTCTCTGAAAAGCCACAGGGTGCTCTGCTCACCACCACCACACATTGGCAGAGGCTCTGGGGCTCCCTGGGAAGCAGATATACAATAGACATTTTTGTGTTATAGTGCCCACCTTCTTTTAGAGTCACTGAACATAAGAATTCTATCAGAAACAATGCAAATGTATACAGAGATGCTGGACCCCACACTGCTTGCCTTTCATTTCACATAGTATTTTCTCTTCTCACTTAGGAGGTCAAAGTGTTACAGATCTAAGCAGAACAGCAATTCTCCTTGCAAATAAGAAACCAACACTTTATAGTTCAAACCCTTTCATTTTCCAGTTTGAACATAGAGAGCCCTTTAAAAAAGAAAAAAAAAAAAACAATATGAAATGTCATAAGCCATTTGCTGCCCTGATGCTGGAATACTTTGGAGAAGAGATTAAAAACAGATTATCTCTATCACAGGCAAAAGGGAGCAGCTGGAACAGCCAAAGGAAACCAGAGACAGTAGAAAAGGCTGCGGTGTCTGCAGGTGACATTTGGGCAGGTACAAGGGGATTTGACAGCAGACATTTGGCAGCAGATCTTTACAGATTTACAGCAATTAGGCTGGATCGGCCAAGAAGGAAGACCAGCAGACATGGAAGCCCCTAGGAAGGCTGGTAATATCAGGCAGGCCAAATGAGTTTGGTGATGTTATTTTTATGTCAAGTACACCAGGATTGTAGTCAAGAGGTCAAGGGACATGAGAAAGAGCCCTACAACAAGATGGTCCGGGACAGATGGCTGAGGTGCTGTGGTTAGAAATAAGGAAGCCTTGGCTCCAAGGAGAGAAGGGTGGACTAAATTTCTCTCTCTGAGTCCTGAGCTCCAGTTTGTTTAGTGCACAGACAGGAAAAGTGGGCTGGCATGGACAGGCTTCCTGGCAAATAACATGGCAGAGCTGAGTAGAAGAATCACTATGTGTCTTTCAGCAGGGTGCAGGGAAGGGCTGGTGAAGAAGATTCTGAAAAGACAGAACAGAAGGGCAGCCTGCCACTGCATCATTACAGATCAATAAACTAATACAGGCAGCCCTCCCTTACTATGGCTCTGCTTTGTTTTGTCACTATTCAATGGAGGTAAAAGCAGTTCATGTTCAGTCGGAGCTATGCCCTGAATTTTTAATCTAATCTAATCTCTTCTAAACTACCTAGTGATATATGCTCCAGTTCTCTGGATACCAGGCAGTCCCTGAAGCAGTGAGTATAGTCATAAAAATGAAGAATCCATATTCTTCTGGTGCTGGTCAGGATGTCCAGGAGATTAGGTGGGTTCAATGTGTTTTTGACTTGCAACATTTCAATATGCTGTAAACAGACATTTCTCTCCTGCCTGCCTATTCCCAAATACTTGGCAGTCATTTCCTAAATTACCACATAGAGGCTTTATATAAATTATAATTGCTTAGCCAATAGCTCAGGCCTATTACTGACTAGCTTTTACATTTTAAGTTAACCAGCATTCTTTATTTATGTTCTGCCGTGGCATGTTGATCTGTTCCATGTCTGGATGGCAATTCCTAACTTAACCCCTCCTTCCCAGCATTCTTAGTTGGGTTGCTTCCTGCCTGGATACTGGCTAATCAATTTTTTAAACCAATTCAAATGACAAATCTGAACAGTGTACAAGAGGATTATTCCACAGTAACATGCAATGGGCTTATTTGAATGTCACTTTATGGTAGACTGAGAAGTACATGCTCCTGGGTGATGAAGTCTTTGCTGATGCTGAATGGTCAGGTCAAAAGGGTTTTTATGGTAGCTGGGATCCTAAAGGAGAGGATTGAGACATGATAACAAGAGGAATAGCATTATGACCTCAGCATCCTAGGACCAGCCTGAGGTGTGCTCTATCCCTTCTGTTATATGGGGATCTCCTCCCTGGTTCTCTTGCCAGTGTCATGTAACCAATAACATGATGCCTGCCTGGAGCAGTGAGATTTCTGACCTGCCTAGTCCCATAGTTTGGACCTTCCCTCCGCTGCTTATCTGGACCAGCAATCACAAAGTGTCCCCCCCCCAAAAAAACCCCCCACACAGATACTTATATTAATCTCATACTGCTTGACCTATGGCTCAGGCACATTGCTAGCTAGCTCTCTCATTTTAATTCAACCCATTTTCGTTAATCTGTCTTGTCACGTGGCCCACGGCTCACCTGTGTTCCTTACATGATGCTTCCTCAGTCTCTGGTTGGATCTCTATCTAACTCCGCCCTCCTCCTACCTATGCTCCTGCCTATGCCTATGGTATTCGCCAAGGGCCAAAACAGCTCCTTTATTTAAAGAATGATATTCACAGCATACAGAAAGACACTCCCACATCACCTGCCAGTAAGGTATACCTGCCTGCACCTGCAGCATGAAGCACTCATTTGTACCCATTGTGCAGGAATCTCCTGGTGGATGTGGCTGCCAAGCCCCATGCAAAGACACTGGCTTAGACAGAAACTTCCAGGATGCCTGGTGCTGTGTCAAAGAAGCAGTAAGTCCTCAATAGAGCCCTTCTATGGAGTGGGCTTGTGTGTTGCTTCAGGCCTCCTTGCCTTTGAACCTGCTATCCAACCAGAACTCTTGACACATCCATATCATTTAGGTTTTTTATCACTGCAAACAAATTACCTGACCCTGACAGAAACAATTTTTGTGGGGAGGGGATTGTAATAATAAGGTTTCCTGGTCCCGGGTGCCAGAGGTCCAAACCCACAGACCTGCAGCCCCAGACCCCTTAGCCGCCTGTAGCTAATCAGGCCCCCAAAACGATTCAGACACTTATATTAAGTTCATGCTGTTTGGTCTATGGCTTAGGCACATTGCTAGTTTGCTCTTACATCTTAACTCAACCCATTTCCATTAATCTGTCTGCCATGTGGCCTGTGGCTCACCTGTGTTCCTTACATGCTTCTTCTTTGGGCTTCCGGCTCAGTCTGTCTGACTCTGCCCTGCTTCTACTACCTATGTTGTAATTTCCCCTCCTACTTTTTCTATGGTGCCTGTCATGGGCCAAAACAGCTCCTTTATTTAAAGATTGATATTCACAGCATACAGAAAGACATTCCCATATCAGGGGATGATTTATTTGGGCTGCTCCGATGGTTCAGCCATTCACAGATGAGAAGGCATGGTAGTATGGTGTTGACCATTCCCATTGTGGTGGACTAGGAGAGGGAGGCAGGACCTGACTGTAACTTAATAACTCAGTTATTGCCACCAGTGAGGCCATACCTCTTAAAGACTCCGTAGCCCTAAAATACCACTACTAGACAGCAGAATAAACCCTAGGGGACATTAGGATTCAAACCATATCACCAACTCACCTCATCATCCCTGCCACAATTTTCTGAGGCTTCCTGACATTCTTTAAATAAGTCCCTTTACAGACAATGGTGGTAGGCAGGTGTCTGTAGCTGACAGCCAAGGGAGTCTGAACTGACTGCGTGGAAGCCAGACTAACTGACTGGCCAGCCTTAAAGGGGGTCTCATTGCTGTGGGAGAAAGACAGTTCTGGAGAGGCTGTGAGAGGTGGGGAATGCTACCCTGGGCAGAGGTCCCTAGAGAAACAAGCAAGAATGTGCACTATCAGGAGAGAGGGAACGCTCTTGTGTTCTCTATCATGATTAAGGAAGCAAGAGTCTACCACACACACCCGTCTGCAAAGCCAGAGAGTACAAAGTGAGTGAAGTCACTCCGTCCAGGGAGAATGAGGTCAGGATGCTTTCATTTAAGTCACAAATTCAGGAGGGACACTAATGTGAGCCTCATATTCAAAGGGCCGAGAAATCTGAACCAAGAACCAAGAACAGCAACAGAGCACAACCTACTCCAGGAAGTAAAGCGCAGGGGGGGGAGGGAGGGGGAGGGAGGGAGAGGGAGGGAGGGAGGAGGGTGAGAGAGATTCTCTTAGTTTTAGGTTCTATCTGACCCCCATCCCACTGGACAGTACTACCCACTGCCAGTTTTCTCTAGACACACCGCACAGGCATACCCAGACCTGAAATGTTTTAGCATCCTTGTGGATACAGTCAAATTGATTTTCTAATCGACAGCCACACTGACCATACCTGTCACTGTCCTCTTGCCTCCACTTTTATATGCTTTCTGGAGGAGAGGGTTATCTTAGGTGGAACCTCTCCTGGTGAAATCATGTTCATCTCCACGCACTGGGACTGAGTGATGCCTGGGGTCCACGGATGTGTGGGGGTGTGTGGAATGCCATCTGTGATGGTGGCAGCAACTCTTCAGAGGTGCCATAAGCCTCTTCTGCCAATCCTAATACCTAAAGGAAAACTCCTCATCATGGTTAGGTAAACCTGATTCAAGAATTCTCACATATAAGTATTTCTGGCCACAGGGGAGGAAGAGAGCAAGCAGAGGCTGGGGCGGGGGCGGGGGGGACGCAGGAGAGAAATATCTTTACTTTTGAGACAAAAATTTATTATGTCGCAGGTTATCCTTGAACTTGAAATCTTCCTGCCGTGGCTTCTCCAGAGCTGGTAGCATAGGAAAGTACTCCTGCACACCAAGAGAAAATTGGTGAGGTGGGTCTCAGAGCCTGAGGCTGAAGATAGTAAATAAAATGGTTACAGTGTTAATTTAATGAAGTCTGTGGGATCATTCATTACTTTAGCAGAAATCTGAGTGAAGTCAAGAATAATATGCAAAAATGATATTTTATTTTAAAACAATTTGAACCAGATTTTATTTCATTTATAGCAAAAATACAATTTATAAGCTAAATAGTTTTTAGTGATTTAAAAATGTATTCTATGTACACTGATGTGAAGTGCCAGATCACCTGGAACTGGAGTTACAGACAGGTGAGAGCTGCCATGTGGGTGCTGGGAATTGAACCCAAGTCCTCTGGAAGAGCAGCCAGTACTTTTAATCACTGAGCCACTTCCTCAGCTCCCAGACTAAATAGTTTTAGACAGAAGAAAAAGGGAAAAGTTCAGGTTACTAAACCTCTGCCTCCAGAATTTTTTTAATATATTTTTAAATACTTAATATGAATGAGTGTTTTGTCTCCATGTATGTTTCTGTGCTTCATGTGTATCTGATGCCTAAGGTGTGCGGAAGAGGCATCTGAGCCCCTAGGACGAGGATTGCAGGTGCTTGTGAGCAGTCACGTAGGTGCTGGCAATCAAAGCCAGGTCAGTGATATTAATCAGAGAGCATTTCTCCAGCTCCTACAGAACAAAATTTTGGTTATTAATTATACATACGTGATAAAAATATAAATATTATGAATATATTCATATGTGTTTTTATTTTTAAAATATTTTAATTGAAATAGGAATATGTTGCTTCCCCCCTTCTTTTTCTCCAGCGCCTTCCACCAACCATCCCTTGAACGCCATCCACGACTTCAACTCTCAAGCTGATAACCTCTTTTTCTTTTATTATTATTGTTATATACATATATGTGCATATGTAGGGATGGGTATGTACAAATGCTACCAAACAGGAGCAAAAAACACATGGCACTATAAACCTAGTCATCTAGTCACCAGGGTCAGTGAGGTCACAGACCTTTGAAAAGAATCTCTTACTGTCTCTTGGCTAGACCAGCATCATCCCTTAGTACATGCTAAATCTTGTCCTTATATTCTCAGACCTGTGGCTGCCACTCCTCATCAAAGGAGCCTCTTTTTACAGCAAATGGAGAACAGACCAAAGACCACAACTGATCATATGCAGAGACCAACAGATGGTGGGACAGCCTAACCCAGCAGATGTGGTATTGTAAATACCAGCATGGTTCTGGTGCAAGCAGCTCTCAGTTGTACACGAGATTTATTTTGGTTCTGGTTCCATTCATGTCCTTTCCTGCCACGTCATATATGGAATGTTCTCTTGCACATTCTCTACAGGTCCATGCCACTTCAAGTCAGACCGTATTTATTATATTCCCATTATGTGATGGACACTCTAAGGGCTGAGGCACCAGGAATGTAGTATAGTTTTCTCAATGGGAACAAACCACTAGGCTATTGAGGAAGATTGGTAGTTAATTAAATTACAAAGAAACATAACTGCATGTATGTGTTGTGCACATGTGTCAGAGTGGTCATTTCTCTGTGTGAAATATGCTATGACGTGATGGATTAGTCAATAACCAAGTTGTGTTGCTTCCTCAGTTTCCCCACTCACTTGCTCTTTCATGCACCTCAGAACTCAGAGCCACTGAAATTGCAGCATGAACCTTTCAATGTAAAACACCCAGTGGATGTTTCCTTAAATTTATTTTGGGAATGCCTTCTGTGACATAGTAGGTGGGACGTTATGGTTACTGCTGAATGCAGTGGTACCCCCTGACACTAGTTGCTCATATGGGTGACATATTCTTATTTCCCATCATTGACTCTCCACCCATATGTGGTAGCTAGGTTGAAGGTCATTTGTATAAAGCAAAATGCTGCCTGGCTTAGTCTTAGTGTTTGAAGTTTCCCTGTTTTATTTGTAGAATCTGTGGGCTTCAAAGGCATTAGAAAACTGAAGCCTTGAATTGTTTACACACACACACACACACACACACACACACACACACACACACACACACACACACCATCATTGCTTCTACCCAGTCTTTCAAGAACGTTCCTATGTATTTGCTCTACACTCCTTTTGCCCCCCCCCCCCCTCCAACGCTGAAATTTGCAAGGGCCTTGGGATCATCTACTGCTCAGGTTCCTGGTTCCTGGCTCCTTCTGCTAACTCTCAAAGTGACCCTTTCTTCAAAGTAGTTCTTAGAAACCTTCCAATGTATGGACCAAACATGGAATGGCTGCTTTCCCTGACTCTCTAAGCCTTACTGGAGACATTTAAGGTCAAATTAGAAATGATTGAATTTGTCAACAAACAGATTGGTTTTCTTTTGAGATAAGGTCCCATGTAGCTCAAGCTGACCTCATATTCACAACGTAAAAGGATGATCATGAACTTCTGAACCGTCTCACATTCTAGGATTACAGGTGTGTTTATATACCCACATGTATGTGAACATATGTATATGTGTGTATTTATATGTATATATGCAGCCTGTTATTAGACTGAATGCAGCAGGTAAGACTCAAGTCTTCCTGCATCCAAGGCAAACCGTCTACTAACTGAGCTACATTTTCAATCCACAAGCTACACTCTCAGTCTTTCTAAGAAAGGCTAGGTAGTAACGTCCAAACAACTGTGAGATACAGAAGACGTTCCCCCAAAGGAAAATTGATTAAAACAAGAACAGTCTACTTAACTGGGCAACAGACATCAACAAATAGTTAATATTAAATTTACCATTTCTAAATAATAGTTTGGAAAAAATACTTCCCAAAAATAGTTTGGAAATAGTGGCAATGCAGTGACTACTTAGTACATATTTTTACTTGATACATTGTTTATTATTTGCCTTGATCTTTTAAAATACAAAGGAGAAAAAAATAAAATTAGCTACTTTAAACCCATCTTCTGAAAATGGTAAGCAGCAATTTTCTCTCTTCCTCCAAATAATATTTGATCATAAGTCACCAAAAGTAGTTGAAGGATTTTCCTTTTTTCTGTGGGTATAAGAAAATCTGTTTTCTGTGTTGATATTACTGAGGTCCTATCTGGGTTAAAGAATTTTTCTACAGTCTTGTCTTGTTATACAATCTAAGACAGAAGAAAGACCTACACTCAGCAGTTGCAGTACACTGGCTATCCCTCCTACCCCAGCGACCCACTTGTCTCTGCCTCCACAGTTCTGAGGTCATGCCCACGTGTCTATGCTTGGCTTTTTACCTGAATACTGGGGGTGAAACCCAGGATCTCAACTTGCATGGCAAGCACACTACTAACCTGTCTTCTCAGCTCCTATAACTACTCTTTATTCAGTTGGATGTTTACAGAGTGCTAACAAGCCTAAGAACTGTGTGTGGTAGGTTGCGTGTTTTCTCACGTTTTTACAATTCTTTATTCTTTATCAGCAAGCAAAGCAGCACAGAGTCACATAGGACCACTTTTGTAAGAGAAGCAGAGACTTCGCTGTCTGGATGGGTTTGTATGCTATCCAAAGCTATGGAAATTGTTCACCCAAGTATACTGAGCTAAAATGTAAAGCCATCATCCTTATTCTTGTATATAAACATGTGTTAGGATTCTTAAAAGCAGCAACTGAGTTAATAAAAAAAAAAGGGGGCCAGATAATATGTACTTTGTATTGTCGCACCTATGAAAAGACAACCCAGGAGCCCACTGACTCTCCCACAAGACGGCCCTACCATCTACCACTTTCTGACTTGGCTGAAATCAAGAAAGGTTTACGATTACTATTTTCCATGTGGTAATTTAAAAATCAGACAGTGACAAATCAGTTCTTCAAGCACAGTTTTCCATTCAAGAAAGTGAAAGGAAAAAATAATTCTGACAATCCTGCATTGCTAGCCTCAGAAGTTAACACATGTCAGTATATTTCTGAGAGTCAAAGATTTTGTTAACCTCTCTCAAACGACTTTTCTCGTGGAGATCGATGACAGACTGGATGACATTTTCACTGGGTACCATGAGACAAAGAGGAGGCTGGGGCTGAGGCTGCAGTTCAGCAGAGTTCTGGAGAACTTGGTAGGACCTATGGCCCAGGGATTGCTATGGCATTTAGCACTTTTAATGATGGAGGTCTCCTGAGCTCCTGTTTTTAATTCTCTGGTCCTGAGAGCATCATCTCCGTCTTTCAGTCTAATCTTCTGGAGTGGATGAGAAAAGCAGAGGATAGGTGTGTCTCAGGAAAGGCTGGGAACAGCTACTTGAAGGTAAGGACAATGCCTTACCCACGCATGGGGCATGGTATAGGAATTCTTAAAAAAAAAAAAAAGATAGACTGTTGAATTTATTTAAAAAAAAAAAACAGCTGTTAATTTCAAATATTTTAAATTGGTATGGATTTTGGATTATTAATACAAATCTAAGGTCAATTTTGTTATACTTTATATAAATTTCTACTCTTTAAGATATTATGTTTATGTAATTCCTTTAAAATTGTAATGTTTATTTAAGAAATGCAGATTAATAGTCATCTGTGATAACCAAACTTATAGTTAGTTAGGATTTTTTTAGGTATACAAAGATATATTTCAATTAGATAGGTAATCTTCAAACACTTCTAAGACCTACAGAATATGGCATTCAAAATATTTTAAGAACTTAGACTTTTCTGGGCAGTGAGGCAGGTCTGCTCCTGGCAGCACCAATTTACTTCAAGAAAATGATGGGTATATAAGAAACTCCACATGGAATTTACTTTCTTTGTGGCAAAGGTTAGGTTAGCCATGGACAAGAACATATTCTTGTACTGATTGCTTGACAGTATGCTGTTTAAACTGGACATACAGGTTCCATAGTAAAGTGACCTCTGAACTTTGGCATAACAAGCTGAGATGGTCCTTCAGGTTCCTAATTGGCAGAGAAAACTGTGAGGCATTCTTCAGGACACAAGGAGAAGTGACTGATGAACTATGCCAGAATGAGCAGAGCAGATTTCCTGCTTCACTGAAAGGTACACCAGAGACTCTGGGCCTGTAGGCTGCAGATGGATGCCCCAATGTTACAAAGGAACTTTAGGTGACTGTCCAGGCAGCCAGATGTCATCTCTGTCATTTCTAGACTTTGGAAGTTGCTTGTACTTCCTGTTTACTCAGCTAATATTATATCATTCTGTGGTCTTTGATGTAGTTGAAGATTAGTTATAAGTATAGTTTTCCTTAGTTATTTTAAAATGTATATTAGATATGAAACTTTAGATTCACAAAGATAGGTAGATGATAGAGTATTTTCTTTAATTTTGCTAAATACAAATAGACTAGATATTTGTTTGACTGCTATTTTGTTATATGTAATTTTGCTATGTTGAAATCGAAACTTTCCTTTTTGATTAGACAGAAAAGGGGAAGTGATGTGGGATGTCTTTCTGTATGCTGTGAATATCATTTGCTAATAAAGGGACTGTTTGGGCCTACGGAAGGCATCTTAGAAGTAGGTGGGAAATCCAAGCATAGATACAGGGGAAGAAGAGCAGAGTCAGACAGAGAGGCTTTGAGATACTTCCCAAATCAAGATAATTCTGACAAATCATACATTGCTGCTTATTATTAAAGGTGTTCTACCAGGCCAAACAGTCAACTCAAGCATGTAGATGGAACTTCTTTGAAGAATTTCAGCTTACATTTTATTTTCCATCTCTACATGATTGATATTGGGGTACAGTCGATGAACATTGAGTGAATGGATAATGTATGAATGACTGGGTCATTCATCCGTACTGGATCTAGTCAGGATAGAATCTGAATGCATACATATCTCTATCTGAAATCTAGCCAGGCTGAGCTCTCAATCTGTGAAGACAACAGTAGCCCAAACCTTCATGAATCTAGGGGGAAAAGAGGAAAAAAAATGTCCCTTGAAACTTAGCAGCATTTAGAGGCTCACCAAAAGAAATGACTAAAAGATAAAGTTTGCTCTTTTATCTTATTCAACAATCGTGGACTGTTTAACTAAGGCTGAGAAGCTCGTGTGTCTCCATGCATAGCCAAGGAGATTATGGCAAAAACCTGTATGTTTCTTTGACCCTGTCTCCTCTTTAGAAAAATAAAATAGGCAGAACTGAAGTTGTTGAGTAGCTTTCAGAGGGGGAGAATAGACTTCACATCTGTCTAGGAACGTTGCAGTGTTGGGTATCTGCATGGTGCTCATGGCACAGTTCTGGTGTGAACCAGAACCCATCAAGGAGCCTTGCAGTGTTGTGTGCCCACATGGTGCATGTGAAGCAGTTCTGGTGTGAACCAGAAACCATCCAGGAGCCTTGCAGTGTTGTGTGCCCACATGGTGCATGTGAAGCAGTTCTGGTGTGAACCAGAAACCATCCAGGAGCCTTGCAATGCTGGGTGCCCACATGGTCACTACTCGCTATTACTTATTTATTGCTACAAAAGACCAACCTCACACCAAAAGATAAGATTGATTTCATGCTTCTTCCCAGAACCATTGTTCTACTCTATAGCCAACCCAGAATGTAAGTAGAGGGTGTATGCTCTGACTATTACAGCAGCCCTACTTCAGGTTGCCACCTTCCATTAAATGCCTGTACTGTCATAAAAAATTAAGGATATTTAAAGGAACTACTGTTTGCTTCAGCCATCTTCCCATTATGAGCTCCAAAAATGCTGGTATCTTGGCTTAACTCACCAGGGAAGAAAGGGGAAGTTTATGTTGCATCTTGTCCTTATCCCAAAAGAAAATACTTTCTCTGCTGAGTAGTACTACATTGTATAAATGTACCACAATTCGTTAATCCGTTCTTCAGCTGAGGGCCATCTAGATTGTTTCCAGGTTATGGCTATTATGAATAATGCTGCTATGAATGTAGTTGAGGTAATGCCCTTGGGGTAAAAAATTACATCCTAAAATTTGTAGATAAATGAATGGGTTTGGAGAATATCATCCTGAGTGAGGTAACACAGGCTCAGAAAGATAGACATGGGATGTTCTCATAAGTGGATTTTAGACTAAAGGTAAAATATATCTAGGCTGCAAACTACAACCCCTGAACAGCTTGGAAACAGATGGAACTTAAGAAAGACATCCACGGTTCCCCATAGGAAGGGAAAATGGAGAAGATCTCTTGAGTAACTGGGATCATAAAGAGAGTGAGCAAGGGGAGGTGGGAACAAATCATGAGAAAAGGAGATGGTTGAGTGAGAGGAGTAACAAAGATGGAGAAAGAAAGAGATGGATATTTTGATAGAGGAAGATAATGTGTGGTTGGAAAGAGACTGGGTGCTAGGGAAACCTCCAAGAACCCACAGGATGTCCCTGGCTAGGACTCATAGCAATAGTGCAGAGGGTGCCTAAATAGGACTCCCCTATAGTCAAATGAATGAACACCCTAAGTGTCATTATAGAACCTTCATCCAACAGTGGATAAGGCAGAAGCAGAGATCCATAGCTAAACACCAGGTCGAGCTTCCTGTCCAGCTGAAGAGAGAAGAGAGTATATGAGCAAAGAGACCAGGATCATGAGGAGAAGATTCACATAGATGGCTCACTGGAGCTATTGGGAGCTCACTGACTCAGAAACAACCATGGTGGAACCTTCAGGGAAAGGAACTAGACCCTCCCAAGGTAGATGACTGTCAAATGGCATGAGCAGTTTGTGGAGCCTCTTGCAGTAGGATCAGACTATGTTCCTGTGCATGAACTGACATCTTGGAGCCCATTCCCTACAGAGGGACACGTTACTCAGCCTTAATACTGGGATGACGGAATCTGACCTACCTCAACTGTAATATGCCAGACTGAACCGATCCACCTTGGGACTCCTTGCCCCCTTGGAAATGGGTGGAGGGATGGGGTGGGGAGAGGCTGAGGGAGGACTAGGAAGGACTGGGAGGAGGGAAGGGAGGGGGAGCAGAGGTATATATGGAGAAAAACCTTTTTAAATAAATTTTAAAAATGAAAAACATATTTTTTAAAAAAGGAAAATACTTTCAGATTTCAACAAAGCAACACAAATGCCCAATGGAACGCCTTCAGTGAAACTCAGCACCATTCAGCCCTCCCCTCTCTCTTCAAGTCAGCTTTTGGTGTCCTATCTCTGCAGAGGTGCACCCCATCATCTCTTCCACTTGAAACATTTCCTGAAGCTCCAAAATTCTTAGGGATTGAGTTGGTCCTTATAAATTTAGTACATTGATAGATGCTCCCATCCATTAATACACTGTGCTCTAAATGATAAACAAATTTCATGGGGTTAAAAAAAGTATTGGAAATTGAAAATGAAATATTTTAGACAAGATTAAGTAATATTCATGGTTGTGTAGTATATTAATATATGGTATATAGTCGAGTAAACAACTATATTTTAGAGGTATGATTTCTTAATTACTATTTAAGATACGATTTCTTAGTCATAAAGTGAAAATAAATATCTAAGGTGCTTTATAGGACATAAAGGAGAGTAGGGCCATTCTTACCTGTAGTTAAATTGGAGATGACCAAGCTTATCCGTAGCTTTTAGAAGGTATCTCCCACAATCACTGTCCTGAGGCTCCTAGGAGTACACTGCCCAGCTGGCAACTCTTCTAATTATACCCTACCTTCTGGCTTGTGCTGGGCTACTCCTTGTAGTCACCAGTGGATAAGAGGTCACAGTTATTGAGCTACTCGGCATGTTCAGATAGGCTTGCCTCCAGCCTACATACTCCAGTCATTTTTATTGCTGTTGAGTGATGCTGTGATGGGAGTGACCAACTTAGGGTCAAGCCCACGCAACCTATGCCTGCCCTTGACCTTCCCAAACTGCAAGATAAATAAGCCTATTGGCTTACAGTTGGATGCTTCTGGGGTTTTACAACTGTGATGAAAACCTGACTAGGAGTCAGTTAAAGAGCCTTGTTTTTAATTGCACTTGTCTTGTTGAGTTATTGATGGAACAGACGGCTCTGGCATGCTGTTCTCATGTGAGAAACAAGAAAGAAGATAGATAAATAGGAAGCAGAGAGGTCAGACTTAGGAGATAGGCAACTGGCAGGTAGGACCACAGGGCTTTGATCATATTTCCCAGAAGCTCTGGAGGTAACATATCAGAGGAGGAAATGACTTTGGGGGGTTAAGAATAGCTCATAAGTCTTAGATAAAGTTGATTATGAGAACAGTAAAGCTAGTGTGTCAGCTGAAGCAACTTCATTCTCCAATATTCCTGGAAGTGCTCTAATGTAATTACACTGTTAAAACCAAAAATTACAGCCAATTGCAGGTAAGAAAATGAGAATTTACAGCTGCTGTTCCCAGATACACACACGGTCAAAGCCACCAATCAACTGTCAAACATAAATTTTTCAGCAGTTGACTTCTGAAAATTCAAGAGTGTAGTGGGGTGAACAAAAGAGTGACCAGGGGAACAAGCAAATTGGCAATCAGGAGAGAAGCCTCCGATCAAGGGCTCAGCCATGATTTCCTCCACACAAGACAGACAGACAGTGGGAGCCAACGTGGGTCAGGCAGAGAATCAGGTCAACCAGGCCGCTCAAATGAGCATTTTTCTAGTCTGCTTCCCTCAGAGGCAGCAGGAAATAGGAGAGTTCTGGCCCCTACTGGGCTCTGCTCAGAGGCAGAGATATAGGCCATGAAGCTGTTACTGAGCCTGGAATTAACCAGGAAAACAGTGGACAAGCCATGATTTTGACCAAATAGGCTTCTGCGTTTGTGCATCACAGTATTTATTAATCACCTACAATTTTTATGCCATCATTGTCAGGCAGAGTGAACTCAAATAGTCTAGATGAGATGAATCTGTGGATTATATCTGTCAGTAATTCATGTGGAAAACAAAACAAAAAATCTAATTAGATATGGACCAACTGAGCTAATATGAATCTGAGAATGAACTTTTTTTTTTTTTTTTTTTTTTTTTTTTTACAAAGACAAAAGCAAATGGAGGTTTCCAATCAGTTAAATAGAATCCCAGATCCGTATAAGTGTCTGTAGGTTGTGTGGCAGGAGATTTCTTTCTGTGACATTGGACAGTGAATGAAATGGCTCATCCTAGCTGTGTGTTCCTACTGGCTGGGACAAGTCCAAGTGTTAATCCTTCCACAACACTGTAGGCTGTTCTGTTTTCCATGGTTCATTTTTTGCTTTTCTTGCAAGCATGGCCTCCAGGATAGCAAATGAGGAGTGCCAATACGTACGCTGCGCATGGGTCAAGTCTTCCAGCATTCTCTCTACTTCCAAGATATAACAGAAAACCCACTGTGTATCAATCCCTATATTCCAGCAACATCATGAGTACCCCCACCCCCATCTATCTGTTTTCCCTACTCCAGTTAGATACATAAAAAAAAGGAAATCGATGCCAAATGTGGGAAATATGGCTCTGATAGATTTGTCTATGTTTGCACTATTCTGGCATAGGAAAAAATGATTCAGTTCACCCAACTCATGATGGCATGTGCCTGTTTTCATTGATAGGGAAGAGCAAATGAATATGATCTGTGACTACTGTTATCTAGGATCTATTCCCACAATGCATGAAGCAAAGCTGCACAGTGGGACCTTACCTGCTTCGGATGTTAGCATTCATTAAAGCTGCTAGATCAGTGGATAGTAATTCAGAAGACGGTTGCTATGCCAAATGGCCCTTGCCTAAGCATTAGCCATATTTCTCTAACGTCCATATTTAGACTGAATTAGAAAGATAATGCTGACTTCCATCAAGTCCAGAGCTACTTATCCATTTTTAAATAATAATTAACTTCCTGCTCCAAGGTCCGATGCCAACATCACAGACTTGTTGCATTGTTTCTGTTTGTTGGTTTTCTGAGTTATCTTTCTAAATCTAACAAACATTTCAATGTGTTCAGTCTCTGATATTGTCTACTAATCTTAGAATTTTTTTTTTCTGAGAACTTACTTCCTAGGGGGCTTGGATTATGTGAATGTCATTGTAGATTATTAATTACCATAGCCTTGGCAGTGAGCCAGGCTAACTGGCTTGATTCCATTAAAAACAATTCTTAAATATAAAATAAACCACTGATAAGACACTTTTATAATTATTCTGAGTAGCGATTATTATAATCTAATAGTTTCATGTTAGGTCTATTATTTATTTATATATATAACAATGATTACTGCAAATTTGCAGCCTAATATGATGCATATTCATTATCTCACAGAGTCTGTGGATCTGGGCTCTGAGAACATTATGTGCTCCAAGGCCTATTTTGATGCAATAAGCAAGGTTATAGGCAACACCAAGGGCTCAGAGGAAGATCGCCCTGGAGGAGAATCTGCTTGTAAGCTCCCCTGATTCTTGGCATAAGCTTCTCTTGGACTTTGATCTGAAGGTTTGGTTTCTTGTTGGCTATGGATCAGAGGATTCACTCAATTCCTTGCTTTGTAGAAGCTTACTCTATCAACCAGAGAGGGGAAGCATCGAGGGGAAGTCGAGATGAAAAACACTACAACCTTAAGAATGTGGTCACAATGTTGGTGTCACTATGTTCTTTACTATCATTTGTTTTGGAAGTGCGTCACACACTAGCATTCTGCCCTAGAAATAATTCACTGAGCATTTTCACCAGCAGAGAAGCAAAAAGTTTTCTTAGCGCCCCTCACTATAACAGAGGAAACAAGATGTAATCTATGTGATCTTTCGAAGGCTGCACGAGATGGCTCAGTAGGTAAAGTGTTTTCTACCAAGTTAACTGAGTTTGATTATTGGGCATCATATGGTGGAAGGAAAAGAACCAACTCTTTTCAAGTTGTCCTCTGGCCTCCGCATGGGTGCTGTGGATGCACACCTGCATAGGAAACAATAAAAAATAAGACAGCTACATTCAGCAGCATTTAGAGAAAAAAAATGTAATAGCTGAGATAAAATTCTAAATTATGTTGTCATTTTTGCGAGTAAGTATGATGTGGATGGCTGGGTTTATGCAAATTAAGTAGGAAGTATCTTGATTAAACATGTTGAGTTGATAAGAACCATTTTCATTGGTAGACTCAAGCTGCAGAATCAAGCCACTGGCACAGTGAAAGCAGGTGAAATGCATAGTCCAGCCTGAGATGCATGGATGTCAATGCTATAGCAAATGCTAGCCAGCCTGAGCTGAGCTCTAACGGCTGGCACACTACTCATCCTGGCCTCCCATCCTGCCTGCTTTATTCAAGTACTCTGCTCCCAACTAGTTTCTTTCTTGTTCCTTCATCTTTTAGAATCACCGGTGAGTTTGGCAAGTGAATTTATGTTAATGTTATTTAAAACATTCAGAATTGGATGAATGTTCATCTTGATTCACTGTTCACTTGCTGATGGTCAGAATGGTTGGCGATGCCGACATCCTCTAATGGCAGACACCTCCATTCCCTGGGGGATGTTACTCTTCTCAAACAAGAAGAAACACCCTCCTGTGTGTACACCTAGAAAATGCAACGTATTTCTCTGATAGCAAATATCACACTGAGATAAAGCTGGAAAGCAAAAATTTAATAAAATAAAGAGACGTTTGACCCTCTTTCTGTGGGGATTTGGGGAAAGCTGAGTGTTTCATAAGCAATCCGTGGCACAGCTCAGGATTTGCTAAAAGATTGATGGGCACCCCACAACTCTAAGATTTCCCTTGGTGATCATAAGCGAGTGTTCATTGCTTGCAGAATGACTATTACACCATGTCTGCCTCTTCAGACTCTTTTATCTGGCTTACTTTCTAGTTTTAACTCTGATTTTGCTTTGGGCACAATGGAGAGAAGTTAAATGGGGTCATAGGTAGCGGGAGTCAATTGAAGTTAACTGCAGTTAAATATGTATGAAGGTTATAAGGGCAGAGCCTCATTTGCTTGGAAAAAAATATCTCAATTTGCACACTTGCTGCTCACAGGAGTTTTTCAAGAGGCTCCTTAACTTGTCACCGTGGACCTGAGCTGGGTCTTAGCTACACTCTGTCCTGGTCTCAGCCACAGCCTCTTCGTCCTTAGATATTGCACTTTCAAAGACAAGTTCAGATGATATCTCCATATTATAGGTAGTATTTAAGATTCGGCAAGTATTAACTGAGTTATTTCATAATAGCAGAGGTCTCACCGACTTCTTAATTCTCCTGGATTTCCCCTTAAACAAAGAGGAGAGTGGGTTTCATGCAGGGGGGCTGAGGGGAAATCTCCTGAGAGTCCTGTTCCACCAGCAGTGGACAGGGGCAGGCGTCAGAGTGTCTGACTAGCCCACCCAGCAGAAACTTCCATTTTCTTTGAACAAATGAGATATTAATGGTCTGTAGAAAGTATTAAATAGAGAAGACGACTGTGGCAGCACCATGCTGCATTTCCTGCATCCACACTTAGCTCTCTTCCACAAGAAGGACACATTTCAGGAAGGAGGGAACCCCTACTCATGAGAAAGGAATTGGAGGAGGGGCATGGAGCACGGGTAGAACTCCAGACGGCATTGGGAAGTGGGGAAATCAGACATCACAAAGTGACTCTTGAAGTGCTGTCTGGCTTCTTGGCAATGTGTTCTTTAACATCTGACTTATCCCTCTTTCCCCAAGAAGAAAATTAGAATTCTCACATTTTTCTGTTTATATAACAGACCTCATTAAAGCACGCAAGCAAGAAAACTTTTAGTTTATCCATCAAAAATGTTAGACATCTGTGTTCTATATATAGTAGATGCTTTATCTTCAAGTATTGATTTCCATAGCTTCTCTATGGATGGCTTCTCTTGAGGGGATTATACTGCTCTGTCCTACTGATACCAGGTCACTTGCCTTGGTCAATGAAGGGGAAGCAGAGATGATGTGTACTCCTTAAGGAGCAGATTCTCAAAGCCATCTCATGATTCCAACATGATCCAACATGCTCCCCTTCCCACACAATAATGAGGGAGTGATTGCTATAGCCTGGATAAGAATACACAGAGATATCTGAGAATTGTTCTTGCTCTCTGTCTCTCCCTCTCTCCTTTCCTCCCTTCCTCTCCCTCCCTCTGTATAGAGGCAAGATGTCAACCTTGGTTATCATTCAGCCATGTACTTTGAGATATTTATTCCTTTTCACAATTTCATATCTATATGCCATACATACCACCTACCCTGAACCCCTGTATCTCTCCCAACCCTGTTTCCTGTTGGCGTTTTTCCCTACCCATCAACTTCTCTTTAAAGTGCATATTTTTTCATCTTGTCCTGTGACCCATTCAATTGGGCCATCTGTGTGACCATGTGTATGGAGCTGTCCTTGGAGCCTGATGTTATCAGTGGGCACATAACTAAAGACTAAAGACAGTGGTTCCCTCTCCACCAGAATCTATATGTAGCCAATAGCTGAGAGGGTCCTGCGGGCACTCTTCTCTTCTTTGACTGACTGTTGATTGGGCTGTATTTGCATGGGCTGAGTGCAGCTAACTATAGTTGTTTTGAGTTAATGATTGCAATATTTGTATAGACTCTAGAGAATAGCATTTCATAGCCCATCACCCTATCTTCTGGCTCTTACATACTTCCTGCCTCTTCTTCTACAATGCTCTCTGAGCCTTAGAGGGGGTTGTTTAGGGCCAGGCTGATGGCCATTGCTTATTTTCTGCATCTTTAACAGCCATGCTACTCATTGGAAGGAGAAGCTTTTTTGGCTAAATCTGGGAGCTGTTTTTAATATATAGGTATAAGAATATGTACTTAGAAGGCAGGCTGACGTCAAATCACATTAGTGATCCATCAAAAATAGACTCCTCCTATCGCCTACTACCTTTCCAGACTGGGAGCATTGGCCAGGCTTATAATACTAGCATTAGTTTCTCAGACTCACTTCCCATAGACTGAGTCTCCAATTCAGAAAGCAGTGGATTATCCTCACAGTAGTAGACAGGACAATCTGGCTTTCTACACGGTTTCTTTACACTCCCTTTATCCTTGTCAATCAGTCTCCAATTCTCCACCCTCATCTTCTCAATTCCTCCTTCCCCATTTCTGCCCAAACCTTGTGATGCACAGTGTTCTCTTCATAGTGTTGCCTGTGTTCTATCTACTGTCTAAGGCAATAACCCCCATGTGGTGATGTGAAAGGAAATGGCCCCCAAATGAAGTGGCGTTATTAGAAGGTGTGGCCTTGTTGGACTAGGCGTGGTTCTGTTGGAGGAAGTGTGTCGCTGTGGGGTGGGATTTGAGGTCTCCCATGCTCAAGCTATGACCAGTGTCACGGTTTACCTATTGCTTATGGATCAAGACTTAGAGCTTTCAGCTTCTTCTCCAGAACCATCTCTGCCCGCATGATACCATGCTTCCCACTAAGACGATCATGGACTAAACCTCTGAAACTGTAAGCCACTTCAATTAAATGTTTTCCTTTATAAGAGTTGACATGGTAATGGTGTCTCTTCACAGTAATAAAAACCCTAACTAAGACACCTCCTTGTTTCTTTCCTTGTTTCCCAGCTTCCAGGGGTACTCCATGTTAGACACTCAGAATTAGAGATGAAGCTAGACCTTCCTGTGTAAGAAAGTGTGCAGGGTTGGTCATGTGGGCATCGCCTCATTCAGAGTAAGTTTTCCAGTTATATCCATTTAGCTGAAAATGTCATAATTTCACTTTTTTTATAGTTCAATCTTATGCCTTTGCATATTTGTACCTCCATCTTCCTTATGCATTCATCACTTGATGAGCATGTAAGCTGCTTTAATTACCTTGCCACCAAGTAAAGGGCATCATTGAACATAGATGTGCTTGCCATAGGTAAAGGTTTCTTTGATTAGGCGCTCAGGAGTGACAGCTGGGCTGCGTGGTAATTTTAACAGTTTTTGTTTAAACCCTTCATAATGATTTTCAAAGTGGCAGCATATTTCTGCCAACGGAGACTAGGGGTCCCCCTTTCTTCACAGAAATGCCAGCATTTGTTGTTATTGGTAGCCTTGATGATGACCATTCTGACTGGGGCGAAATAGAATCTCAACCTGCTATAATCTGCATTTCCCTGATGGCTAGGGATATTGGACATATTTTAAAATGTTCCCTACCCATCTGTATTTCTTCTTCTGGAAACTTCTCTTTGTATTCTGTAGGCTACTTTTTTCCTTGGTGTTTGGTTTTGTTTGTTTGTTTGAATTCTTTCTATGCCCTCACCACTAACCTTCTGTTGGAGAGTTAAAGACTTTTGTCCAACCTGTGGCCTCTTTACTTAATTGACAGTTTTCTTTCTTGTACAGAAGCTTTTTTTAAGTTCACCAGATTCCATTTGTCCATCGGTGGTCTCATTTCTTGTTCTAGTAAGGTATCCATTTGGAGGTGAGTTATGGAAATGTTGTAGAACTGGGTTTCCATTGCTGTTTGTCTTTTGGTATGAGATTTTAGTCTACTAGGCTGGAGTCCCAAAGAAAGACATCAGACGAGGTATCTTGGGATGCCTCAAGGGGACAGAACTCAAACTAATGCCCTGAGGTCTAGGGTGGGATATCCTACTCAATCTAGGTCTGGTCTAGGCAAGTAGTTGTTATATGGAGAATCTGTGTTTGGTGGACTATAGGAACAGTATGGAGTGATGTGATTCAGAGTAAAATGGGGTCTTAATTGACATTTTTTTTTTTACGAATCTTTTTACTAGATGTTGAGGCTAGTCTACCTGACTAATGAACCTTACAGAGTCTCCTATTTCTGCCTGACTAGATCTGGGATTATCAACCCATGTTATGACTTTTTATGAGCAAACTGAGGATTGAACTTGATTCTTACATTTGTGTAGTGCACTGTCCTAGCTGAGCCATCTTTCTAGATTGAGGGTGTTTATTTCTATAGCTTGCATGCAGAGACTAAGCTGCTGATGCATATTTTTTAGGGAGCTCCTCTTCCTAGGCCAAGAAGAAGTCTCTGTAAGAGCAGCCACTGCTCTCAACCACTCAGCCTTCTTCTAATGTATTTGGATTGTGTTCTTCCTCTAGGCTTACTGTGAAAGCTTTCACGTACTGTCTCTCCTTAACCATGCATGTACATATTTATTTTACCTACTGGATGACATGATGTCCTTATGTCTTTTGTGCTTACCGAATACCTTGCACACTGCTAAGATATGGGATTATCTGCCTTTGTGAACACATGATCAAACAAAAACTTCCATACACAAAGACAAAATTGGCCATTGTGAAACTAGCATATGAGAAACAAAAAACAGAACATAGAGAGCATTTACGGTCATTTAAGTCAGATTGGGCAGTAGGGAATCTTGTTCTTTGGTGAAACCTGATCCTGAAGAAAGTATGGGCAGAAAGTGACCAGGCCTAGCAGCACTGTGAGGATCACTGCCAGACAAAAGAGGGATACACAGCTGTAGTAAGTAGAGGCACAGAAACATGGGGGGGTCAAAGCAGATGCAAAAGTGAGGTAAGGGAAGAACCGCTCATTTTGCTTCACAAAAGAGTGGGTTTTGGTGGGGGGTTGTTTTTTGTTTGTTTGCTTGCTTGCTTGAGACAAAAGTTTCTCTGTGTAGCCCTGGCTGTCCTGTAACTTGTTCTGTAGCCCAGGCTGATTTCGAACTCAGTGATCTACCTGCTTCTGCCTCCCAAGCACAGGAAGCAAAGGTATGTGCCTCACTGCCTGGCTCAAATCCCAAATCTGGATTTTCAAAAGACAACTAGTTTGGGGGGAGAACAATGTGGTCATGGAGCAAGAGAGAGAGAGAGAGAGAGAGAGAGAGAGAGAGAGAGAGAGAGAGAGAAATAGAGGCTAGGACAGGACGGAGACGGTAGGTTCAGGGACGCCACCACTATGTCCGTCCCCCTGTCTTGCTTTCCTTATTGCCAGCTGTAAGAGCGTGAAGCAAGAGATCCATCTCAGAGTGAGATATTCCCAAGCCAAAGTCCATTGGCTTCATCTTTCATGTCTGGGTGCTCACACAAAAGGAAGTGTTAGTACGTGCTGCATCAACACCTCATCTGCCACAGAGTGTAAATTAGCTGCCTGTATCTTGTAGTTTTTCTCATTGCACTTCCTTTTTATTTTTAACATGCATTTCTTTCTTCTTTTCGTCAGAACTCTTTGCTATAAGTTCTTTTCTCCTGTTCTACTGGGCTTCCCTTTGTTCTCTTTAAAAAAAAATAATAAAGGTGGAAACAGGAGATATTTTGCGTATTGATGATGAGGAATATTGCTATCATTTGAATACTTGGCTTTCTATCAGGCATGGACTTTTACTGATTAGATAATGATATTTGGATGTGGGTGCAACTGGCGGGTTAGTCAGGATCCTCATGGATAGGTTTCAAGATGCTGGTATTTGAGGTTACTATATGGTTAGGTTTCTGTTGTTTTATAAAACACAGACCCAAAGAAACTAAGGGAGAAAAAGGCTGATTTCATCCTAGAGCCCATCAAGAATGGAACGTGGTTAGGAACTGAGGAAGAAGTCCCGGAGAAACGCTCTTTACTGGCTTTTTCACCTTTTTTCTACCACCCACGACAAAATACCCAGGGGTGGTACCACCCACAAAGAGCTGAATCCTCCCATATCATAAATCAAGAAAATGCCCTCAGTTCCCTCTTTCCAAGTACCTCTAGCTTATGTCAAGTTGAGCAAAAACCCCAACTAACACATTATGCTAGCTCATAATACCTCATATATGATAGCACAGACTAGTCAAAAGTTAATTATTGCATTCCATGCTTACCCAAACCTGTATTTTTTAACTAGATAATCTGCATCACTACTTCAAATGAATAATTATTTGTATAGTTTTACCTTCCATTTACTGACCAGATACCATTAAATGATTTGGTAACATTTGTTGTCAAAGTAAGATGAGAAGACATGAAGTGTAGTGGATTTATGACATTATATTGTAAATAATTGTCCTGCCTACAAGTTTAATTAAAAGAGCTGATTGGCCAAAGCAGACAGGAAGTCTGGGCGGGGCTACCAGACTAAGAAAACTCTGGGAGCAGGAAGAACAGAGCAGAAATACCACAGAGACTCCAGAGTTGCTAGACAAGCCAGAAGATGCAGAGGACAATTATGCTGCTCTGAGAAAAGGTACCGAGCCCCATGGCTGAACAGGA
This sequence comes from Phyllotis vaccarum, assembly GCA_033318265.1. NCBI lineage: Eukaryota > Metazoa > Chordata > Mammalia > Rodentia > Cricetidae > Phyllotis > Phyllotis vaccarum. The sequence continues at coordinate 55,309,757 of JARWLC010000018.1, forward strand.
TAAGAGTCATGGGTTAGATTAAGGGTAAAGAGTTAGCAAGTTATATGCCTGGGCCTTAGGCCAATCAGCCTAAAATTAATGTAAGCATCTGTGTGTCTCTGCGGGTCTGTGGGTCTGTGGGTCCCAACCTTGAGACTAGGCCCGAAAGTCCAGGCCAGAAACCTCTTACTACAATGAAGGTTATGTTGTCTGTGAAGATGATGTTACATTGAGCTTCAATTTTTCTGCCTATATAAGTCTCACCATATCATTTGTAAACAAAATCTAATCTTTTACTCCATGATGCCTTGCTAATCTAAGCTAATATCATCACCAAATACACTAGAAGGGATGAGAGCTCAGATATCAGAACGTAAGGACTGGCAGATCAACTGAATCTAATTTATTTTTAGTGAAATATTTATAACTAGTGAAGAAACATATCTCTCAAAGACAAGGTAACCAAATTACAGCAACATGTTCCTGTCCTTCGATTCTGTGAAAGGTTAAATATTTCTTCCATGTTAGTTCCAAAGCACTAGACAAGTATGCACCAGGACCATTTTCAAATTTTTATCACATGATCTATGAAATTTATTTCAGTAACTGCCCTTATCAAAGCCTTCCAATCAATGAAAACTTCAATCAGCCAATCAGAAGCACTCTCAATGATCAACCAATCCCACACATTTTCAATAGTAAATATCCACTAATTCTAAAATGTCCATCCTCCTTCAAGTACCTTAAAAATATTCAGTGGTTTACTTGGTCCACACAGTCTATGGCTCCCAAGAGTGGGTCTGTCCTATTTCACAAATGATACATTCCGACAAAGACTTATTACCTTTTCTTTACACACATGGACATTTGGGGAGTTACTTGAACTCTTGTCTAAGATTTCCTCAAAATTACATGGGATTCTATTTTTTCTTCAGAAAGTCAGCTTGTTAAGGATGTAAACAAGTGTGATTTATTGTTCCAATTTTGACCCAGAAAAACAAAAACAGATTTGGAAGAATTTGGAAATTTGAAAGAGCAACATGGTGTGATATTCACAACTTGTAATTTATCCTTGAAAAGAAGGCATGCGGTTTGCTTTGTAGTAAAAGGGACACAGAGAGGGTAGAGGAAAGGAAACAGGTGAGAGAAGACGCAGGAATTTGAAAGAACTTTGGGGTTCTCAGTGTCCTGATCTTAGTTATGAGAGTGGTTTTATGCTGTTTAATTTTCTATAATTATTTCTTCTTGTTTCTTCCTCACTGTGCAGTACTGAGTGACACTTCAATTTTCAGAAGCGTCAGCCTACCCTATTTCTGCAGTGGACAGAGGGAGGGGACAGAGAAGGAGGGGATACTCAGAGAGCTTCTCCCGAGGGCCAACCCTCTAGAGGATGGCAGAGAGTGAAAATTCAAGGGGAATGTCATGGCAATGTGAATTTAAACAACTATGAAATGATTTTCACTTTTCAAATTATCAAGTTAAATATGATAAGCAAATGTGTTAGGAAATGGTCACTCTCATGTTTCCCTGGTGCAAATGTAAAATAATTGGTTTTCTAAAGGACAATTTTGTAGTAGTTATCTTGAGGTGGGGAGCTCAGAAGATGTACAGTATTCATGATAGTGAAATTCCCTTGAGGTCTGCACTCTAAGGAAATAATAGCAGAAACGCATAACATACATGGGAGATGTCCTCACCCAGGTGAGGGCTGAGAGAGTGAAGCCCACAGTATTCACTGAGCTGTAGAATGAGTGTGGTTTTTCATATTTTCCTTTATGTGTATCTATTTCTAAATTCCTGATAACCTGTTTTATGTCTGTGATAAAGGGGAAAATTTGCATTGGCACATGAGTGCTTATGGGGGATCAGTTCCCAGATGCCCCCCACAGATACACAAAGCTCAAGTCCATCAAGTAAGATAGTGTCCTGTTTGCAAATCATACTGGTTAGCCTCATTTATCAGTTTGATGCTAGAATCTCCTGGAAGAGCAGCCTGTGAAGATTTATCTAGAGACTAGGTAAATGGAGGTGCATAGACCTACTGTGGGCAACAATGAATAACAAGGACTGTCAAGCTGAACATGAGCTTCCTGGTTGCAGAGATCTCACTCCGGTCCTATCAGAGTGACCTCGCCACGAGAATCAAGTAAACACTTCCCTCTTTACATGATGTTCATCCAGAGTTTGGTCAGGGCAATAAGAAAGTTGCTAAGACAGATGACAAACATCCTTACATACACTTTAAACATCTCTAAATGGCCCATAATACCTGCACGAGGCACATTCTATGTAGCTGCCAGGTTTTCTTGTTTAGTGAGTGATGGTAGAAAAAAGCTTGGTACAACATGTAAATTTTCCCTAACTGTATTCTATCTGGGACTGAATGAATCCTTGGATACAGAATTCACAAATTTTGACGGCTGTAATAATAGAAAAGGAAGGAATTATTTGGGTTGGTTTAGTCAGTAAAGTACTTGATTTCTAGAACTCAAAAACTGTCAGGTGTAGAGATGCATGTTCTGTTTATAATACCAGCGCAGTGGAGGCAGATAGGAGGATCCCTGTGGCTGGCAGGTCAGCCATGTTAGACTAATTGGTGAGCTCCAGGCCAAGGAGACACCTTGTCTCTAAAACACATGGTAGACAGTGACACCTAAGATTGTCCTTCAGCCTCCATATGTTCCCACTCTCAGACATGATAGACAGTGAAACAGCTCAGCAAGTAGGGACACTTTCCCTGCATGCCTGGCAACCCAAGTCCTATCCCCAAACCTATGAAAATGTGGAAGGGGAGAAGCAACTCCCGAGTGTCCTACAGCCTCCACTCACACCTCCTACACACAGACACACACACACACACACACACACACACACACACATACACACACATACACACATACACACATATACAAACCCCCACACACATACACACATGCATACACACACATACACACCCACACACACATACACACACATACACACAAACACACACATACACACACATACGTACACACACAAACACACACACGCATACACACACATACACACCCACATACACATACACACACATACAAACAAACACACACACATACACACACATCATGTATGCACACATACAAACAAACAATAACAAATAAAAACAGAAGGAGGGGGAAATTTAAGGAGATATTTTTCCTAACAGCCTCTTTTCTTCCTGATGACACACGCTTCCTGTTAACAATGGCTAAGCAGGCCCATTTGGGTGGGAGATGTGAGCTGCTGTAGAGCAGACAAGAAAAAGATCTAGAATTGAGCCATCCCCTTCCGGCCTCCCAGTGCCTTACGCTTAGGACAGATAGTTCCCAACCTGCACATTTTCTCTAGCAAGCTTAATGTAAAAGAATTATGTGGCTCTACCTCCTGACTGCTTTTTAAAAATCTCAATCTGAGACCCCCAGGCTCCACCAGCCAGGCTCACCTCCATACTCAGTAAACTGGCTCTTGGGTTCTGTGTTTTTCTTTAGCATTGCTTGCTTGGCTGTGTCGTGTCCCAGGGGCTCATTAAGCTACATGTGCGAGCCAGATTTAAGGAACCGTGCAGCTGCTGAGGCCCATTGATATCTCATGGTGAACAAATCTCCACATTTTAAACATTCAGCTGTTTGAAACACGCTGAATGCAGAAATCACTGGAGCCACACTGTATTAAACGCCTCTAATTAAATGCCTCTATATTATGACCCTGTTCATGATATTTCATTGCAAAAAAAAAAAAAATTTAACTGAATATTCTGGTGCAGAAAGCCCTGTTGATTTTACTTCTTTCCATGGAGCTAAGAGAGAAGAGCACAGAAGCAACCTGACAAATAGGGGTGAGAAAAAACCTTGGCCATTTGGATGCTCTTAGCCCCTCAGAGACCTTTAGCCAGTGATTTCTCTGCTTTCTTATGCAGTGTCTTCACACTGTTCATCTATGTGGCTGAAGAGACAGTAATTTCTAGGTAATTGTTAATTTCTAATGTAGAATTTTTATACAAAATAGTTGTGAAAACAAGACATAAACCACTAAATTCTCATGACATCAACCCAAAATGAGCAGTTTGAAGAAGCGCTTATGTTTCAATTCTAGAAATACACCTTAACTTTCTCATTAAATAAATTTTTTAGGAGTTCGCCAAGGTTGAGTGTTAGTATTGATTTACTTGGGTTTTAGAAATCTATTTTCTATAAACTTTATCTCTCATGTATTTTGGATTTTGGTTTATCCTCACTAAAAATCTCTGTGAAGTGCCAAGTCTTTGATCATTTCTATAAATGGTTCAGTGATATTTTCAACTTGTTAGAGCCAATTATTCAGCTTGTTGGCAAATAGTGTCTTTGAGGCAGGATTCTATAGCCCAGCTTTTATGGGTGGTAAATATTCTATGTTCTATCCAGGCAGTGGTGGCACATGCCGGAGGCAGAGACAGGTAGATCTCTGTGATTCCAGGCCAGCCTGGTATACAGAGCAAGTTCCAGCAAAGCAAACACCATGAAACCCTGTTTGGAAAAAAAATATTCTGAATATTTTTAAATTAAATTAAATATTCTGAATCTTTTGGAGCAAGAAGCCCTATTTATTCATTTTATTTCTCTCCATGGAACTGAGGGGTTAATTTAATTCAGAATTAAATATTCTAGATCCTTTTATTTTCTATATGTAGGTATTTGCAACAGATAATGCATGTTTGTATTCATGTTTGTATGTGTCTGGGACTGTGTATGTATGTGTGTACATAAATGAGTAAGAGCCAGTGTGTGGAGACCCATGGCCAATACTGGGGATCATCACATATCATTCTTCCACTTATTTCTTGATGCAGAGTCTCTCTGTTGGATCCAGGGCTTTGTAACTAAGATTAGTCTGTTAGCCAGACTTCCTGGCAACTTCCCTAGGCTGGAATTATGAGTAAATTTCTATGCCAAGTTGGCATTTAAGTGGATCTTGGGACTCGGAACTCTTGGCCTCTTGCTTCTGTGGAAGTACTTTAGCTGTGATGTCATCCCCACAGTCTGGAATAGTCTAGATTCTAATGCCATGGCTGCCAACTGATGGAAGCACTTTAACTGTGACATCATCCCCACAGTCTGGAATAGTCTAGATCCCAATGCCATGGCTGCCAACTGATGGAAGAACTTTAACTGTGACGTCATCCCCACAGTCTGGAATAGTCTAGATCCCAATGCCATGGTTGCCAACTGATGGAAGCACTTTAACTGTGACATCATCCCCACAGTCTGGAATAGTCTAGATCCTAACGCCATGGCTGCCAACTGATGGAAGCACTTTAACTGTGACGTCATCCCCACAGTCTGGAATAGTCTAGATTGGAATGCCATGGCTGCCAACTGACATTCTGAGCAAACTTTGACATATTGTGGTTTTATTTTTATTCTCCTTTCGTGTATCTCAATCACTGTTTCTTCTCTCCTTCCCTGCAAGTTTCTTCCTCCCACCCGCACCCCCTCCACCCCTCCTTCATTTCTCCTCAGAGAAGGGCAGGCCTCCCGTGGATATCAACCAAACATGGTAGATCAGTTGCAGTAAGACTAGGAACCTCCCCTTGTATCAAGGCTGGATGAGGAAAAGCATCCCCCAAACAGGCCAAGAAGTCGAAGACAACACCTGCTCCCACAAGAAGACCACACTACACAACTACATCGTATTTCATGTTCTTAAAAAGACAGTATGACTCATAAAGCCAAACTCGCTCTTGAGGCTATTTTTAAAAATAAACATAATGTTACAAAATGTTTTCTAATGAGTGACAACGGCAAATACTTCCTGATCTTGATAGCTCAGATTAATTTCAGGTTGGAAGTCAAAAGCTTTCGTCTTGCCTGAGAAAGTTGCTTCCAGACCTCACTGAAAGCAGTACGTGTTCCCCTTTGTCTCCTGGGGACACGTACGATGTACAGTTGCCCAGGCCTCAAACAGAATCTGAATCTGGGGGTAGCTCCTGCACCCTTTGCAGTGTGGACCTCTACCACCTCGGTCAGTCCTGCTTTATAGATGAGGAAACAGGAGATTATGAGTCCTATACATTGATTATGCCAAAGTTATTATTTCCAAATACAAAGACAGAATATAGCCAGGTTGCTTTCTTACCATTCTGCCTCTAAAAGGGAGAATTTACAAATGCAGGAAAAAAATCATAAAGGAAGGGAATTGGCAACGAATTAGAGGGAAACCATGCCTGACTACCAATACCAGTCCCACCGGCTGTTTGCACCAGAGTGTCCAGAGCCTGTGAGTGCCTAGAGAATTCAGCCTCCTGATTGGCTATGGAAAAGTCTGTTCCCACCATGGCTTATCTTTGCTGCCTTCTGTAGCTCTGTGCAGAGGACCTCACACTTTGTATTGGATGTCATTTGAACACAGAGTTCTGTGTTAGGAAGATATTTCTGTGTGCGGCCAATGGGAACAATAATGGACTGATCTTGTTTCAAATGATTCCACTGGAATGAGAAGCTTACGGAACAGATGGAATCCTAAGTCTCTGTCCACAATGCAGTAAATATTTATAACAAAAAAAATCTTTGTTTTGCTGCTTAACTTTGTGCTGTGACTATACTTGAAGGCAGTGAGAAATTTCTCCAAAGGCATTTACTTTTAAAAGATGCATTTGTGCTTAATGGTTTGATTACAAGTCTTCTCAGGGAGTAGGTGGTTGTTAAAGGCCCAACACTGATGGGCCAGAGGAGAGAATAAACCAAAGTCATTTTTTATAAGGGGAAGGGAGCATCTATGGGGTAAAGCTGCCACTGGGGAGCAACATCATGCAGTGGGCAGGGTCAAGCTTTGTAATCACAAAAACCTGGGTTCAAATCCTGACTAAACCTTATGCAAAAAAAGAAAGTAAAGGTCCAAAAGTATTTAAAGATTTCTTATCCTGTGCCAGATACTATGTTAAACATTTAGGATAAGCGACAAATCAGAAATATTCACTATGAGGGTATGAAATATCTTAAATTTATGATCACTAAGTACATGACAATAACCTGCATTGAGTGCTAGGGAGGCCAGGAAACAGATGTAAATAAAATCAGATGGAGGGATCTAGACAGATTGATCAGTGGTTAAGACACATGTCCTGCAAGTGTGGGGGACAAGAGTTCATCCCTAGCACCACTGTGAAAGCTGAGTGGGCATAGGCATGGCAGCTTTCCTGTGATCTCATGATAGGAAATGAAGACAGGGAATCCTCAGGGTAAGTCTGTTTGCTAGACTAGTCAAATGGGCAAGTTCTAGGTTTAGAGCGAGACCTTGACTCAAAATATAAGGTGGAAATTGGTCAAGAAAGATAGTGGATATCAACCTCGGGCCTCCGTATGCATGTGTGTGGATGCACACATACACTTGCACAGGGGAATATTCTTCCACACAAGAACATTACACACATAGACATCAGAGGAAAGTGGGAGGGGTTTCTCAAGGTTGTATTTATTTTATCGGATAGTTATGAGAATATAATTTACAAACAGATATATGCATGGTCTTCCATTGTTCCATGCAAACAGTGTGATTTCTACAAATAATTATGATTCTTTTAATAACAGAGATGACATGGCACTAAAGGGTAAATGGGCAAACATTAAGAAACTCTGGCACTGAGAGACCTGGGTAATTTTCTTCTCTGAGACAGGAACTGCTCCTCCATCTCATCCATGCTATACGGTGCTTGGCTCCATCGGATGCCATGGGTCTCCAGGTTTTGTCCAAGCTTAACATACAGTTATTGTTCTCCATATGCTCATAGAGGAAATGGAGTAGGCAGGAAAATGGAAAAGGATGAAAAGGAAACGAGATGAGGGGAAGAAGTCAAGCATGTCATGTCTTTGTTCATGGACATGACTTGGCTGCTCCCTCACCTTCATTATACATGACACCTTTGGTGAACAGCCAGCACCTCACTGACCATCTATCTCTAACCAGACACCTGTCACCATCTCACGCCTGAATGCCTCTCCTTCTCAGAGAGTAGAAATGTCAGCGGTGTCACGGATGGAATGGTGTAACTTTCTAATCTCTTCCAGTTGTATGAAGGTGAAAAGTTCACGTCCACATGATAGACTGAGACACACAGGTGCTTGCTTGTGCAAACACACACTCATATACCCATACTCTTTCTTGTGCACACATACACTCACACAAATGTGCACATACATGCACACTCACACACACACAATCATACTTAAGCTACTGCTCAAAAAATTACTATAACTTCAGCACACCTATTTTCTAATGGGAGATATTATAAACTAAAAACACGAAGTTCCCTTTAAATGTTTCTCTCTGTAGAGAAAAAAAGGACTAAAAAATTGAAAACTGGAAAACCCATGGGCCAGTGGAATAGACAGAGTTCTTAGCCTGCAAGAGAGATTGGGAGCAGGAAGCTGAGTCATCCTGACAGTTTGCAGGAAGGCTCAGAACAGCAAGTAGCAGAAAAGGGCCCAGTAAGGTTACATTTTTTTAATGGAGGATTTATTTTTAAGGTGTTACAAAAAGGCATCAAATGGTCAAATTTCCTCCTTAACCCACAGCTGGATTACTGCCCCTCTTCACAGCCTGGAAATTCAGAAGCTTTTTCTTCAGAGAGTTCAGCCAAAAGATGTTCAGGGGCAACAGGCAAAACTGGGTTTGACTCCCCCCAAGCCTCCTCTTTCTTTCCACCCCTGCAATGGCCAGAATAAAGCCACCAGAGCTGCAGAAGCAGAGCCAGGACAGTAACAAGTGTAAAGCAGAATTCCCTTTCAATAGGGCACCTCCCACTCCATCACCTTACAGATGATCCTATTAGTTGGCAATTCTCAATTACATGAACATACTTCTGTTCCGAAATAAAGAAACTTGCATAAATTCAAGACAAGAAGACAAAGATTCTGTCAAATGGCAGATGTGGCATCAGAGAGCTCTCATAACAGGTTGCAACCCTAAAGCAAGGCAGTATTCACTGTTTTCTGTCATTCCAAGGACCATGTTCCACTCACTAGAACAGGTGACAATCCCACTCAGAGAGAGAGCTGGCAGATCTTGGGCTAGGGAGTTGGGATGCTTGCCGTGTTTCCCTAGCTGTGCCTCTCAGCAACTGTATTTCCAGACTCCAATGCTGGCATCAGTGAAGAACGCAATCGCCCCCCTCACACCTCAACCTTTGCCTATGAATACTTTCAAATCTTGTCGTGTAAGTAGAAAGAGGCTTGGAGAAGTCGGGGCCACATTCTGCCTCCATTCAAATCACCTAGTGATTCAAGTCATTTACTTCTAATACCTTATACCCTAAAGGAGCAAAGAAATCGTGCTTTCCATATAATGTAGAGGCAGGGATTAACTGGACAATGCACACAAGGTGATAGCCACCAAGCCTAGCCGTGGTCTCCACTTTGGAGGGGGGTTAACAAGAATAAAATGGGGCATGGGCAGGGGAGCATCCTCAGTAGGAAGACTAGACTGGGCGGCAGAGACAGGGTAATGGTGTTAAGGCAAATCTTTCCCCCGGAAAACACAGGATGAAAGCAAGACAGCATAATGGGGTTTAACAAGGCCTGCTGATGAGGGAAACAGGTACATGGAGGAGACAGGGTCAGTCCTTCACGACTGCGGACATGCAGCAGGGTCCTCTAAGGCTCTCATCAAAGTCTGTGTATATATCCTCACATGCATGTGCTGCCCATACACACATATGCTCACTCGTACTCGTGAACTCCCACACAGATGATTTAACACATACGTATGCTCATAGATCCTCAATTGTACGTTTCCTACATCCATGAGGTCACACAAATACTCCACATTTACACCCTTACCCATATATCCTTAATCATCTATGTGTATAGTCATTCACACACATGCATTCCCACATATGTACACCCCCAATCATACATTCACGGTCACACACATGGGCTTAGGCATGGTCCTACATTCCCAGACCCAAGCTTTCACACACATTATCTTTCACACACAGTCACACATATGCTCTCACATGTACATATATGCTGAAACAAACAATCTCAGACATGATTACATAAGTATGTTTTCACTCACACTTTCACACAATCACACAAGCTTACATGTATTTCCCTCTCCCACACATTTTAATTCACATAAATACACATGTCCTATCTACATGTCAACACACATTACAATATTTAGTCATACGCAGTGTCACACAAATATACTTACTCACACAATCACAAACATATGCATATATATATATATATACACACACATGCTCTCAGACACTCACACACTACTGCACACACATACTGTTGGAGCCCTACATAAGTGGACTCAGGGTATGGCTGGCAGTGATACATTCGCTGTTTATTGTTCATGGACTGTCATACATGTGCAAACTGCTTTGCAATGGATGAAGCTCGGCTGAAGACAACAGCCAGGCAAACGCCATCCTGGCACCCATGGAACATACAGTTTGAAACATGTACTAGCAACCTAGCATCCACAGACTACTGGTAGAGGAGTGCACTCGGGGTACACTTTTCCTGGAGACCCTTGAAGCTGTGAGTAGAGCCCATAGCTTAGTTGAGATTTTATTGAAGAGAAAAATTGTAAGTGAATGTGTCCCATGCTAAATGTTTCCTCATGTCTGAGAACTTTGTATCTATGCAGAGTCTGGCTTCTGATGTCCATGTATTTTCCTTTCCTTTGGGAGAGAACAATGGCAGGGTGTATCCTAGGCACTGGGCCCATGTAACCTGCATGGGCTCCTGCACATAAGAACTCTGATCTAGCCAGGCCCATTCCCTTGCTGGTTGACACTGCTAAGCCCAGGAAGGCACCTGAGCTACCCTTTAACCATTGTGCTGACTCCAAACCGTATCTTTTTACTTCCTCAGCTTTGAACTACAAATTCAACAAAATTTCAATTGTCTAGTCCCTCCCAATCTCCTGGTTCTTCATCTTGCTCATCTAGATCCCAAAGAATAGATACAATGAAGTCCTCCCGTTCTGTAGGGAGGGCAATTAGCATATATGTGCATACTTACCAGCTTTGCACACAGACTTTAGGTCAGCCCAGTTATTTCAGGGCCCTTATGAGTGAGAAGAGAAGAACAGTAGTCTGATTCTCTGAGATACTGCTTAATGGAGTACATTGTTTAAAAAAAAAAAAAAAAAAAAGTATGAGCTTATTGATTGACTAATGGACTTGCCCTAGCAAATACTTTGCAAGCATGAGTGGTATTTATCGTTAAAAGGAATCTTCCAGAAGTGGTGTGTGGACCAAAATCTTAGGCAAAGTGCATGGCTGTTCACTATGTAGGGTTTGAGACAGGATGTGAATAACAACATTTCAAGCTTCAAATATATTTTACTATAGGCTTATTGCTGAAATTCCACCCACAGAACACCCTCTCTCTCATTTTCTTCATTTACATGGTTGACTGTGATGGTGTCCTGTGGCTGTCTGTGGTTGCTGAATGAAAAGGTTCTCCATAGGCTCATGTATGTGAACACCTGGTCCCCAGTTGCTGGGGAAGGTTTTGAAGGTGTTTCTTCATCAGAGAAAGTATGTCACTGGAGGCGGAGTTTGGGAGTTAAAGACTAGACCATATCCAGTTTGTTCTATCCTCTTTGTATTTGAGGTTAAAGTTGTGAGCTCTCAAGTTGCTGTTCCAGCTGCCCTGCCTGTTGCCTGTTGTCACACTGTCCACACCATTGTGGCCTCTAACCCTCTAGAACTACAAGTCCCTATAAGCTCTTCTTCCCTAAATTGCCCTTGTCATTGTATTTAGTCACAGTAACAGAAAAATAACTACTACACAGGCCCTAGGCTGGGTTGAGGATAGGCACAGAGAGGTCTAGAACATTCTAGAAAGCCACGATGAGCCGCAGCATGCCTGAAGGAGGGAGATGCAAGCGCCCTGCCCAGGGGGACTGTGAGCTGGGTCCACCAGAAGGCGTTATAGTAATCACACTGAGACTTTCTCCTACTGGGCAGAGGCCTGGAAGGGGAAGTTCTTGTACAGGGGAGTGATGTCATAAAGTTTGTGTGAGAAAAAAATGTAAATCAGTATGAAAAGGAAGAGATTAGACTTTGTGATTCATTTTGTCACGCTAGTTCTAACAGTATAAGCAGCCTTGGGAAGGGTAATGAGTTTGAAGGATTATGTACTGTTACACATCAAAACAGAGATGTGGGAAGGCGGGGGGGGGGGGGGGGCAAAGGAGTGCAGCAGAGACAAATAATTGCCTTCCTCACAACCATACAGCTCTCATGATAGGAAGCAGAGGAGGAGGTGGATAAATTCACTCACTTCATTTTATGATTTTTTTAGGATCAAGCCCAGGGACTCTTCTTTGATAGACAAGTGCACCCCCCACTTATCTACATGCCCCTTTATCATTTTTATATGTTGGGAATTGTTCTTATATGAAGTATATGAATCTAGGACCCAATTTTAATCAGTAACCATGTATACCAGGAAGACAGGCCCTGAAGGAACTTTTTGCACTTGCCCGGCTACTTTTATGTCAACGCACACAAGCCAGAGTCATTTTGGAAGAGAAAACTGTAATTGAGAAGATACACCCACCCCTCATTACTTCCTGTAGGCAAGCCTGTGAAGATTTTCTTACTTAGTGGAAGAGCCCAGTTCAGTGCGCTACTGCCCCTGAGCAGGTGACCCTAGTTACCATAAGAAAGCAAACTGAGCAAGTTATAAGGAAGAAGCCAGTGAGCAGAACTCTCTGCCACTTCAGGCTTCTGCTTCAGTTCCGGCCTTGAGTTACTGCCTTTGCTTCCCGGGATGATGGACTACAGACTGTAAGATGAAATAAACCCTTTCGTCTCTGAAATGCTTTTGGTTCGGGTTTATCACAGCAGTAGAAGCCCTACCTAAGATAGTACCCTTCGTTTAGGTTATATTGGCACCTCATTTTAAAAATGTGTTTATTTACATATTTGAACCTAAGGGGAGAGAGGGGGGAAAGAAAGAGAGGAGAGTGTTTATGTAGAGATCAAAGGACAGCTTTTTGAATTGGGTTCCAGGGACTGAACTCTGTATTGTGAGATGCTTATGGTACATTCCTTTACCTGCTGAGCTATTTTACCATCCCCTTATTATCCTTTTTTAAGAATCTTGCTGTACAGTCTAGACTGGCTTTGAACTCCTGGTGTTCCTCATACCCCAGACTACTGGATGCCAGCACACCATGGTAAAAAGTTATTCAAGTTGAATTTACTTATTCAAAAGCTGGGTGGTTGTATTTGTTCAATTTTTGTTTGTGTGGGTTATGTTTTGTCTCTGCTTCTCATGTGTTGGGATTACAAGCACATATCACTGACTACAATAGCTGTATGGAAAGAAATAGTTAGTGTTTGTCAAGTAACTATTAGTCAGCCTAAGTTATAGTGTCCCGGGTTTCTGTGGGATGTAGAGTTATTATAATGTGGAAGAGAATAAAGAAATCATATAACTGCTCAAGGACCTACCACCCGATGGGCACATACTGGGCTCTGGGGACAGAGAGTAAGCAAGATAGTCTGGAATAGGGAGGTTCTCATGCTGTAGTGAAAGAATTAGACAAATTCACTTCAATAACCAGGTCAGTATTTTTTTAAAAAAAAAAAAAAAAAAAAAAGTCCCTGTGAAGAGGGAGTCGGGGAGAGGAGGTCCAAAGAAACTAGAAGATGCATCGACACCTATTTCACAAAGAGGTCAAGAGAGACTGCGGAACAGAGCCTGAGGAGCCTGAGAGGTAGACTGAAGAAAGACCCAACCAGTAGGGGAAGCAGGAGACGGAGTGGCGGGATAGAGAGCAACCACATGCAAAGGGTCAGATATCACTGCCAAGTGTGAGAGATGTGGGAAATGCAGAAGGTCAGAAGCAGAAAGCCACCAGAACTCTGAGGGGTGCTGAGCCACTGTTCACTCTGAAGAGTTAGCCCACACCAAGGGATGGCTGCCAGGGGGATCTTTGCTCCCTGACAGTAGTGGGCAGTGCCCGGGATCAGTCCTTGACACTTTGGCACATCTTTGAACACTCAGCACTTAGCACAAAAGATCATTTCCCAGTGTGCAAACTGCCTTCACTAAGGCTACTGTAATTTGGGGAAAACAAACAAATGGAAAATGTTGAGAATTAATTCCTAGTGAGCCAGTCAATAGTCCCTCGTGATCTCACACAGAGAGAACAAAACACCCTGGCGTAGAGGAGCACATACTGGAAATCTGGATAACAAAGACGACCCTTTTATTTTTCCCAGAATTAATGACCTTGCTTGCAATTTAGTTTTAATTTTATCTCAGAAATGAGGGACTTGTATGGTTTGTCCATTTTTCCCTCTGACTTGGAGGGAAAACCCTCATTCTCTGGTTCCAGATTGGCCACCCCCAGGGAATGGCTCCCGAGCTGCCAGGAGGTCAGAGCTTCCAAGCAAATAAGTAGAGCAGAAATGGTTCTGGAGGTGCACATGCCGCTCTGCTTCTGAGATTTAGAAGAGCAAGAGCGCTCTGACTGTAAGGGGAAATAAAAATATGCTTCAGTTAACGATAGAAACAAGCAAGCTCTAACCCTCCGCCATTCCACTTGAGAGTTCCCTCACTTGGAATAAGCCAAGATGCCATCAGGCTTCCATCTGGGCTCCTTAACTGGTGGCAGGGTTCTGAGTCTTACGAAGTATGTACTTCTCTGCCTAGTATCTAAGCCATCATTTCCTGAAGGCCCAAGGCCATAATTTAAAACCAGGTCACAATAAACATCAGTCCATTAAGGCCTACTTTTGAACATGCTGTATAAAAAATTTTATTTTCACTCAGATGTGGCCACAAAATTGGCGATGAAATGGCATTCTAGAGGAGTTCTCAGAAAGTCGCAAAAATAAAAATCTTAATATCTCTCTTCTGAAATGCTTCCTCTGGCCTTCCCTTTCACTGTGTAAGCTCATAACAGATAATCACCCATCATTTCTGAAAAGCTAACTGGCATCTCTCTGATTGACGCATGGTGCTTCTCATTTCTATTGGGGTTTCTTCTGGGACAGAAAGTTCTTTGGATGGAAAAGACTAGACCTTCCTTGGAAAAGCCTTTCTGAACTCATTCCATTTCAAAATAAAAACCCCATATCATATCAATAAGGAACTGTTTGCCACAGCCCCCTCTCAACATCTAACGTCAGAATAATGGAAAGCGCTGTGCTTCCCAGACTGAAGGCTGACATTCTGCCCTTCATGGATAAGTCACTTGCCATAGAGGGAAATGAAGAAATAATTTTCAGAGTTGCTATTGATCTGGCATTGCATTAACTGTCTGCTGAGCCAAGCTATTTATTGACTAAGTGCTGGCTGGCCACTTCCAATTAGCTCAGCTTTCCCTAGCAGATTTGAGGGGAAAAGACAACAGAATGGGATTCTCGAAACTGTCACATAGCTATCTGGATGACCCCTAAAAGGCTTATTTTCCAATCACAGTTTTATGTTTGGCTTCTATTCTTCATGGGCTAATATGAAGTTGTCCCTTCAGACAATCTGCTTAACCACCTTTCATTGCTTCTTATACAGAATCAAACACCAGACTATCACACCTATTTCTATGAGTAGTTCACACCCCACTTGTATTTCTTACAGAAATTTCTTGGGCATTGAAGTCAAGACCTTTTGCTGCTAGGTGAAATGACTCCAGACCTTCTCATTTCCCTTGTAGATATTAACATTTAAGTAGGTCTTTCTTGGAAGCCACTCCTTTATTTACATTCACTAATTTAGAATCACGAAATAAACCAAGGTATCATCTATTTTTGCCTAAATCTTAAGGGTGCAATTTGATATAGTTCTACAAAATGTTAAACCTATGTCCCTAGATATGGGTCCAAAAACAGCAGTATTACAGAACCCAAATTGTAATATCACTTTTCCCTACAATAACTATAATGTAGATTTATTTTGCTTATCTTTGTTTTTCTTATAAATTGAATATTATAGTGTGTAAGCTTTTATTTCTATCTTTCTTAATATTCAGTCAAGGACACAATGTGAAGGTTAGGTATGTACAAGATTATATCTGGACTATATGTACACATATTTATGCATATGTAAAATATATGCATAAATATGTACAGGTACACATGTATATCTGATTTTCACAGGCACTTGTAAAAACAAAGGTTCAGCCCTCATGCTCTATTAAGAGGGGCTCATCAGGTATACCCAGCTGGTACAGACAATCCTGGACATCAAGCTTTAAGTAGAAACTGTAAAGGAAATTGCCTCAGGAACACTTTCAAAAGGCTGGGTAATCGCCAGTCCAGCAGAATAATAGTAAATGCTCACATGATTTCAGGTTTGACACAAATGCATTCCTCTCCATGGTATTTCAGTGACTTCCTCCTTTAGAAACTTTGCAAAATTTTTCTAAGCTTCTTAAATTCCCTGAAGCCTAGAACTACTATATAAATATTCACAGAATTTTTCCACAGCAAAAATTTGATCCTTTTCTTGGCTTCTCTTGAGCAAACCAGAGACTTTACTGCAGTGAGATGAAAAACACAATTATATTTTATTTGAACATCAATTTTAAAAGCAAGTCCTCAAATTTCTAGAGCTGATAATCAGAGAGCGGAATATTAATGAGACAGCATCAGATACTTTGGCTTTTATGGTAGAGCTTTGCTTCTCCTGAAAATAAAAAATAACCTGGGTAAAAATAAATTTTCCTTTCGATTGTATGATAAGAGTCAGGACTACTTTTTGTAACAATTAAATTATTTTGATGGAACATTTTTTATCTTGCCTGAAACATGGGGAGGGTACTAGAAAGAGATCTTTATATAGTTAACTGTAGTTTAACTCCCACATGCTGGATGGGTATTTGACGAACTTGTACGAATCTGAGACAAAACCAAATGGAAGACCAAAAATCAACACAGTTCCAATGCCTATCTGGGTATCAGTAACCAGAAAAGAACACAGTGTAATTCAAGAGGACCATTCATTTGTCCAGTCACATTTCACAAAACTCTTGTGGATTAACTGTGTATCGAGTACAGACTGGAAAGAGTTTACCAAAAGAGCAAGGTATCTTGCTTTAGTTTAAAAAAGTACCTATTTGGACTAATACTATGCTGATAAACAGGTTCAATAGGAAATGGATGTTTTTAGCATTTCCCAAGCTGTGATGTAAGTATTCTCCCCACAGCTGGTTTCAGAACATTAGGTACCAAGTTGCTCAACTGAGCTGGATAAGAGGTATGGACTGGGTTCTTCTGAGCTTGTGGGAGCCATTTCTATGGATGATTGTTTTGGGTGGGTGTTTTAGGGCTGTGAAGTGACACCATGACCATGATAATCCTTATAAAGGAAAACGTCTAATTGGGGTGTCTTATAGTTTGAGCAGCTTAGTCCATTATTTTCATGGTGGGACATGATGGCATGTAGGCATAACAGGACATGGTGGCATGGTACTGGAGACGGAGCTGAGAGTTCTCCATCTTGATCTACCGGCATCAGGAAGTGAATTTTGTCACTGGGTGCAGCATGAACATAGGAGTCTTCAAAGCCCACCTCCACAGTGACACACTTCCCTCAGCGGTCATACCTATTCCAACAAAGCCACACCTATAGTGCCACTCTGATGTGGGGAGTCTTTCTGTGTGCTGTGAATTATCATTGGTTAATAAAGGAACTGATTTGGCCTATGGCAAAACAGCTTATAGGCAGGCAGGAAATCCAAGCATAGATAAAGGGCAAGGAGAATGAAGTCAGGGAGAGACACTGCAAGCTGCCTGCTCTGGAGAGAGCAGGATGTAAATGCACATGTAAGCATGAGTCACATGGCAAACATAGATTAGTAGAGATGGGTTAAGATGTTAGAGCTAGCTAGCAATAAGCCTGAGCCATAGACTGAACAATTTGTAATTAATATTAGTCATTATTTGAGGCTAATTGGTTTCAGGAATGCTAGTTCAAACCTCAGGGTGAGGCTGGTCCATAAGATTATGACTAAATGGTGCCCAATGTGGGGCACATACACTCACATAAAGCCTGAGGAAGCTTATAAAGAGTTCTAGAGTACAGAAATGGAGCCAAAAACTTCTGGCTACACTACTTCCTTTGGGGGCCATTTTCTTTCAAGCCACCACAGTGGGTGTTTTTGTTAAGGGAAAATGAAAATCTGAAACAAAATGAGAACAACATGAGCAGTGCTAGCCCTTACCTGTTCTTTGGAGAGAATCTTGTCCTTGTATAAATCCTAGATGATACCTTATCAAGTCCAACCCTGTTAAAATCAGACAATGGTTTTCCATGAGAATGTAATCTGATCAAAACAAGGAGAAAACAGTGAGATAAGACAGTGACAATAGTCCTGATATCTCTAAACATTTTCCTATGCAACTTTGCTAGCATATCTGAAATTCTGAAGCAAGCATCATTCTTTAAGATGTAAACATTTGGGTCACATAAGGGACTTGTTAAAATGGCTGGGTTCCTTGGGACAACCTCAGGTTGAGCTCTTGGTATATAAGAAGCTTGGCACAGCAAAAAGAATGTTGGATAAGCGGTCAGGATGGAATCCATACATGACTGGTGACCACCAACTGTACAAGTCGTGATATTCTTTTGAGCTTCATCTATTTGTAGACCCAATGTTACCACATCTTTCATTTTATCTGTCATACTATCAATCACCTCCATATTAAGACTCCCCCTTAACCTGGACCAAGATATCTGTCCCATTGATTGCTACACCCAGCAGATCTGACACATGGTCAGTCGTGTCTTACAAGAAAAAGGGAAGAATCAAATGGTAACAGAGATGGACATCCATTTTTTTTTCTCAAACAGTACTTTCTGTAATTTGCCATTGCTTGAGCATATGGGACCATCCTCTGAGGTGTTTTGTGAGGATCAGAAGCTTTGCTATTGCTTTCGAAAGGTTCTTGAGAACCCTCTACTCCATAATAGCAATGCAGAGTAACCCTCAGCATCAAACTGTGTCATCTAGGAAAGGTGATATAAAAACCATAAGATGCAACCTTAATTTAAAAGGACAATTAGGCAGAAAGATGAGAGAAAGACCCAGGAGGTTGAATCACGCCTCTGAACAGTAGGTTAGATTTAAAATGTCTTTTAATATAAAAATCCTAACGTGTGTTTGGCATCACTTTCCTGCCACTTCACCACAGAACATCTTCCGGATGCAGGGATTGTATATCGATGTTTTCATTGTTCTCCTACATGCCTTAAAGCTTGTAGCCTGGTAATCACAGATCAAAATTCTTTCTGGTCAGCAGTAATTGCATGAGAGAGCTGCTCTCATTTCTCACCCCTCTTTATAATTGTGCAAACGTACAATAGACTCATACAACACATAAAACTGAGCACTGGAAGATATTTAATGACCCCCCCCCCAGTACCCTCCAGAGCATGGATCTGAAGGGATTTTTCCTACACACATCACCACCCCAATTCTGAACTCCTTCCTAAAAAAGCATAAATTTTGTCATTTTTTAATATCTTAAAATTATTGTTTAAGAAGAGACTACAGTTTATCTCGAGGCAAAATCTTCCAAAATATTTGTTTACTCATGGTGGGGGGAAGGGGAGGTTTTATATTTTCTGCAACAGAAGTTTCCTGGGCTTTGAATTTTTAAGCAGTTTTAGATATGTGGGGTCTTTACACATCTGACATCAGTATGGCTCTGGGAGCAGTTAGCATTAGAGCCTCTGGGTGAGAAATAGGCACACTAATGTAAATTGTTAGGATACATCCAAAGTCTCACAATACCAGCTATTTCAGGTTTCCTAGAGATGGCCGGGAATAACTGTTGGTCGATGGAATGATTTGGGCTGCCATAGAGAAATACACTTTCATTTACTTATTTAAAAGATGGAAGTTTGTAAAACCACAACCATTTTTTTTAAAAAGGAACCAAAGAATTCTTTTCTGTTAATCAGGCATTTAAAAAAACAACCACAGTAATTACTTATGCAGATCCTGATAAGATTTTCTGTTCTACAACTCTGTGTGTGCATGTGTGTATACACACCTGGAAATATGTACACTGTGCATGCACTTGTACTTATAGATATGTACAATGTTTACAAGATACTCCTCTTCCCAGATATCCCAGACATCTTTTCATCTTAGCTCTTATATATTTTTGTCTTTCTTTTAAGGACCAGACAGAGCAAAAAAAAACCCTCCTTTGCATATATTGATTATTATAGCATCTTTGTGAGAGAATGGGTTTCTTCTATCCACAGATGGACAGAGAGAAATACTTGCTACCTCCAGAGTCCAGGACCCAATAACATTAAAGAGTGAGCAATGGCTGAAACCCTTACATTTTTTATTGGGTGGGGTTTGTTGGGGAGTTCAGATGGGTTCTCATTATGAAGCTGTGGTTGGCCTAGAACTTACTTTTTAAATTTTTGAGGTGTCCTCAAACTTGCTTCTGCCTCCCTGGTTCTGGCAGTCTAGTCATGGATCGACACACTGGACCACACCTGGGATTTTAAGGTAAATCGGCTTCTCTGGTCACTTTCAACACATTACTTCCCCTCTCTGTAAATACATTGCAAGTATGGCTTTTGAGCAGGTTGGGCTGCACTAACTGTTCATTGATTTTGCAGACCGCAGTTAAAAGGGATACACAAATAATCCTTACGCTACAGGGGACAGTCATTCATTCCCTCCGAGATTAAAACTAACCTACCAGGTTTTCTGTGTTCTATTTGCCAGCAGACACTCAAAGAGAACCAGCAATCCATTTTTGGAGTTATGCTTGTGCATGTTCCTTTGATAAAAACAAACTCCTGAAATGATGGCTATTTATTGTCCCTGTTAAATGGCAGAGGACAGTATAGGCATTTCGTTCCCATAACACTGCAGGTAGCTGTCCTTTCAGAGATGAGACCTTGGAGCTGTTTCTAAGACAGAAGAGTGAAGGGTGGAGTTCCAATGCACCTGCCCGGCAAGGCAAGTGGGGCCCGTCTCCCACGTCGGTCTGAAACACCTAAGCCTCTGCGTGGACTTGGCACCTGTGATAATCTGAAACTCCAGTCAGCTCCACCCACCTGATTGTTCCAGATGTGATCTCACTCTTCCGTCAGCTTTCTGAGCCTGCAGCTGGTGCCGTCCTTATTGGCTTTTTCCTGTCTTTGGTCCTTGTTATGGTCCTTCCCATCCCTGCATTACTTTTCCCACCACTGGTAGAGCCTCTCCTATTCAAGAGTTCTACAAGCTTGACCTTCTAGAGCTAGTTCTTCATCCTGATCTCTCTCTCTCTCTCTCTCTCTCTCTCTCTCTCTCTCTCTCTCTCTCTCTCTCTCTCTCTCTCTCTCTCTCTCTCTCTCTCTCTCCCCCTCACTTCCTTCCTCCATTTCCCCCATCAGTCAGACAGGCTATCAGGCAGTGTAAACTGTGTATAATTTAAAGCACAAATTCTAGTTGGTATTTAATGAAAACTCAGAGCCAGATATTGGGGGAAAGCTGGAATATCAGAAAGAGGAGACAGACCATAGTGACTTCTCACCCAGCCAACCTCTCAGGGTAAAAGCTATCTTCCTGGGTGCTCAGCCTGGCTGGTCGCTTCTACAGAATACTTGAATGTCTGTCTACGGCTGCCTTAAATCTCTTTTCTGCCTACTGTTTCACTTCTGGGTTCAACTCTGCTTCATAATCCTAAAGTTAGGATTAAAGATGTGAGCTACTGCTGTTTGGTTGGTAGGCCTTGAACTCATAGAAACACAGAAGGATTTGTCTCCTAAGTGATGGGATTACCACTCTCTGACCCTCATGGCTTGACTGTAGGTGATTCTGTTCACTGATATTCCAGGATGATTTTATTAAATATAAAATATATCACCACAATTCTTTGCTATGGACAAAGGAGCTCTGAACATTCTTCTAATATGCCTGTCCCAGGCAAGCTTTGTGCTATGCACTGTTCCTATCCTTGCCTCTTAGCCCTTGATCTGGGCTTGTCTGACCGAATCCTGCTCAACTTGTGTTGACAACCATCCATGTCAGCTGCACAATGGGCCTCCTGATTCCAGCAAATTCACAGCTGGCCTCCAACCACACCCAATCTCTTTAAAACATGGCAGTAGAGAGATCGCTGATCCATCTCAGAGGGATCTGCTGGTGTTAATACTGAGATGAATGACATCTTAGCTCCTTCCTAAAGAGGCTTGTTTTAACCCTGAGTGGAAAGGTGAGGAAGCCAGGATACTGTGCAGTGGGCACAGAAAAGGGCGGATGCTGGGATTCTGAGAGGCGCCAGACTCAGCATAGGTCAGTATCAGAGCTACCTGAGGGAAGACTAGAGTTTGGCCTGGTGATAGAAGGGCCCCTGGGGGTTGTGTGTCTCCAGTACAAGTTTAACGTCTTGCCCACCCCTATTCATCTCTACTGTGCTCTCCTGGGCATAGAATTCAAGCTGTGCCTGGTCTTTACAAGCCATAAGTTTGTCCCTCTACATGAACTGGCGTATATTGACCCTTGAGTAAGAAACTGGATTAAGAGCTGTATGTGGAAACAAAAGCAAAATAGCCCAGTTTTTAAGTTCTGGTCCCGGGAACCTATAACTTATTCTAACCGCTAACTGTCTCTGGAATGGTACCTCTTAAGATTGTTTTGAGATCTGGATGATGCATATCATTTGTACATATCAATGAATCTACTGTGGTACTTTGTCATATATATACTGGATGCACTGAGGAAACCTAACCTCCTTTCCTACATCCTTCCAATCCTTGGTAATCACTACTCTACATTCAGGTGGATGTTTTTAAAAATGCTCTCACACTCGAGAGATTAGCTGTGGGACCCTTCTGCATGTGGCTGGCTCATGTCACTCACAATAATGACCTGTAATTCTATCCATTTTCTTACCAATGGCAGGATACCACTCTCTCTGGTTGAATAATACTCCACTGTGTGCACAGAGAACTTTGTCTTCCACGCTTCTATCCATGAGCATCTGAGTTCACGTCACAGCTTAGATATGTGCTTAGTACTTTAATATATGAAGGAGGCAGATTGCTCTGCCTTGATGAATTCTCTCCTTTGTATATACATACACCTAGAAATAGAGTATCTCGATTACAGGGTAGTATACTTTTATGTGTTGGGGGAAGGTCCATACTGCTTTTCACAATGGCTGTCTACTAATAATCAATAAGTAACCCCCATGGTGTGAGAGTTCCTTTTTCTAACCACATCACTAACATTAATTATTATTTTTATTTTCTTAGTATCTTTGTGTGCATGGTGCTAGGGATAAATTCTGGGTCTTTTATGTACTAAGAATGAGTTCTGTTGGGTTGAAACCCCCTTAGCTTTGCCACTGTCTTTGTATTTAGGCATTCTAACTGAGGTGATTCCTCTATGCAATTTTGTTTATATTTGCCTGATAGTTAAGGATACGAAGAAAATTTTCCACATAATTATTGTGGATATTTTTCCTATTGGGAAATACTATTTGGATATCTGATTTTTAAATCTACTACCTTTTTTGGTTGTTGCTAAAATTTTTGAGATCTTTACGTATTGTGGATATTAATTCATTGTCAGGAATAGTCGGCAGGTAGTTCTTCCTGTACTGACAGCTATCTATAATGCTTTTGAAAGTTTCCTTAGGTTTGCAGTTTGTTTTTGTGAAGTTCTATCTGTAGACTTGACATGATCTTTAGGTCACATTTAGGGTGGAGACATTTATACCACATGTATCAGTTTGTTTGCGCCATAGATCAATTGTTCTCTATTGGCATTTTCCTGATTTTTCTTTATTATTTTTGTCTAATTCTTGATATGATAATTTATGATTATTATTAAATTATGATTATTACTTGGTAATTTCTCACATTTTACCTCAGATTACTCAATTTCTTGGTTTACATATTTGTTCTCTAACTCAGTTCTAGGTGTTTGGGGATAAGAAACTTCTTCTTAATCTGTATGCATCATAATTCTCAACAAAGTGCTAAGTACAAATATAATCTAAAGCACTGTAGGGGTTCCAAGTGTTCACAATGAAAGTCAATAGACCCAAGGGTCTCCAAGTTTTCTGAAAAATCAAGATTTCAGTGGGAAAAGAGCATAGATCCAGCAGACATGAGACCCACAAATTTGTATGTTGATATTTTTTACTGCAAAGTAGATGAATGAAGGACCGTTTGTTAATCGTTAGAACTGTGTTCCCTCCCTAGCACACTAACTACCAGCTGTTCAAACAGAAAAGTCTATTTGCTTCTTTGGATATATTTATAATATATGTCATATATCTACCCTGAAGTTTCTCATAATCAAATCTGGACTCACTGATATTAGTAACCACCTAATTCAGCAAAGTCTTTTTGTTATTAAGCTAAGATGCAGAGATTTATCTTATTGCCTTAAATCATTTTGACTATTAGCTATACAGAACTTTAATCATGTGTATAAAATATCCCATTGTGTATAAGTAGTAACAGTCAAGTTTAAAAGTGACCCGAAAACATTTTATTAAAAATTGGTTATTGGCTCTGGTATTTGCTTACTAAACCTGCAATAAGTAACCCAAATTAATAGACATTTTACTCACCAGTGATTTTGGTAAACAGGAGGGAAACATTTCCTTTTTACTTTATCATAGAAATTGAAATTCTATAGAGTTCAGAAAACATCTTAAGAAGTTTACACCTTGTTTGTGATTGAAGATTGCTAATGAGTTAATGTTTTAAATTATATAATCAAAACAGAAATACCAGATCAAACTTCTTTTGAATCATTCCTCTTTGTATCCAGATTTCAGAGATCCTCATGAAAGAATATATATTGCCCACAATGGTTGATAACTTAATAACAATTTCATACATTGTTTTTATCCATGGAAGTTATCAGTCATGGGAGATATGAAAAATGACCCACTATGTACACAGACAGATATATATGCAGAGACAGATAAACCATGTTGAAAATAAAATGAAGGACCTCACAGTTACTGGGACATACTATACTATACAATTTTCTCTTCTTTACTCTCTCTCTCTCTCTCTCTCTCTCTCTCTCTCTCTCTCTCTCTCTCTCTCTCTCTCTGTGTGTGTGTGTGTGTGTGTGTGTGTGTGTTTGTATAGTATGTGGTGTGTGTATTATTGAAAGCACATTTTATACTTTCAATAAAGATACTTATAAAATCAGCTTCAGAAAGTTGTCAAGGGAGGGGTAGCCTCAGCTAGACTTAAACTTCAGAAACTGCTTCCTTTGAGTGGAAAATGTAATTTTAAAAAACAGAATTGCTATAAGATAAACTTCTGTTTCAGTATTTATAAAGTAATCAAAAAATATTAAAAATTCAATGGGCATTATTGAAAAGATAACGTCCTCACAAAAACATTTCAGGGTATCAATTTTATTTCATTACTAACAGGGTTATTTCAGTTGTGGTTGTTAAAACTCAACTTCCGTTATCACCACAAATCAGAATGCGGAGCCCCACATGCTGATGGTTTTGACAAGGCTGTGCCACTGATAAAATGCCAGTCCTATTTGTTTGCATGCTGACCACAGGCTATCGCCTTCACAACTTGAGAGGTGAATTTTGCTTCTTTTCAAAACTCTGCATTTCCCCCATTATCTGAATCATGATCGGCGGCATGATGTTTCCAATTGCTTGGTAACACATCTGCAACCCGGAGTGCAGTGGATAGTATGGAGCAAGGTTAATTGGATTGATAACATGGCAATATCCAAATGGCTGAATATTTTAGCATTTCATTTACGGGAAGTTTGAAAGCATTCTTCATTTCCTACTTCATTGCTGATTAGAAGCTATCAATCCCAAACTTTTAGTGTTTGACCTTGTGGATCTGACCTCGCCCTTCAAGCATTTGGCTACCTTGGCATTGACTGGGGACTAATTCAGATAACATGGCAGGGCCAGTCTCATTTTATTTGATGAGAGAGGAGGCAAGAAATGGTTTTCCATGAGCAGCACCAGTTTATTGGATTTTCTGTCACTGTTTCTTTAGTGCCCAGGGAAAGGGAAGGTTTACTTCTGGGCTAATGGAATAGTTGGTGAGCAACAGGGGATATCAGCTCCAGGTGTCCACTAAGCATGGCTGCAATCAGAAAATGGGCAGCCTGTTACAGTCAAGCATCTGCTTATCCAGTCTATGGCTTGGTGCATGCATTAAGCACCCACCTCTAATCAGTTGCAATGAAAATCTGGCTCCAAAGCCCAAAGCTATATCCAGGTTTTCTAAGCCTGCCACAGTATTCTAGCTGGCAGTGCCTTCCTAACCCAGGAAGGTGGGCACATTAGCCTGCCTGTCATTCAGCCAATATCTATGGAAGGATGTTTAGCTTCCAAGTTCTCAGTATGAAAAAATATAGAAGGTTCAGCATCTCCCTGACAGAAGTTCAGAGTTGGAATTTCCAGGATCAGGGGTTTGAATTATATTGTTCTACTTGCCATCAGAAACACTGTAGATATCATTCTGGCATGCATGCTGTCCTGGAAAAAGAGACAGAGTGGAATTGATAAAGAAGTCATTATATAAAGAGGTGTAAGTAACCTGTTGAGCTCCAATGCCTTCTTCCAGTGTGGATCTATTGGATGACTAGAGTTCTGGGCCCTAAGCCACAGACTGATTGTAGCTAAGGAGATGATGGTGACACCAGGCCGCCTCACTTCATTACACAATAACAAAAATAAGTGTGTAAAATGATACTTCCACAAGTTACTTTCATTATTGCTCTAATAGTCAGAAGGGACTTAATGAAGGAAGGGTTGTTCCAGCTCACAGTTCAAGGGCACAGTCCATCACGGTGAGGAAGTCATAGCATGAGGAGGTCCAGGCAATCACGAAGCTAAGAGCTGGTCATGTTGGACCTGCAATCAGGAAGCTGAGAGCTTACTTTCCCCTTTTCCTTTCAGTTGAGGATCCTAGCCCATGGCGTGGTGCCACCATGTATCCATTGTCATTGTACAGGCACTTCCCTAAAGTCTCACCCATCCATAGTAACTGTGACACTTGTGCTGTGATCTCTAAATTGTAAGCCTTTATTTCTTTCCTCTGACCCAAGTTGCCTTCACGAGATAACCGAAGAATTATCATTGGGTATTTCTCCTATACCCTTGATGACTCAGCCTCCCAGGAAGTCTCCCAAGTCACCCAGGCTGGATAACCCTGATATCTGTAGTCAACTCCTTTATTTTCCAAGTGGTGGGTGTACCTGGGAAACTAGGACATTTGCTCCTCCAGCCATGCCAGTGTAAGATTATTCCCCTGCCCCCTTGGGCCACTGTGGACTTTCTAAAGTCCCTTACCATCTTTCAACACAATAGATTCTTTCATTCCATACCCTTCCTGAAGGCTGCTGGCACCATCACAATAGCACACTTGCCTAATTATAGTGATAAAACTCTTCCCCTGTTCAACATTCAAAAACCACTGATACATTAAGTTTTTAATCCAACAGATCTGTACACTAAAGCTATGCTATTTGCCAGTGGAATGACCATGAGAAAATGATATTTTTCTCTATAGGGTTGGTGGCATAATAATGCTGATTTTTTTTTTTAAATAGCAGTTGCAAGAAATTTTATGAAGCACAGAGTAACAGTTGATACCAAGGTTTCCATAGAACCCAATACTGGACTATAATGGGCCTACCTTAGGATCTTAAAGGGTTTCACAAGAGAAGCTTGTACCACTGTTCATCCCCAAACGGTCTGGGGTACAGCTAATTGTAAGTGTTGTTTCCTTTTTCTCTTGTATAATGCTTCTTTGTGCTCAGCACTGAGTGTCCCTCACAGGGTCTGGAGGAAACCTATTCCCAACACTGAAGAGGCAGCAGCCCCAGTATCTGGTCCTCCTTCTCTTTGGAAGATGAACTGTTAAACTGGAAGGTTCTTTTCTACACACTGTCTTCCTTAAGAAATCCTTTCATACTTAATAGATATCTGTCTATGAATGTATTTTCCCAGTAATCACCTTTGGGTTCAGTGTAATGTCAGAGAACCATCCTTGTGACTGACAAGGTCTCTACGGAAGGAATGTTACCTGAGCTAATCTCCAAACCAAATCACTCTAAAGCCTAATTGACGATTGTTATATCCCTAGCATGTTATTACATCAAAGAAAACACAGAACAACAAAAACTTCACTGACATTTTAACCTCAGCGTGTTCTAATTAAATAGTTAACACTAGTTAAGTACACTTTCCCTTCTCAGCCAAGTTCCTTAGATATGGGACCTGTGCCTGCTCCCTGCTTCATAGACTTTGGACTATAATTTGGCTTCTAGATCTTTCTCTTCACACTGCTTCCCATGTTATGTTATATTATATTATATTATATTATATTATATTATATTATATTAATTATATTATATTGTATTATATTGTACTGTATTATATTATATTATATTATATTATATTATATTATATTATATTATATTATATTATATTATATTATATTATATATATTCAATCTCTTATCTTTGGCATCACTCCAGAGCTCCCACACCCCAGTCTTTATCATCTGATGTCACCAGTGGCTTCTTCCAAGACAAAGAAGGTTCCGAAGAAATGCCAGGCAGAAAAAGACATCTGTCACATGTAATGCCAGCAAAATAAAAATTACCCCAGGAAGAATTAATCCCAGTCACCACTTCATGGCCACATTTATACCCAAAATTAATTGGACTGCAATATAAATGCTAACTTTGTAAGTTAGGAAAAGAAAGTATGGATGAGTATTCTTCTAATTTTGAACAAAACAAAACCAAGATCTCTTAAACCAAATTTTAAAAAGCATTACTATCAAAAAGTCATATACAAAATACATCAATTTTTTAAAACCTCTTGTGAAAACATCATTAGGAATACTCACTGGTGAAGCACTGATGTAGGATATTTTTCTGTATGCTGTGATTATGCTTATTACCATTGGCTAATAAAGCAACTGTTTGGGCCCATGGCAAGGCATCTTAGAGGCAGGCAGGAAAGACAAGGAGAGATACGGGAAGAAGGTCAAAGTCAGAGACACTGCAAGCTGTCACCCAGGAAGCAAAGTCAGAGACACTGCAAGCTATCACCCAGGAAGCAAGATATAACAAACATGTGGCAATACATAGATTCATAAAATGAGTTAAGTTATAAGAGCTGGCTGATGATGAGCATGAGCCATAGTCCAAACAATTTGTAATTAATATAAGACTCTGAACATACTTTATAAGCTGATGTGGGACCACAGATGGGAGAGATTTGTCTGGACCGGGGCCCGGGTGGGACAAAGGAAACTGAATACAAATTGTGCTCCAACATGGTGCACATACACAGGTGCACATACACAGAAAGCCTGAGAAAGCTAAAGGGCTCTAGACATAGAAACAGCCCCCCCCAATAGTTTCTCCATTGTGTCTCTCAAGTGGGCCATGGTACAGAGTGGCCTGTGGGCTCAAACTGCAACATGGTAGGTTCTCATGGTCTCACAAGAACTTTGGTGTAAGCATGAGCTGTATATGAAGGATTTAAGATTTTTGCTCATACAAACAGAAAGGGAACAGTCAAGAATGACTTCTTGGTAACAACATTTTCTTAGGTGGGCTATTTGCTGGTGGTGAGCAGAGACACAGCTCCTTTAAGACAGGCTTCCTGACTCAGCGTTAGTGTCAAAAAACACCAAAGCTTTGTTAAGAGGCCATAATGTCAAATCCTTAAATGAGGTACATGAGCAGTGGTGGCTGTGCTCTACTTGGTGACAATGTGTACCCCAAATTCCCCAGATTCGGGGTGGTAAATGTGGCTTGTGCCAGTGCCTATGCCATGAAGCTAAGATCTCACAGACCAATGAGCTAGGAGGATCCAACTAACATATCTGAGTTTTTAATCCTAGCCACATCCTTAGAAGGCTCTTGTGTTAAAAAAAAAAAAAAAATAGAGGTATGCAATGAAAACAGACTCAGGGGAAAAATCTCTAAATGGTTTACCTTGGGAGGGAAAGAAAAGGGGTAACAGAAGTCCTTAATAAGAAAAAATAACAATAAGCCATGTAAAGATGGAAATGAACCAAAGAGTCTGGATATAGTATGTAATTTTGTTATCTTTGAGGTTTTTGATTGCAAAAAAGGGAGCAACAGCTGCTAAGAGACATTTAACTATAAATGCTGCTGGATTTATCTAATCTATATATTTTGAAATGTTTTATCTTTAAAAATTGAGTAAAAAAATATGTTACTTTGGAGAAGAGGTTTCTCTTTTTTTCCCACAGAAAATGAGAGGCATTTTCTTTGGATCCTCATAAGATTACCCATGCTCCCAATCAGCAGGAATAGTTTAGAGAACTACACACAGATTCCCCCAAAATGGATTATGGATGTTTGTCTTTGTTTAGAGTGTTGGTTGCAAGTTGTTATATAAAATAGTAAAAGGGAAAATACTATACAAAGGAGATTAGATTTGAGATTCTTGTTTTAAAAAGAAAAACGGAAATGCTCTTATATGCTGTAAAGATTTATTACTTGTATTGATTTAATAAAATGCTGATTGGCCAGGAAGTAGAAGTGGGGCAACCAGACGAGGAGAATTCTGGGAAGAGGAAAGGCAGAGAGCAGATGCCAGCCAGACAAGGAGGAGGCAAGATGAGAATGCTGGACTGGGAAAAGGTATTAATGTGACTAAACATAGATAAGAATTATGGGTTAATTTAAGAGCTAAACAGTAATAAGCCTGAACTACTGGCCCAGAATTTACTATAATGTTAAGCTTCCAAGTCAATTATTTGGGAAGTAGCTGCCAGGTATTTGAGAGTTTCTGGCAGGACAGAAACCTACAACTACAAAGCCCAGACTCTAGAAAATGTTCCCTGTGCTCCAAGAATTCCACATAAAAAACTCTCACAATTTACTATAGAAAGAAAAAGTAAAATAAAACCAAATAAAATGCAAATGGCCAGAGAAGTACAATAAGCACATTAAAATAATCCAGCATCATCAATCGCAATGGACGAAGTGACTTAAAGCCTATCATCAGAACTTAAGCAAGAAGGAACAAATGAGGAAAGCTGTACACGGAGCCAGAAGGATGTAAGATGGGATACGCATCTGGAGGACTTCTGAGCACGTTCTTAGAAAGCTAAACATAGCAAAACCGGCAGTTCTGATTCTCCATATCGTCCCAAAGAAAAAGTCTCTCTCTCTCTCTCTCTCTCTCTCTATATATATATATATATATGAATTTTTCCAAGAACGTCCACACTGCCAACAGTAACCAGGGCTGAGTGTTGGTGAGGAGAGCAAGAAGTGTGTGCCCCTTAAGATGGCACTGGCTGTCTGTCAGAAGAAAAAGGAATGATGTATACAACATAAGATGGCACTCAGAAATGCTGAGTGAACAAAGGCAGAGCGTGTCCTTTGTGATCCCACTTGTCTGCTCAAAATTAGTTATTACTGCCGTACTGTGATAAGAATAAAAGCCACAGTGAGTAGCATGAAGAACTTTCTGGAATGATGAGTATACTCTGTATCTTGACAGAAATATGGATTCCATTAGTGTGTGTATTTGTTAAAATTGGCTGACTTGTACAGTTTAAGAGCTGTGGATTTCACTGAAAACTTTAATTCAATAAAAAGTTTTGTTTTTGTTTTTAAGCAGAACTTCCTCTTTCGGCTCTAATATCTCCTGCACTCACCAAGCCCGACCTTGCATCTTGCTGACCATGTCCTTCTAATCTGCAGGATGCCACAGGTCAGCCTTCCTTCCCTTAATCTTTTGTCTGCTCACCCTAACATTCCCTTCTTCACTGCGAATACATCCGCTCTCAAGACACAATGGAGCCAAGACTTCTCAGTAAGGGAGGAAAAACAATCTTTCCATCAGCCCAAGACAGTGCCTCGGATTTCACAAGCCACCTCCTCCTTCAGTCCTCTATCTCAGCCTCCCCATGAAGACAGGATGATCAATTCATTTGTGGTAATCCCCGCCAATGGTGCAGCCAGCCTGATCTGAAGCACTATCAGAAGCATCTGGAGTGATACTTTCTCACTGTCAGGAAACATGCCACCTCCTTTAGTTTGAATCCTATCACAGGCAGACAACGGATTCACTGGAGAGTGATCACAACCAATTTTGGCTTCTGAGAAGCATCTAGGTGCATGGTAGTTGTTCAGTGTGTCCAGTGAATGTTAGTAAAGAATAATCATCATGAGTAAAGGCCACTAGCATGGTGAAATCAGAAAATGGAACCTTGGTGCAGCTGCTAGTCAAGATTAGAAAGTTAATATTACACTAGTTGGTTGCTAGTTAATATTAAAAAGCCAGCTAGCTGTGTCAAAAAAATAGTTTTATGATCAGACTGGAACTGCCTAAACTTAATTATACCAAATCCTATGTCTTCTTTTCTTTTCTTTGCATTTAGAAGAAGAGTACTAACTCAGATCCCCCAAAAGGAATGTCACTAGAAACATCTGGAGAATGTACTTCCCTTCATTAGCACACTTGCATTGCTCAGCAGAGAGCTCTGGCAATATGCAAAGGGGTCAAGCATTATAAAGAACACTTCAAGGGTCTGGTTAAAACATTTCCACTAACTATTTCCCAGGCCATGCATTTTTATTGCCCTTGTTCAGATTTTTAGACAAAGACTGAATGACTCATTCTAACTGCCATGATTACCTTTGTCACTTTCCTGAAGCAGTTCCTTAATGACTTAAGAGCAGAAGCCTACTTCCAAAGCAATGCCTAAGGTTATCATTTTAAAATGATACATATTTAGAAGCTGGAGAGATGGCTCAGTGATTAAGAGTACTGGCTGCTCTTCCAGAGGACCCAACTTGGATTTCCTAGAACCTACATAGATGCTCATATCTGCTTGTAACTCCAGTTCCAGGAATCCAGTGCCCTTTCTGATCTCTCCCAGCACCAGACACACACGGTACACTGACACACAGCCAGGCAAAACACCCATGTACATACAATTGCCTAGTGAGACCATGGAGATAACAGGAAAGGCAATCATCGTCATAAGAAAGCCATTGGTGACTTGTATTTACGAAGGGCTTCCAGTGTCTGCTGCTAGTGACCCCTCTGCACTACCTCACTGGCTTTGCCAGAAAACTCATGAAGTAATAACTCCTCATTGTACATAAAATAAAATTTAAGACTAAAGAGATTGACTAACTTATTAATTGGAGAAATGGGGGATAGTGTGAGAAGGGAGGCAGGGGTCAAGGTGTTTACTAGAAGACAGCTCTCTCTTTGGGTTGGAAAGGCTATCACTCTGCTTAGCTGAATGTCAGTAAGTTACAGGCACCAACCCTAGATGGGTGATTCAAAATCCAGTGTTCGGTGTCCCTGAAGCTTCGTTTCTTCTGTCAGAGGCCTGAAATATTCTGTGCAGCTATTGTACAGTCCTGGTCCTGGAGGGTTTCATGCAGGGAAGACAGTGCCCTGCTCAGCCTGTACTGAACATATAGCTTCAGCTGCTTTAACCTACTCTGATTGGACTGCATGATGTACCCTGTTGTACCTTCCCCAAGAAGAGCCCTCACAATGATTCTTAGACAACAGAGAATCTGCAACTGCTCAGAGGCCCCAACCAAAGCATACGGATGCCGAATGGACAGCTGAAGTCTGGCCACATGTTTTTAGTATTTTTTTTCCCCATGCTTTGATAGGTCCATGCATGTATATAATGAATTATAACTCTTTTAATCTCTCATTACTTTCCCTCACCCCTCCTTCTCTTGATAACTCATTTCTTTCTAGTAAGTCTTCCTACTGTGTGTGTGTGTGTGTGTGTGTGTGTGTGTGTGTGTGTGATTGTGACAGTGTGTATGTATGTTTGTATGTGTAGGTATGTGGAGTATATGTGCTCATGTGTGTCTGTGTGCATGCGTGTGTGTGTGTATGTATAAGTGCATGTGACTGTGTGCATATGAGAAAGAGAGACTCAAATGTGGAAGGACTTATGAATCCCTGCCTCTCCATGAGAGACCATTAATAGCTAATAGTGACTAGGAAAAAAGTGTCACTTTCAATGGTGTAGCCACTGATAAGCTGCCCAAGCTTCCTAAAATATCCATACAAACAATACTATTTACCTCTTCCAATATCTACTCCTTCCCATGACACCTCTCCTATGTGAAGCTTATGCACAAAAAGGTAAATAGGCTTCAATTACAACTTAATGTCAGCATCAGTTCATGTAGTCATCCCCTTCACCCTGTTCCCAGTGTGCATTTAACTTTAAATACGCATGGTTCCTTGTAAAATATTTTATTCTTAATTTACATAATTGGTACAGTAGCATAATTTTCATCCTTTATGTTGCTTAATTCTTATCTTGTATTCACACAATTGGTGTCGCAGTGTTCCATATGGGATACCAACATACCCTTTGTCACCTGGCCAAGATGCCAAGAAAGTACAAGCATTACTCAGGGTTAGGTTACTATCCTTTTAATTAAGCTCTAAAGCCTCAACTTCTTCATCTAAAAAAAAATGAAATTTCTCTTGTGCAGAACCAGGCTGCTGATCAAATGAAAGGATGTGTAGTAGTGAGGTTTCGTGGTGGGATTCAGGTGTCACAAAAGTGTGTAGAAGTCCAGTGCCTAATAGTTCATGAGGTATAAAGGATCAGAAATTGGGTCTTTCTCCATGACTTAATGATGGATTGTATCACACAATGAATTAACCAAACCTAGACATACATTTTCCCCAGAAATGTGCCATGGTCCTCTTGGCCACACCTGCTGTTGCCGGCTTCATTTTAGGATGGAATTCTGTGCTAGTCCATCTGAAATGCTGACTCAGGAGGCTGCACCGCTGTCCTGACCCACCTGTTCTTACCCCTCATCCTGATATGCTCATCTGTATTGAAGGGCATTACCACAAAATTATTACCCTGGAAGTTTGGGGGTATTTTTATACAAAGTTCACATTCTAAAATGCAGTCTGCCACAGTAGAAAAACTAGTCAGTGCGGCCTTAGAAACCGAAGTTCATGTCAATATGTTTAAAAGAAATAAACAACTAATGAAAAAAGAGGGTGTGGGCTTGAAGGGAGCAAAGAGCACTGTGTGGGAGTTTAGATGGATGAGAGGGAACGGAAATGATGCACTAATGATTTCAAAAACTAAAAGAACTTAAAAAAAAAGAAGTGAGCAATGTAATGAGGGTATTTTGTATGCTCCTCTTTGAGGAAGGTCCCCTTGAAAATTGAGCTCATTTTATATCTGATTACAAGGCCACACTTTTAGATAAATAGATTTTAAATAGGGACTTCCTGTAAGCCCTGTGCAGTGTTATAAATAAATCTCCAAATTACATGCCAAGTAATATAAATTCAGAGTCAAAAGGACACATATTAAATATTTCTGAAGGTATTTGTTGATAGATATCAGAAGTCAGGGCTGCCTAGGGAAGTACCTGTGGCATTGAGGGAGGGGGTGTAGTATAGTATGAGGTTTCTGGCCTGGACTTTCGGGCCTAGCCTCAAGGTCGGGACCCTCAGACCCGCAATCCCACAGTCCCACAGAGACTTACAGATGCTTACATTAATTTTAGGCTAATCAGCCTAAGGCCCAGGCATATAACTTGCTAACTCTTTACCCTTAAACTAACCCATGACTCTTATCCTGTTCAGCCATGGGGCTTGGTACCTTTTCTCAGAGCAGCATAGTTGTCCTCTGTTTCTTCTGGCTTCTCTCTGGCATCTCTGCTCTGTTCTTCCTGTTCTCAGAGTTTTCTTGGTCTGGTAGCCCCGCCCACACTTCCTGTCTGCCTTTGGCCAATCAACACTTTTTATTAAACTCATAGGCGGGACAATTATTTACAATGTAACATCATAAACCAACTACAGTGTAGCAGTTTGGGGGTGATTGATTCTAAGTATTTATCTGAACAAAGAAGTAAAATCTCCACTCCCAAGTCAGGTAAACCAAATCTATTAGTCTGAATGTTTTGAGCCCCAATTCCTCACACGCTAAACCCCAATCCCTGGTATGATGCTGGTGAAGTGGCAAGATGATTAGATCATCGGGTGTTATCTTCAAAAAGAATGAGTACAGTTCTCTAAACACTGGGTTGGCTCCATCAAGACTAAGTCCATCAGTGCACATATCCCGCCTCAGTACATAGCCATTTTGTCTCCTTCCCTGTCTTGTAGACAAAGCCAAACAGATGCTAAAACACCTTGTTATAGCAACAGAAAGTAGGCCAGGACAACAGGTGGGCTTCATATTTGTGGATTATGCCTTCAGCAAAACTTTAGATGACCTTGGTAATTCACAGTATGAGTAAGCCCTCTGGACATGGACACATTCTTTGCTAGCATTCCTAGGTGCTAGTCACACTAAAGGCTACCCTGTCCCTTCTGTAACTCCCTAAAACCCCTTTGCAGGTATTTCATGCCTCTAATACCACATAATCCCAGCAATCTGTCATCATGGCACATCCTCTTCACAGTGTTCACTGTGAAGAGTAAAAATTTTAAAAATGTGCTTTCTTTCTAGATTTCACAACATGGCTATAGAAAGATTTTTATTTGACTCTGGATAGAAAGAAACAAAGGGCATATATTTTCAGATGCACATTTTGATCCAGCTGGTGTTTTGCCTAAAAGAATGAGGAATTTGTCTAGAGTCACTCAGGGGCAGAAGCTGGGCATCCGTCAGAGAGGGCTTTGCTTTATAAAGCAGCCCAGTTATAGACTTAGTCTTCTGGGGAGGGTTGGGCCTCCTCACATCCTGAATCTCCATGCTGGAATCTGGATGAGGTTTTTGTTTGTTTTTATTTTTCCTATCAGACCGTTTTACCCCTTCTTCTGGCTTCAAAGGGTTTGAAAATATATTTATGAATTACTTATCTTTGTGGAGCCTATTAAATTATAAGTCTCTTCTCTTAATACAGCAACTAGATTAAAACTTGAGTAATTTCATGGTCCACAAAGACAGTGAAATGTTTATTTGATTCAGTAAGGCATTCTGTAACATGTATTCATAAACCCCAAACATGTTTTCTGTAATGAGGAATTCCTAATTGTTGGCAGGAGGGTGGCAGTGGAGAGGGTGCTGGCAACCTTGTCCACAAATAATGAAGCCACTGAATGCTTCCCACATGCTTTGGGTCTTGGGGCAGCACTAAGGGACTGAGATGTGGACAGCTACTGGTGAGGGTCCAAATGACCCTGCATTGAGCACAGCACAATCCATGGCAAATGTCCACTCCCCACTCTCTAGAAGGCCACTGCTTGTTGACACCTACTGATTACGGCTGATTATGTTCGTGCTAGGCGCTGCCAGATCCACTCTCTAACTGAATTCTCACAAGGGCTCTGAGGGCAGTGTTATTTTGAGAACTAATGTATCATCAACATTTAAGAAATTCAAGACAGTTAATTCTTACCTCCACGCAGAGGAAACAATTATTTCGTCTACCCTAGTAATGCAATATCTGAGGCTCGGGGTCCTTGAAACTTGTCTATAAGTCATGTAACTGTGAGCCGCAGGGGCTGACTCAAATTGAATACAGTTTAAAAACAGAACCTTAGGTTTTCACCTACCTTGGTGTCCAGGCTCCTGTTACCACCAGTGATAGAGAGTAACAAGACGGCACCATTCTCTGGAGCTGGAATAAAAGCTGAAAAAATACTATCCAGCCACAGGAGTCAGGAATGGGAAAGGAGAACTGGAGATTAATTAACCACCTCGGTGGGTGTGTAAACGTGTATGTATGTGTGAGTGTGTATTGTGTGTATGTGTGTGCATATGTGTGTGTGTACATGTGTGTGTACATGTGTGTGTGTACATGTGTGTGTTTGTGTGTGTATTCGTGCCCTCATTTGTGCACATGTGAGAATCCGATGCGTTGCTGCTCCTACAGCCTGAGTGACCACCACGGCTGTGTGATGCACAGGGAGGATGGGATAGAAAGATTTCTCTTTTATGTTCTAATTTTGTCAGCAGGCACCCCATTTCCATGACCTCTCCATAAGATCCGATTATTTTTTTAATTTCACAGATTCCTTATCATAAACACTTGTTTTCTATAGGGAGAAGGGAGTCAGAACTCAAGACTAGGCTGTTTGGCTCTCTCCCCCTCCCTCTCTCTCTCCTTCTCTCCCTCCCTCCCTCCCTCTCTCTATCTATCTCTCTCTCCCCCCCTCCCTCCCTCCATCTATCCATCTCCTCAATGCTTGGCTCTCACTCCATATTGCCCTTGAATCAAACTCCAAGGCAGAATGTTACATAAACCTTTGCTCTTGGGGTCTCTGGGTTTTATAGACACTGGAATTTCTTAGTGTTACACTCTATGTGTGAACTCATTGGAACGTCACTCCCTCTGGGACCAAGAGATCAATAGCCTCCTGATAAACAGACCCTGGCCCCTGTGGTAATGGACTGTTGTGGGGAGGATTCGGCCTTTGGTTATCTGACTACTGGGTCCCACAGCTGTTAGCAAGTGAATCCCTGATGATAATGGAAGGCTATATCTTGGCTAAGAGCCACAAAACACATGGGGTTGGTGGCCTCATACATTTTCTCTGTATGAGATATCACATTTAAGAGATTTTCACAAGACAGTGATGCCTAGACCAGCAATAGGAGGAACAGTCAAGGTCTTCAAACTATTCTACATTTTTGGTCAGAAGCTTTGTTCCAGCGTTAGCCACTAACTACAACTGCCTTCTGGACTTAGGAGATAATTGGCACGAAGCCGCTGTGGCCTTAACAAATGCAACAGCACAGGAAGAGGGGTAAGAAGCAGCTGATTGTCCCTGTCCCCAAAGTTGAGCAGAGTAAAGCAGAAAACACTCATTACATCATGGTGCTGGTTAAACCTATGTTGTTCCCAGAAGCTTTTCGTGTGGCACTGAAGAAATCCACCACTCTTTAAGGACTTCCTTATGACACAGCATGAATAAAGATTCCAACAAGACTGTTTTGTTTCAGAAGTGTGCACTCTGTTGAGTAAGAATGCCTGAGTTCAAACCTTGACCCTATCACTTAGGACAAAGCAATTATCCTTCCTGTAAAACAATTTTAAAATTATAAGTTTGATTTTAATATTTGTTGGCTATAACAAGAGGAGAGTTTCCATTGGTATAGGAAGAGGGTTTCTGTTAACTTGGTAACATATTTTAGAATTGTAAATATTGTAAAAGGAAAACTGAGTTAAGAGATAATTTAATTGAATACATTTGAAATCAATATAAAGGGCACATGACCGATCTGAAATGCCAACATTAGCCTTATTGAGCAGGAACTGAAGAAGGACCACAGAAGAACACAACGGGCTGACCTTCTCAGCTACCTTCTTTATACACTTCAGACTTATCATGTCAAACAAGAAAATACCTCACAAACAGCTTGATGGAAGCAATCAATTGAGGTTCTCTCTTTCTGGGTATGTCTAAGTTTAGGCAAATTTACAATCTCTATAGTGCCTACCTTGTATAAGATAATAGCAGTGACGTACTAATGTCAAATGCCGTGGGCTTGAGCACCCTGCCATTGTGGCTGTAGAACGTCAGGGAGACCAGGTGTGCACATCCATCCCTATGCTTATCTGTCTTCACCTAGGTCTCTGGAGAGAAGTTGGCGTGTTAATACCCTTCCTTTTTCCCTCATTTAGTTGTCTGAGCCCATCACCACTGCCATGAAGACCAAAGCAGATGGCCATGGTAAGCATTTCTTCTCCAAGGGGCTCAGGCCCTACCATCCAGTGCCTGTACTCACAATGCATCTGATGTCCACTCTCTTCCTCAAATCATCCCTGGAGAAATCATAGAAGCTGAAGAGAAGTATAAATTCCAAAGACTCTTTATAAAGTGGGAACCCCTGGTTGTGTTGAGAAGTTGGGTTGTGCGTAATTCCAAGAACGTTAAAAAAGAGTGTCCAGAAATACTTGTGTTTGACTTATGTGTATGAAAGGCAGGTGACTAGAGGCAGGAATGAAAGGATGGAAGGATGGAAACATCTAGATTTTTCCATTCACCTATTCCTTGAGTTGTACTGAAATATCCCTTTCCAGCTCCTTCCCCAAGTTGGCAGCGTCAATGCCCAAGTCCTTGGGTCATCAGAGCGCTCTCAAGAGTGATGAGCTGATGAGTGAGAAAAACGAAGTATGAGCCAAGCATCTACTACAACCCACAGCCTATACTTCTAGACAACTTATTGGTAGTGGTTCAAAAGGACATGACAACCTGCTCAGGTGCTTGCTGGTTAACGCAAAGGCACTATTCAATTAAAAAGCCAATAGGGCTTAAATATGAACAGAAGTTTTAAACAGAAGCTGAACAAGTGAGGACAAAATTAGAATGCTAAGCAAAAGGATACTTAGCCCTTCTAAAGAAACAAAAAAGAAAGAAGAAAAGTATCCAAATCCAAATAAACATGAAATCGAATGGTAATCACAACACTTAATATGATAGAAGTCAGTAAATGTAAATTTTGAAAAGTAATAGCACTTTTAAGGCTTGGTTTAGCAGAAACAAGTTAGTAGTATTTTCTCTGCAAGAGAATACTTGAAACAAGCAAACACCTCTAAGAAATACGTGAAAGAAAATTTTGAAGTGAGAGAAATCTTAAAATCTGACAGAAAATATGTCACAACAATGCAAGGGCAGTGGTGGCTGGGGATACAGTGCAAAGTAGTAAGTGCTTGCCTGACTAGCCAGAAATCCTGGGTTTGGTGCCTAGAATACACACACACACACACACACACACACACACACACACACACACAAAGAGAGAGAGAGAGAGAGACAGACAGACAGACAGACAACACATACACAGATAGAGAGAGACAGATGGACAGGCAGACACACACACATACACAGATACACACAGAGAGACAGACAGACGGACAGACAGACACACAAAGATACACACACACAGAGAGACAGGTACACACATACAGATAGAGGCAGACAGACAGACACATACACACACAGGTACACAGAGGGAGACAGACAGACAGACAGATACACAGAGAGAAACAGACGCACACCAACTTTGATGGCATCCTTATAATCCCAGTGCTAAGGAGGCAGAGGTAGGTGGATCTCTGGAAGTCACCATCCAGATAGTCTATTCTACTTGATGAATTCAAGGCCAGAAAGAGACTCTGTCTCAAAAGCACAAGGTGGACAGTTGAAATCACTCTCTGGTCTCTGTGTACATCTGCACACACCTGGCATCATGACAAAGGATGAGAGGCATGTGAAAAGTAAAACAATAGACAAGCCACAGTGTCAGTATGCGCACCTCCATAATGCAACCATAAACTGTTCAAGAAAAAGTGGTCCAACATTAGATAAAACATAGTTCCAGTTTGCAATTGAGACAAAATATTCTCAAACTGTAAAAATCACCAGGTGCATAATTGAAGAGGATGTAAGAAAATCCTCACAATAAATACAAACATGAATCTCAAGTAGATGTGTGATGAAGTAAAGATTAAGGTATATATCTTTAAACTGGTTTCAGGAAAGGGACTATGTTAAAAACTGGGATTAGTGTCTTCCTTCATTCAGGAAATGGAAAGAAAATGTTGCCATAAAATACTAAATAAAAAATAAAAGTTCCAAGATGCTATCATTGGCAAAAATAACCCATCCAAATTAAAACCATTGACAAGTTCAAACAGACTTTTGTGCAGCAGGAGACACATAGTGGCCAGTAAACACATTTTAAATGTCCTCTGTCATTGGTCATCAGAAATATGAAAATGAAAACCGTGATGAGCTGCCAATACACAAGGCCAAAGTGATAATTACATCTTTTAAATGTCAGACCTGAGTATACTTAGGTTGCAGAGTGACTGAAACTCTTATTAATTTTTGGTGGAAATATAAAATAAAATATAAAATGATACATCCATCTGACAGATTATGTGTCAAAAGTCTCACAATTATGTGTGTGTGTTTAGTAAAATGGAATAAATACCCATGTGCCAGCCATTTCATTTCAAGGTATCTACTCAGAAGAAATGAAATAAGTGTCAACCAGAAGATTAAACAAGCATACTCAGCCACTATTTTTTATTGCAAACATCAAAACCCTCAAACTGTCCAACTTTCTTCCAATAAGAGAATAAGAAAACAAACTGGCCAGCACAGGGGGATACTGAGTGATAGTAGGAGTGATTCCCACTGTACTTGCTACAACATGCAGGAATCTCCAGGAACACTACTCTCCAGTGTATCCTTTCCACAGAAGGCTGCATACTGTACATCCCTCTAAAGATCTTAAAACTTCTCTGAAATACATGAGAATGGTTATCGGTGTTAACACTGAAAAATACAGTATTGCATTGCCTTGTGTGGAATGATACATTAAGATAGGAATTCTGCCCATGTTAATCTATAAATTAAATTTATCTTAGATAAAAAATTCCAAGTATATTTTTACTTCAAGAGGCTTACATTTAATTTTGTGTGAAAATATAAATATTCAAGAGCAACTTAGTCAATTTTAAAAAGAGAGAAGGGAAAAATGGTACAGAAGATTTCTTATACAGTAATACAGGAATAAACATGGCGATACAGTAGCCCCTCTCCTAGCTACAGGGCATGTTTGTTGCATATCTGAAGCTTCTGTGGTACTGAAACTATATGTGTAATGCTTTTCCCTACACATATACACACGTGTAAGCTGGGCATAATAGGGTACTAACAATGACAACTGGAAATTAAATTGAGCATCATACTAAATATTATGAGGTTGGAGCAGTGTGGACCCTCAAATTCCCCAGAATTGGGAAGGTAAGCATGACTCTGGTATCTCCACCATGTAAAGCAAAGCCAGCAGCCAAAGCAGTGATTGACAATTTAGCATTTAAAAAACTATCCTTGTTAGAAAAAAGAATATGCAATAAAACAGATTCAGATGGAGAAAACCACTAAATGGGTTACAATATATATGAAAAAGACACGTGGTCTGAGAAAGCTAAGAAAAAGGGTAGAGAAAAACCTAAAAAGAGAAAATAGAGCAATAAAAATATAATAAGCTACATAAAGATGGAAAATAGAGAAAGAGTCTGGATTATGTTTATTATTGTGTTTTGCAAAGGCTGATAAATTAAACAAACATTTATATTTTGAAAGTATCTTGACTTTGAAATTTGTGTCTAAGGATATGTTGCTTTGGAAAAGAGGTTCTGCTTTTGCTTCTACAGAAGATGAGAACCTGTGAATTGTTTCCAGGCTAATATGATTTGATCAACCAAGACCCTCTGAAAAATCTCTGATGGGAATAGATGGCCCCATAAGCTTCAAGGCTACAGACTAAGATGATCCAGCCTCAGGACCCTTGTAGGACTGCCAGTGCTCGATCAGCAGGGAGTAGTAATGGAAAGCTATACCCAAGTTCCCCAAATACTGTTTATAAGTGTTTGATTTCATTATAAATGGTTAATGGATGTAATCAATCTCTTTCTTGAAAAAAAGAGGGGGATATAACATAGGCATGAATTAAAAAATAGATTATAGAATCTTCTTTAATTCAAAAACAGCTGTAAATCTCAAAATACTTTACATTGGTATGAATTTTGGTTTATAAATACAAATTTAAGGTTAATTCTGTTATACTGTATATATATTTATATTCTTGTTTAAGGTATTATGTTTATTAGCTTATTTAAAAAGTAAGTATAATTAAGAAATGCAGATTAATAGTCATCATTTATAACCAATTAGGTTTTTTTTAGGTATACAAAGATATATTTAAATTAGATAGATAATCTTCAAACACCTACAGAATATACCATTTAAAATATTTTTAAAACTTAGACTTTTCTGGACAGTGAAACCTGTGTGCTCCTGGCAGCATGAATCTACTTCAAAAGAATAATGGGCATTAAGGAAACTCCATATGGAATTTACTTTTTTGTGGGAATGGTTAGCCACTGGACAAGAGACTGTTCTTGCCTCAACTGCAGGACAGTATGCTGTATAACCTGTACATGCAGGACCCATAGGAAAGTGACCTCTGAACTTTGGCAGAACAAGCCAAGATGGTCCTTCAGGTTCCTGCTTCACAGAGAAATATCACAGACATTCTGCAGAACACAGGAAGAAGCAACTGACAAACTATGCCAAAATAGATGGAATAGTCCCTTAAATTTCCTCCTTCACTGAAAGGTATGCCAGAAACTCTAGGCCTGTAGGCTGAAAATGTATGCTCCAAAGATACAGAGAAACTCTGGGTGACTGTCCAGGCAGCCAGATGTCATCTCTGCCATTTCTAGATTTCAAAAATTGCTTGTACTTTCTGTTTACTTGGGTAATATATGTTTTTATCTGGTCTTTGATATAATTGAAGATTAGATAGTTCTAATTATATCTTTCTTTAGTTATAATAAAAGGTAAATTAGATGTGAAACTTAGGACTCTCAAGAATAAGTAGATAATAGAATATTTTCTTTAATATTGTTAAATACAAATAGACTAGATATTGCAACTATAATTCTTGCTTGATAGCTGTTTTTCTATACATAATTCTGCTATGTTAAAATTGAAACCTTCCTTTTCGATTATACAGAAAAAGGGAAATGATGTGGGCTGTCTTTCTGTATGCTGTGAATATCATTCACTAATAAAGAAACTCTTTTGGCCTGTGGCAGAGAGTCACAGAAGACAAGATCCAGGTGCCCAAGAAGCAAGATGTAATGGAGTAGAGGTAAGCCATGAGCCACATGGCAAAACACAGAGCAGTAGAAATGGATTAAGACGCAAGAGATAACTAACAATAAGCCTGAGC
Organism: Phyllotis vaccarum; assembly: GCA_033318265.1. Taxonomy (NCBI): domain Eukaryota; kingdom Metazoa; phylum Chordata; class Mammalia; order Rodentia; family Cricetidae; genus Phyllotis; species Phyllotis vaccarum. The sequence goes on from JARWLC010000018.1 coordinate 55,354,462, forward strand.
TACAGGCTGAATAGTTTATAATTAATATAGGCCTTTGTGTGATTATTAGGGGTTAAGAAGTAGCTGGGCTAGACTGGTCAGAAACTTTATCCTACAACTGGCAATGAAATTGAATACGATAATAAACATGTGAATGTGGTCTGCCTCTTAAAGGAATCAAGGCCACCAACAATATTTTAAACCACAGTTGATTGTGAGTAACTGAACACATTGAGCATGTCTGTATCTAAGGTAGGAGTACTGTAATAACATATGCTGCTGATGTAAGAATAAAAACTTTTCAAAACAGAAGGCTTTAAGGAAGGTCCATATGCATGCATGAGATGACCATTTACGGCAGATGCAAACTTACAGATCTATCAGAGAAGGTGAAGGTGTTTAGTGGATGATGTTTGTGATACAAGATATCTAAGTGGGGGATAGGGAGTAAATTCCTCTCTTGTTGTGTATGAAGTGGTTCAGACATCAGATGTGAAACTAAGAAACAATTAATATCAGACACAGATCAGAAGACTGTATATATGGACAAAGGGTAGATTTCTTACCTCTTGTCAAAGATCCAACAGGTACATCCCACTATCCATGTGTCCTATATTCCTGCTTCTGCCTCAATACTCTGTGATCAAGAAATCCTTTCATTAAATGAGTTGAGCAATTTAGATACTTAAGAGTCAGCTCTCCATTTTTCTAATATCTGTTTAGGGCAATTCCTGGTTTGGAATCAGTTGAGACACAAAGTCATTTCATAAATGTGTATTTATATATTTGTAATATATTTAAAATAGAATATCAATATTATATATGAAAACCATATTGTCTTTTAGAGTCAGCCCTCAGTATCCGCAGGGGATATTAGTTCTATGACCTTTGAATGTCAAAATCCATAGATGTTTAAGTTCCTCACACAAAATGTCACATTATTTGCATGTAACCTATACACATACCCCCATATACTTTAAACCATCCCATCTACTCATAATACCAAATATAATGTGAATTCTATTTAGTCAGCATACTATGTTGCTTAGAGAATAAGAAAAAATGTTGTATAAGTAGAATTAGAAATGTGTTTTTGATTTGCTGTTAATTGAACTCACAGGCATAGAACCTTAGAGCCAGCCACAGACAGAGGGGGTGGACTTAACAGCCATGGCTGTATATGTGACGGTTGTGTAGCTTGGTCTACTTGTGGGACTCCTAACGATGGGAGCAGGGGCTGCCTCTAACACTTTGGTTGGCTCTTGGAAACCTATTCCTCATACTGGATCGCCTTGTCCAGCCTTAATACATGTGTAGGTACTTGGTCTTACCACACGTTGATATGCCACTCTTTGTTGATATACTATGGAAAGCCTGCCACTTTCTCAACAGAAACAGAGGAGTGGATGGGGGAGTGGAAGAGAAGTGGGGTGAAAAATGGAAGGAGAGGAGGGGGTGACTGTGATTTGGATGTAAAATTTATTTATTATTTATTTATAAAAATTTATGGCTGTCTAGGTTACATGCTACTCAGAGGTGTGCAGGGTTCTGGTGGGAAAACTCATTGACATTTTTATCCAGCTTTGGTTCTAATGTGTTCTATGCCAACCTGTCAGAGAATATGTACCCATTTGTGCAACAATGGCATAATTGTTATGGGGTCACTAACAACTCTTTGATTGGATTTGAGGCCTTTGATGCCTGTCCCACAAAGGAGAATTCATCCCTGGTACTTGTGGTTGGGGAGATCAGAGACTCTGGAGGTGAGTTTACAGTGTTAGTCTGCTAAGTATTGTCGTCAGAGAATTAAAATGCTTCTAAATATTTATGTTTATACTCTTAGATAAGCAACTGCTACTCTCAATTTTGAGCCAAAAAAAGCTTCTCTTTATAGTTAATGATCATGAATACAGAGCTTATGGCTGCTCAAGATGCTAATAGGTGACAGTTGGATGTTTATTCCTAAGTATAACATTTATTTTGCCCCCTTGAAAACTCAAGAAGCATCATGGAAGCAGGCAGAATGTAAGGGGGAATGGCAAGAAAAAGGCTTGCAAAATACTAACTTCTGGGCATGACACAGCCATTGCAATCAAGACTTCATGCAGATGAAGTTATCTGCACTGGGTCTGCACAAGACTGGTCTTATCACCAGTCAGTTTGGCCAAGGAAGAGGAGCATCTGGGGCCCTGCCACTCTCAGGGGAATGACAATCTATTGGTGGATTCTGAAGAGGGAGTTTCACCGTCCTCTGCTGCTGTGTGCCCACTAGAAAGCCTCCAAGACTTCAGCGGATAGTTCCATACCACGGTTATGTGGATGGCTCTGGATAAACACAGGGAGTTTCAGATCAAAACAAAACACATGAGTGTGAGACAGGGACTTGTAGAGAGGACGGACTGACGGGGTGGCAACAGATGTGAGAAGATGGGGTGAGAATAATCAAAATGCATTATCTGTGTGATGAAACTGTCTGATAATAAACTTAATTTGAAAAAGCCACAGGATGAACAAATGCCAAAATGTGAGCAACAGACACATTTTGGGTGTTAAGAAAATATGCTCTTTGCTCCATCTGTAGACTTTATGTATTTAACAAAATTTCTGCATTGACTAGGTAGGGCTTTTGTCATTAGGGAGTAATATGCTTTCTCCAGAAATGGGACATTACTTTCAGTATATGTGTGATAATATTGTCCTGGAAAACAACAAAAAATCCACATTTGGAAGCTATGTTTGTATGTACAAAAGAAAAAAAATGTCTTGAACTTCCTTTGCATGCTCCACACTTCTAAACATCAGGCTGAACACTCAAGAACTACTGGATTAGATTAGCATATTGACCCTGAAATCACATCTAATAGGATCTTCTAGGACCAGAAAAAAATAAAAAACCTATGTGGAAGTGTGTTATGTACTTGTGTTTCAAAAGACACACACACATACACACACACACACACACACACACACACACACACACACACACACACACACACACACACACACACTTGGACTCTTGGACTCTGAAGAACTTTTAATAGTCCTGAGAACAGTCCTCATAATACATCCACTCTGAGAATCTTAGGTGCTCCTGTTTGCACGGGCACTTCATTACACCAACTGTCTCATAACTAGGATTAAGAGGGGCCAGTTGATTATATATAAAACATGTCTCTAGTTAAATGAAGTCTTTCTTTTAAAAAAAAGGGGGGGGGTACATGAACTTGTTTCCAACTTGTTTCCATCTAAAATATTATCAACTACAGATGTAAAAGGTCCTGCCTGTGTTACCAGATTTGAAAATCAAAGGAGAAATTCCAAGATCATTTATCATATAGTTGACCTTGGTATGAATTAGGAACCATCAGAAGGCTGTGCTCTGTTGGCTCTAGTGTATTAAAGACTTAAGTACATTTAAAAAAAAAAAAAAGGCTTTACTCATTTAGATTGGCATGGTTTTCTTACAAATCTGTATTTTGGAAGAGGACTCAAATGCTTTATATGCAGACAGAGGTGGCAAGAATTGGTGAGAACAGAACTAGATAGATAACTATAAGGTAATTTTCCAAGACTAAGCATTGCTCAATCCCTCCACATGAAGGAAATCTGTAGTCAGCATCTGGGGGTTTTGTAAGCACTGTAGTGGGCTCTGAGGCTTCAGAGCAGCTGTGCCCCTTCATCTTTTATGCCCCTCCTTGTCTCTCTCTCTTGTATTTTTTTGTTGGTGATCTAACTATGACAGCTCTGTCTGCAAAGCAATCTACAGCCTGATGTCTAAAATATTAAATAGGATGATTTCTCTCTTACATCAAGGAACAGAGATTTAATTAAAGGGTGTGGGCACACACACACACACACACACACACACACACACACACACACACACACACACACACATGCACAAGCCAATTTAAAACACAATACAAATACAATATAAACATCCATGAGCATTAAATCACAAAACAGAAGAGTCTATAGGACAGATCCGGTTAAATATATCTTTCCAAAAAAATGACAAATTATTAGTGTCTTCAAATTTAAAATTTCCTAAGTATTGTCATCAGGGAATAAATGGAAAATTCCAAGGTGCCCTTGGTGACTTTTCCCTAAGAGGTTGAGTCGAAGGGATCAAGTTCCAGCATCCAAATGAAAGGGAGTTCAAAGCTGTCCTAGACAAGTATTAGCCCTTCTCTCAAAATTAAAAACAAGAATTTTCTAGGGATATAGTTCTATAATAAAGCACACCCAGTATTTGAAAATGCTGGCACAATCTCCAGCACTACCAAAATTCAATCCCCTAACCATGCATCTCTTTTGTGTTGAAAATTACTTATTATTTAATACATCCTTTCAAATAATTTTTAAGCTAATATGTATAAGGTGTATATGAAATATAAAAAACTTATGTCTAAATTTGAATCCTCTTATCATCAAGATACCTAATTATGTATGTACAATTATGCCAAGACTCAGAGGACATCTGAAATTAAAATGTTTTGGGCCCAAGCACTTTGCATAAGGGATTCAACTGGTAACATAGAGAAACTAAATAAATAATTCACCAATATCCTACAGACTTGGGAGAGCATTCTTCATTAGGGAAGATCACTTGTTGGCTATCCAGTTAGATAACTTGAGTTTAATACAAGAGCTAATTTGAAACAGAAATTATGCTTTATTAAAATAGATCACATTTGATGCTTGGGCAGTTAAACATTAAACTCAGTGGCTACTGGCATGATGGCAGAGGTCAGTGAAGGAAGAACAGGATGTAAGAAGCATGGCTATGAAAACAATGCTCTGAGTCCCTGGTCCACAAACTTGTACAGATGAAGGACTAACAGATGTTTGGCGACTGCGACAACTGTCTTCTTAGTCCTACCGAGTGGGAATATAGATGGAATATGGACTGGAGCCCAGAAGGACTCAAGTGGACAAGTCATTTTAGGTATGGCATCCCATCCAAATCCGGCTGTTTCCAGAGTGCTTGTGGCTGGCTTCTTTCCTGAAGCTAATTGATTCAGCCATTAAAATTATGAAGAAAAATAATGCTAGCTGGGTCTGTCTCTGAGGCATGGTAGAGGATAATTTTCATTGGGTGCTCATTCGGCTCATGATTTAAAGAGATGCAATCATGGAATCCCTGTTTTGGTTTAATCATATTCCTTACATCATTTCCCACAGTGAACGCAAACTAAGAACAACTGACTTTACAGGAAGTGGGGGGTGGTACATTTCCCCATGTCTGTGCCTAAAAGTTTTAATTTTAGGCAGCCTAAGGGTAGTTTATAGAAGCTATTAAACAACCATGGCTGCCTAAAGAAGCTTACTAATTTAACAAAATTTCCCCAACGTCCTATCTGGTCCATCTTAATAATATAAATCAGTCTTGCATTAAATGTCTAACTGAGTAAATTTTAGTCAGTCACAAAAAAAGTGTCTGGAGATTTACTTAGAATATTTCATACTCCATATAAACTGGGAAATCAACAAGCACAAAGATACTATCAGCACTTCAATGTGTTGCCTGGAATACACTGGACATGTGTAAGTGGCCTTCAAGTACATGTGTGAGAAGATAAGGCTGCTTTGCAGGAACAGTACAGAGCCACAAACTTGCAATTGGAAGTGGATTTGTGACTGATCTGACTATACAACTCCCACATTCCTCAGGGTCTGAATGGCAAATGCCTCATCCTCAAATAGCTTTGCTGAAGCTGAATAGTGCCATGTCTTCAGGCTGAATCTCAACATGGCCTCACAACCCTCAGCATGGCTCTGTGGCTGATAGTACTGTTTATGATGCATCCTCACCCCATCTATTTATCATTCCTGATAGAGACCCACACTTGCAGTGTGAGGATAGTGAGTGGTTTCAGTTAAACATGGAATATAAGCACTTTATTAGCCCATTGGAACATAGCATATCTGGCCTGGCGTTACAAATTTCCTTGTCCTTAAAGCACTGGACATAGATCTGCAAAGGCGCTACGAAATGTTTGGGTCAACAAAGAAATTCTGCATGCCTACCCTCTTTGGGTACACACTCTGATATAAGAACTTTAGACTCTCAACATATATGAGATAAATAGAAAATAAAGTTAATATCTGACACTGAAGACTGTGAAAACTGTAGTGATACAGATGGAGGGTTGAGAAGATTATGGTGAGGGTTGGGTTAGGCCGAGATATGAATGCTGTGATGTCACACGTACTATTTAATCAGTGTTTAATAAAATGGCCCAGTTTCACCTTGAGAGGTTGGCATTTGTACACGTTACCCAACAACAGGAAAATCTAGGCATTTAGAAATATAAAAGAAGGAGTTATTCACACTAGATATTAGTTCAGAGGCTCTAAGGCAGCAACACAGAGGGCTAGTGACTACCACAGGCAAATGGCTATGCCACAGAGAACCCGGAGCCCTTGAGAGAGGAGACATCCATGTGGTCTTTCATGAGAAGTACCGCCTTTGTTCAGCTTCCATGGAGGGTTTTAGCAGGATGTCTAATGATCTGATAAGTTATTAAAAGATGATTTGGCTAGAGTATTAGTGGATTATGAGAATTAAAAGACGTAGAAAAATACAAAAATATTTTCATATACTAGAAAGGTTTCCCCAAAGATTCATGCTTTGTAGGTAGACGGCAGAGCCTTTAAGACAAAGTACTGACTAGAAAAAGTGAAGTATTGGAGATATACTCTTGAAGGAGATCGGAAGAAATTGATCTCTCCCCTTCTTCTCCTCTCCCTACCCTCTCCCCGTCTCCATTCCCTCCCCTTCCTCCTCCTTGTCTCTCTCCTGCCCCTAGTCATCTCCTGTTTCTCCCTCTTCTTCCTCTTCTTCTTCTTGGCCATGATGAGACGATGAGATCCTTTGTCACATGTTCAAAAGCAGCTGATCCAAGCAAACATAGAATAAAATCTCCAAAATCATGAGCTAAATTGTTAATTTCAGGAAGGTCCCAGTGGTGAAAAGCTCATTCACATAGATGACAAAGCATGACAGTCTCCCCTTAATCATGTGTTATGTTCTAAACCACACACAAGCAAGCACACATACACACACACACACACACACACACACACACACACACATATAAAATATGTTAAATAATGTATGTGTTAAAGTTTAATAAGTAAATCAGAAGCAGTTAGGCTATAGAAAAATCAATAAAATAGGACAATTTTTAAATGTTCTACCACCTGGAAGCTACTTGCAGGTACAGCATTATGCCACCTCCAGAGTAACCATGGTGCCCTAATAATAATAGTTCCCAACTATCAGGCTCCATGGCAGTGTGGCCCTACCAGCCAAGGAATGATTTGCATCCTTCTAGATCAGAATGGAGAAGTGAAGGAATTCCTCAGACTCCTAAGAATGGTGCACCATTTAAAACTAAAAAACTGAATTATTTCTGGAGTTTTTCATTAAATGCTTTGGTTGGCTGAAAGTAACCTCACCATCGAAAATAAAGCTAAATGGAGGATCTACTGTGATTGAAAAAAGCTACTGTGACTAAGCCCAAGACCACAGTGTTTGAACTGGGATGGTAGCAGGGAAGCAGATAAGGCTAGCTAGATTCAACATGATTCAACATGCAAGCTGAGGCTCCTGCCCACTAGCATCACCATAGCAAGAGTACAAACTACAATGTTAGCCATTGCAAGCACATCCCAAAGCAACAATAGTCTCTCCACTTCTTGCTATGCCAGGTCTGTTGCTAGGCATTTTGCATACATTGTTTATTTTAATTCACACAAACAGCCTGTAAGGCAGTCCAGCTATTATTATCCACACTCTTCAGATGAGAAAGGAACTCAGAAAAGTTCAGTAACACGTTCAAGAGTGCACGGCCACTGAGTGGTAAAACCAGCATTTGATACAAATGCTTGACTCTAAAGGCAGAGTACATCTGACCCTGCGTGGGTCTCTACAACAAACCATAAGTGCACAGAGCTACGGTCCTGTAAAGTGAATGCAAGGGAGGTCAGAGCGAGAAACTGTACGTAGGAAAGAACTCCAGACATGAACAAAATAGGCAGAAGAACAAAAGAAAGAAAGCAAAACTAAAAACGTTAGAAAGCTCCTCTGATGGCCTACAGTGGATGGGAGCAGACGTAGGGAAGTGTGGGCAGATGGATCTTCAGGTCTCTGAGCTGCTGGTTCTGACCCAACCCTCCAAGTCCTTTAGATGCTCTGATTTGTCAATCAAGAAAAGTCTATACTTCATCAACCTAGAGCTTTCTACTGGCCTCTTACACAACGCAAAAACTCACACACCATGCCATATTTAGTGTTTACCACAGTTTCGTCAGAGTGTACAGAAAGCCATACAAAGTGACTCCATAGATTTGGCCTTTTATGCCCCCGCAAAGTTCCTGAGGTTTGGACTAAAGTTTATCTTGGGTGGATATGCTCCCTCGTTCAATGGAAGGAACATTTTGAGTTTAAGTGAACTATAGCAACAGTGAAGAAAAGCAAGGAGGAAAGACACCACTTGAAACATGTAGAAGAGATGCAGAGCTTGCTTTGCCCGAGTGGCGAGAGAGGCCACATGAATATAAGAACGGCAAATACGCCATGACTAAATACGACTCTGGCTCAATCTTCAAGATGTCTATACCTGCCGAGGTATGAAAAGGTCAAAGGGCCTCTCTCAGCATTCTATCTGAGTCTTTCATCTTCAGATTCAAAGGATAATCTGTAGTTTTTCTTTATCTATACGTTTAAGTTCTCTGTGATTTACCTGCAGTCAGCTGTTTTGACATTTCAAAAGTAGAGGGGCAACAAAGCCTGCTTATGTTAGGGTCTACAGATTATCTCACAATACACCGCTATAGCCCATAGTTGAATGATATGACTCTCTTTCCAGTAATCAATGTCCATCCCTCAAGGAGGATGAGCTGAAGAGTTACATTTAAATAGCACTGAAACTAACTTTTATAAAAACAGTTGTTTGCAAAGCTTCATGCAGGTGTTTCTGATAATGCTTATTTGGTATGAAAATGAATATGATCACCAAATAACATCTTCCCACCAAGACTCTGGGTTCTGTGTGTTATGGGTTCACAGCTGACAGCAGCATTAATTAACTCTTAGCATTGGGAGGTCTTGGAAGTTGATGAGTAGAGGGTCATAGAGATCTCAAGAAAACCTTGATTATAATGAAATGTTAACAGCTAATTACACATCTGAACAGGAAAGATCAACATGACATGGAACAGCTTTGCTCCCTAATTGCCTAGCACAGTAGCAAAACGTTTTATGAGGGACAGAGATGGCACCCAAGTGTGACACTGAGAAGGAGCACAAAGCCACCAAAGCTGTGTGCTGTATGGATTTTCTTAGGGATGTGGTCAAGTCACCTGTCCTCTCAGAGTAAACCACTTCTTATGTAGGAGTATCTGTAAGTCCAGTTGTGAGTGTCTAGCCATCAATTTTCATCATTCTGCACAAGACATTTATCATTATTCTCTATGATGAAGGACTTTGTGAATAATGTGGCTTTATCATAGATGTCTGCAATTTTCTATGAAACCAAAATGGGTGTTTCAAATCTGAATCTCACAAAGACATGCTTTTCCTTACTTGAGAAAGAATTGTGATTAAGGTAGCACCATAAGGTTAGTTCCCAGTAAATTATCTAACTGTGTGATCGAGACTAGTCTGCCTTGACTCTTTGTAATATAGGGGAGAGATGTGCAGAGGATCCAGTGACTGTCACTGAGTACTTAATACTCACAGGTGCCCACTGTCACCTGCCATAAAGTCAAGTCTAATGTGTAAAAGCTGAAATATGTGATGCTTATGGTCTATTGAGTCTTATTCAAAGAGGTCACTTTGTGGCAATGCTCAGCTTATTTGATGTCTTAGTATGATTGGATGACCCAAAAGCTCTATACATTGGTCCACTAGAACCATACAAGGACTCAGCTTCAGGTGGAGTGGTTTACATAGCATACACTAGTTGCTAAGCATCACAGTCTCCAGATGGCAATGCCATACATCCATGAGGGATTTACTCCTCACTTTTTCCACAGATCTATGTGAGTGTCATGTCTTTCTGTACTCTATGAGTAGAGTCAGACTCCTTCCACTTAGTGGTTTCCCAATCCCTTAGAACAGATGCATCTCAAAGGCACCACCGCTGTCTGCCTTTTTTTAATCCTCATCTTTGGCCCTTTTTCACTTATGAAAGTTAAAATAACCTCATATATTCTCAGATCCCCATCTTTGGTTAAAAACCATCTCCTCGACTGGCTATGTAGCTCACGAGTTGAGCATTTGCCTGGTACTGTGCAAGATTAGGGTCCACCCCCAGTGCTTCAAAATAAAGACTAACACTGCACTGACCTGGGTTGTCTCTTCCTATACCAGCTGCCCTCAGCCAGTCAACAAAGAAAATGGAGGTGATCCATTCACTCATACTGCCTAAGCTCTATCGTGATGCCCTGTGTGAAGTCATACGCTACAGGTTAGATACATCACTTGGCTTCACCTAAAATAAAGGAAACTAAATAATGAACTCTATCTCAAATAAGGTTTTCTCAGAAAGTGCTATATGAGTAGAAAAAGCAAGAGGAAGCCAAACTCACTTCTTAAAGCAAATGACTATGGAGATAACTATTTCCCAAGCGCACACAACAGCTCACTCTTGTGAGAATGCCCTTCGTCCCTTCATGGAGGAGAAACCCTTCTCTTCCAAACACCTCTTAAGGTCTCACCATGTCACAAAACACATCCAAGCCAAAGAAGGTACCAAGAACATTAAGGGACAACATGAATTTAGAACACAGGTAGGAGAGGTCCTGATGAAAAGAGCTGTTGGCCAGCTAGGCTCAGAATTCTGCCTTTGAGAACAAGGAGGGTCTTTGGTTCTTTGTGTTATTTCTGCCTGCTAGGGGCAATTCCAAGGTCTATGCACACCTGAACTTCAGAGGCCTTAAAGGTGAAAAGAGGAAAGAGTGGCACAGAATCTCCAGGTCAGTGGGAGAGCACAGCATTCACCTTCGATACAGAAAAGGTCTTAAATTATCTGACTTTTCATTAGCAGCTATAACCATTGGCTTACTCTTAGTTCCTTTTTCATTTACGGCAACATTCCCACCCGAGTTCTATTTAATCCAGAAGCAATGATGAAATGGTTAAATACTACGCTAGAAATGTTTTCCTAAATGCACTCTGAAACTGCCCATACTCAGAACCACTAGGAGAATTTTAATCAAAAATATTGTACTTTCTAATAGGCCAGCAACCGTTTATTTGCTTTTCAATGTCAGGGATAATAATTTCTACTCCTTCGTTCTGTGTTAATAACTGATCCATTTGTGGTGATAAATTGCAATTATTTTTGCCTATATACCCTTATTACTATGCAAATTTCCCTCCTATTTACTTTCAGGTAGTAACAATTGCTTGGACAACCCAGATGATATAATATCATTGCTACTCACTGGTATTAAATAATGACAAAAGTATGTCCTACAGAATCAATGCAGTAATGAAAACAAATTATCAGAAAGCCCTATGTAACAAAAGAATACAGCGTAGAAGTGCTCAGTTAAAAATGACATAGAGCCCCAATAAAAATGATTCGAAGTTTTGAAAGCAGAGCAGTATCTATGCTCTGAGAATGTTCCCTCTATGTGCTGCCAACGGGAGTCATATCCTAAAGGTGCAGACAGCAGAGCTTGGAGCTGACTTAGGGGGTCAAGCGTGGCTATGCAAGCATGAAAAATCGAGTTCAAATACAGAGAGCTCAGATAAAACTAGATGTTGTAGCACATATCTGTAATGGTAATGATCCTTCAGTGAGACGGGAGGTGGACAAGGGAGATCCTCTGTAAGCTTATGCGCCAACTAGCCTACTGTGTACTTAGCAGCAAGTCTCAATGAAGCCCTGTCTCAAAAAACAAAGTTGAAGATGAAAGCCTACATCCAAGGTTGTCTATCCTCTGACCTTTATATTAATGCTGTGGCTTTCTTATGCCTGCATCAAGAATACAAATGTGCACACACACACATGATTAAACACCATGTGTATGCATAAACACCAGACACAAACATATAACACACAGGAAATCTCTCTCTCTCTCTCTCTCTCTCTCTCTCTCTCTCTCTCTCTCTCTCTCTCTCTCTCTCACACACACACACACACACACACACACACACACACACACACACACACACACACACAATTTAGACCATAACCACTGGGCCATTAACATACAGACTTGTATGCTAAGTAACTCACTTTGCGTCACTTCTCCTTAGATCGCCTTGGGAACGCTTGGTTCTGCCTGTCTGGGAATTTGAGGCTCTCCCTGCTTTTGTGTCTAGAAGGGAGGGTTGGGTTTAATTCAGCACTTAGGGGCTTGGGCTTACAGCCACATCGCAGCATTATTGATAATTTGGAGTTTGATCTATCAAATTACACTGACAATTTTGCTGTCTACTTCTGCCTTAATATTTAATGGACATCTTATGAGAAAGTATCTGGTTTTGTTGGTGGTGGTGGTTTTGGAGACTTCCTACCTCTCTGCCTTCTAATTGCTGAAATATAGTTGTGTACCATCACACCTGGCTGGATTTATAAGAGTTCCTTTAAGACCTTGTATTTAAACCATCTGCTATCATCACACAAAGATAAATACAATTTGTCTTTAAATTTAAAAAAAATACCACTTAGATGCTTACTTAAGAATAAGTCAATTCTAGAATCTTGTGGCCTTATATTTTTTGCAAATTTATAAATATAAGTTATCCTAAGAAATAAAGTAGCAACATGTTGTTGACAAAATGTACAAAAATGAAGATAATGACATGGAAATATTACCAAGACAAAAAAGAACCAAGGAAATAATCTGTGGTGAATATAGATAATAGCACAAATTCCCTAGACTTTAGAGAAATTTTATTTTTTGTTAATAGATAAGATCCAGAGACACTCACATGCTTAGACATACCCTTGCAATGGAATAGTGCAACTCCAAATATCTCAGATAATTGTAAAGTTTTTATTTGTTATCTTTTCTTTTGTAACATTAATCAGATGATGGACAGACAGATGATAGATAGACAGACAGAGAATAACTATAAATACAGACTGATAGAACTACAAATAGATGCTGTGTGTACGTGTGTGTATGTATGTGTATATATATGTGTGTGTGAATATATATGTGTGTGTGTGTATGTATGTATATGTGTGTGTGTTTATTTTCAATTGCAGAAAGCTTTTGAAAGCCTTTAATAAAATAAACAGGAGAAAATTTTGCATCAGAATTGTCTTGTGAGTCATCCGTGACTACACTTTAGTTGTGGTTCTGTCTATCTTTTTGCATATGTTCCAGTCAACAATCCATCCTATCACATGGCAGAAAGCTTTTCTACACAGATGAAAAAATATGTTTAATGGTACACCCCTAATTCTGGATCTCTCTTTCTTCATTAAGAAGTTGAGATGGACGGTCAAAGGAATTCTGGGTCTACAGTTTTACCAATTTGAAGCTACAGGGAGTAGTAGGGAGTGGCTAAGGAAAGAAATGAACATAAGAGATTGTAATGCCCATACTTCTCCTGGGTCAAAGCTCCTCTGGAGTTGGCAGACATGGCAGAGATGCATGGAGAGATGTCTCCCTTTGACTCTTTCCCATGGAACCCCACAATAAGAGCTAGACAGATCGCAAACGTTTTCAAGCACTGACAACAGATTATAGAAAATTATGAAATATTTATTGTGTTTTTATAGTGCTATTCTGTGTAGCAAGGAAGTAACCATAAAGTGTACTCAACCCAATGAAAGAAACATAAAATATTTAACTTTTAAAGAAAACAACTAACTTTACATTTTAACCATAAAGAAAATCCTAAGTCTTCTTAAAGGCTGATCACAGACTGTAACTGTCTCTGGCTGATTGTCAATTCCTTTCTCAATCTGGCTTCTTAAACAACTGTACTGTGCACAGCTCTGTAGGACTCTACTGGGCTAGGGACCCAAAAAACCTTCAGAATTATTCCCTTGTATGTGTGTGTGTGTGTGTGTGTGTGTGTGTGTGTGTGGACAGAGGGTATGAAACAAGCTCTTATTTTGAACCTCAGATATGCCCCAGTGTATCAGTATACCCAACTAAACTCCAAACACATTTTAGTAAATTATAGTTACTGTGCCACCAATGACATCTCATAGACCAAAGCTGTGCTCACAATCAGTGTCACCCAGAGAGCTGTGTTTAGTATTGTAAGCTCTGATGCGCTCAGAACTGTTAGAGATAATGGGAGTTTATTCTAAGATCTTTCATGGTTACAGAGAAACAGGAGTAACACTCGCGGCTTGTTTCTAAGAGAGAGCCTCATGTTTGTAATTGAGAAAGAGGATCAGGCAGACCACAATCCTAGCCCATACCTTCTGGGCTATCATCCTGGAGCACCGGGATCAGCAGCATTCTGAAGATGCTTTGCCCTCGGACTTGTTTATGCCGTGGATTGTTCTATTGAAACAGAAGACATATTGGCCTAATCCATCAACTAGGGAAGCTTCCTGAATCCTGCCTATGAAGCTGTGGGTTAGACTGGGGTGGGAAACAGGAGGAAAAGAAGAAGAGATGGTTTTTCTTGGTGTTAAAGTCTGGAGTGGTGATAGGACCAAAAGATAGATAGATGGATGATAGACAGACAGACAGATGATAGATAGATAGATAGATAGATAGATAGATAGATAGATACATACATACATACATACATACATACATACATACATACATAGATGATATATAGATAGATGATAGATAGATAGACAGATACATACATACATACATTCATACATAGATACATAGATACATAGATGTTATATAGATAGATAGATGATGATGATGAAGATAGATAGATAGATAGATAGATAGATAGATAGATAGATAGATAGATAGATAGATCCTTTGATGTAAGAAATTGGGAGGCTGGGGAATCCCCAGTACCCATGTGAAAAAACACAGTGGTGGTACACACTTGTAATCTGAGAGCTGAGGGGTGGAGACATGAGAATCCCCGAGGCTCACTGGCCAGCCAGCCCAGTTTATTTAGTAAGCCCAACCTCTCAGTGAAAGTCCCCTCAAAACAACCAACCTGTGGACAGAAGTTGGAATGACACTATGTAGATTCAGATTGAGATTGTGAGAAAAATAACTCCACTTGTTTCTGCTCTGAAAGAGTCACCATCATGGCGATTACAGTCCAGAAATGTGGCTTTTGAGAGACCAGAATAGATATCTTTTCTTGTACCACGTCAGGCAATTACAGCCAAACCTGCTCTTTTTCAAGCCATTCTGGGCCTTCCAAAGGCTCTGTGGGGGAGGTCCTGCAGTAAAGGCAGAGAAACCAATGTCTTGTTAGGGACCTCTCATTCCCCTAAGGTTCCCAGGACCTCTGTGCCAAAGTGTGAAAGAGCAGAATGTATTTCTAGGCAGCCAACCAAAACAAAACTCCCAGCTTTTGATGACCAGATCACTACATAAGCCCCTCTGAAGAGAGCTGGCTCCAGAGGCTCCTAGCAGCCCAATGCTTGCTGACAGAAATCCCTACAGTTGTTAGACTGTAAGACTCATTAATGCAAATCTTTCAGTAAATGACATCCCTGTCACTCTCCACCTTTATCTTATCTTTCATAGCCTCGAGTGTTTTATTTTTTATGATTGAATCTTCAGAAGGCCTTATTTGTCAGATGTATGAGTAAACTTTGCCTTTCAGATGAGACCTGAGCAGAAGTCCTCATGTTCTCCCGTTGCATACAGCCTGTCTAGCTTCTCAGAGGAGGCAGACAGAACTTGGAGTAAGAGCAACTTGGGTAGGTGATAGGAAGCCACAAACCCCTCCCCCACCAGGAGATTTGAAGAAATGCTTCTGGTGGACCCCAGAGGTCTGTTGAGAAGGGATTCACCCCTCACATAGGAGACTGGTTCTTCACATCTGTACCTCAATCATCATGTCTTGCAGATGTGAATCCAGGCTTCATGGAGGCAGAGACTGAAATTCAAAACCAGACTGGGTTCTATAGTAAGATTTCATCTTGGAAAACCAAAACACATACACAAAGAAGGAAAAATGGAAGTCCCTCCCCATGGTCCCCTTATAACTGTTTCCTCTTCTCCCCGTCTCCTTTGTTCCTTCCTTTTTCCATTGCCTGATACTCTTCCCCATCCCTGAACCCTGTCCTCCACTGCTTTCGCCTCATTCTTCTTTCTTTCTGTAAGCCTCAGAGCCTTAATTAAAATAAAATGGCATTGCTGAAATTACTCTAATAGTTGTAGAGACGGGATATAACACTTTTAGTTAATGCAGGAAGTGGCACCATATTAGCTTCTTTCCAGTGTTATTCTCATCTCAATGTCAGGGTCCTCGGAACACCTGAATCATATATCTCTACATACCCACTTGCACACAGTCACACCTGTACACATAGACACTTGAACAGATATATGTATTCTGGGCAGCCAGACCAGGAAAATACACTGAGAGCTTGAGAAGGCTCTATGAAGCCTTCTCTAAACCCCAGTGCTTGAGATCACTTAGAAAATGTCACTCAAGGCCACCCCCACAAGGATTTATAACTTTCTATTCTATCAAATTGGAAGAGATATAACATCCATACCTGGCTATACAAAGTGGGTATGGGGTAGATGCAGAGCAGATGGTGCTGCATATGATATCACAGCTCAGAAGTCAACGGAAAGGGATCTGTAGGAGGGTTCCCAGTGAGATCCCAAGATGCAGGAGGACCTGGCAGGTGTATTGTAAAATTTGACTTGACCATCATCTCTTTCCTAGTAGACCTACCTTTTGCAACCCCCAAGCCAGCAAAAACATTGGCCGAAAGCTCTTCCACAGCACTGGGGCTCAGCGTGTTGGGGGACTTAGGGACTAGCCTACCCAAAGAAAGAGTGTCTCCCCGCTGGTGCTTAAGAGCTCTGGCTGCAGCTCATGAAGCAGTTAATTTAGCATTAAAAAATGCTGCATAAAAGATATGATGAAACTCAGTTCCCCGGCAATGCTGTATCGTAAAGATACATTGCAGCTTTTTTTTTCTTCCTATTCTCTGCAGCATGTGATTTCAGGGGCCTTTTTATATTCTATTCTGCACTTCAAAGAATAGGTGGCTAATACTATAAGAGGCGAGCCTTATATGTGTCCATTAGGGCATGTTTTAAAATAATTTCAAGAATTATTTGCAGGAAAGTAATGTAAGGTCTTGTTTTCATTTCAAGGACATGTGAACTCTGGACCTGCTCTAGATAAAGCACTGGCTACAATAAAGTAAAAGTGAAATACATTCTGGTGACCATCTAGGGGCAGAAAACAGGATTCACCAGCACAGTGAGATACCCCAAGATATTCAGCCTCGTTAATGTTATTAATAGTTCCTGTACCACAGATGTTTGAACATCTTCATTATCTAATGCAGGGGCAGCCTCAACTTTCCAGCTTCCCCACACACACTCTACTGTAGGATCTTGGTTTTCCCCATTTTCTTTCTATCAGCTTGGGAAGGTGTTGCCATTTCTGCTTTTCCCAGAAGTGATGAGTAGATCTTGGGAAAGCCCTAGACAAAGCCTACCATGTTTCCTTGTCAACTAATCTTCTGGCTCCCAGTTTGGACATCTTTCCACAAGAAGTGTGACTCTGACACTGGGGAAGTCTTGAGTATCTGCTAGGCATGCTGTTGACATGTTTATCCTGGAGCTGAGAAAGAAGGTATATGGTGTGAGGGTAGAGGGCATGTGAGAGAATTAACAGCCATATAAGAAGTAATGTTTTACAGTTCTCTCTGTTAAGTCACCATTTATGAAAAAAATGCAATTGAGCGAAGTATTGTGGCACTGGCTTTTAATCCTAGCACTCAGGAGGCAGAGGCTAGAGGATTGAGCCCAGCCTTCTCTACATAGTAAGTCCAGCCAGGGATACATAAAGAGATCCCGGTTCAAAAGTCATGGTCCATTGACCAACTATGGCTGCCGTTTCTAGAAGGCTTGTGTCTTTGCCCATTTCCTGCCCATCTAGCAACTAAAAGACTGTATAAAATTCTCAAAAAAATAATAAAATGCTTTTTTTTTTTAAAGAAAGAACTTTCAAGTAAGGGAAAGAGATTTGAGCCCAGTGAGAATTAAATGCATCTAATGATAAAATCAGCACTTTAGAATCTGTCTTATAGCCAAGAGTGGGAGAAGCCATCAAAGGCAGTATCGAGAAGGAAGATGAAAAGGTTCCTGATGATATGCAAGGTCCAGATGAGAAGGGTGGAGAAGCAGAGAAGAAAGTTTCATCTAAGAAAATCTTGGAAAGGAGCCTGTGAGAAATCTGATTGGATGAGAGACTGGGAGACAATAGAGACCAGGGATGGTAGCAGAACACTGCCCCCATCAGCTGAGTGTATTTCCTCTTCAAAAGGAAGCAAGGAACTCTGAGGAAAATCTTTGTTTCGAGATTTTTTTAAAAAATGAAGGAAGTCATCTCCACCCCTTTCCAGAAAGGATAACAGAATGCCTTTGGAGACCTCTTAGCAAAAAGAGATTATTGTATTATTCATTCATTATATTATTCTCAAATAAGAAGCCCATCAATGTTGTAACAGATGAGAATCATGGTCCATGACAGATGTGTTACTGGTTGAGCCTTCTATAATCTGACTTGTCACTTACCATGAGAAAATTAACCAGAATCTTATCGTCTTCAAATAGATGCTTGTGGAGCCACCAAAGAGACAGCTAAATTAACACTTAGGAGAAAAGGGCCCTTCCTTGCTTGCTTGCTGGGCTTGGAAACCTACAGTTTTCCAGTCACACAGCTCTGGGCAGACAGTTATGTCCTGCCCCCCCCACCCCCAACCCCTTGGCTTAATGATGTTCTTTGGCTCAAAACATTTCACATTTTCTGTTGTGAAACCAGGTCCATCACAAATTACTAATGGAGAGTTTGTGGCCATGAGCCCATCATCAGCCTGATAACTGTCCATGTTTTTATGAATTTGGCTTATTGACAAATGGAGAGGTATGTTAGACCCTAGTTTGTGGGCCTGGCCAAATGAGCCTATTTCTGCAACAGGGAATTACTTGGGAGGCACATGCTCAGTTGGTTTTTGAAAGTCTTTAAATCACAGGTCTGTAAAAATGCTGTTTGTCCCTCGGCCATTCCATTTACTATCTTCTCTGCTTAAAAAGTACTTTACTCTTTTTTCTAGTTCACTGTGTAACTCTTGGCTAATATAACAAAAACATCTGTCTTCCACAGACATGTTTACAGATACTACACAAATGTAGATTTTCTTAAACATAAAAGGACAGAAAACATACCGTGATTCTCCTAAATCTGATGCCTGATTTGAATTGCACTTACTCTGGATAATTTCTATTGCTGATGACATATTTATTTTTATCCACTGCACTGTGATTTGCAGCTATTCAAGAAGAGAGACCTCATGTTTAAATACATGCAGGAATCTTGCCTAACAGTATCTCAGTCTGTAGTGCATAATTTGAATAAATATATATGTTTGTGAGATCCTCTAAGAAAATAAATCTTCTCTTGAGAGCTTAATATTTTGAAACTGAACAAATACCATGTTTGCACACATAACTTAGGATTGCTATATTCAGCAAATAAAAATATAAGATACTAAGTCGAATTTGAATTTCAGATAAATATCTAATACATTTTAACATAAGTACATCCCTAAAATTGCAAAGGGGACACATAAACCAAAAATAAAAAATGAATTGTTCATTGTTTATTTGTTGTTTAAATTGGGTGAAACCCTAGGTTTTCCATAATTTCAGGCCTAATATACAAACTTCCTGCTACAATATGCTCAATATCTGATTAAGGTACTTTCAACAACAGGACAATTTTGTTTCAAAAGATTATCTCTTCATTTGGAAACAGAGCTTTCAACAGGACTCTCTCATACAGAGAGAGATCCAGTAAATGCTCTGGGACACACCCTTAAAGAGTAAATATCGACAATCTGGGGACACAGAGAAAGACGACTCTCTCCAGCTCATTTATGACACACAAAACAAAGCAGGGAACTGATACCCATGGTGATCAAATAGTAAAGTTTAGGCTCCACAGCCATTCTAGCGTGAAGGCGTTTTCGAGCAGAAATCTTAGGTTATAAAGATCTTCAAAGCGTCTACAGCTGGGATCGTAATACAGTCTAAATTTGGGTCTTTTGAAGGCATTTCTCTAAATTGCATTTGACAGAGACTAAAGACGCCACTTATATTCCAATGAAAATTGCTTTGCTATTAGATAGACCCTCTTAAGCCCCTGCCACTTTGCAAGGGGACGCTAAGGAGGGCACTTACCATTCTTTCCCAAGTTTCTCACATAGGAAAATGGTTTCTGTTTTCACACTTGTACGTTCCTAGGCAAAGCTGCTGACCTTCATTTCTCCCTCTCTCTCAAAATGGAGGAAAAAAAAATCCACATGTGTGAGTTCATTTGAAGACTAAAGACAGGTTTAATTAATACAGCCTGCATCACATGACACCAGGGATACGTGGATAAAAAAGACTTTTTATATAAAAAAATGAAAAAAAAATAAAATATACCAATACTCCAAAAAAAAGTAAAGTAAAAATAATAATATATTTTACAAAAAGAATTCTACCATTAGCTCTCAAGGGATGTGAAGGTGATCTGTGAATCCTGGAGACTGAACTCAGTTCTCCACTCTTACAGGCAAAGGAGCACTTTGTCCAGTTTGTCTTTGCTAAAACTTTCGCACAGCTTCCTGAAGCCATTACCACAATGATGTCTATCCTGCTGATTTAACATATGAAAGTAATTTAAGAACAGGCTGGAGAGATGGCTCAGTGATTAAGAACACTTGTTGCTGATTCAGGGGACCTAAACTCAGTTCCGGGCACCCACACTGGATGGCTCACTCACCTCTAACTCCAGCTCCAGGAAATATGATGCCCTCTTCTGGCCTCCATAAGTACTTACACTCATGTGAACATACCCCCCCCACACACACACAGTTTAAAAAAATCTGATGAAAAGAAAAATAATTAAAGTATTTTATTGCTTGAAACTAAAACTACAGTACACCCATATTCATAACAACAATATTTTTAATAATCCAACTCTGTTCACTGAGGAATAAAGGGCTAAACAAACACACAGTATATAATGATGGAATGATATTTGCCTGTGACGTTGAAGGATTCACACTTTAGCAAGTTGAAATTTGAGGACATTATACTAAGCAAAGTAAACAAAGCAGAACTAGACAGATATTAATGTTCCAAGGGTAGTCACATTCCTTCCCGCCTGTTGATGTTTTACTTTTTAGTAATCACATCTATGTATTCAATTTATTTGGATCATACTTGTCTCCATGTTCCCATCCCTCCAATTCTTCCCAGACGGCTCTCACACACAACTTCCTCCTACCAACAACATACTCTTATTCCGCTAAATCCACTGAGTCTTTTTAATGCTATGCATAGGGTCATTCACTGGAGCATAGGCAACATATTATCGTCTACATCACTGGGAAAAGCAAAAAAATTGACTCTTCCTCCAGCAGCCATCATTTTCCAAAATCTCCTCTGTTAGGAGTAGGGCCTCATGAGGAAATTACAGCTACCGTGAAGAAATAGATTCTTGATTCTAGACAGAAAGGGTTAAAGAGATAATTCAATTGGTAAAATGCTGCCATGTAAGGACCTAAGCTGAATCCAACAGAACCCACATAAAAATTACCCGTGAGGGATGGTGTGAATATGCAAAGCAGAGAAATAGTAAAAAATAAATTTCTGTGTTTCACTCAGCAGCCAGACTAAATAAACTGTTGATCCCATGGCCAGTGAGACCCTGTCTCAACCAAAAAGAAAACAAAGTGAACAGCTGAAGAATTGATACCTGAAACTGACTTCTGGCTCCCACGTGTGAGTATACAGCAGCATTTGTCCAATGACTCACACAACCACACAGACACACACAGGATGGGAGAGGAAGAAAAGTCGAGAATGCTTAAGCAGAACAAAGATGCAAAGAACAGCAGAGATGGGTTTACAACAGACATGGTATCAACCCCACCCCCAAGTATACACTCTAGACGGATTAAAATGCTACGTTGTATTTTATGTATATTTTTCCTGTGTCTAAAAACAGCAACAACAAAACTCTTCAGCAGACAGAGGGGAACCACCAGAGTCTGTGAGAGTACAAGGTGTTTACTTCAGGGATCTGCCAGTGAGAACGGAATGAAGACAGTCAACTCTGGTGATACATTGTATGTTTAGTAAAATCAGTCAGAATATCAGAGGACAGAGCCATCTTTTCCAGCCTGTGTGTGTGCGTGTGTGTTGTTTTGTTTTCAACACAGGACTTCTGTGTAATAGTCATGGCTTTGAAGACCAGGCTGGCCTCGAACTCACAAAGATCCTCCTGCCTCTGCCTCTCAAGTGCTGGGACTAATGGCATGTGCCACCACTGCCTGGTGGCTGTTAGGCCTTGGACTCACAGAGACCAGAAAGATCTCTGTCTCCTGAGTGATGGGATCAAAGGCATGGGTCACCACTCTCTGCCCTTCACAGCTTGGCTGTGGGTGGGTCCATTTTCTGATATTCCAGACTGATTTTTATTAAATAGTACAATATATTGTTATTGACCCCAGTCAATAACACAACATTTAGAGAAGTGATTTCATGATTTGTTTCTTGACCTGACACTGGTAACTTAATGGAAGGATGAAATGTTTTGTTAGATTGTGGGTCGAACAGGAAGCTGTAGGCAGCAGGAAAAGACATCATCTCACAGAACATGCTGCATTATCCAGTAGCTACAACTTGATCCAGTCAGTGACTTAATTCTTAAAATGCAAATACCTGGTGACAACTCCTTTCCCTGAACAACAGTGTGAGCTTTATTTTGCTAGTCCTTCTATCCGCCTTCTCCAATCTATTCTCCACACCTGGGGCCACCGTTTGCAACTTCCATCACATGCTGCATTCTTTCTCCATCAATGCGCCCTGGCAATGGGTATGAATTATGGAATATAACCATTGCTTATTAACTGTGGACACCAAACTCCTTGGAGATGGAGGCGGTGTCTCCTTGATTTTCTGAATGTGTTGCCATCCAATCTAGTGTTTAGTATAGAGCAAGGTCACATTTAGCAAATTTTGGGGGTTTGAATATGGTCAATAAGAAGCTTAAAAAGTCAATAATCTAGGACTAGACCAATAGCCTATGTTAAGAGGCAATATTGAAATGGATATTTATATCTCTCTCCTATCTGCTCAACACTTTTAGATGGGACTATTCTGCACACATTCCCACTTAAAATCATGCTTCCTACAGGAAGCACCTAAGACCTAAAAATTGCATAAGTATTAAATTTACAATTTTTAATGTATAATAAGCTAGAGAAACATGAATAACATCATACCTCTATGTTCTCCATATTTCAATCCCACTTAATAACCACAATTAAAATACTGTTAACTTTTCCTAGATGATGTCTAAGGAGAACTACCACTTTGCAAACAAAAAAACTGTGTAAAAATATAAGCTGTTTTCAAACCTCTTTTTGCCAATAACCTTATTCGTGGCCTATTAAATATTCAGTTAGTTTCTAAAGTAAAAATGCCAGATGAGACCCTTTGTAGCTGTTCTTTGTGACCCTGTGCATATTCTGCACATACTCTCCTTGGGAAGAAGCTGGATTTCAGGCTTCTCAACAGGCTCTAAAGTTTGTTTTTTTAGATCAGCCCACTTTAAAGGAAATCTAGACCCGCACTGCAAGTCAAGTGTTTCCGTGCCTTCTCCTTCCATATGAATAAAAAAAAAATAAAAAGTTACTGGTTTATTGTGTTACAAATGATGTTAACCAAAACATCCCACTTGGGCATTTTTTCTACCAACTTTATATTCTTGTCTAAGGTCAAAGGCTACAAAGCCATTTGGAAACTTGTTTTTCATCTTGAAAATGGGGAAGGTGTAGTGTGATAAAAATTTTTCAGCATAAGCCTGAAAACATATAACTTCCAGCTTCCTAATTTTGATTGGATAAAATATCCAAATTTTTAACAAAAATTGGTATAAACCTTAAAGGAACTTCTAATGGAAACAAAAACAGTCTAGCAGTACACACTCACACACACACACACCACACACACACACACACACACACACACACACATGTGCTCACACACACAAACACACAGACCACACATACACACACACATATACAAACACACAAACACACATACACACACAGACACATACACGCACATACACACACACACACACACACACACACACACACACACACACAAGATCTCCCTCCTTATGTAGCCCAGGATACCCTCAAACCCCAAGCTCTGATTCTCTGGTGTTAGTCCCCATATGTGAGCATTAGAAGCATTAACTGCTATGCTTAACTCTAAATTTTCTGCCCTCCTTTTACTTAAAATGAGTAGATTTTGTAGTTGATTCTGTCGATAGACTTTATCCTTGAATGACGTCTGATGCTTTTCTCAAGAATTTATCGACAGTTCCTCTTCAAGGACTTCCTCCTCCTTCTTCCCGCTGCTTCATGTGAAAGCTTGACTGGATGCTGACTCTGGCTCCTGAGGTTCCAGTGAGATGGCGCGTCATCATGGGATGTAGGTAGAAAGACTTCTGCCATGAAATAAGCCTGATAACCAAAGCTTGCTTGAGACAGTGCAGAGATTGCTACACAGGGCTTTCCAGCCTGGTAGTTTAGAAGTGAAAGCCAACATCTGCAGTCCGTGGGGGCCGATGCTAACCGCTCTTTACTCAGCGAGAACACAACCAAACAGGAAAGCTACCTTCTTTTTCTCCTCTAGATGGTTTGTTTATAACTAAGGGGAAATACATGTAGCATTATTTGTAAGGCAACGATTTCTGATTTCTTGATTGATGCTAATGATTTCCAGATGTCTTGGTGGTTCTTTTCTGGATGCAGTATATTAACATTTTCTTTAGATTATTTATGGTTTTTATATTCAGAGTCCTTCCTTCAAGAAGTGATTAACGGGTCAACCTCCAGTACTGACACCATGCTAAAATACAGCTCATGAGTTATGTGGTACCTATTTATATAATTCAAAGCAACATGAAACATGAACGAGACAAGCATGATGCAAAATAATCTTTACAGGTGTCAATGTCCTCCCTCAAAACAGCATGGTGATGGCTAGATGTGGTGAGACAGGGTTGCCATCGCACAGCTTCAGAGGCAGAGACAGGAAGATCCTGTGTTGGAGGCCATCTTTCTTGCTCTATGTAACAAGACCCTATCTCAAACATAATAACAAGAACAGTGACAAGGCAAAACAACAATGGTGTGTAGAATTATAATAATGATGATGATGATGATGATGATGATAATTACCATCTAATTTAGCAATTTCATGCCTCCAAACCCAAATAATTCAAAGCAGGATCTGAAAGGACTATGTGTTCACTCAAATTCATTCCATAGTGATTAACCAGAGCCACAGAATGGAAGCAAACCAAGCGTCTATGGATATACAAATAAATGAATTCTGTCACACACGCATCGCACACACACACACACACACACACACACACACACACACACACACACACACACACACACCATAGAGTAATGGTGGGGAGAAAAGAAAGAATACTTTAGGACCTTGCAAAAATAAAACCATTCTGGTATCTTGTAACGTGGGCATGTTAAAACACAGTAAGTGAAATAAGCTAGTCACCAAAGAGCCAATTGTGTGTGACTCTACAAACTCAGAGACGTAAAGTAGAAAGCTGTCTGTCATGGGTTATCATGGAGAGGCAAGAGTGATGAGTTATTAAATGAGCAAAATTTCAATGTTGTATTATTACTTAAAAAGATTTGTGATTTGGGTGGTGATGATAGTTGTGCAGCAAAATGAATACATTTAGCACAACAGAATGTGCATTTGGTTAAGATAGTCTTACATTTAGGTGTATTTACTACAATTTTGAAAATTGCTCCCCCCTCCAATTATTTGTTCTCCTATGGGGCTGAATAGCC